>VDFB02256132.1:187969338-188574044 GCA_007258455.2 Sequoia sempervirens
ACTTCCCCCTCGAACACATATACACCTCCATCTCAAAATACAACCAATGACACCATTCTCAACCAACTTTTGCAAAATATTTCATCCCTTCAAAGATGACCTTAGCTGATTTAATGAGATGTAAGGAAAAGGATGATGCAAACGTTAATAAATTCATTTCACATTACCAATCTCTTTATTCCCAAATCGACATAAAAAAATTTCGATCCTCACCTTCAACAAATTTTCATTGAGAACTTGTAAACTAAGATACAAGATAAGATTGGCATGATGAAGTTTCCTTCTTTTGTACACTCGTGTATTGCCCTTCGTGTTTATCAAAACTTGATTAGTAGTCATGAAACAAAACCCACCTCTAGCCATCTTGAAAAGTCTGAATTCAAAATCAAAAAAATTATAAACCCTTTAGGAAATAGAATAAAGGATTCCTTCAACTAAATCCCCCTCATAAACTCAACATGTTGATACCCAAGTGGTTGTTAGAAAGAAAACAACTCCTTTTACATTTGGGGATCCAGCTAGAAAATTTACTCCCCTACCCAATATTCTACATAACATAATGTCACAACTTCTAGAACATAAAATGATCGCTTTGCCTCCTGTTAAAATTCTCTATCCTAATAAGAAGTTACCTCCAAACTTTAGATCAAATTCTTACTGCCATTATCATCGACAAAACGGACATGATATAGAACATTATAAGCGTCTTTAACATCTTGTGCAAGACCTCATTGATTCCAGTAGACTTCAAATTGGAGGTGTTAATGATCAAGGAAATAAATTTTTTGCCCCTCCTAACCAAAACTTGCAAATCTTTACCAACCCTATGCCTAATCATAACATTTCATTTGTCAAAGCTCATGAAATTAAGAAGAATAATGTGATGAATGATGACACAAATGATGAAAACATCGACACTATTGAATAAGACCCTATAGATAATAATGAACAAAATCCTCTAAAAGGTTTAATTGCATTGATCAAAACACAACCTCATAAGGGAAGAACTAAAAATCATCTTGGCATTGCTTTCTCATCTAAAGATATTATTAGAAATGCACCTGATGGTACTCTTTACATAGCCAGCCGAATCAATGACAAGCCCACTAATGGGATATTAATTAATCCCATTTAAGGAGAGAATGTGATCACTAAAGAATTCTTACTTGTGCATGAGCTTTATCAAGAAACATATGATAAACCAAAAGCATGGATAAAAATGCATAATGGTTTCACTTTCCCTATGAGGGGATCGGTCACCCTTCCTCTAAAAGTCAAACCAAAAGAATTATATGTCTTATTCTCCATCATCTCGACGTTGGACCAATTTTGTGTTAAGCTTGGTTATCCATGGCTACACTTCATGGAAGTTGTCTCGTTGGTAATACATAAATGCTTAAAGTTTCCCTTTGACAATGAGATCCTTACTGTGAACCATAGTGTCTTTAATACTTTGTCTTCCTGAGGGAAATTTTCACTAGAATTCTTTTGGCCCGAGCCTATGGAACCTATTTTAACCCTCGTGAAGAATTCTTTTTCCAATCCTATCAAAAGTTCAAGGAAAAATGCATAGCAAAACTATCCCTTAGAAATATGTCTCGACCTATGCCTGAGTCTCCTATCCTCGACAAAACTATGATTGAACCAAAAGACCCAAACAAACAAGACCAATCTAAGATAGATCCTTTACCTATTTCCTACAAAAGACCAAGAGATAACCAAAACAATCTTGTCACACTTCCTAAGATAGAATAAGTCTACAAATCTAAAGAGAAAGTGGTTGAACAACCTACCATGGTTCCTTTTGTTCCTCCCCTTAGGGAAGAAAATAAACCTATGGTTGAGAAACCCGCTCCTACACAAACGTAACTTGAAACTTGTACTAAAAGAAACAAAAATGCTAGAGAGTGTAGGTGTAGATGTCATGCTCTTGATCGAAGGTTAAATGAAGAAAACAACAAAGAAAATTAACATTCAAACTTGACTGAAGCAATACACGATGAGTCTCCCTCATCGCCACAACAAAAAGATCTTATATTGCAACCAAAACGAGAGTTAAATCCTTCTTTGGACATTATCATTCGACATCCCATTGCGATTAACTTGTATGATGATGATGAGGTTGCTAAAATTGATAAACAAATGCATAATAAATTGAATACACTATTTTACTCTTCTATGAGTTTAAATGGAAATTATCCTAAGAAGAGTGTTGAACTTGGTGATGTAGTTTGGCACTTGTCATTGTCCCTTTGGCTAATTTTCCACCTGTATACGATGAACAAGATTGGGATGTGGATGACCTACTAATAGGTTGACTCGCATGTGCCTTACTAGTCTCTTACATTGTTTTATTTTTTATGTATGTGATTGCATGTGCATAATGTGATCCCCCGTATTGTTTTGTTTGATGTATCTCTCTATTTATAACATTCCTCTATATGTATCTACATTCTTCTCTATGTCGTAATATTTTACCTTTTTCTTTGTCTTATGTTTTTCTTTTGGGGATGATTCAAGACATCGAGACGTTTAGGTCTCTTCCATTTTGACCCAAAAAATTTTCTTTGCTTTTGCTCTCTTTGTGTCATTCTTCCTACTCTATGAGTATTTGGGGAATGATGACAATTCTGAGCTCTCTAAAAGCATTGCAACAAAGAAATTTTGACCTCGAATCCGTGGATCCCTTATGTGATTTGGGGATTTCATTTTGGGGGAAACCCCTTTTCATGACGTATCTTCATTTGGAAACATATGACTTGGCATAGGGATTTCTAAATAAGCTCTCATGTCATTTTATTGTTAGCATTTATCATCTTCTACTTTAAAGTAATTGTTCATAACATGGTGTTTAGCAAACTCTTTAAAGTGGGGGAATACATTGGCATTATTCATTTGCATTTCAATTATAACTCATGTTTCATTATGTAGTCTTCTTACTTCATGCAATGTGTCTTTCTCTTTGTGATGACATTTGGTGTGATTTCCTTCTAGAGTGTGATCTATCTTAGCATATTATATTCCTCTTAGTGGCTTGATGTGACACATTGCATCCTCTAAGTTGTGAATCATCTATTCTTCGATTAGTGCTCTCTTGGAGACATTAGGCACAATGTTCCCTAAGTTAAGACCTTACATGAACTAAGCAAAACTCCTTTAAACATTCCTTACACTATTTTTCATTTACAAAATTTGTTATATGGCCACCTTGCATAACACACTTTGCTTGCCTATGGAGCAATCTTGTTCATTCATGGGTGTCAAGCATAAGAAGCTTTACTTGCCTCATGAATCCTATTGTTCGTGTTGTGTGGCACCTTATCAAAGTTATTATAAGGCATGGATTTGGTATATTTTTGTACATATGCGAGTCGAACTTAGGCATGAATTTCCCATAGCCACTTGCTTGTCTGTGTGAGCGCATACTAGCCGCATGTGTATGTGTCTCATTGACGACTCACCTAGTGGATGGCTTGAGTTTCCACTAGCCATTCTGAGAGTGTGTGTTTTTTGCATAGTGGACATCATGTTCCACTTGTAAATTTTTTTGGAAAAAACAACTTAGATTTGATGCACAACATGCAAGACAAATGATCGAAGCTTGATCCACCCCATTTTATTTTTGTTTTCTTTCTCTTTATCTTTAGAAGTGTATGCTTGTTCCTTGTTGTTGCTCCTTACATTATTTTCATGTGTTTTCTGTTGTTTCTATGTTGGTTTTTCATAGGATCTTGATCTTGGGGGCTTGTACAACCCTCTTGATGATTTCCATCCCATCTTACTAGCATTGGTACACTTGGACCCCTCTTGATGTGAGTTTGTCTCCTTTGGTGTAAGTTTGAAGCAAGTTCCTCCTCTAATTAAAGTGGGGGCTAAAATTACTGTAGGAAAATGTATCCCTCTACATTTTCACACTTGTTTGGGCCCTCCCAGCTAAAATTGGGCTTCTTTATACCTTATTTGGTTCTATTTTGCATCCACAAGCCTTATTTAATGCATCTTTATGAGGATAATCCTGACACATATGTAATGACCAATCATAATTTAATGATTTTGGATTGTATGGCCCATATTTAGTGATTTGGGACACATACACCACCTTGGGTGTATGGGTCCCACCTATGTTTTAGGGCCTAGTCTTGAATTTGTATAGGGGCTTCATAAATATTTCTTGAGGCCTGTGTGGCTTGGCCTAGTGGGACTCTACACCTGGCGGAATATAGTTACTTGGCTTGGACCTATTTTGGATTCAGATTCTTGGTTGGGATCACTTACATTACTCCCTATAGGTCTAATGTTGGCTTGTAGTGTTGTAGTTTTGAGAATTTGGCATAAAACAGAGATTACTTATTACAAAGGTTGTTTCTGCATACATTTTCATATAATAAGATTTAACAGAGGAAATTCATGATCTAAATTCAAAGAGGAATTCAAAGAGTGATTATCAAGCATTTTGGATCATTATTTCAGAATCAACCATCATATCAAATTCATCATGCATCATGTTTGTTTTTATCTAACACATTTGTGATGTTGGTTCTTATGATTCAAGCGAAGCATTCAAGTCCAGAGATCCATAACGTTCAAATCAAAATTCCAAGATCTGCATTCGTATACAACCATCTTGAAGATTGCCAGCCTTTATTACAAAGGGTTAAAATTGGAGATTTTACAACATAAGATTATTTTTCCCCAATTTAAATAAATTTCCTTCATTCTAATTTCATTTCATTTCAAGGGTTTTGAAATTAAAAAGGGTTTGACCGGGAAAGAACGACATTTTTTCTCTCTGAAGTGCTTGATTTTAGATCTAGGTGGTTTAGGTTGAAGATCCATTCAAGAGCAAGATTGGATAAAAGTTATCAAGTTGCCAAAGTACTCATATACATTGCAAGATTGCAAAAAGTCACCTACTGGTTGTAATTCAATGTTTTAGACTTAGAGATTTGACAAGAGAGAAGATACAAGAAACCACTAGAGGACATCAAAGTTTTATATCAACCCTAATACTAGGACTAAATCACCACTTATGGCGTATGAGTCCTAGTATGCCAATTTTTAGACTTTTCTGTAGATCTTGGTTTAGCAGTTCCAAATTATGGTTTCGACTTGAAACCCTAAATTGGGACTAAATCACCCCTACTGGCATATGAGTCCCAGTGTGCTTCAACAGTCATAATTTTGGGAGTACAGACCTTATTTCAAGCCTCTTCAGCTTTCTAGGTACACCTTTGTCCTTTCTCAGTTCATTCTTTTGATTTTTAGCTTTATATCTTGAGTTGCATAGTTAGGTTTATACATCATTTGTATTTCTTATCTTTCCAAACTTGCGCTTGGTGGTGAACCCACTTTTTTCTTTAATCATACCCTAGGACACCTTATTTTTGATCTCTTTCCCTCATTCTATCCCTAGATTGAGATCTCTAAGGTTTCCTTAAATGAACTAGAGTGAAATAGGTCTTCCATCTCTCAAAAGGTGGAACCCTATTTGTCATGGTTTCACCACCCAGTGACTATTTCATCCTTGTACTTCAGCTCAACACCTCTACAATTTCTGGCTATAATTTTTACCATCCTCTCTATTGCATTAGGGTCGAGTTTACGTTGACGTTGAGGCTTTTTTGAGGAACCCGACAACTGGGCCAAAATATTGTCATCAAAGGGTCTTTTAGATGTAGAGATAAAGGGTTGGGTGTTTGAATGACTCATAATTCTAGAATGATTTAAAATAGATTTCTACAATATTTTTCAAGAGAGTTTACAAACTCGATTATGAGCTTCAAGAATAACAATGGTGAATTTTTCCAAGAAGGGCATACCTATTTTTTAGTTTAGCTCAAGTTGACGTGGAATGGATGTACCTCTACAGTTTTTGATACTAAGCCAGACCAAATAGATGAACTAAAAATTTATGAAGGAAATTATGAGCCATCATTTGTCACATCTGTCATTACTTCTTGTTTGCATGAGTTTAGTTCATTCATCTACCCATTTATCAATTTTAAATGTGGGTCGTCCATCTAAAAGTAATGTACAAATCTAAAATTTCAAAGATGAGTAAAGCCTTGATTTTCTTGAAAAGGATGTAACCGTCCTCTATGTCCAACAAAATTCTCCCATGTCCCATGTGCTAATATCATCACACAGTGTCCTTCTGCGGTTCCACAACCAAGAAAAGGACATTACTCTATGGGCCTACAGACTTGTAGAATCCTTTATCTTCTGCCATGTAACGAACATAAAACAACAAAATTACAAAAAATTAAAATTTTTGAATTGATCTAGATGATTTAAAATGTACAAACACCTTTTATATATGAGCAAGGTATGATGAGGTAGGATAACTACCCTTGATACAAACATTAAATACCTAATGAAAATAATAAATGCTTGAGAAAAGTATTAAATTCCTAGATGACTTTAAGTAAATAATGAGGCATGGACCCATTATAACTAACTTTTGATATTAAAGGGGCACTTCCTAGCAAAAGGGGATGTGAGACTAATGATATCGATACCCATAAATCATAACTTAAACTTAAAGACTAGTCAAAAAGTGCACTTCCATGGTTTCACAACCAAGAAAATGACATTCTGCTATGGGAATATAAACTTGCAGAATCCTTTATCTTTCGCCAGGTAATGAACATAGAACAATAAAACTATAGAAAAGTAAAGGTTTTGATTTTGATTTTATATTTTTTATTAAAGGGGCACTTCCTAGAAAAAGGGATCGTGGGACTCATGACATTGATACCCATAAGTCATAACTTAAAGACTAGTCAAAAAGTGAATGATGTCAACAAGATAACATAAGAAGGCTAGAGTTTTAGGATAATAGGGTTTTAGAAAGCCCTAGGTTGTAGACCTAACAACCCTAATTTATATAGTTGAGTATTACCAAGAGTTTTATGCCAAGGTTTTAGGATAATAGGGTTTTAGAAAGCCCTAGGTTACAGACCTAAAACCCTAATTTAACTAGTTGAGGATTACCAAGAAATTTATATTTCAAATTGTAGTTGATATTTTAAATTGTATTTGATATTTGATATTGTATTCCTTGAAATTATGCATTGGATTAAAAAATAGCATATTATTAATAATTTCATATTTTAATTGTGTTAAACATGTACTCAGTAATTCATTACTCAACTTAGTGCTTAATAACATATTAATTATAGTAGCATATACAACAATGAACATCAACAATCGTTTAATGTGTATCTAGTAGTTGAAACACGACTTTTTCTTCAAATGATAAAATAAATAATATAGATAGAATTAGGCATCGCTTACATTATAGCCAATTTGGGCTTTTTATTGATTTTACATGAAGGAATACATGAAGACAATGCAAGAGTCTTATGAAGACTTGGCATATAGGCTGAGTTGGAACTTGGAAGAATGTATTTATCAATACCTCGAAATCATTGTATCACCTTTAACTGATATTTAGGTGGTGGAATTACCGTTTGTTTTACTAATTGGTATTTATTGTTTGGAACAAGGAATTTGCATTTAACAATTCACTTGATTAGATTTAGGACTTTCGGGTGAATGTTTTGAAATTCAAAATTGCATTCAAAGTTTTGATGGTTTGATGGATCCAAATAGTTTACCACATCTAGGTTAGAGAACAAGTCCCCAATCAATCTTCATGCACCCTCCATCTTTAACCAGATGTCCACTCCCAATGAATCACTCATTTGTTTCAAAATCCTATGGCAAACCAAGCTTTGTGAAGTTCCTTACCTTTTCATCCAACTTCTTCATCTTGTTTGTAGCCAGATGCAAAAATTCTTATGTTTCACACATTCTCAAACATTTTTGAATGATAGATGACATCATTGAGGCGGCAAGCCAATTATTAATCCCTTTTGATTTAAATTCATTCTCACTAGCTTTGTAGACTATTTGTTGAACTAGTTTTTCATATTTCTCCAATGCTAGCACATTTTTGTTGTCCACTAAATATTTGTTGAGCTTCTTATAATGTAGTTTGGTAGCATCAATCAATTGAAACAATTCACACAAATGATCAATCCTCTACATTATTTTTTTCCCAAATCTTTTCTTTCATATGCCTAATTGTTTCTCTACAAAATCCAGCTAACTTATTTTGACAAGAGTTAATTTAATTTTTTACTTCCATCAGTTTTGCAGCCAGTCTTTCATTTCTTTTTCTCTCTTTCTCCAATTTTTGTTCCCATGATTTATTCCCTTTCCCAATACTTTGTCTTCATATTTCTGTTTTCTCTCGTCTAAACTTTGCTTTAGTTCATTTACTTCTCTCTCATTTTGTTTATCTTCTTTGCTTGTTGATGTAGAGGCAAATTTTTTAATTCTTTTTTCTAGTTCATTGCTCTTGTTATTTGCTACTTTCCTCTTTCCTTTCTCATTTTCTAGGTCTGCATGTAACTTTTCTATTTGAGTTTGAAACCTTTTTCTCTCTCTCTCTCTTTCTTTAGCAATTATGTGTACACCAATTCATTGTTCTTCTTTTATACAATAATTTTGTCAATATTTTTGAGTCCAAAAAAATCCAATTGCAAACTGCTCACCTGAAATTCAAATCAATCCATCTGATTTGTTGGTTTATTTTGAACTATGGTAACAACAATCATGTACTCTATGATTTATTTATTTGTGTCAAATGTGGGTGATACCATGGTTGTTGTAGGCTCTGAAGTTACAATAGACACACTCTCCATCAGTTGCTTCTTTTCTTTTTTATACAATTCTTATTTCTTTTTAAACTCTTCAATGTAATCAAAACCTAGGGACACAGGAACAATGGAATGCTTAAATGTCGAAGGACTAGGAGTACTTGTAGTTGCTAATGCTATTATAGCCACACTAACTATGGGAGTGCCTAGAAATAACTCCTTTGTGGTGGAAATGGTAGTTGGACTTGGACCTGCCAATTTTTTCCCCTCATTTGTATGCCTTGATCACTTAGTGTTTGTGTGGTATCTTGTATTGTTTTCCTCTTGTGTGCAATTTGTTGTTGTAGCATATGTTGAACGCTACTAGTACTACTACCCATACCATCTCTACCAATGGTAGTGGCAATTGAACTAGGTTCTCCACCATGGGCATGTCTTAGTTGTGATCGTATCTGACCTTGAGGATTAGGATTTGAAGCTATAACAAAATGAATTGTTTCAGCTATACTTGTAAGCCCTTGGTCTACTTTATCAACTCCAAGGCTAGATTTATCAACTAGTTTTCTATGCTCTATAATTGTTACCATCCAAGGGCCTTGTCCTTGGGACCCCAAAGGACCACCTTCATAATCCATTTTTAAGCTATGGCTGCTCCTGAAATATATGCTTCTTTTGTGGCCTCACTTAAACCATCTTTGACATAGCTTTTTTCTTTCCTATCATCATTAGATTCATCATTATTTTCTTGATCTTTACATTCATTGGGATACTCTATATTCCATAATTTTCTAAACTCATGATCTTCTTCGTTATTTTTTTCTTCCCTATCATCATTAGATTCATCATTAGTTTCTTGATCTTCACATTCATTGGGATACTCTATATTCCACAATTTGCTAAACTCACGATCTTCTTCATTATCTCCAAAGTCTACAAGAGTTCTTGGTTCACCTAGCTCCTTCCTCATAGACCAAAAGGCAGTAATTTTTTATCATGACCAATTTTTATTTGTAACTTCCTTATCTAGAGAATCTGATATTTTTACTCTACTAGATGGTTTATTAATTTTTTCATAAAAATTGTTGTACCTCCTGATTGTTTTTTAGTGCAATGCCATAATTTCTGCTAATAATTGTTCAAAAGAAATACCTTTCTCAACAACACTTTTCTCCATTGCTATTTTGACCTCATCCTAAGAACCCTTTTTTCTCAAGTTTTCAAGTAAGGGTTTAATTTGATGTTGAATTCTTTTTGCAACATTCCTATTGGCCACAATCATTGATTTAATGGCATCACATGGATCATATTGCCACTGATAGGCGACATCAAAATTAAAAAATTTCAAAAGATCATGTGCCACACTAGATGCTTTTCTCTCGAATGTGAACCCTCCACATGATAAAGGTAAAGAAGGAAATAAGGCCCTCGTCTGCTAATTAACAAGGTGTAGTTCATCAGTACTCTACATGTGCCTCACATATTCTAATGCAAAAAACCTTTCTATCACATCTATTGGAAGTTTGTATGGCTCTAATTTTGATCCATAAATCCTTAGCACAATATATTCTTCCATTAAGTACCAATCAACCAATTGTATTTATTTTCCTAGTTGAATGCAATTTCTACATGACATAGGCAATCTAGGCATTGGAATATTTGTAATTGCTTGATGCAATGGAGCCATAAATTAGTCTACAAAATGATTGTAGTTCCTTCAAGAAGCATGCATCCTTATCTTAGTGGTCCAATCATATACTAGAGCCATTTTATTTTCCTCGGCATTCATATAGGGTTGAATCTGAAGCTTGTTAGTCTGAAACATTCCACTAAATTTGAATAGAAAAGAATAGCACAAATAGGTTGTGAACCTAAATGTCGTAGTGGACTTTGAGTGTGCACCTCCTTTAATCATTAAGAATTATTCATGCATGGATTCTACAATGTGCTCAACAAAATTATATTTGCCAGGTTGAGATGGAAAAGCAAAATGGATATTATATACCATTTCAAGGAGGCTTGCACCCACTTCCCAATTTATATCCAGTATGAGGAAAAATACTAGCAAGGAAATAGTATCCTGAACCCATGGTCTAAATATATCAAAATCATAAGGAGGCTTATGATTTCCTTTCAATTTGTTTCTAACTTGTACGTTATCCCCAACCATTTTATTTATGAAAGAATTTTTCCCCCTTTCATCCAATTCTTCATAATCACTAGCAAGCTTTTTTAGGTTAATGTGGACATTTCCAAATTCTTCAGTTGTAAACCCCAACACTTTTTCAAGTTATTTTGTATTAATGGATAACAATTCTTCTTTTCTATCTTTATTAACAATTGCTCTTTTGTTATCATCATAATTTTGGGCACAAACCATGATAAATTATAGGCAAGGGAAAACCTCAAGTAACATCATGCACCCTAATCCACTTACCCACGATGCATTTAAACTATTAACTTACATTTTCTTTGCAACCTTATTCTCATATGAAAATCTAAGTTATGAGGTATGCCTACCATAGATTTCAAGATCACAAATATCATGGTATTCATCAATGAAACCTAGGGTTTTAAGCAATCCAACATAATATATTTTTTTATCTGATTTTGCTCTAGTGGTACTGGGTGTAGGCATGCTTATACAATGTGAAATTGTGAATTCCCTCTTATTCCTCCTTAATTTTTCTTAATTCTTAAGTCTCTCAACCCTAAACCCAAACTTCAAAGTTTTACAAAATAATATTTTAAGAAACAATGAAACGTAGCCATAAGAATTATGTCTTTCACTTACCCAAATTTTGATTCTTGAAAAGATTAATACTGATTGGCTTTGTTGGAACCCAAAATCTCCCTGGTGCACTGCAATGAGCAATCTAAAATTTCCCTGTGTGTTGACTCTATCAGTTAAAAATAAAATCACTTAGCAGTAGAACGTTCACTTATTTTTTTTGAATATTAAAGTGAATGAAAAGTCAACGTGTTGTCGTTGGACTACACAACTAGTACATTATATTTCCATAATGACACTTAGAAATAAATTCTCAAACAAATTCTCAACTGTTGATCTTTGTAAATCTAATGATTATAGGGTGATTTTGGAGGTTTGAGTTGGCAAGCCCAGTGCTCTGTGCATTTCATTCTAGAATGCAATTACAACCATCCATCAAATGCTCATCGAACAGTTGAGTAATTTATCATATAAATAATAAAAATGTGTTTTAAAATTGTTTTAAAAATTTAAACTTTTGTGGTGCTAGGATACACAATCCTAATGGAGTCATCGAGATGAGTCCATGTGTCCATTTCGTAGTTTCGTGGGTCACATATAGATCTACTTGAAGCATCCTATAGACTCATGGAATCCCTTTAAAAGAAAGACATTGATTGACATGAAGGCCAAGGGCCCGATAACTTAACATTGCAAAGGACTTAATTAAATGAATAATGATACTAGGAATCAAGGGAGCAGGTCAACGACAAATTACAAAATCAATAAAATTTCAGTAAGCTCTAGCAAGTGACAAATTTTAGTGTTTATAATTGTAGACACCTAAATTTGGACACTTAATTTATCCAAATTTATCCCCTTTTGTCTAAACATTCCCTTATCTACATTAATTAAGTAATATCACTATTATTTAATTAATACCTCTAAAGTTCTTCTAATACCTAAGGTATCTAGTTAAATAATTAAATACCTTCCCCCTTTCATCAAATGAATTAAATAAATATCACATTTATTTAATTCCTCATATGTCACATCCTCCATCATTTTTATCCAATCTTAATTATTCTCCTAATCTCATCATTAGGGATGTACACATGCCTAATCCTTGATTAGGATGTCACATCCTCCAACTTTTGTAAGTTGGCCTCTAATCTCTCTTAGCCACCTAACCCTCCTCTAATCCTTTATTAACTAGCCTAATCAACCTCTCAAGGAATTTTTAATTCTTTTTATCCTTCCAAAGAATATTAAATTCATTTTTATCTTCCCCATGTGATCTTTGAATTGTCACATCAAGTCACATGTGAAATCTAACCCTCTTCTAATCTTCATTAATTAGTCTAATCAAGTAATTTCACAACCTTGATCACCTAATTAGGTCATCTCTAATCCCCATATCATTTATGGAATGTGTCCTTAGCCAACTTCATTAAAAACTTTCTCTTTTTGAACAAGGCACTCCATTCCCCATGTGAATTTTTAATTCACATTTAATCCCCCAATGCATTTAAAAGAATTTTTAATTCCCCACATGTCCTCTCACCCACATGGGGACAAGTACCTCCTTTATGAGGAGATCTTGTCCAATCCCAAGGCATAATGTATCCCCCCTCCATGTCATATACTATCCTTCCACCTCATGTACACATCACCTCTTTTAAGCCACTTCACATGCCACATGTCAAGATGTGAGGGCTTGTGAGTTCTCAACTCACCTTTTCCCTACATCTTGATCTTGGTGGCTCAATCTTGATTATCCATTTCCCTAGAGAACTCCAAATTTTTTATAAATCCCCCCTCTTTTCTCTCATTTTGGGGGAGATTATCCATTGTAGCCAAACTCTTACAAATTTTTTCTAGAATCCATACTTAGCCATTTTTCATGCTTGCATCCACTTCCACTCATTTTCTCATCTTCATATCATCACCTAGCTTGCATCTGTTTCCATCCAATGAGCATATAACATCAAAGATCGAAGGGCCAACCAAAGGATCGATTCGAGACAAGGTAAAAAGTTTCATTTTATTTTGTATTGAATCCAACTAGGCTAATCTTGAGGTGTAGGTTGTTTCTAGTGTTATTTGCATTATCTTTTTTGTTGCTCGTATTCTATCCCATAGATTCGACCTATCACAATAATATTTTTTGTCAATTTGATTAAATTTTTTCTTTTTCTTTTGTATTGCTTTATGTTTTAAATTTGCATGCAAATATTTCATAAATAGATAATAATTTCTTAAAGAAAAAAACTGATTTGAATAGAGTCATAGACACTAAACTCAAAAAAAATTATTTACTATAAATGAATAACGAAGAATAACACAAAGATTTATTTTATTACAATTGAATTACAATGTTACACTATTACATAGTTTTTTGATAAATGACATCTAGAGAATGCAAACTCTTGTTTTGTATAAATGACATATGTCACTTTACATCATACATAATTGATTCCAAGTTGCTACTCGTGACAATGGAAGAGCATTTCTTATATCATGGATGACCATTTATACAAATGTGGCTCTAATAATAAATGCAAAGGTATGCCTTTTTACCTAAAGTATGTGAAAGGATACAAACCATATTCTCAAACCCCAAAACTTACTGGTGACAAATTGATTACAAATTGATTCCAAGCTTTTGCTAGTGACAATGTAATACAATTGATTCTCAAACCATAGGGCTTACCGACCATGGTTTATCTTGGTATCTCAAATATGGTTATGCCTTTATAATATGCTTAATCTGAGCCACCAGAACATAACCAAAGAAATGACTTTGAGAATCCATATGGCTTGCCTACCATGCTGGGGAAATGAGAGCTGTGAAGACAGAAAATGTACCTATCTTGGTTACCATGTAGAAGTATGTAAAAGATAAGCTATAATAATTCTATTGCCACCATCTTTGTGCAGCTTCCATGCATTTGGATAGCTCACAGTGAGTTTGTAAGTCCACAATTCCTCTTTGAGGGCCTCTATCAAGATGGAGTATGAGAAGTCATTGGATTTGAATACAAACAAGATTAAAATAATTTTATGGTCAGATTTTGTGTGAAAGCACTTATCTCCATCAGAGCTCCTCATCCCAATTCAAAACGTGTCTTGAAGTCAGGTCAATCGGATCAACTTCTTTCCAATTCCACCCATTTTGAACTTGAAGGAAATTGGTCTTTTACTCTGTAACTACATAACTGGAGGAAGTGAAATTTAGAGTATCCCCAATAATACCACATCATCTTATTCCTTATAACCCTTGCAAAATGAAAAATGTTACGAGAATTCAGAACATTGCACTCTAATAAGTAGTAAACCTTTCTACGAATGATTTCAGTTGTGCTCACTATCCCTACTTATGAGCCATTTATGAGCTCTTAGCTCACCATATAGCATCCAAACCCCTATTTACTCGTGACTTGTGTGAGGTATAATTGCTCTTTTCTAAGCAAACCAAGTAGCCAACTTAAAATTGTAACTTAAGTCTTTCACTATTTATTTTAATTTTTGTTTGGTGTCTAGCTACGTGCACACTATACCTCAAGATGATAAGCTATCAAGTATTCCACTCAAACAATATGAGATCATTACAAATATTATTTCAATGGATCACTGGATTAATGACATCATCATTTATAGTATGTCGTGCAGTTTTCAATATCAAGTTATCCAATCACTCACTTCAGATGTACATATGGCATTAATTTGTGGTACCACAACCACATTTTCTTCAAAGAAAGTCAATCTGATGGATATGCGAAAACCAATAAAAAGTAAACATGGTTGCATGTGCCATACTTTTTGCCATTTTTTAGTATCAAGTTATCAAATCAATCATTTCGCTCGCTTGGGATTAGAAGAGGAGCTTAATTTTTAGTCTTTTAAATATTTCCCAAGTACATATGGTATTAATTTGTAGTACCACAACCACATTTTCTTTAATGAAAGAAAATCTAGCAGGGATGTGAAAATTAATAAAAAGATTGAGAAATTAGAATTAAATGCAAGGTAGAGTATCAGTACATCGAGGCATTGAAAAGATAGAGAATTAAATTGCTTATTGTATCTTAATAATTAAGTCACAATAAATTTTGCACACTTATGATTAGAACAATAACTATATGTTGAACTTGATAATTCATCTATTGAATGGTGAAATAGTTTTTGTATGTTAACTTCATTTTTCTTAGTATATTAACATTATATTAAATTATGAAATAATAATATCTTTCTAGAGTATTCTACAATTTTTATTTGCATACAAGTTTCTTGACAATTAAGAGTAATATTAAATATA
The DNA here is from genome assembly GCA_007258455.2 of Sequoia sempervirens. Taxonomy (NCBI): domain Eukaryota; kingdom Viridiplantae; phylum Streptophyta; class Pinopsida; order Cupressales; family Cupressaceae; genus Sequoia; species Sequoia sempervirens. Next base: position 187,985,030 of record VDFB02256132.1, read on the forward strand.
TATGTCAAAAAAATAAACAAATGAATCTTACAAAAAATATAAATACCTTTTCAATCTTAAAAGCCACATTTTTAATAATTATATTGAACAAAGCAAAAAGGATTTAGAAGAATGGAATGGCGAGCTACCAAAAATATTTTAATCCCTTTTGATTTTATAGGTACATATGGCATTAATCCACAGTACCACATACACATTTTCTTCAATGAAAGACTATCTGATGGATATGCAAAAATCAATAAAAAGAACAAGAATTAAATGAAAGGTAGAGTACTTCAAGGCATTGAAAAGAGAGAATTAAATGGCTTTTTGTACCTTAATCATTATCAATGTCCACTAATAAGTCACAATAAATTTTGCTCCCTTATGATTAGAATTATATGTTGATAATTACTATTAGTTTTAAAAGCCATATGTTTATATTAAACAAAGCAAAAAGGATTTATAAGAATGGAGCCACAAAAGGGTTTTAATTTAAGTAGTTGAAGAGTGAAGACTGAAGTACATACTACATAGCTAGCCTGGCCAAAAAGCAATTAACCATGACAAAAAAACAGTCACAAAATGCATATTACAAGAACTGTTATGTTATACAATAAAATATAGACATAATTCATTACTTTTTTTTTTTTAACAATAGCAGAGGCACTCAATCAGGTGTTTGAGCAGAAAGTGAATCAAATTTAACAAAGTAACAACAAAGAAGAAAAGGGAATCACCCAAAACCTTCCTCCAAAACTCTAGAATCTTTAATGATTAATTTTTCGTATCACATAGTAGACCATGTCTCATATTAACCATATTAACCATGGCAAGAGCTTGCACTATAGAAGCATGCAATTCCACTTTCTAGAAGATTCCACCAACATGCGCTGACCCACTTTCAAAATTGTAATTCTCTAGTTCCAACCCCAACAAAGAAATAGAGTACATGAAAGGCTACAAATAATGTATTTCCAACATCTTCACCAAATATTTATCGAGCAAAATGTCCATGCAATTGGACAAGAAAGCTGAAAATACCTCAAAATATAGGGCACAAGGGTTGCTCAAAAGCCATTCCCTCTCCACAATTATTCTTATAACATCCTCAACCTACACACAATGAATTGTAAAAACCATACTCAACTTTCATTTGTTGTATGCATCATTGCTTCTTTTCTCCCAAAAAACATTCGAGTAGCATTATATGCCATGAAGACTCCATATCACAGTTAAATTGAGAATAAAGAAGAAATAAATCAAAGGCGAACATATTATAAATGATATGAAGAACATCAAGTTGGTGAAGTATATATAGAAGTTAGAACGAAGACAATGACATCAAATACTCAACACTTAACATTTAATTCACCACTTGATGTGAGAATATTATTTCAAAAAATTTGAGTCATGACTTTAAGTTATTTAAAAAATAATAAGGGTAAGTGCAAGAAGTTGAGTCCAAAAAACGTGGAATTTTTTGGCTTAGCCAAAAAAATGAAATTGGCTTGGAAAAAAGGGATCCCTTTTTTAATAAATAGGATCTTGCTTTTAAAAAATGAGATCCTATTTAGCTTTGGGATCCCGAGCCTAAATTCTAAAAGGGATCCCATTTAAAAAAAAAATAGGATCTTGTTTATTAATGGGTCCTAAACTGATAGACGCGAAACAAGATCCCGTTTTTAGGTGGTATTTATTTTTAAAAAATAAATGAAACTTAGTTCATTCAGATGACACGGGATCCTGAATTGGTAAGGATGACAGTGACATTATAAGCAGCCTCCAAATGCGCCTCCACCACTTCTTTTTTTTTCATTTCTTTTTTAAATTTTAATACAATAATAAATTTTAGCATTTTTTTCCAATTTATTTAGCATTTTATGTATTTTATTTACCTGTAATAGTAGAAATGACGATTTGTAGAAGTAGAAGAAAAAATGCAATGAAACCATAAAAATATTGAATAGAAAGGAAAAAAATCAACCTTAAATTGTATCTTAAGAACAAAATTTAGCTTTTGAAACCTAAATTGTTCAATCAAACCAAAATAAATTGCATTTGAAAACCCTAATTGAAAGGAAACAAAAGAATTTGTATTTCAAAACTCTAAATTGAAATGAAATAAAAAAATGCATTTGAAAAACCTAATTTCTTTTTGAAACCCTATGTTCAAATCAAACAAAAAAAATGGATTTGAAAACCCTAGTTTAAAATGAAACAAAAAAATTGCATTGAAAACCCTAATTGCTTCTTGAAACCCTAAATTGAATTCAAAAAAAATAAAAATGCTAAAACCCTAAATTGAAATCAAACAAATCATTCTGCATTTGAAAACCCTAATTTCGAGCTCAAGAATATTTGATAATGGAAAAAATTCATTTGCATTGTATGGAGAAAACAACATGTTAAACTTTACTTTTAGTTTTACATTATAATTAGATTAGAAAATAATATGTTAAACAATATCCAAGGAGATTAAAGAATTTGAATTATCATTTTTTTCAGAGTGTCATGCCCAGACTTGGTTGAGAGCATTAGGTTTTTCATAGGTGAGCATGTGCTTACCCCAAGTGCACCTAGAATTCTCTTCCCATCCCAAATGCTCTCCATTTTTCTGTCAAAGGCACTTGATCTTTTGCAATCTCTTGATCTATTGGAGGTTATAGTAGATACAATGGTGCTTCCAAATATGTTGTGTGAAGATGAGCTTTTGCAAGGTGTGCAATCTTATAATTTGGATAGGGGCAAAGGCCTTGTCGGTGGCCTTTTTCCAGAGAAATACCTCAAGACAAAGCAATGTTTCAGATCTGCTTTCGAGGCAATGAGAAATGGGCTAAAAAATAAGGATCCTTGGGCAGTGAAGAGAGTTTTAACTCTATTTTCTGTTGAACTGGGAAATCCAATGGTGGATAATTTTATGGACAAATTTTATGCTTTGTCATACTTTCTTAATCACCACAACAGGCATGGTTGTCCTCTCCGTATTTTAAACATTCAACAACAAGTTGTCGCAAGTGAAGAGGTATAGGTAGAAAATGAAAAGATGAAAGAAGGAAAGGATGGAAATGGTATGGTGAATGTTCAGTTGCCACAAAAAAATACAAATAAAGGCATAAATTGCACTGCACCAGTTGTAGAGTATGGAATGCAAGGCTTCAGAGCTGGAATGAATGATATGGAGGAATGAATATATGCTATATTTGGGAACCAAGTTTTGTAGTTATAAACATGTTCTTTTTGTTATTTCACTTACAAAAAGTAGGCTTTACTACTGGCATCTTATGCTATATGATGCTCATATATATATGAGTGACATGTTTCGAACTTATAATGTTGATAATTTTTGAACTATTGGATCATAGTTGGTTTTGGGTTGATGGATTATTGCAAGCTCTTAAAGCATAGTCCATCTTCTAATACTTGCATGTTTCAAACTTATAATGTTGATAATTTTGGAACTATTAGATCATAGTTGGTTTTGGGTTGATAGATTATTGTAGGCTCTTAAAGCATAGTCCATCTCCTGATACTTTCACTCTTTTCTGTTTTGGTTTGGTTTGGTTTAATCAGTACTATAATTCTAATTAAGGTTGTAATGTTTATATTTGTATTAATATATAATGTTAGGCCTTTGCCTTTTGCTTAGTGTATATATATATATATCTATATGTTAAACAATAGTTACAATTCATAAATTATCAATGTTTGTTTGTGAATTTAGTTAGCAAATTCCTAAATCCTTGTACAATCCATTTCCAATTGTCACTTAATTAGATAATATTTGCATTCATTTCTATTTTATGTTTTGATCTCTTTTAGTCATGCATTGTTTCTATTTCTTGTTTGCATGTGTTGTCTCTTGTCTTTCGATAATCTTAACTCTCATTCTAGTCAATTGGTTGTTAATTAGGCTTCTAGTTTAGGCTAAAATCTCAATTTGCACTAGTTACCTAGACACTAAGAGAATATAAATATTTTTCTTTTCTTTCTTTTAGGTTCTTTCAATTCCAAGAAATCCAAAATAAAATAAGATTCAACATTAACTGATTTTATTATACATTTTATATCATAAAATTCATTTAAGTGGGAAATATTAATGAAAAACATGTTATAAAATATTCTTATATTCAATTAAAAAATATCAAGTTAAAGTATACATCAAACTCAATCTTAATAATACATAATTATGTGTTTCTATTATGGAAATAGTCAGTCTATTCATAAAATATTTTTTTTTCACAAACTAGTAAGTCTATTACCCTAAACCATAAACCAATGTCTTAAGGGGTCCTAATATGACATTTATTAAGGGGATCAAAGAATTTCTCAAAATTTGGTGAAGTTTCCCAAGGCAACCAAATTTAACAATAATAAGATTGTGCAAGATTATAATATGAATAAGATTTCATGATCTAGGTTGGCCAGTTGAAACAAGAGCTATCTCAATCAACTATTCCACAAGAAAATTTTGTTCACTAACTTGCAAGTCCATTATTTCAAGGGCCACCCAAAACTCACCCTAAGTTCCCTAAACCATAAACTTTAAAATCTAAACCCTAAACCCTAAAGCATTAATTTTGTCCTAGGACCTTAAAATGAAATTTGGTTGCCTTGGGAAACTCCACCAAATTTTATTCCTTTAAGCCATGTCATTTTGTCCTAGGACCTTACTACATAGATCCCCTTAAGCCATCCTATTACCTTAAACCCTAAACTCTAAACTCTAATACTTAGACCCTAAAGCCATCATTTTTTCGTAGGCCCTTAATGAAATTTGGTTGCCATGGGAAACTTCACCAAATTTTATTCACTTGAGCCATGTCATTTCATCCTAGGACCTTACTAGACATAGATCCCCTTAAGCTATCCTATCACCCTAAACTATAAATCGATGTCTTAAGGGGTCCTAATTTGACATTTCTTAAGGGGATCAAAGAAGTTCTCAAAATTTGGTGAAGTTGCCCAAGGAAACCAAATTTAACAATAGTAAGATCGTGCAAGATTATAATATGAATGAGATTTCATGAGAGGCTAATCAGTCAAAGCAAGAGCTATCTCAACCAATTATTCCACAAGAAAATTTTGTTCACTAACTTGCAAGTCCATTATTCCAAGGGCCACCCAAACTTCACCCTAAGTTCCCTAAACCTTGAACTTCAAAATCTAAACCCTAAACCCTAAAGCATTCATTTTGTCCTAGAAGCTTAAAATGAAATTTGGTTGCCTTTGGAAACTCCACCAAATTTTATTCACTTAAGCCATGTCATTTTTTCCTAGGACCTTACTAGACATAGATCCTCTTAAGCCATCCTATCACCCTAAACGGTAAATTCATGTCTTAAGGGGTCCTAGCATGACATTTCTTAAGGGGATCAAAGAATTTCTCAAAATTTGGTGAAGCAACCAAATTTAACAATAGTAAGATTGTGTAAGGTTATAATATGAATGAGATTTCATGAGAGGTTGGTCAGTCAAAACAAGAGCTATCTCAACCAATTGTTCCACAAGAAAATGATGTTCACTAACTTGCAAGTCCATTATTCCAAGGGCCACCCAAACTTCACTCTAAGTTCCCTAAATGCTAAACCCTGAACTCTAAAATATAAACCCTAAACCCTAAAGCATTCATTTTGTCCTAGGACCTCAAAATGAAATTTGGTTGCCTTGGGAAACTCTACCTAATTTTATTCCCTTAAGCCATGTCATTTTGTCCTAGGACCTTACTACATAGATCCCCTTAAGCCATCCTATCACCCTAAACAGTAAATTGATGTCTTAAGGGGTCCTAATATGACATGTCATTTTTTCATAGGACCTTACTACATAGATCCCCTTAAGCCATCCTATTACTCTAAACCTTGTTTATCCTAAACTCTAAATCGTAAACCCTAAAGTATTCATAAATTGTCCTATATTAATAGTTATTTGTTTTTTCATTCAAGTAACATGCCTTAGACATAAATGAGGCTTACACATTTTATCATTTGTATTCCTTTCTTTCATTTTTATTGAAAGGTTTAAGGGTATTTCCTAAACATGTATCTTACATTTTGAAATTACAAATCTAATGTAGGTTCCCTTATATCTTAGAGATCACATGGATCAATTCAGTAATATCCATAATCCACCTCCACGCTCTTCACCTCCACCACCTTCACCTCCACCTCCACCCACTCCACCTCATAACCCCCCACCTCCACCACTTGAAATCAATGGTGAAAGCTTGCAATCACGATCAATTTCACTGTTAGATCCATTCGGGATCAAACCAACATTATTCAAAATGAAGAATGCATCACACCACCTTTGAGGATGATTGCATCTAGGATGCAAAATGTTGTTGATATTGTTAGAGCTATGGATGGGATGTTAGATGAGCATCGACAATGGCTAGAGGAGAGGAGAAATTTTGATTCTGAAAAGGAAAACACAAAGAAATGAAGAGATGCAGTAGAGAGTCGCAACACTTTATAAATTAAGACAATGATCTTGTAGTTATGAATTTATGAATTTGGTTCGATGGATATTTTGTGTGATGAATTTATGAATTTGGTTGGATGGATATTTTTAGTGAAAAATTTATGATTTTGGTTGGATGGATAATTTTAGTGATGAATTTATGAATTTAGTTGAATTTATGAACTTATAATGATGAATTTATAATAGTATATATTTTATGACTATCTACTAGATCATGATTTCTCCTATTGGAAATTTGTAATATATATATGTGTTAGACATAAATGAGCTTTTTGTGAATGTTTAAAGTTTATTTTTTAGTATATACATGTATTAAAATTGCATAGTTCCAGATATTAAATTTTAAAATTTGTATGTACACATAGTTTAGTTGAATGATGCATGCATGCAAATTATGCATCGTAATTTTTATTTTAAATGTATATACATGTTAAATTTTGAAATTTGCATGCACATGCTCAAGTTCAATCAATTCATGTATGTGTATGTATATGTATGCACATCCTATTTAAACAAATTTGCATGTACGTTTAAAATTTAACTATTTCTTGTAATTTTGTAAGTTTGTATGTTAATTTTGTATAATTTAATGTGGGTGAACAGTTATATCTGATATAATGGATCAATTTAACATTCATGATATCATCAATCCAACACCTCAACAACCTACACCTCCACCTCCACCTTAGGCTCCACCTCCCCCTCCACCCCCTCCACCTCATATCCCACCTCCACCACCCGTTGGATTAGATGAGGCTCACTTGTGAGCACGTATAAATGAAGTGGAATCCATTCAAAACCAAATCAATGCTATGCAAAATCAAGCATTGATTCCACCACACATGAGACTTTTTGTAATTGTGATACAAAACACTGTGGATGCCATTAGGACTATCAATTCTGATTTAGATAGCCATTGACAAGAAAGAGAGGAGATGAGACAATTTTATGAAGACAGTCTCTCATATAAACAAATTTTAGACCTAAAAAATAACAAAAGCCCATCTAGCCCCTTATTTTTATCGACCCTAATACTCAACAAACCTTTCCTCCCAATAAATCTAGAATATCCATGAGGTGGTGTATACATCCACAAATAAGTACACATTTATGGGATCGATGGTTTATGGTGTTTGATAATCCACCACACGCTAAACTAGAGGACCCATTATATTTTTTGAGGAAACTATATGTAGATTTTATTATGGGACAAAAGCCCAATTATTTTGATTTTAAATCATTTCAGGGTGTTGGTGACGACATGCCACAACAGAGGTTAGGGGCAAGGGTTGATCCCCAACGCTTCATGCATGCACAACCCCTTGTTGTTCCTCTCGGTCCTACCATTCCCGCACCTGTGCATCAACGTACAGTGGTATTGACTTTAGGCTCCCTCAGTAAGCTCATTGGAGACCTTGGTCAACATGCTTCTGTAATAGTGGGTAGGGAACATAGAGACCATGGTAATGGAGGAGTGTTTTATGGAGTTGGTCCTAGTATCACTCCATGGGTGTTGAGACCACATGTATGTACTAGTTTCCATCAGTTATGCTATTGACCCGATCAGGCCACACCCAGTTTGGGTGGATGTGGAGATTCTGGTGGATCATCTGGTCATCTTAGGTCATTTGTAGAATTTCTTACTGTAGACCATCACCCTGAGGACAATGTGACACAGGCATAAATACACATCTACATGTTGAATTTATAAGAATTTTAATGAATGTATGTATAAAAAAAATTGCAATACATTTTAACAATCAAACTGTTTGGTGTACGGATGACATTATTGATGGGGCAATCATCTGCACCGCAAGTACATATATCAACATCAGTCCTAGTCGGCAACCCTTATGGGGTATTTTGATTTCAATTTTTTAAATTATATATGAAATAATTTTTAACTTGAGTTTTAAATTTATAATTCAATCATGACCATATGATTTAAATACTTATGTTGGTTCAGGGGAGTCAATCAACTTCCACATTGATTCCACCCAAGGGGTTGTCAAGCGCTCCTCCAATGTCGAGTGTCACAGATCAGGGGCAGGTACATTTATATTGTAAATTGTTTAACTTGCATTACTATCTAGTTACAATTATGAATTTTGAATTCACTAAGCGTGCATGTACACTTTTAAATATTATAAGCATTAAATGTCTATATGTATGTCTAGGTTGATATGACAATAAGAATGGGCATCAAACAAACATTAGATGTTGTTGCTACTCATGAGGCCTCTGAATTTCAGGTTGTTTAAAAAAGTTTCTACACAAAATGTGAAAACTTGAATATATATATATATATATATATATATAAAACTAGTTCAAGTATACATGCTTTAAATTTGATCTTGTAGGAATTTGTTAGTGCAACTTTCTCCCATGACTCAGTCATAGTTACACCTCTAGGAGGACATGCAGAGTAGGCTCTAGATATCATGGTAATTTAATTTTTTTATTATATTTAAAGTCAATTACAAATTATACATTGTGAATAACTTTAATAAAATTTAAAATTATATATATATATATACTCATACATTTTAAATTCTTTTTTCTTTTATAGCATGAGACACATCTTCTAGTTGAGCATGTACAAATAGGTCCTGGAGTAGAGGGTGCACAACCTCTTACAGTACAATTTAAATATGATAAATTATAAATTAAATTGAATTAATTTATTTTTAATAGTAGACTAAACATCTAATTTCAACTTTCTTTGTCTTGTACATATGTAGAATGATTCATAAAATTTAGAGATTGGTCTAGGTGCACCAAAGCATGCAGATCCAGATATGATGGCAATTTAATTCTATGATAAATTATAAATTAAATTGTCATTAAATCATTTTTCATCTTCTTACATCTTATTTCATCTTTCTCTTGTACAAAATGTTTCAGGTCATCCGTGTAGTCCGCATGGTGTGAAGAGGTCTCTTGATTATAGAGACGATACATGATCTAAACATGATTTTATGGGTTATATTTGATTATTTCATGGACTACATATTTGGTTTCTCATGTACTCTATTGGACTTGATTTCATGGGTCAAGTACTTTGTTGGACTTTATTTCATGGGTTGTACTTTGATGGACTTTATTTCATGCACTTAATATATTATAAATAATGAACTTTATTATTGTTCAAGTTTAATTTACACATGTACATTTATGCATTTTATGTTAATAGTCAAGACATTAATATAGGAAATTGAAGTTGAAACTAGTAGGACATTTTAATATTTGTACTTTACAAATTTAGTGATCCATACATGATATACATGATATGTACATTCAGTAATTAACGATAATTAGTCAATGAACTTATTCAATTCATGTCTTAATAGGATGTCTTAAGGGGTCCTAATATGATGTCTTAACGGGTCGTAATACACAAGTTACATCTAAGTAAATAAGAAAATAAATCATAATTTAAAAACAAAAGCAATCCGTTTATATACCACAAAGGATGAAATTTTAAGAAATAAAAAATACCATACAAGATTAGGGAACAAAAGTGTTAATAAATTCTATAAACTAAACATAAATGCCAATCAAAATGCAATGAGTTTTTCCAAAAAGGTTGTTCTATAAGTATACACCATATTTCCTAGTTCTTTTACAACATTAAATTAAAGAACTTAATTATCCAAGAATAGGCTAAATTTTTGAAATTAAATCATGTAGTCCCATATTTACAAATCATGCAAAGTGCTAGAGAAAACTTAAGAACATAAAAGTCCTCTCGACCTCATATTCGACAAAAAACACTAATTTATAAGCTGCCAGAACAAATAATAGCATCCAACATGTCTTAAGGGGATGCCTTAAGGGGATGTCTTAAGGGGTCCTAATACGACATCTTAGGGAGATCAAAGAAGAGTATAATTAAGTATACATATTATGTGATATAAACAAGTATTTTAATTCAAGACCTTATCGAGAGAATTAGGGACATACTATAAAATGTTGATACTCTAAACATAGTGCCTAGATTAAAACTAGTTTCAAAGTTCCTACTTAAATATAACTACCCTAGTCCTCCTATTTTATCCATGAAAGAGAGTGGAATGAAACATAATGGTGAAAGAGTCCTCTAAAAAACCATCAAATTTTGGACATGTTATGGTTTCTCAACAACTATTGATCCCTTCACAACCCTTAGTGTCTCATGATGAAATTAAAGGATTTGATGAATTTATTCCTACTAGAGATGAGATTATGAATGTTTTAAGTCCCTAGATCATCCTTTGGATAATTGAGGCCATTACTCTCTCAAATACTACTTTATTGGGAGATTTCAAGGGATATGAGATAGTTAAATATGTAATGGGCATAATATGTAAGATACTCACCTCTAATGATAATTTTTCAAGGAATTTTTTTTTAGAATTTTATTGTCAAACTAAAAACACATCTTAGCAAGGATCTAGTAACAAAAAGAGAATTCACTAAATTTATGTGAGACAATCTTGATTTAGCTAAAGGTTTCTATTCTTTATGTGAATATAGAATATATATCTCTTGAAAAAGCTAGTAAATTAGTGAGAAGAGTGGCTGCTTGTTACTTCTAATTTGGGATCTGGCCTCTATTATTGCTTTTAATACTCTAAGAAGTTGTGAAGCCAAAGATGTGTTCAAAGAACTTATCAAGAAAGAGATAAGATGAATAAATTTTAAATATTGATTGATTTTGGTATTGCTGAAATAATAGATCCAAATGGAGAAAAGAAGGCACTTTGGGTTTAAAAGGACAATTTGAAGTTTAAGTGCATACTTTGGTTAACCATTTGCTATTAGAGGAGAAATTTGATTTTATTTTTATTAAGTATTCAGGATATGTGCTAATACGACACGTCTTAAGGGGATGTCTTAAGGGGTCCTAATAAAAGTCCTCTTGACCTCATGTTCCACAGAAAACACTAATTTATAAGCTGCCAAAACAAATAATAGCATCCAACATGTCTTAAGGGGATGAAATACTTCAAAGTACATGTCTTGAATATTTAATCGCAATTGATATAATTGATTTAACAATAATTTATACATGATACTTCAAAGTACATGTCTTGAATACTTAATCACAATTGATATAATTGATTTAACAATAATTTATACATGATATTTAGTGATATAACAATAATTGTGTCAGTATGCATGTACATATATGTCATCTCAAAACAATGTTTACAAAATTTGGCTATGCCATCTTAAGAACATCTCAAACTTGTGCCTGGAATTTAGTAGGTCTTCATGTCACCTGATATCAAAATGATACAAGCAATATCAATGAAATCATCAAAACATACATATTTTAATTTATATAAAACTATCTATATGTACACAACTCAAGTACCTGTATTTAAAAGTATTCCACACATGTGTGTAGGTTGAATTTACATCCTCTCATTTTTGTTTCAAAGTATGAGATAAATGTGATGATGGCTTAAGGATACAAAAATGATAATAAATCAATTTTAACTATTAATGTACAAGCAATATCTATATATAATCAAAACATGTATTTCAATATAATTTAACTAATATTACTTGTTTTGACCAAGTATTCCATGTTGTCTAGGTTGAATCTACATGAACTCTCCTTTTTGTTATGATGGCTTAAGGATCTATAAAAGGACAATTTAAATCACTTTCAACTAATAAAACACTTGACCAATATCAAAACATGTATTTAATCTATTTAAAAGGACAATATAAAACTAAAACTATATTTACCTGTATTTACTTATTCCATTGTACCATCTGCATCCTCTCTTTTTTGCAACACATCTATGATTGTTTCATGCTCTTCCATAGAAATTGTCCATAGCACTTTATTTGTAAGTCTTCCATGATACCGATCTAGTTTTATAATTGTTGCCACCACCAAATGTGAATAGTGTATAATCTTTTTATGTGTTTCATAATCTTCGAATGCAGGTAGACCATTCTTCCTTATCACGTATTTTCGTAGCCAAATGCCAACAACCACCACCAATCCTATTGGAAAACATGATTTAACCATTATCAAATAAGTTCTCAAAATTTTCTTTAGGGGATTAAAGACTTGTTCTAAAAATTTGCGTAAGGGGATCAAAAACTTGTTATCAAAATTTGCTTAAGGGGATGTCTTAAGGGGATCACCGTACTAGTTGGACAATGATAGCCATCATCATCTTCTTGAGGTGCTATTAACTTATCTTTAGTCTCCACACAATGAGCCAACCAATATTCTATTTCCTCTTCATTCCCCTTAGGTGCAACAACATACACATGTCTTATAAACAAAATTTGATTTAATAACTTGTGCACACATCCATATAATTTGACCAATCTACATACATCCATTCATATGTATATAAATATATAATTTAGTATTACAAAATAGTAATAAAGTGAAATAAAATGAAATAAATTGAATTCAATTATCTTCTTGTACAAGATCTGAAACACAGTCACAGTCTTTTGATGCAAACACTTGATCATTGTCTTCAATTATTTCATATTGATTGTGTGCTTGTGCAAGTGTCAACAATCTTTGCTTCCAATTTTCAACTTATTATGTATTTTCACATGCTTCCCAATCTCCTGAGATACAAAACTGACAAAAGCATGCAAACTCCCTTGTCCAGATAGTCCATGTGCTTGCATTCGAACTCTTAAATAAATGTCATTTAGTAGATCCATTGATTGTCTCACAATCAAGTCTAGGTGGAATGTTCTCTTCTTCAACCAACCGAAAGAATCGAAAAACTATAGAGTACTCGCTCAAACCAGATGTAGATAATCTTGTATTGCGCCAATCCACAATCCCACATGCCTCTTTAAACTTTACTGCATCCTCAAATTTCAATTGTTCTCTAGCAAGAATGCTTTTGAAACATGCACTAGCTCTATCATGTTCTCCTTTAGCATGCCCAGCTTCAAACAAACTCCACATATGTTGGATATTAAGTTACATGTGAACCCTACTTAACCAATAGAACATTAAAACATTTTTGAATTGTCTTGTACAATTATCTGACCATATGAAGTGTTCTTTCATTTGGATTCCTCTTTCTTTTAAATTTCTATAAAATATATTGAAATAGTATTGAACAAACTCTAACAAGTGTAATCAGTTGTCACTCAAATAGAAATGATACTCTCTCAAAACTTTTCTATCATCCTCTATGCTATCATTTGCATGTCTATAAAAAATATGAACAAACATAACTACTTGCACTAAATTATAATATTGTAATTGAATTTCCTCTTGCGGAGCTAGAGTATAGTTTTTCGCAAAATCAACCACTAATAGTATACTATGAACTAAAAATGTGTTTCTGCATGTATGAAATTAGCCATCAAGCCATCGAGCATGTTGAGAGTGCATAACATATTTTGGTACAATCTTATTCTTTGTAGACACCTAAATTTGGACACTTAATTTATCCAAATTTATCCCCTTTCGTCTAAACATTCCCTTATCCTCAATAATTAAGTAATATCACTATTATTTAATTAATACATCTAAAGTTCTTCTAATCCCTAAGGTATCCAATTAAATAATTAAATACCTTCCCCCTTTCATCAAATGAATTAAATAAATATGCCATTTATTTAATTCCCTTCATGTCACACCCCTTTCTTAATCCTAATTATTCTCTTAATCTTATCATTAGGGATGTGCACATGCCTAATCCTTGATTAGGATGTGTCACATCTTCCAACTTTTGCAAGTTGGCCTCTAATCTCTCTTAGCCACCTAACCCTCCTCTAATCTTTCATTAATTAACTTAATCAACCTCTCAAAGAATTTTTAATTCATTTTATCCTTCTAAGAAATATTAAATTCCTTTTACTCTTATTCATGTGATCTTTGACTTGTCACATCAAATCACATGTAAAATCTAACCCTTTTCTAATATGTCATTAATTTATCTAATCAAATACTTGTACAACCTTAATCATTTAATTAGGTCTACATGCCATTTATAGAATGTGTCCTAAGTCAACCCTATTAAAGAATTTCTCCTTTTGGAGAAGACACTCCATTGCCCGTGTGAATTTTTAATTCACATTTAAACCCCCAATGCATCCCTTGGAATTTAAAATTATTTTTCTCATTCTCATGAGAATATTTGAGGAATTTTTAATTTCTCATATGTCATTTCACTCACATGGGGATAATGACCTATTTTCCAATCCTAGGATATTATGTAGTACCTCTATGTCATGTACTCTCCTTCCACCTCATTTACACATCATCCCTTACAAGCCACTTCACACGCCACATGTTAAGATGTGAGGGCTTGTGAATTATCAACTCACTTTAACCCTACATCTTGATCTCGGTGGCTCAATCTCAACCATTTATTTTCCTAGAGAACTCTAAATTCTCTATAAATACCTTCTCTTTTCTCTCATTTTAGGGGGAGATTATTCATAATAGCCAAACTCTTGCAAAATTTTTCCTTGAACCATAGCCAAATTTGTAGTCTTGCATCCATTTCCACTTATCTTTCCCTCCCCATTTCATCTCATAGCTTGCATCTCGTCCCATCTAAGGAGCATACAATTATCAAAGATCGAAGGGCCAACTAATGGACAACTCAACAAGGTGAAATCTTTCATTTTGCTTAGTTAAGTTAATCATTAGGCTAATTTTGAGGTGTAAGGTGTTCTTAGTATTTGTTTCACTCTCTTTTGTTTGTTGCTCGTATTCTAACACTCATTTTCACCTTATCACATTTCTGACACGCTCAGTGGGATAATGTGTACATGATTTCACTAAGCAAAATGAAATATTTCACCTTGTTGAGTTGTCCATTGGTTAGTCTTTTGATCTTTGATATTTGTATGCTCCTTGGATGGGAAAAGATGCAAACTATGAGATGAGATGGGGAGGGAAAAATAAGTGGAAATGGATGCAAAAATGTAAATTTGGCTAAATATGGCTCAAAGAAATTTTTTGCAAGAGTTTGGCCATCATGAATAATCTCCCCCAAAATGAGAAAAAATGGGGTATTTATAAAAAATTTTGGATTTTCTGGAGAAATGGATGGTCAAGATTGAGCCACCACAATCAAGATGTAGAGCTAAGGTGAGTTGAGAACTCACAAACCCTCGCATCTTGACACGTGGCATGTGAAGTGGCTTGTAAGAGGTAATGTGTACATAAGGTGGAAGAAGAGTACATAACATGGAGGTACTACATTGTACCTTGGGATTGGACAAGATCTCCTCATAAAAGAGGTCCTTGTTTTCCATATGGGTGAAAGGATATGTGAGGAATTAAAAATTTCTCAAATATCCATATGAGAATGAGAAAAAAAAAAATTTAAATTCCAAGGGATGCATTGGGGGATTAAATATGAATTAAAAATTCACATGGGAAATGAAGTGCCTTCTTCAAAAGGATAAAGCCTTTAGTGAAGTTGACTCATGACACATTCCATAAATGATTAGAGATTAGGTTGACCTAATTAAGTGATTAAGGTTGTGCAAGTACTTGATTAGACAAATTAATGATAGATTAGAGGCAAGTGGGAAATTATGGAGGATGGGACCCTAATGATGATTAGAGGTGTGCACATCTTAATTATAAATTAATTATTGGTTGAAAATGAGTGTTAGAATACGAGCAACAAAAAAAAAAGAGTGAAACAACTACTAAGAACACCATACACTTCAAGATTAACTTAATGATTAACTTAACTAAGCAAAATGAAAGATTTCACCTTGTTGAGTTGTCCATTGGTTGGCCCTTCGATGTTTGATATTTGTATGTTCTGTGGATAGGAAGAGATGCAAGCTATGAGATGAAATGATGAGGGAAAGATAAGTGGAAATGGATGCAAGAATGCAAATTTGGCTAAATATGGATTAAAGAATTTTTTTACAAGAGTTTGGCTATCATGAATAATCTCCCCCAAAATGAGAGAAAAAATGGGGTATTTATAAAGACTTTTGGATTCTTTAGGGAAATGGATGGTCAAAATTGAGCCACCAAGATCAAAATGTAGGGCTAAGGTGAGTTGAGAATTCACAAGCCCTCACATCTTTACATGTGGCATGTGAAGTAGCTTGTAAGAGGTGATGTGTATATAAAGTGGAATGAGAGTACATGATATGAAAGTACTGCATAGTACTTTGGGATTGGACAAGATCTCCTTATAAATAAGGTCCTTGTCCACATGTGGGTGAAAAGACATGTGAGATATTAAAATTTTCTCAAATATTCACATGGGAATGAGAAAAAGAATTTTAAATTCCAAGGGATGCATTGGGGGATTAAATGTGAATTAAAAATTCACATGGGGAATGAAGTGTCTTTTTCAAAAGGAGAAAGCTTTTAATGAAGTTGACTTAAGACACATTCCATAAATGACATAAAGATTAAGTTGATCTAATTAAGTGATTAAGGTTGTGCAAGTACTTGATTAGACAAATTAATTATGATAGATTAGAGACAAGTGGAAAATTATGCAAGATAGGACCCTAATGATGATTAGGGGTATGCACATCTTAATCATAAATTATTTATGATTAAGAAGGATTGTTAAAAGGAATTAGAGACCAATTTGTAAAAGTTGGAGGATGTGATAATGTGAGAAAGTGAGGAATTAAAAATAAATTTAAAATTCCAAAAGGTAAAATGAGTAAGTTAAATAAAGTGATACATTTATTTAATTTAGAGAGGAAAAAGGGAAAAATATTTATTAAATTAATTACTTTTGGAAACCTTATGGTGGGAACGAAATATTAATTAAATGAGTGATTTAATTAATACCGACAAAGAGTACGAATTAAATGAGCAAAGGGATGATTAAAGAGACGACTTTGACCATATGGAAGTGGTCAAATTTAGATATCTACATTTTTCCCCTTTCGAAACACTATTAGAATAATACGGTTTTGAAAAAAATAATATAGACGACTCTATGGAAGAAGTGACCAGAAAGGAGATGCCTCAGCATGGGAGAGTTTACGTGAACTACCCGAATGGAGGAGAAATAAAGGGGATGTCCCGGTTTCACAAGAGAAGGTTTATGATGGAAGATTGAGAGAGAATGGTAGGGTACACCCCTTCGAGAAGGTAGATGGGGAAGGAAAAGGGGCCCCAAACAACTTCTCAAAAGTATGAAGTGGTATATGTCGTTGGAAAGAGCACAAAAAATTGAAAAGATTGACACTTGAACGAAAAAAAATGGGTTTACAATGTGCAAATGGCGAACTCGGGAAGATAGGGGGTGAGGGAATTAGTTGAGGGGAAAAATGTTAAATAAAAGAAAAAAATTCCCTTTATTTTAAAAGATAAAAAAGGGAGGGAAAAAACTATAAAAAGTAATTATAAGAATTACCTCTCGTCATTTGGACAGCTGTCAAGTGAGGAGGAGAGGGAGAAAATGAGAGGGTGAGAGGGAAGAGACACGATGCTAGAGTACAATACTAACATCATCCACCAGGCGGATGAGAGACGACAATTCTTCATCGAGTGTGTCGTGCCACACCAGGTTAGTTCGAAACCCAACTTTGTGATTTTAGTCAATTTGCTTAATTTTTTTCAAAAAATGAAAACATGGGTTTTGTTGGGTCAGACTCGGTGAATAATGGGTTAGAGGGAAAAAAAATTGGGGGCCGGAGGTGGGGCGGTGGTTAGATGAAAAATGGGTTAGAAAAAAAAATGTTTGGGATAGGGTTTTTTTGGTCGAGACCACACACACCTAGGCTCGGGTGAGTTCGCCCAGGCTCAAACAAGTCCTCCTAAACTAGGCCCGGGAGGGTTTGCCCGAGCTCGGGCGAGTTAGCTTGTGTGGGGCGGAGGCCCACCCATTTGAGCTTGGGAAAATCCGCCTGGGCTTAGGAGGAGGCTCGCCCAGCTGGGCTCGGGCTAGTTCGCCCAGGCTCAGGCGGATTCACCTAGGCTTGGTGAGGCCCGCCCAGCCGGGCTTGTTTGGGTCTGCCCGAACTTAGCAGAGGCCTGCTTGCAGGCTCGAGTGGGTCTGCCCCAAGCTAGGGCAGGAAGTCAGGATAGCCAAAAAATGCAAAGGCCGGGGAAGAAGGGGGAAACGGTGGGATGGAGAAGGAAATCCCGGGGCGAGAAGTAAGTTAATAAAATGGGGGCGAAATGATTCTAGTGAAAACTGACATAGTGTTTTTATGATGAATGCAAAATGTTGAGAGCTTGCGGACATGGAAGAGATGGTCCAAGGTGCTAACGAGATGCATGGCGATGATGATGGACGCAGATCACTAGAGACTAGCAGAGGTAGGACTAGTTCATATGCTATCATACCCGACAATTAATGCCCATAAGGCCATGCTGACAGCCTTGATAGAGCATTGGGATTGGACGACATCGACGTTTCATCTATTGACTAGGGAGATAACAGTGACTTTGAAGGATGTTTGGCAGATTTTAAGGCTCCCCATAGCAGAACTTGCAATTAGCGAGTGCTCGGTAGCGGGCGAGGCACTAGACGAGTCTATGCATGTTGTATTTGATAGTGACGATCTACCGATTCAACGACAACAAATGGATGTAGACAGATGCTTGTCTTGCAAGGTACCAACATTGTCGTTGTACCCAGCGGAGCTGATTAGTGGGATCGTGGTGCCATACTAGAGTGGTCAATTCTTGTCTCTCAGGTTTGTCGAGGTGATTCGCCATATCATCGAGGACTGAGAGGGTCAATTTGCGTGGGGGACCTGCATGCTGGCACAACTGTACTAGGATATGAACCGAGTATGTTATCAGAGGGTGCTGAGTGTGACACATGTCACACTGCTACAGGTCTAAGCTTGGGAGCACATTAGGGTGACTAGGCCAATTGTGCGTACAGTAGGAGAATAAGATGACAAAGAGGATGTGGCCTGAAGATGGGGGCAGAGGCGGGAGCGATACTGAGGTATCAAAATATTATAGATGTAGATGTATGGATGAGGTGGCTGGATGATGTACAGACAAAAATGATAGTGTGGTGTCCTTATATGTTGTGGCGCTTCAAGGGCTGGAGGGACAATAAGGAGGCACACAATGGGTACTTCTTTACCTCCTGTTATATTATTAGGAGAGGTTCGCTTATAGTGGAGCTGCACAGACCCGATCAGGTGACATGACAGTTTGGAGTAAGACATGATATTCCTGCGGGGTGGGTGATATTTCAACGATTAACACGAGAGAAACCATGGGGGGTTGAGATGGATCTAGATGCAGTGTGGGAGGAGCTAGAGGCACTTCAGTTTGTGCTATACCTAGGTAGGCGGGAGGGGGAGAGAGATGCAGGGGTGACATACCGATATTGGCAATTGTTCAGGCGACATCCACCTCCACGGATTACCCCAGTAGTGTCAATTGAGGGGGCCCTAGGATTCGGGTCAGAGGATGAGAGACGACTAAGGGTGGTGAGATTGGTACCGTGAGGGTGACAGAGAGGAGGCTAGGTGAGAGGAGGACAACAGGGGGAGGGATAGGAGGCGGGTAGAGCAGTTGAGGAGCCAATGAGGGCAGGTAGGAGGAGGAGATGACAACGCAAAGCCTAAGGAGGGGATGGATCAGAGGAGGGAGAGGAGGAGGTTAGGGCTGTGATACAACAAGATAGGGGGCCGAAGGTCTAGAGAGAGGAGCCAGGAGGCACATACATCCCCAGGAGATCCGCAGCAAGAGAGAGAGGAGGCCGAGGCCAACAGAGTGTGAGAGAGGCAAGAGGTAGACATGGCCAGAGGAGGGCAGCAATAGATGAGATAGGCAGAGGGCGAGACTAGTGGAGTGCAGGAGAGGATGATAGGGAGAGGGGGAGTCCCCTTGGTGATTGATGTGGATGAGATGGAGGCGTCAGCAGAGAGGGGTATGAGCCGCGGGCGATGGACATTGACCCTGATGTGCATGACATCGCACCACTATCGACATCAGCACCCACAAGAGAGGATCCCACAATGGTGTTGAGAGAGACTTTGGAGAGACTGTGCCTCAACACGCAACGATTACGGTAGATAGAGGCAAAGCAGGTTAGATTAGAGGCAGAGCATGTTAGATTAGAGGCAAAGCTGAGTGAGCTATAGGCACGATTCACCCAGGGTGAGAGATTACTCAGTGTTGGCCACGCTAGTGTCAGATGTAGAGAGGAGATTGATGAGAGAGAGGGATGAGGCACGAGATGAAGCAGTTGAATTGTGGGCAAAGATGAAGAGATTGCGAGTGGAGGTGGCTAGGGAGATGCAGTGAGGTGGGAGAGAGACCATTTGGTGGCGGAGGCAGCGATACGACAAGTTGTTGGAGGGGGGATAGGGCAGGAGCCATCAGAGACTAGGGCGGGGATTGTCGGAGACATAAAGGGTCTGTAGGGAAAGCTAGAGCTGTTATGAAGGGAGAGAGTAGATCTGCACCAGGAGCGGGTTGAGCACAGAGACAAAGTGGACTGTTCAGAGCAGATAGTTGGGGATATGAGATTGATGCAGTAGAGAGAGGAGATGAGGAGAGAGATACACATGTTGCGGTCAAAGAGAGATGTGGCACAGGCACATGTAAAGGTCACAAAAGTAGATAGGGATGTGTTATAGACACGTGCTCAGGTGGCCGACAGTGAAAGGTAGGTGGCAGAGACAGAGGTTCGGTCTCTTCAGAGGGAGAGGGATGCAACAGTGTCACAAGTGTCAGGTCTTCGAGGAGAGCGAGATTTTTTTGAGTTCATAATTTAGGCACTTCAGAGGGACAAGGATGCAACAGAGGCTCGAGCACAGGCCGTGCATATGAAAAGAGATGTTGCAGAGGTATGGATGCAGATACTGTAGAGTGAGCGAGACACAATACAGGCTCAGCTGTAGGCAGCGCATGGTACGAGGGATGAGCCAGGGGTTATGTGCATAGTTACAGGATACAAAGGCTGAGAGAGATAGGGCTACAAAGTAGGTACAATAGCTGACAGTGGCACAAGAGACTTGGGTACAGGAGTAGAGAGCTATTAGCAGAGATTGAGACAAGTACAGACTTGAGTGGAATGTCGTTAGGCATTAGGCTACTCACCAGGATGACTATATGCAGGAGGTGAGTTACTAGAAGTGTGCATATGAGCATGATGTTCCAGATTCAGTGCAAAGCACGATGCGTTACATCAGAGAGGCACATCAGATGCCAGCACCGTCCCAGTCATTAGGAATGCATACCAGAGGTTACAGTGACTATCGACAGACTTCTCCTCTTGGTGGTTACCAGGGGACTTCCACCCATGAGTATCAGGGGACTCCCACACATAGAAGGTTGTTGCGAGACTCTCCTCAGAGATTAGATGTGGGTAGCTCACAATAGAGCAACTAGAGAGAAAATGACAAGATAATAGTTTTTTTACAGACACAGGAGGGAGTGTTTAGTACTTATTGACAGAGATTAGAGGTGCTCTACATATCTGGATTTTGTACCTTATGTGATGATGTATGATGGATATATGACATACATTGTATTATTTCGATTATGACTTGGGACAATCCTTATTTACACTATGCATTATGTTTTTACGATGGATTATTTATTTTATGTATGAATATTACATGCTTATGTGGATGGATGATTTGATTTATTTATGCACATGTGTATGATACTACATGCTTATGTGGATGGATGATCTAATTTATTTATGCACATGTATATGATACTACATGCTTATGTGGATGTATGATTTGATTTATTTATGCACATGTTTATGATATGTCATGCTTATGCGGATGGATGATCTAATTTATGCACATGTATATGATACTACATGCTTATGTGGATGTATGATTTGATTTATTTATGCGCATTTTATGAATATTTGGTAAAAAATGTAATTAGGATGTAAATGTTAATATGGATGTGTATGGATTAAATGAAACTATGATGCTTAATCTAATTAGCCTATGAGCTATGAAATGTATTGAACTTATAATGTAACATGAAATATAAATGAGATATGAGTTCCTATAATGCAAACCTAAGTGTCAGTAAGGACTTGCATGGGAGTACAAATAGGCAATAGGTGTACTATGGGTGTGATACTGCACCTATCAAAAAACCATTAGTACCCTAAGAGAAATATCAAGAGGGAAAAGAGTCAAGACCTTGCACAACCTAAATCACCAATCCTAAGTCATGAAGGCTGAAGGGAGAGTGTATGTAGTGAAATGAGATGCAGTGCAATTAAGAACATAAATTTCTATCTTCAGAGCATTGATTTTTGTTATAGCATAAGATACCAAGTACCCTAATATGTAAGACCAAGGCAAGTTGGCATCTAATGCATGAAACAAACACAACAAACAAAAAGGCTATCCCAACACCCCAAGGTCACGATGACCTTGGTCAGGCCAGGTATTGGGATAACCACAAACACACAAGGATGCCCCAGCATAACACAAGACCTCAAGGATCTTGGTGGGTACTACATGGGACAATCGAGAAGACAACAACAAAGAAAAGATCAAGATACACCCCTATGTTGACGAGTTAAAGTACACCATGATATGATGGATCAAGGCGACCATGACAGGTGCTGATAATGAGGTCAAATGATAAACACAATCTAAAAAAATCAAAAGATCACAATCAATTTCAAATGCCGTTTGCCATAGGATCAAGGGGATGGATGGGATTGAAGTGGTCTGCTAGGAAGAATGCATCCTTTTGAGACCGATGATGGATACTAAACTAGAATGACCCAATTGACACAAGATGTTTTTCATTAACCAAATCTTCTAACACTAGGGGATTTTGTTTTTGAAGAACAGGCAAGACGAAGACATGAACTGACATACCCTACAAACCTAGGGGCTTAGGGGTCGATCAGAGATTAGCCTTGCCTACGTGAAAGCACAAATCCCTCGTAGTTTAAGAAAAGACCATGGATAAAGAAGAAAGAGGATGATGAAGGCAGATGGTGGATGACAATCACTGAATGGTCAAAATACCTCAGGGGCAAATCAAGTGATCAACCTTTCCTACGTGACAGTGTAGGGGCAACGTAGTTCGACCAATGATGCGATAGGATGAGACCTAGATGGAGACCGACACTTTGAGGGGAGCTATATGAAGACACCAACCAACCGACAATGAGACAAACAAAATAAGCTTAGAGTGGAATTCTAAAAAGCTTGGGATGAGAGATAACCTAGATGGATCATCCAATGCTCAATCAAAATATACCAAGCAACCAAGGATGGGGATGGGTGAGGATGATAGTGCGGATGAAAACATAAAATAACAAGGATGCCAGGTAGATAATGATTGAGCCCTTTATGGATGACAACTCTTACCAGGTTTTCACCACCTGTATTTATCCAAGGCACCACCAAAAAGTGGTTTTCACCATAGGACAAACTTATTTCTCTTTATTATTTTTGGATTATTTTTAGATTTTTTAGATTTTTTGATTTTGATTTTATTTATTTTTTTGATTTTTTTGATTTAGGTGGGGTTACCAGACAAAATTAAGTGTAGAACCTCTTCAAATGCATGATATTGATGGGTTCTTCGAGGGGCTCTCCTTCAAGAGTAGCAAGTCTATATGCCCCAGATCCATATTTTGCGATTATGATGTAAGGCCCCAAACAGTTTTCTTCAAATTTTCTGTTCTTGTCTCGGTCTTACTGAGTACATTGATTCTCTTTAAGGACAAGATCACCCACCTGGAACTGTCGAGGATGAACCTTCTTGTTGTAGTTATGCTTGAGGCGGTTTTGATATGCTTGCAGATGATTGTAGACTTTGATTCTTTCATCGAGTAACTCCAACTATGCAAGCTGTGCAACATGAGCATCCTCCTCACTGATAAGATTTTTTAGAGAAATTCTCAGTGATGGGATCTCAACTTCAATTGGCAAGATGACTTCAACACCATAGACTAAAGAATAGGGAGTGGCACCTGTAGGGGTGCAGATGGAGGTGTGATATGCCCAGAGGGCGAGATGAATATGAAGGTTCCAATCTCGATCAGTGTTATTGACAACCTTTTTGAGGATGCAGATAAGGGTCTTGTTGGTTGCTTCTGCCTAACCATTACCCTGGGGGTAATAAGGCATTGACCAACGATGCTGGATATGAAAGGTGTCACAGAGGTGTTTCATGGCTTTGTTTTTGAAAGGTTTTCCATTATCAGAGAGGATGGTGGATGGGATACCATATCTCCAGATAATATGGTAAATGATGAATTTTGAGATCTGAGTACCAGTGATTTGTGAGAGTGGCGTTGCTTCCACTCACTTGGTGAAGTACTCAGTGGCAATAATTATGAATGTATGGCCATCAAAATATGGTGGGTAAATCTTGCCAATCAAGTTGAAACCCCATTGAGAGAATGGTCACGGTGCTAGGAGGGGTTGAAGGTCTTGTGTTGGAGCATGAATCAAATCTACATGTTGGCAGGGAAGGAATTTCTTCACGAATTCACAAGCATCGTGCTCTAATGTAGGCCAATAATATCTAGCTCGAAGAATCCTTTTGGCCAGGGCCATACCATTTAAATGAGCTCCACAAACACCACTATGTAGCTCCATTAGTGTTGTGTGGGATTCGGTATCATTCAGACACCTAAGGAGGATCCCATCATACCCGCGATGATAAATTGTATCACCGATGATAATGCATCGGGCTGAATGTTGAATATAGGATTTTTGTTGGTTTCGTGTGAGGTTTGGGGGTAGAATATTATCATGGAGATAGGTATATATGTCCTAGTACCAGGGGGAAGTGGGACCCACGATATCGCACACCATGTCAGTCTTAGGAATATCATATGCTAGGATTAAAATTTGTTCTACAAGGAATTCAGATTCCATCTAATCTTTAGGCATGTCAATTAGCGAGCCGATAGTGGCCATTGCATTAGCTGCTTTATTTTGTACCCTAGGAATTTGGTCAAATTGTATGAAGGTGAAATATTTCTTGAAATCATCCACTATGCATTTATAGGGTAACAACTTACCATATTTTGTTAGGAATTCATCATTAACCTGTTTGATGACTAACAATGAATCACCAAAGACTTTCAATTGAGTTATGTGCCACTGCTTTGTAATTCAGAGGCCAGTGAGAGGGCTTTGTACTCTACGATGTTGTTGGTACATAGGAATGCTATACTAAATAATTTTGGAATGTAGTCACCTTGAGGGGTAACTAATAAAATCCATGTTCCTAATCCATTAAGAGTATAAGAGCCATCAAAATACAGTGTCTAAGCAGGTGCGTCTATGACTGTGTAAACTTCAGTTGAAAATTCAGTGTCCAGAGGGTAAGCATCTACTAATGGCGCCTCAGCTAATTGATCAGCTATGACTTGTCCCTTTATGGATTTTCCCTCCACATACTCTATGTCAAATTCACTTAAGATCATGACCCACTTGGCCATGCGGCCAGTCAAAGTTGTTCTGGATAATATATACTTTAGTGGATCAATCTTAGCAATTAATTTGACTGGATGGCTAAGCATGTAATGTTGGAGTTTCTGTGTGTTGAAGACTACTGCGAGGCAAACTTTTTCCATGAGAGAGTAGTTTAATTCATATCTGATCAGTGTCTGACTGATGTAGTAGATTGTTCTCTCTTTCGAAGATTCATCATGTTGTGCCAATAATGCCCCTAGCGTGATTGAAGTGGCAGATATATAAAGCAAGAGGGTTTCCTTAGAATAGGTGGCATCAAGATTGGTGGATGAGCTAAGTATTCTTTGATCTTATCGAGACATGTCTGACACTATTGGTTCCATTGGAAAGTGGAGTCTTTCTTCAGAATATGGGTGAAGGGCTGACACTTATCTACCAGTTGAGCTAGGAACCAACAAATGGATTGCATCTTCCCTTGAAGACTTCTTAATTGCTTTAGATTGCGTAGGTGTGGCATATCCATAATAGCTTTCACCTTGGTGGGATCAACCCCAATACCTCTTCAAGAGACTATGAAACCCAATAATTTTCCTGAGGTAACACCGAAAATACACTTTTTCAGATTTAGTCGTAACTTGTAATGTTCCAACTGTTCAAAGATCTTCAGGACGGTGGGGTGTTTCGCTCGGGTTCTGGATTTCCCTAATAAGTCGTCAACATAATCCTCCATGATGATATGGATGAGGTCATGGAAGATGACCGTCATTGCCCTCTGATATGTTGCCCCTACATTTTTGAGACCAAAGGGCATAACATTGTAACAAAAGACACCCCAAGGTGTTGTGAAAGCGGTCTTGTGTTGGTCCTCAGGTGCAATTCGGATATGATTATAACCAAACAAACCATCCATAAGGGATAACATCTCATGTCCTGTAGTGAGGTCGACCAACATGTTAATGCTAGGTAGAGAGAAGTCATCCTTTGGGCAGGCCTTGTTAAGATCCCTAAAGTCTGTGTAGATCTGAATGTCTCCATTTGGTTTGGCAACCAGTACTATATTGGAGATCCAATCAAAGTAGTCAATTGGTCTGATAAAACTTGCATCTAGTAATTTCTCCAGTTCCTTCTTGACTAATAATGCTAACTGTGGATGCATCTTGTGGAGCTTTTGTTTGACAAGCTTGGCATTTGGGCGAACGTCTAGATGATGAACCACCAAAGCAGGGTCCAAGCTTGGCATGTCTGAATATGACCAAGCAAAGTTGACAATACCCTCTTGGAGTAATTGAACAATGACTGCATATTCCAGATCTAAGAGTGATTTGGCCATATATGTGATCTTAGGAGTTTTGACAGTACTCAGATTAACTTTTCAAGTCTCTTCAATTAGGATGGATGACCGTGTAGATAACTGAGTTCCCACAAGGGGAAGATGAACATCTCCATCCTCTAGCACCTTTTCGAGGTTTTCACCATCAGATGCATCCTTTATTTTTACTTTTTCAAGGTTAGGAAGTGCCTCAAGGAGGTTTTCACTAGATGACTGCTTTTTATTTTTCTTATTCTTATTTTTGCGACTGGAGTGTTCATCCCAATCCCATGAGGTTGACATATGTATCCACAGACATATTGACAGGTGTGCTGTCATGTAGGTCCCAATCAATAAGCTTGGGATGACGAAGGGATAGGCTAATGGTACAAACAAATAGAAATTTGAACATGGATGATAGTTCAGTGTGATCAACGTCATCATATGCATGTATGATGGATTCCTCCTCGAGTATGTCTTCCAATGAGCCATCATCCATGACAACACTATTGGAAGTATTAGACGATGTTGCGAGGCCTTTCTGCTTTTTATCATATCCGATGCCTATGTTCTTCAACAACTTTCATGTATCAATAGGTTGCAACCGTCCCTGTTCTTCTTTACCTAGGCCCCTGCCTTGGTAGTTATATTTTTTTTGCAAACTTAGCTGACCAAGGATATGCTCCCTGAAAGTATTCCTTTAGGGGTGGATCCGGTTGGGGTTCTTCACGGTATACCCATTGACTTATATCCTCTTCTAGTGCATCTATCTTGATACTAAGGGACTTGAAAGTGGTAGTAGGAATGTTTTTTGCACTGAAGGTGATAGTCTTGTCTTCCTTTGGAGTGGCATGTGAAGGTTGACCGTACTCATGTGGTGACGGTGGCATGGTTGCTACATTAAGAGCAATATGCATTTCGTATTCACCACACCCCTTGTAAATGATCTGGACTTTTGTGACTATAGGATTGGTAGTGGAAGATGGAGTGGCTGTCATGGTGGAGGGTGGATTAGCGGATGATGATTGAGATGCCCCCATTTCAACCCCAAGACAATAATACAGGTGAGGAAAGGACACTGCTAAAGTGTGAAAGTATTTAAATGGTTGGGGGTCAGCATAAATGGTGACCTCTTGTCCATTGACTGGGAATTTTAGGCACTAATGGTACGTGGAGGGGACGTCTTGCATAGCGTTGAGCCATGGGTAGCTAAGGAGGAGATTATATGGTAAGTCCAGATCAAGGACATAACAGGTAGTGTACTAAACTACAGGTCCAACCTGGATAGGAAGACTGATAATTCCTTTAGAATTTCTTTCAACATTATCATAGGCCTTGATCGTGATGATTTGATTACTTAAATACGTTTGAGTGTACCCCGCCTATTTTATGAATTTTAAAGTACATAGATTGAGGGCAGAGCCATTATCTACCAAGACCCTTTTTATTTTATAACGGGCAACCAGGACTTCGATATGCAAGGGGCGGTTGTGATTGGCATCAATATTTGGCATGTCATTCTAGCTGAAGTGTAGCTGATAAGATAAAGCCAAGTGTCCTACCAAAGCTTGGAATTGTGTAGGATCTATGTCATTAGGTAAATGGGTTTCCTGTAGGGCTTTGTTCAAGATTTCTTGATGTATAAGAGAAGACTTAATCAAATCCAAGATGGAGATATGAGTGGGGGTCTTTCCTAAGTGATCAAGAATGTTGTACTTAGAGTTTACAGGACTTGGTTGGGTGGGCGCAAAGGCTATAGGGATAGTGATGCAAGCTCATTGTGTAGTAACAACACATTGAGGGTCTTTGGCTTTGACATGTATCATAGATACACAGGGTTCTACCTGCTCAATGTAATGAATAATACCATCGTAATTGAGGGGTAAATTCTTATAGTTTACGTTATTTTTGTTGTTGTCTTGAGGATTGTTGTTAGAGGTACTCATGCCTTGATTATGGTTTGGGAAGGCATTTTGGTATATCTGCAACTGAGCATTAGACGATGAAACTTGACTGGTGTCGACTTTGATATCTCCTCGATCGATAAGATCTTGGACATAGTTTTTGAGACCTTGACACTTATTCAAAGTATGTCATTTGATTTTATGGAACTCACAATATTCATTTTCCCTAAACCATGCAAGTTTAGGTTTGGATTCATCAAGTGGTTTGGTGACAACACTCAAGGGTTCTCCTAATTGAGTATACTGGCATTTAGCGTTCCCCTGACTGTTCTAGTTTGTCTATTGAGGAGGACGAGATGCCCCTTGTGGTATGGATATGGCATTAGGTACGAATGGTTGTTGTCTCTAGGATATATTAGCCACTTGGACATGTTTAGTATCAGTGACGCTTTCATTCACTGTGTTCTTGTTCTTGTTCCAAAAACGTGGCTTATCCCTAACTGACCTTTCTTTATCATGATTGTGTATCTTGATGTGCCCTTTGGCAACAAGGGCACGTTCAAGGATGGGTCCCTTTTCCACTATCTCCGTGAAAGTGGTGACACAATGTAACCTAAAATTATGAGCCATGTTGGGATGAGAGTTCTCCACGAAAAGGGTGACCATGTCCTCTTTTAGAGAGGTCTTCATTCGACTTGCTAGTGCACGCCACCTTTGAAGATAGCTAGCAAAGTTTTCCCCCTCACGTTGTTTCTCTTTGAGGAGATCTAAGGTGTTATGGACCCTTGTTCGAGACTGATGAACAACTCTAGGGAATTTTCTGTCAGGCTTCGTGGGAACAAGTGCAAGATATAGTTGTCGTTGTGCATAACCTTTTGACACTGGCAGTAAAACTCTTGCAAGTGGGCCTTAGGATCTTTGTTCCCCCTGTATCTGTGGAAGTTTGGTATTTCAAAATGTTTAGGGAAGGGGATCAATGAGATGGAGGGATCAAATGGATATGGACATATGCCCTCAAATTTGAATGATTGTTTGCCAGTCCCAGCCTGAAGATCTTTCAAACCGGCTTTGATTTCTAACATGTCCGAATTGATCGGTGGCGTGAGAGACAAAGGAAGATTGGATGGATATGGATGGTAGGAAAATAAAGGATCCTACTGAGAGAGTGTTAGAATGTTGAGGTATTGATTTTGGTAGTGGGATGATGACATCCCTTGCTGGTAAGCTGAGGGATTTTGTTGGTACAGGGGTTGTTGTGAGGTATAGTACCAATTTTTTTGATAAAAATGTGAGGTAGGTTATTGAGGAGCTTGAATGTGATGTTGTAGATTGACTTGTTGATACCGAGGGTATTGCTACGACTTTTGGGAGGCCGCATAAAGTGGTTGTTGTTTGGACTGCTGTTGGTTATGGTAATAATGATGTTGTGGTGGTTGCTGATGTGATGTGAGATGCTATGTTGGCCGAGACGAGATGTTGTATTGTGCTTGAGCTCATGGACGTAGGATGGATGTGAGGAATGGGGATATGGTTTGAGTGAGAGGTCAGCACTAATTGCTTTGCGATTGGTATGGTGGTTGTTGTGAAGAAATCAATGGGTTATATAGCGGTTGTTGTTGCTCGGGCAACTGAGATAACATAAGGGTGTTTTGCAAAGGAGGTTGTTGGGTACCAAAGGGGACATTCGGTTGGGATGTACCTTATGGCAATGATGGAGATGGTAGGTTAGATTAGGGAGGATGCAAAGATGCGTACGAAGGCAATGGTAGGTTTATGGCACCAAAAGGTGGAGGCAATGCAATAAACAAGCTGCCTCCAATGCTGATAGGAGGTGGATTTGAAAGGGGTGGTGTTGTCAGCATTAGTGGCAATGGTTGCAAAATGTTTTGCGGCATGCCAAAGGCAAGGGGATCATTGGGATTAGTTGTATGAGGAGCCCCCATGACTGAGATTGTGGGATGTGGGGGATTTCCAATGGGGTACAAGATGACATTGCTGAATTTAGGTCAATGCCAACCTTCTACGGGAGGAACATTGGGGACGTATGAGCTACTTGGTGTGTTTTGTGAACCTTGGGGTATGTTAGGTGTGGAACCAGTATACTTGGATAGGTTGATACCTAATGGTAGCTTGACACCTTTTTCAATTAAGTGAGCCAAGATTTTTTCCCCATGTTTTTCAAAGAGGTGATCTGTCATTTGCACATTGACAGGGTTACTAAAGTGTTCCTCAAATGTAAGTTCAGGTTGGTTGAACATGTTCTCATCCTTGGGTGGTGCTATGTTTTGACCATCAACATTGGATTGTGATGATGTACCATTGTGTGGATCCCGAGGGATATTCACACCTTTATGGGGGTCTTGTGAGGCATTGGCTACGTTGTTTGGATCTTGAGAGATGTTTGGTTGAGATTGTTGTTCGACCAATTTCCTTGTTTGTGATCGGTTCTGAACCGGCATGCAAGATGTTATGATGGACTAGGATGACCTTGGTGATGAAAGGATTGATTTGATTTGATGGTTGATTAGCCGACAAGGATGTGGCTCGATAGGATTGATTTGATTCAACCAAAGTGGATATAGTTTGATGAGATCAGATTGGGTTGATTGGTAGACAATTGATCAACCTGAATTGGATGATATGATGATTTGATTTGGATTGATGATTAATTAGGAAGAATATTAATGATTAGAATCTAAAATTGAGTTCAAGAGTGATCCTTGGTAATGCTAGGTGTTGGTTAATCGACTAAAGGGTGGATATATGGTGACAACACCAAATCCAACTTGAGATAGAAGTGGATTGATTGGGCTGATAAGGATGACCGACTTGGGATGGATGACTACCCTAAGTCGGGTTTGATGGATGATGATTAGAGATGAACACCTAGGTCAATTTGGATAACCACTTTAACGAGGTTTCAATGGGATACCGGTGGTCTAAAATGGGGAAACGATAACTAGAACATGGGTTCAAAATGGGTAAATGAGGAATCTGAATGGGTGAACGGATGCATGAACTGAGGGGATGAACATTTAGGATTGTGATCAGACTCTTGAAACAGGTGTACGAATGTTCAGAACGAGGAGATGAGTGATTGAAACGGTGAAACAAGTGTCCCAAATGACAAAATAGATGATAAAGCTAACCGGTCAAGGGTCAAGTCCGCCCCTAGAGGTCAAGTTCACCTGCTTAGGGGGCAAGTTCGCCTGTCCAGTGGTCAAATTCACCTGTCTAGAGGGAAAATTCACCTATCTAGAGGGAAAATTTGCCTGTCTAGAGGGAAAATTTGCCTAACCAGAGGTCATTCGCCTATCCAAAGGGAAAATTTGCCTATTTAGAGGGAAAATTTGCTTGTCTAGAGGGAAATTTTGCTTGAATAAAGGGAAAGTTCTCTTGTCCAGAGGGAAATTTCACGCAAGTTCACTTGACTAGAGGGAAAGTTCGCCTATGGATCTAAAGTTGGTCAAATTTGGCTGAAAGAGATTGGAAAATGCTGGTTCAAGGTTAGGTTTGCCTGTTCAGAGGTCAAGTTCGCTTGTCTGCAGGGTAAGTTCACCTGTGGACAGGTTAAAACTTGAATTTTGACAAGATGACTAAGGCAAAGGACTCAAAACACAACAATCATCAATGCAAAAGATATGGCTAAGTGAAATTAATCAGACAATCACTAGTTTCGCATAAAGAAGACAATTCAGACAACACAAACCTAAGTCTAGTAGAGAGGGTATGGTCAACAAAGTCTTCTATACTAGGATGAACATGGTTACTAGGGAGTCCTTAATATACACCTGGTACATGAGGCCCAAACCATGAACACCAACCCATTACTAGTGTGAGTTGGGAACCTTAGTGAGATATTAAAGACTCAGACCAACTCTTCACGTCATCTTGATGCTTCACCAATTACAACGTAGTTGGATTAAGGTACAACTTTTGCTCTCCCTCCTTTATATACCCCACCAATATGCATGGTTGAAATCATCCCTTAGGGTGATGAAATCTCCAAGCAATTCTCAATAAGAAAAAAGAAAAAAAGGATGACTCAAAGGACTTGGTAAGCTACGATTTCTCGTCACCCAAGATTGTCAAATGGCACAAGGGGATTGGATACGTCAAATAGCTCACCAACAAACATGACAAACAAAGTTAATTGACACCCCTAGTTAAACTATGTGCCTCGTTAGGGGGTTAAAAACCCTTAAAACAACCAAAAGGAGTGCTAAAAATTGAAAATATACCTTCTGGAAAAAGCTGTCTAGGGCATATTCGCCTATCTGGAGGTCGTATTCGCCTATTTGCAAGGCAAGTTCGCTTGTTTGCAAGGCAAGTTCGCCTGTTTGCAGGGCAAGTTCGCCTATTTGTAGGGCAAGTTCACCTGTTTGCAAGGCAATTTTTCCTGTCTACAGGTCAGGTCTGCCCCTTCATGAAAAAATTGCAGAAAGTCAGTTTCTGAGTCTGTGGAGGGCAAGTTTGCCCCTGGGCAAGGTTGGGTCCGCCTGTGGGGGCACGTCCGCTTGTCTGTCAGGTCAGGTCTGCCCCTATAGGTCAGGATCGCCCCAGGAAGGTCAAGTTTTCCCCTCTGCAGGTCAGATTCACCCCTCTATAGGTTGGGTTCACCCCTTTGTAACCTGCACCTGGAAAAAG
Organism: Sequoia sempervirens; assembly: GCA_007258455.2. Classification (NCBI taxonomy): domain Eukaryota; kingdom Viridiplantae; phylum Streptophyta; class Pinopsida; order Cupressales; family Cupressaceae; genus Sequoia; species Sequoia sempervirens. The sequence continues at coordinate 188,018,687 of VDFB02256132.1, forward strand.
TGAAAAAAAATAGCCAATGTGAAAGCAAGAGACCTGTTTGTATTCATGTTTCTCACTCCAGAAGTTCTCTAATGACTCATAACAAAGAAGACATCTCCCACTCCACACATCGAAGTTGTGGAATCATGCCATCCCAACCCATCATCCACAGTCGTTAGTGACGAGACCCTTCTCCACCCAACACCTATCATTGATGATACCACCCCTCACACCACTCAAACCATCAAAACCATCACACCCTCTGAATCCACTAAGCCCCAATCTCCTATCATCACATATATCGAATCCATTGAACACCCTCTTCCTACTCTGAGAGCCATCAAACCCATCAACGACACACAAGTCCATGCCACTCATCCCACTCCTAGCGACGACACACAAGTCCCATCCATTCCTCCCACTCCTAGTATTATCAAAATCCATTCTCTTGAGCTTCATGAATCCTCCATCCCTCCATCTTCCCCACTTGAAGAGTCCCTCCAAGACTCCATTATCATGCCTCTCACACACGATGAGTCATGCCAAGAGCCTGATCCAAAGCATGCCAACATATCCCCTTCTCCAGATCAAGATCCTACCATCTCATCTAGTCCACCTCAAGATCATAGTCCCCCATCCATTCCATCCCATGATCCCCTTGTCATTCAAGCTTCCACCACACCATCTCGATCTCCATTGCATGAGCCCACTACCACAAATACATATCCTATCATATCTCCTGATCCCTGTCCTGATACCACCCAGCCAAATGATGCTATCCCATCATCTTCCTCTCATGATCCCCTATCATTGCCTAAAATTTCTATCCCAACACCACTTGCATATCCCCTTGGTACTCTCACATTCTTCCATGGTGGCCTCCTAGTAGAAGAAAAAAACAACGTATATACCACCCATCATCCTCCACCTAATAATGGACTCGCATCATGTTTTCAGAATAACAAAAATCCTATCATAAATCGCATGCTCAAGAAAATGAACTATAAAGGAAAAGGTTTAGGCCTTCATGAGCAAGGTATTTTAGAGCCCATCCAAGTCAAAGAAAAAATCTACATGCAAGGTCTTGGACCTATTTCCCAAGACTCACAATCTAAAGATGTTGGTAAAACCCCATAGGCATCCTCAACGAGCCTTTTCCAAAAGAAATGTTGACTCTTCCCATCGCTCCACTAGATCATATGCTGCCATCCCTCCTCCTCTATCGTATTGCCTCAAAAAAACTGTCCATATTCCTCCTTCATCTGCTCCATCCATTTTGGGTCCTTACATCCCTCCATCCACCATCTCCCATCCTTCATCTACTCCATCCATCTTGGGTTCTTATGTCCCTCCACCCATGTTGTTTGCTTTGGGTCCATATATCTCAAAATCACTCCATCCATCTCATCCTTTCATCCATCTAACACCTATCCATGTCATCCATCATAAACATCCCTCTCACATGTCCCCTAATCAAGATCAACAAAGGAACATACCTACACATTCTCCATCTACATGTAATCCTCATAATCCTACCTCCATCACTCCACATTATCCATCCCCTCACACCCATCCCATTGCCGCTAAAAACACTTTGGATGCTAAAATAAAAATACATAAATCCAAACATCCACATGAATCTAAAGCTCCCCATGTCCCCTCTAAAATACATGGTGAAGAAAAGAAAAATCTAAATTCAAATCAAATCCATAGGCCACAAAGGCCCACCAAAGCAAAGATCAAAACCATGTGGATCCCAAAGAAAAAAAATGCAATGCCATCAAATGAAAATCTGTAAGAACATCCAAAGTTGCTAATCCAAAAGCTAATCATACACTCCTTTCATTTACTAAGTCTGTTTTGAGTTCTTATGTCCCAAAATTCACTATTCCATCTCCTCCATTATCCCCACATTCTCCATCCATTAATCCTCTTATCTTTTCACATCCACCACCACATGTGCCAATGTTGGTCCTGAACACATCTCCCCATCACATATCCACCCCATCATTCCATCCATACACTTTCCAACATCCCACCCATTATCCCATATATCTCCCCTCTCAAATCCCTTTAATTCATCCTCTTGCATAATCCATTTCTCCTAATAAGGTTGTACTAAAATCCAACAGTCAGTTTGAACATGGGCTCTTAATACCTCATATAGAACTTGATGCTTGAGTCCTTCATCCATATCCTCATCACATATCTTCTAAATTCCCTTATCCATTTTCATCCCACTGCTATCCAAAAATCCAAAAAAATAAAAATAAAATAAGTAAAATAAAATAGTAAAGAGAAATAATCCGTCCAATGGTGAAAACTTGGCAAACAAGCGCCTTGGATAAGTACCATGATGAAAACCTGGCAAACATGTGTCATGCATAAATCCCCATCTGCACTTGGGGGCAACTTCCTGATATGCATTCCCTCCATCCGTTATGCTTCCTGCTATGCTTCCAACTATACACCTATCTTCTTGCTATACGTCATTTTCATTCATCCTACCTATCTTACACATCCTACATGGCATATCTCATTTATCCCAATCCTTCCATCCTCCTTGTTATCTCGATAATGATAGGGGCACACATATAAACATGCTTTGGACACCTCTTAACATACATTCCCCTCATCCGCACACTATCCTAATCCTCATTCGCACTCGTCTACCTTCCTTATCCACCCGTCATGCTACCTTCAATCTCCCTTCCTTATCCATGTATCGTATCTTCATCCATCTCACTCCTTTATTTTCCTATCATTCTCTGTTGCATCCTTCATGCCCCCTTGCACATGACATATCTAGAGTGGGGGCATTTATCTTCCTTGATGATATAGTCCTTGGAGACATCATTCATTCCATCAGAGTAATCCCTTCCATTTCTCTATTCTCATCTTCTTATCGTTATATCCATCCAAACAATCCTTTTCCTCCCCCCATTCTCTATCCTCGTCCCATCCAATAATCCCTTGTCATTGGTCTCTAGCCATAGGCTACTTCCCACACAATCCAATGCCATCTACCTTATCGTCATCACTTCGACTTCTTCTACACATCTTCTCAATCTCCTATCCTTTCTCATCATTCATCTATACATCTTGTCATCCTCCGACTTCATCTTCACTGATTTGGATAACTATCCCATCCCTAAGCTTTGTGCAGTCACCATTATTCTATCCAATCCAACAGGTCTATCTTGCCTCATCATATCGGTCCCATCATTGTATCCCCTTATCTAGCATTATCTCATCATCTTTTATCCATCATTTGTCTTTGGTCTTTCATCGAACTATGTTTCCCCTGTGCTTTCACATAGGCAAAGCTGATCATTTGATCTACCCTCGGGGTTCCTTTATTCTCTCCTTTATCGTCTATCATCAGTCTTTTTGCTTTGTTCATCTACTCATTTATAGTTTATCATTGGTCTTTCAACTTTGTTCGTCTGCTTCTTATTGTCTATCATCAGTCTTTTTGCTTTGTCCATCTGCTCTGTTATCATCTATCATCGATATTCATTGTCTACATTGCTCCTTTTCTCCATCCTATCTTTTTCATCCATCGAAGTCTCCAGCATGGTATGTCATCAGCCTTTTATTGAACTACGAGGGCTCTGCACTTCCACGTAGGCAAGGCTAATCTTTGATGGGCCCCCGAGCCCCTAGGTCTTTAGGGTGTGTCAGTCTCATGTCTTGTCTCTCTTATGTCATGTCGTGAAGCTATGCCCTTATCTAGCTAGTTCATAACAAACGAGATCTACTTGTATCAGCAGATCCAATTAGTTTTGAGTATCCTACGTTATATTGATCTTTCAATTTAGTTTCCATCACTGGTCTCAACAAGATGCATCCTTCCTAATAGACCTCATCAATCCCATCCATCCCATTGATCCTATGGAAAATGACGTTTGAAATTGATTGCGATCTTTTGATGCTTTTGGATTTTGTTTATCATTTGAGCTCTCTATCATCACTTGTCATGGTCGCCTTGATCCATCATATCATGGTGTGCTTTGAATCATCAACATAGGGGTATCTTGTATTGTTGTTGTCTTGATTGTCCTTTTCCCTGAGGTCTTGTGTTACGTAGTACCCACCAAGATCCCTGAGGTCTTGTGTTACGTTGGGGCATCCTTGTGTGCTTGTGGTTATCCCAATACCTGGCCCGACCAAGGTTATCGTGACTTTGGGGTGTTGGGATAGCCTTCTTGTGTGATGTGTTTGTTTCATGCATTAGACACTACTCTGCCTTGGTCCTTTATACCTTGGTGTATTGTGTTTTCTGCTATAGAAAAAACTAGTGCTCTTAAAGATGACAAATTGCATTTGGATTGCATTTCATCTCCATCCTCTCATCTATCAAAACCCCCCATCCATTCACCCTTCATCACTCTTTTCCTCCTTCCTTACCCATCACTTTGCATCATCTTGCTCATATACCCCTTGCATCATCTCCACCATTTCGAGAGTACACTTGTGTTCTCTTGAACCCACATGTCCTCTCGAAGGGGCATCCTTCATCCCTAATTTTCATCATTTTTTCCCCTTCCTAATCATTCTTTTGAAGGACTGGGGCATCTTTCCCAATCTAACCATCTTCTTCTAGGTTCTATGTTTTAATATTCTTTAAAATAATGCTACTTTGTAACACCATCTCAAAGAGGGGAAAAATGTAAACACCTAAATTTGGACACTTAATTTATCTAAATTTATCCCCTTTTGTTTAAACATTCTCTTATTCGCATTAATTAAATAATATTAATTAATAACTCTAAATTTCTTCTAATCCCTAAGGTATCTAATTAAATAATTAAATATCTTCCCCTTTTCATCAAATGAATTAAATAAATATGCCATTTATTTAATTCCCTTCATGTCACATCCCTTTCTTAATCCTAATTATTCTCCTAATCTTATCATTAAGGATGTGTACATGTCTAATCCTTAATTAGGATGTGTCACATCCTCCAACTTTTGCAAGTTGGTCTTTAATCTCTCTTAGGCACCTAACCCTCCTCTAATCCTTCATTAACTAGCCTGATCAACCTCTCAAAGAATTTTTAATTCATTTTATCCTTCGAAGGAAAATGTTAAATTCTTTTTACTTTTCTTCATGTGATATTTGACTTGTCACATCAAGTCACATGTGAAATCTAACCCTCTTCTAATATGTTATTATTTGTCTAATTTAGTACTTGCACAACCTTAATCATTTAATTAGGTCTTCATGCCATTTATGGAATGTGTCATAAGTAAACCCTATTAAATACTTTCTCCTTTTGAAGAAGGCACTCCATTCCCCGTATGAATTTTTAATTCACATTTAATTCCCCAATGCATCGCTTAGAATTTAAAATTCCTTTTCTCATTCCCATGAGGATATTTGAAAATTTTTTAATTGCTCACATCTCCTTTCACCCACATGGGGACAAGGACCTCCTTTATGAGGAGATCTTGTCCAATCCCAAGGTACTATATAGTACCTCCATATCATGTACTCTCCTTCCACCTCATGTACCCATCATCCCTTACAAGCCACTTTATATGCCACATGTCAAGATGTGAGGGCTTGTGAGTTCTCAACTCACCTTAACCCTACATCTTGATCTTGGTGGTTCAATTTCAACCATTCATTTCCCTAGAGAATTCCAAATTCTCTATAAATACCCCATCTTTTCTCTCATTTTAGGGGGAGATTATTCATTATAGCCAAACTCTTGCAAAATTTTTCTTTGAACCATACTTAGCCAAATTTGTAGTCTTGCATCCATTTCCACTTATCTTTCCCTCCCCATCTCATCTCATAGCTTGCATCTCTTCCCATCCAAGGAGCATACAAATATCAAAGATCGAAGGGTCAACCAATGGACAATTCAACAAGGTGAAATCTTTCATTTTGCTTATTTAAGTTAATCATTAGGCTAATTTTGAGGTCTAGGGTGTTCTTTGTAGTTGTTTCACTCTCTTTTGTTTTATGCTCATATTCTAACACTCATTTTCGCCCTATCACATTCTTAAAGTCTAATATGAATGGATGTACACTAACTTTTCCTATAACTAAATCACAACGCTTTCCAATTTTTCCATCTTTTACAGAATAGTTAACATTCTTAAATCTTTAACATCAACTAATTATTTTCCAAAATCATTATCAACACTTTTATGCATGCAAACTCTTAAGAATGAAATATTTCCACAACTAGTGTATTGTCCAGAAATACAAGAACTTAAATAAAATATTTTTCCATTAAATCTTTCACAAAACAAACTTGATATAAACTCCCTTATTGTTTCAAGTGGCATATTAATACCACATTCCTGCATAATCATGTTAGCATGCAAAGTACAACATATATATCGAAAAACATCATAAAATAATGAAATTGAACATGTGTTTTACAAAAATAAGATATTCGTTGCTTATCAATTTTTACATACCATGGTTTACATTTTTCAATACACTTTTGACTTATTTTAATATTACCAAGTAACACTAAATCACCACAATTTTTTTTATAAAATTAAGTTTGTGTTGTATTTAATAGGTGTTTTGGATGAGGATCGAGAACTTTGGACCCCACCCTTAATTTTAAAACATCTCTAGCATTAGATGATATCCTAGTGTTAGCATGCTAATGTTTTTCAATCAAAGATTTAATTTCAACATCCAATTTCATATCAGACATCGAGAGTCAACCACTAAAACTCCAACATTGGAATTGATAGGATAATTTTTTATACTTTCTCTATTTTTTGCCACTCTTAGCAGTGTTTTAAGATGTATTTTTAAAACTTCACTAATATTGCTTACCATTCTTTTATTCAAAGTTGCTTTATTAACTATAGCAGTTGTTATAGCTCTTTTTGCTACATTCTTATCTTTAGATCTATTATTTTTTCCAATAGACTAAATGGAACTTGGAATAGTAGACATAGCATGTTTTACTGATTGATCTTTTCTTCTTTGTTTAACATAAATGCCTAAATTTTTCATTATTTTTCTCATTTTTTGCATTCTCATTAATTACATCATTAGTTGACATTGAACTAAAAAAAATTTATGATAAAAAAATTGATTGTATAATCTATTAACATGTGTTCTTATTTGTCTCGAAGAAATCTTACTAGGAAGATTATCCAAAACATCACTTTCAATTTTTAAAAAAATATATTCATTTTCAACATCACTTCCAATTCATTTTCATTTTCAACTTCAAAACTATTTTCATTTTCATCTTCATTTTCATTTTCATTTTCAATTAAAGGATTTTCATTTTCATTTTCAATAAAAGTATTTTCATTTTCATTTTCACCAACAATTTGACTCAAATCTTGAACTCTACAAATATTATCAATGTCAACATTGTGATATCCAACATTTTTTAAATCTCTAATAAACACCATTTCTATGAGGCTCAAAGGTGGATTTGAATATGTACTTGGACTTGTGCCTATTGAAACATTCTCCATAGCATTGGAAGGGATTTTTGAAGACATACTAGGAGTTGTTTGTATATTTGTATTAGTTTCCACAGTCACCTTTTGCAAGTTTGCATCGTCTACATCCATCGTCTCCTCAATGTTTTTATCTTCAATAGTTGTGGAATTGGATTCTTCACCATCATTCATTGATCAAATTCTCATTCTTCTTTCTCTTTCTCTTTGTTTCTCCTTCTCTCTCTTTGCTTGAATTTCTTCAAGGGTCGATACCTTCCTATCTTTCCTCTTATTCTGACATTGTGATTCCATGATTAATTTTTTTTGAAATATACACAAATGAATGTCAAAAACTTGAGTCTTCCTTGTTTGTTCCTCCTTCAAACCGGTATCAATTGTTCACAAAATTCCTCTTCCTCCTTCAAACAAGTAGCAATTGAACAAAATTCCTCTTCCTCCTTCAAACAAGTAGCAATTGTACAAAATTTCTCTTCCTCCTTCAAACAAGTAGCTCAATTAAACAAAATTTATCATCCTCCTTTGAAAAAAAATAGGAATTTAATAAAATTTCTCTTCCTTGTTCAAAGAAATAGAAAATAAATAAAATTCCTCTTCCTACTTTGAAAACAAATAGCAATTCAACAAAATTTATCTTACTCCTTCAGACAAGTAGCAATTAAATAAAATTCTTCTTCCTCCATTGAAAACAAGTAGCAATTCAACAAAATTCTTGTGTAATAGCGTCTCAATGATGCCACCTTTTGAAATTGAAAAAAATCGCAACTTGAAGAACTTCAACAAGACAAAAGGTGATAGAAAATAGGGAATATGTTGTAGTCATCTGTACAGAATAATTCTTAGACCCAAGATGCCCTTTTTTTATAGTAAAATTAAAAATAACGGTAAAAAATAACTCGGGCTCCTGTTTAAGAAACAGGATCTCGTTTTATATAAATGGCGATCTTGTTTACCCAAGTTATATAAATCAAGATCCCATTTAAAAATGAGATCCACTATTAAATAAGATCTCGTTTATTAAATGGGAAACATGATCATGTTTATAAAGAAAACGAGACCCTGTTTAGTAAACAAAACCTCATTTTTTTCAAATTTGAAATGTAGGCCAGGTTTTTCTTTGTTGACAAGTTCGGGAAAAAGTTTGGGGATCCGAACCTAGGCCCTGGACTTGGTTTGACTTGGAAGTTGAAGGTCATAGCAATGTCAAAAAAATAGTGACTTTGGGCATACGTCTCAAGACTTTATTAATGAATTTTTTTATGAAATTAAAACCCATTATAGATTAGACAGTTTAGATTTCAAATATGTAACTTTTTTTACAATTGGATTAATTTTTTTAATTTTTCATTAAACAGGTCCATAAACTTGAATTATCAGGGTTTTTTAGTATTTTAATAACTTTTTATCAACATAACATTTTCATGAAAGGATTACACAAAATCATACTTCAAACAATTTTTTTCAATTTAAAAAAAATCAAAAAATCATAAGTTTAGGTCATTTTATGAGTGATGTATATGACAATTTTTTAAAATACCAAATATGGCCAATAAAAAATTAGCAAAAAAAAATCAATAAAATTACAAAAATATGGAAAGCGTGCTTTAGTGAGTTACAAATATTTTCCCAAAAGGATTTAGAAAAATATGATTATTTAGGTCAAAATATGAATGACGTACACGTGCATGGTATGGTAGAAAAAAATGTCTTTCAAATAGTGGTTTTTAGAAACACCTATTGAAAATCAATTTGTATCATCTAGGTATTAAAATAAATTACGTATTTTGAAACTAGACTCTCAGTACTACATTTTATGATTAGTGACTTTTTTCAAGATTCCATCTCTAAGTTCTTCAAATTTTAAGGTCAAATGTGTCAAATTCTAAAAATCAGGGAAAACACTTCCACTAAATGGCCAAAAAGTGGACTCAAATTTTTACCAGCACCCATAAAACGTCAACCATTGATATTTTAAAATCTAATAGTTTTGGCATTATTCTGAAGGTTTGAATTCACAAGTCTAGTGCTTCAGACATTTTCTTTCGAAATAAAACTATAGTTGTCCATTTTGCGATAATCATTGATCTTTGATGAACTTAGCACTGACCGTTGATTATTTTTAGACTATTAACCACAAGCTAAAGCTTGGTCCCACTAAGGACAAATGTCACAATCTCGCATTACCGTAGAAAACTAATGACATCACCTTCTCAGTAGTGCAGACACACAGGAGCCACTCGATCATTAATCATTGATCTCAATCGTTGATTTTCATGAGCAAATATTTCACTTCAATTTGATACTCCACAAAACCAGTAATCGCCTAGGTCAAGGGGCTTGTCACCATGAGGAATCTAAAGGCTTAAGGCATAACTTAAGCAACCTTTAACTATCAGTAGCTAGTCAACGATAAAATATTATTTTGGTTGTCATGACTTTAAGTGATTTAATAAGTAATAAAATGCCAACCATTGATTTTTGGAAATTTAACAGTTCTAGTGTTATTCTAGAGATTTGAATTCGCAAGTCTAATGCTTCAGACATTTTTTTTCGAAATGCAACTACAGTAGTCCATCGAAAATTCATCAAACAGTTGTGGGTTATATTGGTTTGCATTAACATTTGGCTTCAAACATAATAAATATGTTGACACTTGTCCCCATTCCATACACTTTATGAAGGAATTTGGATGTGTGGAAATTTTTTCCCATAATAGAATAATATGTAGCATTTGATATTTTCGCCACCCACACTATAATTTATTATTGGCATACCAGTTTATTTTGGCATTGAATTTTTTTTATTGGTTTGAGATTTTGTTTAATTTGCCAATGGTTTTTTTATTCATTTGAAAATAGGTTTAATTTTCCAATGAAAATATATTTTTTGGTTTGAAAACATTTTTGAATCGCCAACAAAAAAAATATTTTATTTTTTTAAGCACAACTTTAATTTTATTGGCAGTAGAAATATCATGTTGGTTTGAAAACATGTTTAATTTGCCAATGGAAATATTTTATTGGCTTGAAAATGGTTTCAATTGCCAATGCAAATATTTTATTGGTTTTAAAAAAATTGCAATTCGCTAGGATTTTCCACAGACTTCTAGTGATTACAAAAAAATTGCCAATTGAGATTATTGTTTTTCCCAAAAAATGAAAAAATTGCCAATAAAATTAATATTTTTATAGGTAAGTATACAAGATTTGCTAGGAGTTTACACTTTCGCCGAGATGGGGGTTTTTAAAGTTATCCCTAGTCCATATGGTAAGTGATCCATCTCACTGAAATGCAAGTAACCAACCACTGATGTATGCTGCATCTAAAAGTACATAGGAACAAATACTGTATATATAGATCACTTCAACTACGAAACCAAGGAAGCATTAGCACCAACACCATAATGTTGACAATGGAGAGCCATGATAAGAACACTAAAACTGTGTGAGTTCAAGAAGTTCATGTAGGAGAAACAACTTGCAAATAGAAATGTGTGCAAACTAAGGCACACATGCATGAGGCAAGAATCACTAGGATTCACTATTGTTGTGGAAGAGACACTCACTTGACAAAGGTGTGATGACAAACCAAAGAAAAAACATCAACCCCCCATGACACTTTATATCATAGTGCGAATATCAAAGGCACAACAGGATGTGCAAAATCCCCAAAAAATTATGCATTAGAAAGACACTTTATCTTAGTGTCTATAAAAGAGAATGCACATGAAAACAATGTCTACAATGCCCAAATAGGACAAATTACTAGAAATATACATATAAAACAACAAAAAATGAGTCATCCCATGCAAACAAGTTCCTAGGAGCTAAAACGACCAAGTAATTCACCAAAGTGTGGAAACAAAAAAGGAATAAAATGTACCTAGAGAACAATCTGAAAAATTGAATGGATGGAACTACAGAGCTCTAAAAAATGGTTCCAACGCCACTGAAATCATGAAAATGAAGAAACTAGTCAAAAGTTACGAGCTTGGGACTGAAAAAACATCTTTGACTTCAACAGGTTGTAGAATACACCAGCTCACCAAAAACAGGTGATGAAACCCACACCATTGGAAAGTTGGCTGAACTAGCTTTTTGACAATATCTCATTTGTGAAAACTTGACACTGTACCCAAAAGTTATGGCCAAAAGAGGAAAAATGCCCCTAACGGATACCAAGGGCGTCAAAGGAGCCATGCAAGGTGTTTGTATCACTAACGTAGGACGACATCGTGCTAACATCAGTGGAATATTATATGAATATTCCTTGTAAGCCGAAAAAAAGCCAAGCCCTAGCAAAAAATTGATCATTGAAAAAGGGTGAGACAATGGAATATTCACAAAAATTCTCCATGAGAAATTTTGAATGAAATATTTGAGGAATCTAAAAGATTCCTCGTTGCCTAAAAAAATGCCATTCTAGAAAAAAGTACTTGCCAAAATTGATGAGCACCGAAAATCATACAAAGTTGTGCCACTGGAAATCATGCAAAGTTGAGCCATCAGAAATGAAGAAGTGACATTGGTAAAAGGAAAAAAATGACGATTTGGTTGAGCCGTCGATCGGTTGAGGGAAAAACCATCAAAGGGGCCCACATGACACCTGGTACGCTATCGCTAGGGTATTGTGTGTACCTTGAACACAGGGAAAAATACATGTGCCCCACTTAATCAATTTCAAACCTATAATTTTTAACTTTTACTTAAATTAATTCATTATAAAAAAAAATCTTTTTCTATCCACATTCTAAACTAAATACTAGAAATTAATTTCTTTACTAGCATATTCATTAAGGAAATTTAAAAACTTTAACAAATCATGGTCATCATTGTGTAACGCCCATTGTGCAAACCCCAGAGAATACACACATAATGCGAATAATTTTTTTTTTAAAACAATAAAAGTAAACATGCAATAACATTAAACCATAACCACATAGCATAACACATAGCATTAACACACTTGGTTCTCTGGGGCACGCGAGATTACATCGCAACAACTAAACAGAAATAAAGATAAAGATTATAACATAACCATTTAAATTATAATAACCATAAACAATGATACATCCAATAATCCGGGATGCGAGAACACTACACATCACATAATACATCCATGATAAATCTCTTACTAGAGATACAAATGAGCCTAACTATTACATCATCGTTTTACTGTTACATTACAATCTCTTGATAATTGAATTACATTGAGCTTCCCAACATGGGGATTGATACAAGAATAGAGGAATATGAAATACAAGGTGAATGCTAGTACAACTCTGACAGTAAATGCTGAGAAGACAGGTCGCTGATGGGGAACCCAACGGGTGCGGAGCACGTTCCACCCAACCATGTGAATTACAAGTAACTCACCCCCCGTGCTCAGAGGTGACGAGGAAGTGAACCCGACCATGAATGCCAACCGACTCAACCACAATATGATACAAAACAAGTACAACCCAAGTATGCAATGCACAACCATCGACATACTCAAATCACATAACAAGTTAAAACCAAGAATCTCATCGCAATAACATGAAGTACTATCCATTAACAATCATGAATCAAATTCACAAAAAAATTCAAAGAAACATCATAAAGAGATAACATCCAGAAGAACCGAACCAACACCCAAAATACATTTCCAAATAAATCAGAACCAATAAAAAGAATACGATTCCATAATAATTCTGAATCAACCATTCAATACACCATTCCATAAGCAACAAGAAACAAGTCAGACGGGTGTTAAGTAGGGAGGGTCATCACATAACTCTCATGGGATCCCCTAGCTCTTCCTCTAACTGAGGCGCCGACACCCACCTATGGATTCCCTAGCCCTAAAATCAGAACAACATAAAATAACAATATCCAGAGGCAACAAGAAACAAAAACAACAAGGATGTCTAGTGGAGAGTGTCATCGCATGGTTTCACATGGATTCTCCAGACAACCTATCACAAGGTGCCGCCTCCATCTCTACATGGATTCTCCAGACAACCAAGTTAAGGTGCCGCTTCCATCTATGGTTCTCCTGACAACCTATCTCAAGGCGCCGCTCCATAGGGTTACTCATGCGGAGTCGTTAACCTTTCATGATGACAAGGCAACGACCTTGCCAACCACGGCCTTCTCGGTCCCCTTTAGTCTGTGCTAGCACTAACAGGTGGATGAGGCTTCATCATTATCTTGTTAATGTTTTACTACCCATCCCCCTAAATTCTATTTTTAGGTTATCACTTGTTTAACTACTCTTACGTGGGTTCCCCTGGCACTTCCTCTTACCCGAGGCGCCGGCGCCCACGAAGAGCCACTCTCCCTATGACCCTTAACATAAATCAAAACTAGGCAAGGGTTGAACCAAAACATAAAAGCAAATAACTCGACACCAAGCCACGCGAGGCATTACCCATCTCGCGATAATTCATAATCATAACTCAACAAATCCGTTCAACCCTTCCAAGCAGAATACCAATAAGTTTCAACTCTAACAGTATAACCAAAAGGAGGATAACACTTGAAGCATAAAATTCGAACAACAAGAACATGAGAAGCAAATCCATCTCGCGATAAATCGTAATCACGACTACAACCATGTATAACCATTCCAAATAATAAAACTCAAAATCACGAAATATTCCAATCTCAAGGACACAAGTGAAAGCATCAAAGGATATAAAACATGCCTCTGGAGAAGACCAAGATTTACAATAACCAACTAAGGTTCAAAACACAACAGAGTTTCCACCCAGACAACACAAAGCGATAAAGAGAAATATAACATAACAGGAAAATTCTTATCACAATTTGCAAGATTGCACCGTTAAGTTTGATTCCAATCCCGATTACATAATTAAATGCGACTGTTCCAATAAGGTTCACAATCACAGTTAAAGGCTAATTCATACCTAACAAATTACTTAACCACAACAATAATAATAGTGTCGTTTTGAATATATCAAAAAAAAATCATTGAATACAACCAACATTGAATATTTTAATTCCAATACAAAATTATATTCTTAAATATATATAAAAAAAAAATCATTAAAATTAAATAATTATAATCTATTTTTGAATAAATGAAATCACATAAAATGATTATAATTCTATTTATAAAATCCATTATATTTATATTTTAAAAATTATAAATAAATATAAAAACATAAAAATATATAAATAAACAAATAAATATATATATATATATATTATATTTAAAATAAATAATACACAAAAACTACAATAAACATATACATAAAATAAACAAGTGGAACCCACGTTGATAAGCAATGGCCGCGGGCTGTACACAACCCTTACGACTGCTGTACACAGCGGCCCTTACGGCCGCTGTACACAAGGACTGCTGTACAACGCAGTCAGTAGGGGCAGGGGCGGGGTACGGCCCAACCGTCCCCCTCACCCCATTCAAAACTTTAATACAAATAAATAAAATTCGATTTCCTAAAAGCTTTAAATTTTTATTTTAATTTCTATTCTTTTTTTTTCTGATAACATTTAAAAGAATACATAGTTTAAAATAAAATGAATAAAATTTCGATCCGTCCTTGCATCGTCACGGATTTCGACAAACAGGTCCTTTCTAAAGTATGATAACTATTTATTTATAATCACATATTACAAATTTATATTCATATATATAAATATTATATATATATATATATATATATATAAATATTATATATATATATATATATATAAATAAATAGTGTATATATATAATTATAAATAATTACATACAATCATAGAGAACACAGATTTCTGTGTAAAAGTCAAAACAGAATGACCATAAGTTTAAAATACATATATTTTTTTGATTTTCAAAATAATATTTCAATTCTTTTAAAAAATACAATGATTATTCTTTTCTACAGGAATAGCAGAGAGATCGTGTATATCAAAATAGCATTCGAAGAGTTTATTTTCCGTTGTTTGCAAAACAAGATTTTCTAATCTCAACAGGAAATTATTTTTAATCTAAATCACAGAAGATTTTCTTTTACAACCAGAGATTGATTTTAACACACCTCTTTATTCCATTAACAGATTTACAACTATTAAGAGAAAACAGTGGAACCTGGGTCCTGCGCTCTCGAGAATCTGATGAAGCTAATTCCTGTCAGTCTCAAAGAGCTCCTTGTTGTGCTTCAAAATCTCCTCTACAGAATTTTGTGCTTGAACTCGAACGATTCTCTGATCAGAAAACTTCTCCAAAACAACCCAGTAACAGATTTTCAATTCCTTTCAAGAACTCTCCTCAAATAAAACAAAAGAATCCCATATCTTTTCTCAATTTTCAGAATATCCAACCAATCTTTTGCACTTCTGTAACCTCTGTCACTAATATCTCTGTGTGTGTGTAAACTTACCATTTTTCCTAATTACATAAAAAAATATTGTCCATCTCTCACAAAACTCTAAAAATCCAAAAATAAAATAAAACAATTCTTTAAAAGCCAGCTTTTTACTTAAATCTGTATTCTTATTGGCTTACACAATCTTTTCATTCTTTTATTTGTTTTATTATTTTAATTTCTATTTTTGCAGCTTTTCTTGCACATCACATTACTTATTTAATTTAAATAAATTATTCTAATAATTATCCTCCACCAGATAATTGATTGAAATAATTAAAACACATTTAATATTTAATTATTATTTAATTGAAACACATGACTTTATAAAAATTAAATAAAACATTTAAATATTTTCATACAAATAAACCAACATTAAAATACACACTTATTATCCCCCTTTAATTAACAAATTCACAACTTATAAAATATCAACATCAATTAAATAATCATAACTTATAAAATACCACATTAATCAAAATACGACAACACACAAAACACAAGCCACAAATGACGACAAATTCACAAAATAAACAATACCAGACAAACGAGACGATCTGACATCATGGGACGGGAGGACTTCATCGTCACCTCTGTATCAACATTTATCCGTTGGGTTATTTGGTGCTCGCCCTGTCCTGCCGAAGCAGGTGGAATCGAGACTTGTACCTACAGTCCTGCATACAAACGAAGTTGTGTACATGTGCATATATACATATATATAAAACCGAAACATTAAATTAAAGTACTGCATTGTGAGAAGAAATCGCAACATAACAGGGCACTCGCAAACGAGTGATGCCATATTGTCCTTCATCACACCTATTCTAACAATTATAATCAACTGATAAAATAACATTTCTAAACTAACAATTCATCTCATGACATATCTAGTTAAATCACTGCATCATAATATAATTCTGAAAATGAACTAACATCTAACCAACCACAATGTCAAATGAAATAATCAAATCCTCAAGTACATAAACATAATCACCAACAGTCTACTAATGGAATACAGCATCATCAAATGCCTAACTATCCAACTCAAACAATATCATCATCGTCACAAGTAGCAAACAACCGCATTGAAAAATACCAAGTCCTACCAGTAAGAGGAGGGGTATTACACATTGAGTACCTACCAATGATGGATATTATATAGAACTAAAGGTATCATCAATAGAGGAACCCTTGCAATGTTTATCAAGTACACATTTTCTAATATAATGGATGCAATTGACATGAAATAAAAAAATTGCAGTTTTTAACATTTTTAACATTTATTGCAATCATGCATTTTATTTTATATACTTCACATTTTCTCAAAATATATATATATATATATATAATTACATTCTTTTCTCTTCCCACCCAATCAATTTAGCATTCATAAAATAATTCTATGCTATCCAAAACAATATTGTTATATCATTTTAGTCTCATTATTTGAGGCATATTTCCATTTGATCAATGAGATGAAGAAATCATAATCACCTTGCATTTTAAGATTATTTACCTCATGTTTCAAAGGAATGTACAAAACCTAATAATAAAGCTTCATACTTTACTACATTGTTTATACATTCAAATCTTAATTTTTTTAAAAATGTAGAAGCATTTTTATGAGGGGATATCAATATGGTTCTAGCCTCTATCATTGCAAAAATAACTATTAAATGATAGTCCATACGACATTTGTACTTTGTTCTTAAATTTTGGACTTTTTTCCAAACTTTTTTTTCTTTCTTAGTCATCAACCTCAGCTTTAAAATTATATACGTCCACATCAACACACAACACATTTTTCCTCGCATCAAGAATATCTTGAATTATATTTAAGGCTCATGGTTCACCATCTAACATCACATTCCTATCATTCATTGTGATCATGAAATAGGGGAGAGGACCCATACCTGAACATGTTTCAATAGTTGTGATAGTAGTTGTTTATATAATGCCTAATAGTTTTATCAATATTGGACCAATAGTTGTGAGTTTAAAGTTGTTACTGTTGATGATGACTATCCATAATTAAACAAACTATATTCCTTTGATCTAAAAAGCAACCAATCATGTGATTCCACATCAGCGCTCAATAAAACATGGTGTAAATGCACAAGTATTGGTCTCACTTTTTTTTGCATCTTTTTGGACACCTTGACAAAAAACATGACGATGTGGCATCATATTTGATGATGTGGCATCATATTTGATGATGTGGCCCTGAAACCTAAGTTATAAGCAGAGGACTTATCAAGTAAGCTGCTGTAAAAAATTAAGAGTGATTTCAAATTTCCATGTAGGATAATTAGAAGTGGGAAGTTAAGGTGCACAACTACTCAGTCCTCTCCCCATATGAAGTTGGCTCCCCCAATCACGAATGGACCGAGGAGAATTGGAGTCAGCCTGAGAGCAAACCGCAGAAGAAGATGTGACAAAGGATGGCCCGTTAACTGATGAAAAAGATGCCTGTGCCAGGTTGAGGTTGCGTGAGAGGACGGAGTGGAGACCGAAGAGGGCTTACCCGCGGCTGGAGGAACTGGGAGATCCAAGAATAATTTAGAGGGACGGCTGGGAGATTGAGCAGAGTCAGAATTTGAGATGGAGATACAACGGTCCATTAAAGAATTGATGAGAGAACCATTAAAACCAACGGGAAAGGACAAGTCAGAAACAGGAGGCGTACCTGGGACAGCAATTTGTAGCCCATTTGAGCGAAGAAGTTGGTTGTCGATGATGGCAGCCGATTCCTTAACGTTCACCTTCATGTCGCTGGCTAGAGAGGACAGAGGATTGAAGGAGAAAATTAAAAGTTTGAATATAAAACATAAAATGGGAGATTTCTTTGAAGAAAATGTTTTTTATCTAATCTATGAATATAAGTTTGTGTTGGTAGACAATTATATGACTCATGAAAATAAAGTTGAATGCACAAAGATTGAAATTTGTGTATTTTTAAAATTTTTGTAGTGTTTTGACTTTTATATAAAATAATGATGTCAAATTAGAGATATAAGACTTATAACTATTTGTTATACACTCTAGTGTTAAGGGTGTATTATCGGTTGAAACTAGCATTTTTCACATTTGAATATGTCTACATGTTGTGATTGTGGTCTTGGAGCATTTTCATGTATATATTGCATTGATCAAAAATTTTGAGACTTTCATAGTGCATTAAGTGGATGAAATCTAAGGTAGGTTAAAAGAAGAGATTAGAAGGGCTAGAGGTTAGAGGAATTTATTTCTATCTCAAGCTAGCTTCTTGCTTGGAGATGGTCAACTATATGAGAAGATCTAGATCTTCAAATTATTTCTGTTTTGAGTGAAGGGGGGCTACATTGGTTATTTCGATACAAAGTTTTGGTAACTAAGACATCAAGAAAATTTGTAGGAAGGATAATGAATGTGATTTTTCTAACCAAGATAATGAGAAATTTTTGTGGCTGAAAAAAGGAGAAACAAATTTTGATAAACAAGACATGAGAATGTACTATAGCCATGATAGTGATGGAGGAATAGTTTTGAAAACCAAGTCAATTAAGTTTTAGTGGAAAGGTTAGTGAATATGAGAGAGGAATATTTTTGGTAACCAAGATAATGGAGTTTTGGTAACTATGATAGTGCACTACTAGAAGTGTCATAGATGAATAAGTGGTTGTTTGCACTATTGTGTTTATCCCATATTAGTTTTTGGTATCTTTATCTCAACAGGGAATATGATGTAATTAAGGGGGAATGTTTGAAATATTACATCATATATTTAGTTTATGGTAATGTATTAATATGCGATTTTGGTAGTTTTTAATTTTTGATCTCTATCTTAATTAGCAACTTTATATCATATAATTATTTTATAGTTATGTTTAAGCTCTTGTTAGTTTAAAAATTTATGATTTGCATAGTTTTAGTTATTGATGAATATTTGATAGTTATGTAATGTCAAAAATTGCATAACTTACAATTTTAACATTATAAATTATACCTATTTTAGTATTATTTTTATAGTATAATTTTGAATCAAATTATCCCATCCTATATACTTTTCCCTAGTTTGAATGCTAAGTGTTAGGTGTGTTGTTACATTCATGTTTCTTCTCATATGTTTATAATCTTTTAAATCATGTTTTATTTTTATAGTTTCTTTAGTATGGTTCTAGTTGGACAAAAGCATGGTCATGTAGACATGTTAGCACAAATTCATGCCATGATAGTATAGTTGTATAAACAATTTCCAATAGCCAAAAAGTTGGCATTTTATATATTCTCCTTGAGCATAATGGCCATCCACCTAGGTCTTTTGTATTCCTAATTATCTTCCTATGATTGCTTTCGCCAAAATAGAAAATAGAAAATTTGAGATTAAAAATTTATATCTTTTATCTTGATGACTAGTTTTTTATGGTAAATTTCTTAATATTCAAGCATTGTTACAACATTCAACAAATATTTAATAGTTTTCTAAATATAGTGCTATCAACTTATTATCTATGGAGCATGGCTCGTAAATCTTGCAATTTTCTATGAGATTCTTCATTGTTATTTCTTCTCTTAAACAAAGGATTGTTATCATGTGCTAGTTTGAAGCATATTATTCTATGAATGTCTAAAACTAGGTAACACCACCTTTGTTTATTATAAGATTTATATCTTGCTCTATTTATTATTGTATAAATGTATGTGAGTTTAGCATACCTTCTTCATATTGTTAAACTCTTTATTTCATTGTGATTCCAAGTCTTATCTTTGACATCTTTAAAATATTCATCTCCTTGGTTGCCTTTGATATATAGTATGCTAATAATATATATGTACCCTCAATTTATTATTATTCAATACACATTACATTATTACTCTTTTAATTCTAGATACACCTTGGATTAAAATTACACATGATTTAACAAATTCATTTTCTATTTGACTCCCCCATGCAAGTCAAAATAACAAAATATGGGTTTGACCGTTTAAAAAAAAATCAATGTCTTCTCTTCTATGTGTCCCGAGCATATGTAATCATGAGCTTCTTTGTTAGGTGATCTCTTCATTTAAAATTTTGGTTTCCTTAACTCTCTTTGTTCATTTTCTTTATCTTTTGTTTGGATTAGTACTATTTTTTCATATTATAATTATTTTTCAATATTTTTGTCATTTCTTTCTAGTTTTTATTTTCTAGGTTTATATATTTCATCTCTATTTTTATTGGATTCTAAAAGGAGGAAAATTGTTGTTTTCTAGGGTTTAGGACCTAGAAGGACAATCTTCACTCTCTCACATTCAAGAACAAACCCTAGAGAGATCAATGCAAAGGAGAAAGAGATCTTGCAAGAGGGTTGTCCTAGGGGTTGAATGTAAAATAATGGGGGGTTCACTGGACCAAGTTAAGACTTGGAAAGACAAATGTAATGCAAGATGAAATACTAAAACCTAGTTTGATGCAATGACTTACTAAATGACCTAAAAATGCAAATGAAACAAAACAAAAAGCTACAAGATGGAATGTGTGCACCTGGAAATCTGAAGATGGCTGGAAGGAGGTCTAAAACCCTAGAAATTTTGACTTTAATGTTGAGTGGGACTCATCCGCCAAGCTGGGTGAATCAATCCCAGATCTAATTTTTTGTACAACAACAAGAATCTGGCAAATAGATATCCAAATCTCTAAAAATTTAAATTTTGACCTAGACAAGGACTCATTTGCTAGAAGTGGAAAATTAGTCCAATTAGGGTTTTCTAAAACTTCAAGGTCTGAATCTAGTCTCCATGGTCTACTCAATTTGCTTCTTCAAGTTTATGGATTAGAATATCTATAAATCAAATTGTAGGTGTTCTCCAATGCTCTCTAATGCTTGATGACAACTTTGACAACTTTAGGCACTTTTATAGTTTTCTCTGTACTTTCTCCTTAATGTGTCTTCATTCTAAACCTGCAAAACACACACTAAGAAGAAGAAAAAATGTTGTTTTGTTAGTGGATAGGGGTTTACATTCATCAAACCCCGTTTTGGTAATCAAACCTTGAAATAGAATGAAATAGGAATGGATAATGATGAATGAACAAAATATGATGTTGCAACTCACCAAACCCTAGCAATAAAGTGTTGCAAACATGTATGAAGTGGCTCCAATGGATGTAAATCTTGACTCTTGCTTGAATAGGATAGATCTTGAATGAAATGCTAGCTTGAATCATGAAACCCTACATCACAATTGTTAGTTCAAAAACAAACATGATGCATGAAGACTTTGAAATGATACTTGATGCTTGAATAATACTCTAAAAGGCTTGATAAACTGCTCTTGAAGACTCTTGAATGCTTTTGTAAATGCTTGAATGCTCTTGTGAACCCCAATTTCACTATAAAGATGAATGCTTGAATGTTTGGGGTGAAAATGAGTGAAATAAACTTGTATTTATGCTTAATTATGCAAGAATTCCCAAAATTACAACACTACAAGCCGACATTAGATCTAGGAAGATAGAATCCTGCCAAAAATTAAAATTAATTTTGATTTTGGGCCATACAAGACTCATTTGCTCAAGGTGGCGAATGAGTCCCATTAGGCATAATTTATGGGACCATTTTTAAAAATGTTTAGAAAGGTGTGAAACTAGGTTCAGGACCTAAAAACCTAGGTGGGACTCATTCACTCAAAGTGGCCAATAAGTTCCAAATCACTAAATCTGGGTCATTCAACTTGAAAACACTTGAATTATGATTGGATATTGATTTGTGTTGGGATGATCCTCAAAAACATGCATTAAATGAGACTTGTGGATGCAAAATAAGGCCAATCAAAGCATAAAAGAGCCTAATTATTAATGATAACCCTAAAGAATTGTGAAAATGTGTCACAATACTTTACACCATTCCAAATAAGGCAAGATTAAGGTTAAAAAGAGATTTATTGGGTTTAGTTAATTGATAAAACCTTAGAAAAGTGTGAAAGTGTGTTACAACACTTCACAACACTTTAACAAGGTACCATTTAAATTCATTAGTTCACAAGGGCCCAAGACCTAATGTGAGTGTGTTAAACACATTACAACACTAAGTCAAGGCATCATTAGGCTCACTTTTACAATGAGGGCCCAAACAAGTGTGAAAATGCAACTGATGACATTTTTTGACACTATAGATTCTAATGTACTCATATAGATAATAAGAAAGCTTAAATTTAGTGCAATTTTTATAAAATTATCCAAACAAAGGGTTCTTCATTTAGAGTTGATTATTCTATTTTGATATTATATTTTATTTTGTAAGTCATTAATTATTTTTTAAATAGTGAATTTATAAACTCTTATTTGTGTTTTTTTTAATAAAAAAGGGGTAAAAGTTTATTCAATCAAGAAGAAATTCATTACATTCAAGAAATAGGCCCAAGCACCAAGGACCATCAAAAAGATACAAAAAGAAAAGAACCCAAACCAAACACCTAAAAAAACCTAGATCAAGATCTATGAATATCCTCTTAAAGTAGCAGCTTCAACCTCAAGGAACAATCTTAGGGAAGGCACTCCTAATCATCAACATGCCACTTATCACCATATTTAGAAGCCCATTTAGCCAAAAAATCAACAACCTTATTCCACTCCCTAGGGACATGGACAAAGGAAATTGACTCTAAAGAACTGATTCTATGAATTTCTACACCACTGACTTTAACACCCAACTCACCCCTTCCAAAGAGCCCCTATTCAACAAGGCCGCCAAAATTTGAGAATCCAACTCACATACGATTTTGTGCCAACCTGGCTCAAAACCCTTTTCCATGGCTAAAAGGATAGCCGAAGCCTCCATAAAATTATTACTTCAAATGGTACCCTTGAAAAATGGAGAAGATGGGAGGACCTGAGTCATCCCTACCAACGCCCCCAACAACTAGAGCACCAAGATTGCTTTTGGATGAGCCTTTAGTGGGTGATCCCACGATACTAATTTACAATTTTTGGCCAAACTGGACACTGAAATAATTTTTCCTAACTAAATCTTAACTTTCGGGCACCTATAGCGACCAAACTGTAAATAATTTGAAGATGATGCAAACTAGTGATTTGTCACATTTTGTCTATAGATTCTAAATATTTTTTTTTCAAAACTTTTGGAATCAAATTGCACTTCTTTTTCCATCTACTTTGAAGATTTTTTTTTTCAGTAAACAACATTTTTAAAGAGTGACACTCACTGTATAACTCATAATTTTTTTCCATGAAGGATAAAATTCTAACTTTACTGAATTTAGATTTGTAACTACGATATCTAGTGCTTCCAATTGGTTAGATAGTGTTTTATTGAAATATTTTTCTTAATCAACTTTTGAAGTCAAACCAATTACAATTCAGACATAGGGAGACCGTATAACGCATAACTTTTTTTTTGTATGTATCAAAATTCAATTTTGTTTTTGTTGGATTAAAGACTTCAATATCTGTTGCACTCATTTTTCAAATTTTTTTTATAATCTACTTTTTTTTCCATGTGTACAACAAAGAGCTTGATTTTCGGTGAAAAACCTATGTTTAATAAAACTAAAAAAATAAATACATAATAAAACCAAAACATATTAAAATTATATTCGTTGGATAGCTCATTCCGAGGACTACCATCACCCAGTTGGTTCTATGATGTCTCCTCCATTTTCATCCTCAACCCAAGCTTCAAAATGCAAAATTTTATACTTTTTTTGTGCCAGAGGGTGAGAAGGTGTGAAAAGGGGGGTTCAGGCGAACCAGGGTTCATTCAAACCCCCTTTCAAAAGGGTTTTCTTTGTGTTTTTCTAGAGGAAATGGTGGGACCTTCCATTAACTGTGTTCACTCAAACCTAAGTTCTAGAGACCCCTCTTTTGGTTCATTTGAACCAAATAGTTTGTTTGAACCCCCAAAACTAAATTTTTTGGCATGGGGTCATTTTTTTCAACTTTTCCTTCTTCACTCCAATTGTAAACCAAATTTGTGGGTTTACCCTAGTATTAATCTTAAAAACTCCAAAGGAGGCAGTGACCAACAACCCTCACATGCAGATCTTCTTGTTGAAGGGTCACCTACTACAAGAACTATACTTACTTGGGATTCCACTAACAAGACCCAACCCGAGGAATATCCCCACTCACTAGCCTCTTGAGGGACATCCACCTTACACCTAGTCTAGAAATTTTCTTCTACCATGCCAAGAATCCTCTACCAAACTTGATTAGACACCAAACCCTCTCCCTTGAAGATCCTGCGATTCCTCTCCAACCAGATCTGTTATAGAATGCAAGAAGGTTCTAATCCCCAAGCCACTTGAAGACAAACTATCTTGGTAGGAGGTCTTCCCAAAGTACTGCAAAGCTCAACCAAATATGAGGAATAAAAACAAGGGTGCCTCCAAACCCCCACTAGAAATGCCAAATCATTCTAGAATAAACACACTAAAAGAACAAATGGGAAGCAAATTTCTCACTACACCCACTCAAAACACAAATAGAAGGCCCCTGAAATCCCCTCTTCAACAAATTATCCCAAGTGAGACACATGTTACGACCACCAAACAAAGGAAAAAATTACATTTAGGCCAAGCAAAATTATTCTAGACATCATTCCACCAAGGAATGACCTCGCCACAATAAAGTTGCCTATACAACTCCTAATACCTAGCAACCACAGAGAAAACTCCCCTAGGATCAAGACCCCAAGCCAAAATATCCTTCTTCTGCAAAGAGCTACAACGTCTACTAGCCAAAATATGGGAAAATTCCTCATGATATTCCTCAAATCCCCCTATGGGTTGATGGGGTCGTTGTAATCCTCATCATTTAATTTATCAATCCAAGGTAGTGTCCATGGTTGTCTGCAAGAGAGAAAGTAGAAAACTTGCTTGATAGTCTATTCTACTTGTAGAAATAAATCCTATTTGCATGAAATAAAAGTTGCATAAATGGGAACTAATCTAAGAAGCACTTGTAAGAAATGAAAAGGCTAAACTACTTCACATTTTCTAGAAAGAAAAGCTTGCTTGAATTCAAATTTACTCTAGAAAGTTGGAAATACATTGTTGGAAATGAAACTAAAACTATCTTATTTCCTCGAGCTAAAACAATTCTTTCTAATCCCCCCGTTTATCAAATGATTACATTGTATTTATATAATTCATATTCTATATCTATCCAACCAATCCACTAAGAATGTGGATCCAAGATCCTATTTTTGAGGGTCCGTTTACAAAAACTCTAAGAAAATAATTGTCCTCCATCATGCCACCTTTTTCTCAGTCATTTTCTATCATGTACTGATCCTTCCCTGTTGAAAATCATGCAAAATGTTCAATGGGGTTTTTAGCCCTTCCAGTCTACTTTCTAGATCATTTTGAATTTTGAAATTTCGTTGAGAAACGAGGGAGATGTCATTGTTTTACTGAGACTGCATTTTTTATAATTTTTCAGGCACCTAATTTTTATAAAGTCTTCAAGTGTTGAACATGAATGAAGGAAGTATTATTCAGTTTAACCAACAAAATAATTTATCCTTAGCATTAATAACATGCTATAATCATGCAACAACATTTGAGTGATGTGGTAACTTGAGTTATTTTTTGTGGAAGAATGAAGCATAAAATTTAATAACTATGAGAGATCTTAAAACTCAACATGAAACAAATATTCATCCCATTAATTTAGGAATGATTGATGCTCCATGATTTTTCATGAATGTAGGAGTGTGTTGGGAGTATTCTCTATCTTCTCATTATTTCTTTAAATTATTTTAAAGTTGTCAGGAGTTAACTACTTCAAGTGTCTAGAACTCTTTGTTGCAAGTGTCTATGAAGCTCTTTATTGTCATGAATTATTCAATAATGTTTGCACCTACATTATAGCATCTTACACACACAAGTATGAACTGATATTAGAAACAATTTGGATCACATAGATTACCAAATATTTACTTTAGATTATACTTTAAACAAGCTAAAGAACTTTCAATCATTACTCAAATCCACTCTAACACTAATGCATTAGGAAGAAATAGATGATAGATTACCAAATATTTACTTTAGATTCTACTTTAAACAAGCTAAAGAACTTTCAATCATTACTCAAATCCACTCTAACACTAATGCATTAGGAAGAAATAGATTATTTTCTTTGATAAAATATGATACAATTTATGGTCTCATCATCTCCCCCACACCTAAAATGTTGCAGGTCCCTCTGCAACTCACAATAAGCCTTCAAATTCAATAAATTCATTTTTTAGTAGTTGTTCTGGGTAGCTCCTGAACAGTTCCAAAATAGCTCTAGATAGGTTCAAATTGCTCCTTAAATCTTAGAATTGCTTTTAGATTTATTTTTAGCTCCAAATAGCTTCAGAACAATCCATAAACCTCAAGATATGTTTTTAGGTACTTTTTTTCTTTCTTTCTGAGTGGATTGAGTAAAATGAAAGAACTTTAGTTAAATAAGAGTAAAATAATAAAGTAAATACCTTATTTTATCTTAGTTTTCCATGCAACCATCCTGCATGAGTTGTAGTTCACTGTCTTCATGTTGCACGCAAATAATTTCAACTTTTGAGAACTGCAACTTGATCTTTTACATTGAATACCAACTTAGATTGCTTCATCATTATTTTTGTTGCACTAACCAGTCATCCATAATGCCAAAATATTTGCTATAAGTTTTTAGAGCAACGATTTGTATAGAAAAGTACATGCTTATAGCCTTAGAGAAGAGAAAATGGCATATGCAAAGCACTTATTTGAACAAAACATAGCCTAACCTACTCTACTTAATGATGTAGAGAGGTTACACAACCATTAACTGGTTCTAAAAAATATCTTCTCTTTCCCATGGTATGTTTCCATGCGTTCAATTTTTTTAGAGAAGAGAATGAAAAGAAGACAAATTTTTCAAAACTCAATGTTTCACCTTACTTTGAAGTGGAAACCTTCCCCATGATTTTTGATTCTAGCAAATACATGGGCTGATTGGAGAGATCTTTTCCTTCTGATCTATTGCATGCATGACTGGAAACAACTCCTTGTTCTTCAAATCTCTGATTGGGTAACCCTCCTTTGACTTGAAAATTTTGATTGGGTAGCCATTCTTGGATTTTGAAGGTCTCCAAATAAGTATCTTTTTTGCAAGCTTTTGTAATGAAGATACGATCTCTTCATTGTATTTTTCACCTATTGCAAGCAACAATCCATCAATTATTTCCTTAAAGAAATATTCTTTGTTGGGATTTAGAGTGATCGTCCTCCAACTAAAGATATTTTGAAAAAATAGCAAGTTTTCCCTTAGATCTAGAATTTTGGGGGTTTGATTTTGTAATTTGGGGGGATTTTGAAAGACAAATCCTTGAAGAATTTCTAAATCTAAAAGGTTGTCAAATTGGTTTTCCTCATTCCCTAATGACACTTATCCCCGACAATGGTGCCAAAAATGATGAGGTCATTGTAATCCTTATCATTTAATTTATTAATCCAAGGTAGTATCCATGGTTGCCTACAAGAGAGAAAGTGGAAAACTTGTTTAACAATCTATTCTACTTGCAAAAATAAATTCTATTTGTATGAAAGGAAAGTCGCATGAATGGGAACTAATCTAAAAAACACTTTCCAGAATTGAAAAGGTTAAACTACTTCACACTTGTTGGAAATGAAATCTTATTTGAATTAAAATTTACTCTAAAAATTTGGAAATACATTGCTAGAAATGAAACTAAAACTATCATATTTCCTTATGCTAAAATAAGTCTTTCTTATCCCCCCTTTTATAAAATGATTACATTGTATTTATAGAATTCATATTCTATATCTATCCAACCAATCCACTAAAAATTTGGATCCAAGATCCTATTTTTAAGGGGTTGTTTATAAAATTCTAAAAACACTGAAGTTGTTGTCCTCCATCACACCACCTTTGTCTCAGTCATTTTTTGTCACGTATTGATCATTCCTTATTGAAAATGATACAAAATACTCAAAAGGGTTTTTAGCCCTTCCAATCTAATTTCCATATCATTTTGAATTTTTCAATTTTGTTGAGAAACA
Organism: Sequoia sempervirens; assembly: GCA_007258455.2. Lineage (NCBI taxonomy): Eukaryota > Viridiplantae > Streptophyta > Pinopsida > Cupressales > Cupressaceae > Sequoia > Sequoia sempervirens. Next base: position 188,047,530 of record VDFB02256132.1, read on the forward strand.
AGGGAGATATCATTGTTTTACTGAGACTATGTTTTTGATAATTTTTGGGTGCTTGATTTTTAGGAAGTCTTCAAGTGTTGAATGTGAATGAAGGAATTATTCTTTAATTTAGTCGACAAAATCATTGATCCTTAGCATGAATAACATGCTATAATCATGCAACAACATTTGAGCGATATGGTAACTTGAGCTATCTTTGGTGGAAGAATGAAGCATGAAATTTAATAACTATGAGAGATCTTAAAACTCAACATGAAACAAATACTTATCCCATTAATTTAGGAATGAATGATGCTCCATAGTTTTGCATGAATGTAGGAGTGTGTTGGAAGTCTTCTCTATCTTCTCATTATTTCTTAAAATCCTTCTAAAACTATCAAGAGTTAACTGCTTCAAGTGTTTAGAGCTCTCAGCTGCAAGTGTCTATGAAGCTCTTTATTGTCATGAATTGTTTAATAATATATTCACCTACATTATAGCATCTTACACACACTTATGAAGTGATATTAAAACAATTTGGATCACATATATTACCAAAAATAAACCAAATATTTAATTTAGATTCTACTTTAAACAAGCTAAAGAACTTTCAATATGAGACAATTTATGGTTTCATCATGGGCCAATCCTAAGCATCCTTCCACTTGAACACCTCAACCTGGCCCAGGGTTTTACAACTTTAAAGTCTTCCACTCGATACCAGCCAACCTTAAGAAAGGAAAGACAAAGATTCTATAAATGCAAATGTGTGGTCATGATTGGGGGTGCCATCCCACAAGTCAAACCAAAAGAGAGTGTTTGAACCTCTATTACAAATCTAAAACAAGCCCTACTTGACTAAGCTAGCCCCCTTCTTGAGAGTGTTCCAAATCAGAGAACCCTTACTTTCCAAAGAAAATCTAGGTACATCTTTCTCAACCACCCCTTGCAAATACTTAGAAGAGAGAATGTTGGCCCAAACTTGATCTTGACTAATGCACCATCTCCAATATAGATTCAAGCAAAGCATGCCTAGTAAGGATTGTTTGTCGTAAACCCAAACCACCACACTGCTTCGAGTGACACATATTCTGCCATTTTAACCAAACTGCACTTTAAAGAATCAAGATTAGCTGCCCACAAAAATTGTCTAGATAACTCATCTAGGTTCTTAATGAGACTAGCAAGAGCAATCTAAACCACACATCTATACAGAGGGAGATCCTAAACAACAAATTTTAAAAGCAACACCCTCCCAACATTAGACAACTATCTATAAGTTCAATGACTAACATGCTCCCAAAATTTATCCAACACACTCTTCCAAGTTCCTCTTGGCAGGGGACCAATAGAGAGGGGGATGCCCAAGTATACAAAAGGAAGAGCACCATATGAAATCTCAAAATATGCTCTATTCTAGACTGAACCAGAAGCAAAGTATTAAAAAAGTAAATATATGACTTATCATTGATTTTTTGACCAAATGTAGCAAGATAGATATCTAGAGCCTGCCTGATGTTAGTCACTTCCTAAATTTTAGCAACACCCAACAAAGTTGTATCATCCACAAATTGTAAACGAGGTTGAGGAAGTAACCCATCACCCTAGTTCCAGCCATGAATAAGGCCACGATTAACATGGGCTTTCAAGAGCCTCCCCAACCCTTCAACCATAATGATAAAAAAGATACGGAAACAAAGGGTCCCCTATTACAATTAGGTGTTGTACTCCTTGCATAATGTTTGTAATGTTTAATTTATTATTATGTGTGTGGTGCACCTAGGGGTACCTAGATGGATGTGCATCAATAGGAGCTATAATGTTGGGGCCACTTCATGTTGTAATATTGCAACATAATTGTAAAATGTAATTATTTAATAGTGGGGAAAAATAATAAAATATAATAAAGTACCCAATATTAAATGTGGGGTCATATGATTGTAAGTTCATGGTTTTGGCAACATGGTTTATGTAATACCACTCAGTGGTTTTGTGGGAGTTTGTTTCTATAAAAGCAACCACAAGGGTAGTTGTCTAGGGTTGGAGAGTTTATTGTAGGTTAGCAAGTTGAGCCTGTGCATGTGTGAGGGTTTGAAGAATGGAATGGGATGTGTAGATTCATGCTTGGTCACATGGAATGCATGGATAGTTTGTGCTTTAAAAGTGTTCATGGAGTCTCTGTAGCTGTATTGTAATGGGTTTTTCATTGTTGAATAATACATGGAGTGTGGATGCTTTTGGAGGTTGGGTTTTTCTCTCTTGAGGGTTTTCCTAGGATATATTTTGTGTCATCTTTCATGGGTATTTTGTCTATTCTCTTGCATGTTGATTTTGAGCACTTATTTGCATGTTTTCATATTTGGGTTATGTGGAAATTGTAATTAGATGGCTGCAAGTTTCCTTACAAGTGGTATCAAAACATTGGTTGTAGATTGGATAACCCTAGGTTACATGAGAGAATGAAAAAAAAGGCAAAATATGAGGGTTTTGTAAGTGTTTTATTGCAGATCTAAGAGTTTTGGGTTTGTTGTTTTAATGGGTTGTTTGCAAATTTTGGGTGTGAAATTTTTTACCAAAATAGGGTTTCTTGGTTATGCATTCAAATGAGGGTTTTGTAGGGGAAATTTTATGGATGACCTCCTAGAACAAAATGGACCTCATAGTTGGATTCAAGTTGGCTGAGAGATGAATTTTGACATATAATTTTCTCTATTTTGGAAAAGTTGAAAAAAAGGCAATTTTTTTAGCAAAATGCCCTTTCGTAGGCTGTACAGACGTCAATTTTGCACCCAGAAAATTAAAATTCAAAAAAAAATTATATCTCCATTAATGAAAAAAATCCTACAAAATTAAAATAAATAAATCAAATTAAAATCAAATATTTGGGGGGCCGATTGAAATTTATATTGAAAAATATTTTTTAAAAATATTTTGTGGGGGGGTTGTCCACCCCCCAGTACCCACCTCTTGCAGCTCTGCCAATGGTACTACCAGTGCTAGTCTTGTCCACTGTCATCGGCAATCTATCGGTACGGCCGTCGGCCGAGGACTGTTGGCGATCCCCTTACTACCATAAAAAAAATTTAAATAATTTTTCTAAAAATTTGTATCCACCATGGAGTTTTTTTTAAACTGGATTTGAAATAGAAAAGGCCCAATTTAATAAGTGTGTCGGGTCCGTCACATGGGGGTGGAGGAATTTTTCTTTATTTTCTAGAAAATTTAAACAGTTTTAATGAAATTTGGAGTCTGCCGCAAGAGCACCATCAGGGGAGCGGAGCCGCCCGGGTGGGGCCACCACCCAGCCACTAAGGGTGGCTAATTTTTTTTTGCCTCACATGCAAACTACACCTTTACTTCAGAGGGGCATAACTTTCACCTAGTATATCAGATTTTCAAATTCTTATAGTCGTCGAAAAACTATTTCCGAGCTCTACGCTATGGTATCAGATATTTTTTTAGATTTTGCAATTTTGAAAGTTTTTTGCTTGGTGGAAGTTAGGGGTTCATTTTGAGCTTTGAGAGGGCATATCAGGTGCATACGAAGTTGGATTTTAGACTTCAAATAGTCAACGAAAAGCTTGTTTAGATAACTGCATAGTGGATCAAGTTTGGAGTTATTTTGGCATGTTTATTTGTTGTTTTTCTCACCTAAGTTGTTTATGGGTCTTTTTTATTATCAAGATATTATGAGCTTATGGATGATTGGATTTTGGTGATTTGATATTGGATTCATTGTATACTCCATTGTACATCTCAAATTATTCTATTTTTGACATGGTTATCAATATTGGTTGGATTTGTATGTTGCATTGTTGTATCTACAAGTTGTCTAATGTTGTAAGCAGTCTATACTTACATGTTGCATTTATGACTTGGACATGGGTTGTCTTTTCCCATTGATATTTCAATGTTGATGCATGTTCAGTTTTGATGGCTTGGTTTAGTCATTTGGTTTGTTGATTTTGTCATCATGTTGAGGAGGTGAGATGGTATTACCAGGTATAGTCATGATATGAGACCTATGCAATTGACTATGATTATGCAAATATGTGAACACGGTTGGGCTGATTTGTTGGTACATTTGGTGGTGATCATGATGTCATATGCATGTTTCTTATGCATTAGAGACTTTGGCATGCCATGATGGTTTATGCAAGTCCATTGTTGGTGGTGTTGGATTGGATCCTGATTCAAGTTGTGGCAGTGTATCTTCTTGGTTTGAGGAGATTCATATCACGATATCATGGATAGCTTAGTTACATGGTTCAGTGGGAGCTTGCGATAGTGATGGATTGGAGATGATGGATATGATGGTTTGGCAGTGTCTTTTTTCTTTAGAGGATGGTTATCATGTTGTCATTGAGAGCTTGGATTCACAAGTTTTGTGTGAGCTTATGACAATGATGTGGTGTTAGTTGTGCGCATCATGATGCCATGGGATTGCTCGATATCATAGTACAGTGGGAGAATTTTGCAATGATGTGGATCCTTTGTTTATTATGGATGGTTGTCTTCAATAGGGTTTGATTGGTTTCATGTAGGATCTCTTGGATTATGTGTGCTATAGTGAGAGTTCATTGACATTAGGTGTTGAAGATATTGAGGTAATGTTGATGGCGTGTTCATTTTGAGAGGTGATCCTTGGTTGTAGGATGGTTTTGTTATTATGTCATGGTATACTCTTTATTACTGGTTTAGAGTTGTGGCATGGTTCATGTTATGATGATTTGAGCATGTGATCTTTTGAGAGGATGTGAGATCATGGTGTCACATTTATGTTCCTGATTATGCAGTTGGAGCTATGATTTTGATCTTGGTTGGTTCTATTTGTATTGATTACTTTGATCATTTGCTTGGAGTTTAGCATGGATTGATTGGTTGCAAGTGCTCATGGATACATGGAGACTTAGGTGAGGCTTGGTGTTCTCTTGTGGTTAGAGACATGTTTGTTTGAGATGGCTACTCTTGATGAGGTTTCAGTAGGAAGTCTGAGGAGCCTACAACTTGTTTGGACATGAGTTCAACATGGACCGATAAGGAGAGTGTTCTTGGTTGAGTCATGATGACTTGGATATCCTGGAGGAGCATTCTCATTCCCCACTCTTGGTCTACTTGGCGATTCACTTGAGAGATATTGTCCATTTTCTTTTAGGTGCATTATGTTTACGATTTGTCTTCTCATGGATATGGATCTTGATTCATGGATATTTGGTTTTGGAGGGTTCATTTGAGGAGTTTTGGCATGTGTTATCTCCTTGTACATGTTGGGTTTAGGAGATGGTTTATTGGGCTGATTTCCTCGGTTTAGGAATGGTTGCAGTGAGTTTGATCTTCTAGTTTTGAGATGCTTACATCCATGATTAGTTACATGATACAGATGTTATGTTTGATCTTGGTGATTGGACGGTTGGATGTGTGTAGGAGGACATGCTACAAGTATTTGGTTTGCAGGTTTTGCATATAATTGTGGATGTTCCTTGGAACTACATGTTTACATCTTCTATGTGATGTTAGTAGACTCGGTATGCCTTGATCACTTGTGATGGTGCCTTCTCTTTTGGAATGTTAACAAAGCAACGCATTGAATGTGCTCATTCTAGCTTTGCATTCATCTGGACATTGCCCATGCAGTGAGAGCTTTTGGATGTGTATGTCACTCTTTGACAAGTTTGCACATGGAGTTTGTTATTGAGGTTTATGGTTGGATATGTGATGGCATGAGTTTACTATGTTATGTATACCTTGGAGGTATGGATAGTTGGATGTGTTGGCACTTGTTGTGGATGTCATTTCAGCTATGGTGATTCATTCTTGACAACTATTGGTGCATATTCATTACCTTTGGATTGAATGTTTGTGTTCAAGATATTGGTTTGAGGCAAGATTATGCTTCTTTGTGACAGTTTGTGTGACATCTCTTTGGATGTGGTCTTATCTTAGTGCATTGGCATGGTGGAGGATGAGAGCATTCATGGATGAGATGGTGGTCACCTTGGTTCTTGTTACAGGTATCTTGATGGAGCACTTGGATTCTAGGATAGTACATGTTGCCTATGGAGTTTATTATTTTGATGTTTGAGCTTACTTGTTACCCCCTTATGCAATGTATACAAGTGGGAGATTGTTAGAATTAGGTGTTGTACACCTTGCATAGTGTTTGTAATGTTTAATTTATTATTATGTGTGTGGTGCACCTAGGGGTACCTAGATGGACGTGCATCACTAGGAGCTATAATGTTGGAGCCACTTTATGTTGTAACATTGGGATATAATTGTAAAATTTAATTATTTAATATTGGGGAAAAATAATAAAATATAATAAAGTACCCAATATGAAATGTGGGGTCACATGATTATAAGTTCATGGTTTTGGGCACATGGTTTATGTAATACCACTCGGTGGTTTTGTGGGAGCTTGTTTCTATAAAAGCAACCACAAGGGTAGTTGTCTAGGGTTGGAGAGTTTATTGTAGGTTAGCAAGTTGAGCTTGTGCATGTGTGAGGGTTTGAAGCATGGCATGGGATGTGTGGATTCATGCTTGGTCACATGGAATGCATGGATAGCTTGTGCTTCAAAAGTGTTCATGGAGTCTCTATAGATGTATTGTAATGGGTTTTTCATTGTTGAACAATACATGGAGTGTGGATGCTTTTGGAGGCTGGGTTTTTCCCTCTTGAGGGTTTTCGCGGGATATATCTTGTGTCCTCTTTCATGGGTTTGTTGTCTATTCTCTTGCATGTTGATTTTGAGCACTTATTTGCATGTTTTCAAATTTGGGTTATGTGGAAATTGTCATTAGATGGCTGCAAGCTTCCTTACATCCCCTTGGCGAAGACCCCGAGAAGCACCAAATAGAGAAAAAGGTTTCCCATTAATCATAATAGAGTATGAAGCAAACATAACACAACTCATAACCTAACCAATCCAGTCTTCACCAAAGCCAAAGGCAAAGAGAACTTTTGAAGGAAAACCCATTTAACCCTGTCATAAGCTTTGGCCATATGTTTAACAAACATAGCCTTCTTGGAACCAGCTATAGAGTGAATGGCTTCGGCAGCAATAACCACCTTATCCAAGATTTTCTCAATCAACAACAAAACCTCCATGTTCTTTACAAATAATCTTACCCAGCCACGACTTAAGTCTCTCTTCCATTAATTTGGAGATGATCTTGTAGACCACATTACATAGGGCAATAGGCCTAAATTGGTCCAAAGAAATAGCTCCCCCCTGCTTAAGAATAAGCACAAGGAACTCAATAAAAAACCCATCAAGACCAGGGGACTTTCCCTTTTTCATCTTGAAGACAATCTCTTCCACCTCCAATAAGAAAGGCCTAACCAGAGTCTCATTCACCTTAGGGGAGACCAGTGAAGGAATGTAATCCACTATAAGATTATCTTCATCAACAACATTAGGAGAATCTTCCTTAAACAAGGAAGACTAAAATCAAACAACTCCCTGCAAGATCTTCTTAAATGAAGAAAGTCGTTGCCCCTCAGAGGACACCATAGAAGAGATCAAATTACCATGCCTTCTAATTTTGATAGAATTGAAGAAGAAAGATGCATTCTTGTCACCCTCTTGTAGCCAGTCAACCCTAGCCTTCTATTTCCAAAAAATCTCTTCCCTCAGTTCCCATTCAAACTCTTTCCTGGCATTCAATTTTGACTAAAAATATTTTCAAAAATTTGTCTATTCTTTGTCTTCAGCTGGAATTTCACAAACTGAAGTGTTCAAACAAAAGAGAACATAGTAGTGCCATAGGCTGGTGTGCCAATTCTCCACCACTCCCTCATGAGATCTTGCAAAGAGGGCTCACGTAACCACATAAGTTGGAACTTAAAAGATGGGTTCTTAGAGAAGCACCTCATGTTCACAACAAATTTGATAGGCCAATGCTCACATCCTTTCTAATCCAAGATATCTGAACTAGTAATCCAATTATTGCCAATCCATAAGCTAGAGACAAGGAACCTATCCAAACGCTTAGAGATAAAGCCCTCTCCACCTATCCTATTGGTCCATGTGAACACCCCATTTCCATGCTTAACATCTATCAAGTTCAAAAGAGCAATGTTCTCTCTAAAAACAATAGAAGAGGGATCAAGCCTATTCAACCCACCCCATTTTCCCTCTAGACTAGTAATATCATTAAAATCTCTAGCTAGAATCCAAGTAAAGGGTCTAGAGAACACAAAATCTTAATATGATCCCAAAGCAAACACTTACCAGGGAACTTCATAGGAGCATAAACATTGGTAAGAAGAATCACTTCACCAAAAGAAAAGCTTGAAGTAGCCATAGATAATGAATTTCTACCAGAAATCCACCAAATGGGAGAAATCTTGCGCAGGTCCTAGAGACAAACAATTCCTCTAAATCTACCATGTGCCCCAATACACTGCAATGACCCCTTCACCACAACTTATAGGCCATATTAAACATAGCATCCCTAGAAAGCTCAGTTTCCAAAATGAACATGACATTAGGAGAATGAAACTTGATTAAATCTCAAACAACCTTTTGTTTAGGGGAGCTATTCAATCCCCTTGCATTCCATGAAATAACAATAATTTCTGGAGGTTAGAGAAATGGGAATCAATGGTCTTCACAGACCTTGACTACACCAAATTCTCCCCCATTACTTTAATTTTATCCAGATCCTTCTTTCTCCCCACCTTGAAAGACTTCTCAAAGCTTCCCTTTTCAAGTTTCTTTGTTGCAACCCCAAAGTAGGCAAAGATTTATCACTCTTACCAGGGTCAAGAGGCGAAGATCCAAGCACAACATCCTAATTAGCAACCTCTAACCCATCCCCTAAACACTTATCAGAAGTCACAGAAAACTCACCAATGCACAACAAAACTTGGTCAATATCCATCTGAGTATTAATCTAGTCCTCCTGTAAGCTACTACTCTTCTCCTTAGGATCCAATTGAACAACTCCCACATCATCAGGTCCAAAGAGAGGTGTACCTAAGAACCCATCTTGTTGATCTAAGTCCTCCAAAGCCTCAAAGCACGGTTGAAGGACACATCTGCCTGCCTATCCTTCAAAGTTCTTTTCAAACCTCTACCTTTGCTACGAGGCTTGACTAGAATGAAACCCTCTTTATCTGAATCTCCCTCGAAAGCATGGGCTTTCCCTTTATTCATTGAAGGAGGCATGCGAGAAGGCACCTTTGTGGGAGTTGCATTTGCATGTCTTCTAGAAGAAAGAAGTTTGGGATATTTGTTCTTGAGGTGCCCATACTCATGACATATCCAACATCCAAAAGGTAAAACCACATAATCCAATTGTTGGATCCAAGAAGTGGACCCAACTTGGATCTCCATCGAATCTAGAAATGGGCTATTAAGATCAATTTCAACAAAGATGTGAGCCCATGAAACAACCCTTTTATCCATCATCTGTTGGGAAGGGCCCACCAGTTTACCCAAAAGTAGGGTGATCATGTGCATATCATTCCTCCAAATTTTAAGAGGTAGCCATTAAAGTCTAACCCAAACCAAGACTTTTAATGGGAGTTCCTCAACCGCATTAACCCAAGATGCCAGGTTTTGATAAATAGCCCGATCTAATTGTAGAAATAGGGGCCCTCTTCAAAATCCTTAATTTGATCCGACATGCAAGAAGAAACCACAAAATAGTTATTAGCTTCCTGCATAATCTCCACATCACCCTCTAGATTCTAGGTTTTGTGAGCCCAAGATTCTAAAAGTGGGAGGGAAACATGGATACCATAAATTTACAAATAATGCATGGCTACTCAGGTAATTGACATGTTCCTCAATTGAGCCTGGTTGGATCATCAAAATTGGATGAGTGCTCCTCTCCAAACAACCACTATTCTTCGATACACGAGGCCCACCAGTCCAAGTAGCACCTCCATCATTTAAAGGTTTACTCAAAAATTCATAGCATTAGCATTTCCCTAAAGGGGACAAATCAACCCCATAAACCCTTTTAAAAAATGATAAATTATTGAAGATCCCTGGCTCAACACCTAACAATGTCAACACCAACCAAGTCATCCAAAAAGAAGGATGACCACACCACCACCACATGTAGAACTTGAGCAGCACAAAGAACCACAAAGAGTAATGAAGAAACAAGCTCAAAACCCCACCCGAGAGTAAACAGGTCCCACCCCAAACCAACAAACACCACCCAGACCACCCACAAAAGCTTTGAACTCATGCAAAGAAAGAAGGCAACATGTAGGCCGCGACTTGCTACAAGCCACGAATTTGCATAGTCGTACCCCACATGCCCACCATCGCCATCCATTTCTGATTTTTCTAACCTTCCCCCATCAACTCTTATTTGTATTATTGCTATCTTCTTTCATCTTTTATAAATACTTAAAATGTAAACAAAAACAAGTAACAACAATATAAAATCGTTTATATATATTAATTGGACCAAGCTCCATGTGTGTTAAATTACATTATTAAATTAATTATTTCCTAAAATGAAGTATAATTTTACTTATTTTACACTAGAGTTATAAGGTAGCTTAATTCACACTCACAACTTTGGTGAACCTAGCGTAAAATTCTAGACATTATCATTGTTCTTTATGTGATAAAAAATCTACTTTCTCTTTGATTCATGGGATTTGGTACATAGGACATTCTCTAATCCATATTCATCATAATTCCCATATAAATCTCGAAATATAACCTCTTCCACTAGTAACACTTCTTTGTCAACTTATCTATAGTCATGCTTACTTCTCCCACCCCCTCTAACATCTACTTCTAATGAATTACCTCCCATTGGGGTAAACAAATTCGACCACTAGGGAGAATTATATTTTACTACTATGAAAGTATTAAATGTATATATAAAAATAGCTTTATTATAAATCCACATTATTTGAAATGATTTTTTCTTACTAGGACTTAATCTCATCATTAAATCCATAAAAAAAAATTCTTCTTATCAACCTTTAGGGTCTACTCTTTCTACAAGTTGTAAACCATATTATTCATCATCATCCCTTTATTGCTTAAGAATTCCTTGACCTTATATGAAAATTTTGTCATTTACCACATACTCAGATTAAAGTCAATACCCCCAAACTCATATTCATAACTCTACTCTCATTAACACATTTTCCATTTTTCCTCCTAAACACATGCCTAATCTTCTCAAAATCCTTATGGATTTTCTACTTATTATTATATACCTTGACTTCTCATCCTATCCCCTTTACTTATTTAAATAGACTATTTGTTTCCTCTCAACATACATTTTTGTATATTTCTACTATAACAACTACTAGTATAATGGCCCCTTCTACATTCCACACAAAACTCATCACAAATAAATTATTAAAAAGTAAGGGAATCACCCAAAAATACTTAATACACATCCTACTTCTTAGTTGATGAATATCGTGTATTAAATTCAACAAAATTCATTATCCCTACAAATAATTTCTCACCCTACTTAATACACATCCTACTTCTTAGTTGATGAATATCGTGTATTAAATTCAACAAAATTCATTATCCCTACACATTTTTCTCACCCTTTTCCACCACAATCTCTGACTCCCTAATTTAAAAATTATAATGGAAAGGGAGGTTCCCCAGACACATGTTTCTACTCTTATATATAGATGTATTTTTTATGATAAAATTTTAGCCAAAATTTTTCTTATGTATCTTGAGGGGACTACTCTAGAATAGTTTTGTTCTCTCCCAAATCATTCCATTTATTCTTTTTAGGATTTTTTATTTTTATTTTGTTTATCTCGACAAGGTCCTAATGAAAGGGGACTTTAGGCATAAATTTTAGTCCCCTCTATCTAAAGTAAGAAAAAGTTATGATATCTTTATTTGTTTAGTTAACCCCATTTCTTAAGACTAGGACCCATGCTAAGATGTGTCTCTAACTCCAATAGTGTGCCAATGGTAAGACATGTCATGCTAAGATGTGTCTCTAATTCCAATAGTGTGCCAATTGTAAGACATGTCATGCTTTCCTTGGAATAGACTACATGTTAAGATGCGTCTCTAATGCCAATAGTGTGCAACCCCACATATATGCATTTTAATTATTTATATCTTTCACATTCTCTTATCATGTATAGATAATATTGGGACACAACTCATTATCTATTTATATACAAAATTTAAACAAAACATTTTAGTGCTATTTTGCAATTCCTTCACCTCCACATCATTGGTTACTAATGAGTAAAGGACTTAACAATTATGTAGATAACTCTCCACATCCATCACAATTAGGAAATTTGAGAATTGTAGCATGAAAATTTCATAATTTCCTCCTTTTTAGGTTTGCAACCACAAAAATCTCTTCTAGAAGCCAAGTTGTTGAAATTTACGTAAGTGTAGTGTAATACTATCACTTCTTCTAGTTTGATCTCATTAGGTATTTTCATGAAAGAATGCCAACATGTGCATGATAATTTAGATTGTTGCTCTTACTAGATGCACTAGAAATTTTTTATTGATTAGTCAACATCTTAGAATGAGAGTGATCTTGTGTCCTATGAAGTAATGTGTCAAGAAATGTTAGCACCAACCATAATTGATACATCATTTTCCTATAGTAAAGTCTTATAATCTATAACATTTAGACCCTCTACTAGCTTTACTATATATTTCTCCATATTTTGCATTCTCTAAATATAGGCCATATCTAACTACAACTCTATACAATTGAATTATAATTTGGATTTTTTTACTTATCCTAATTTATGATCTTTGCATGATTGATTAGAGATTTATTTATTGTTACTCAACCTTTTTGGTTGTAGAAGACCATGCATTAAAAGCATCAACTTTATAACTACTAGTATCTATGTTGGGTGAAGATTCTGTAAATGAAACAAATTGAAAAATCATTAAAAAATCTATCTTGTTTGTGTGTACCTATTTGCATGACTAATCCATGTATCCTCTTGTATTTCACTATGAAGTAATCTTGACAATTAAAATAGTTTTTAAACTTGCATAACCTAAAGTTTGAATGCTCATACAATTTCATGATCTTGGGAATAAAAAATAATCATCTCTTCCTATTTTAAAATTTTAATTATCTTAGATTAGATTCCATCACCAAGTGTTAATGTGGATCCATGTGTTACAATGGGGTATATAAATTTAGGGATTATAATTGGAATACTCTATATACATAATTGATTTGTCATTTTTGGCACAAATATGTTCAAGAGAACAAAGTGAAGCAAGGATAGATTTGAACCCAATGACATGCCTTAGATAGACATCCTAACTGCATGGACCCAAGGTCCTCATGTACCTTTAGATATAGAGAGGACTTAGTTGAACACATACAATCCCATCTTAGGGAACCTTTTAATTCTTTGGTCCTTGTGATGCACCAGTAAGTGGTTATCCCTAAGAAGATACCACATTCATTTGGAAATACAATAGTGGGCTATAGATACAATCCTAATATTCCATAGTTGGTGCTCTAAGATATTTGGCTAATAGTATTTATGACCAAGTTCAAATAGTATTGGTGGGCACACAAGCCAAACACTCAACTTGCATAGTTCACATAAAAGAAGTGTAAAAAATAAAAGATAACCTTGACAAGTACTTTCACTAAACACTACATAGTGAATTGTCTCTTCCTTACCAACTCTATGATTATAAAGTGTAAAAAAATATTCCTCACAAGGTTAAAAGTCTACTAATAAAGAAGAAAGATGTCACAAAACTATCTATACGAATGTCAACCATGAAAACTAAGACTATGTCATCAAGGGTAAGCGTGTCATAAATGCTAGTATGAAGACTAAGATCATTTCATGTAAAAATATACAATTTCACTCTTATAGGATAGTAATCACCAATTAGAGTCTTATATCATGTAAGAGGCTTTTTGTGATAATTTAACATCAATTAAAAATCCACACCACATACATATAGAGATATTTCCAAAATGCGTCTAGTATTGCTAAGATAAGCTTATCCTTAAAGTCAAAATATTGTCATGAATAAAAGATACAATTGCGCTTGTTTGATTTTAATTAGCATGTTAAGTTATAAAATAACTTTAAAAGTTGTTTCAATGATAGGGTTCTCATCTTAGTAAAATGAAGGATAGTAATCACCAATTAGAGTCCTATATCATGTAAGAGGCTTTTCGTGATAATTTAACATCAATTAAAAATCCATCCCACATACATATAGAGATATTTCCAAAATGCATCTAGTATTGCTAAGATAAGCTTATCCTTAAAGTCAAACTATTGTCATGAATAAAAGATACAATTGCGCTTGTTTGATTTTAATGAGCATGTTAAGTTATAAAATAACTTTAAAAGTTGTTTCAAAGATAGGGTCCTCATCTTAGTAAAATGAAGGATGTCAATACATAATAATATTCATGATTTTTATGTACTTAGGGCATAAACTTGTAGCTTATGTTCTCATTGATTGCTATAAAACCACCTTGAAGAATATCACAAGAAAGGAAGGAAGTTGGGTTGTTAGAAAATATCATAGTACTAGTATGGATAGTCCTATCCTTCTAAGGAAGACCCTGAGTTATATGGTATCATTGAAATCTATGAGGAAATCAAGATGAAGTTTTGAAGATCGTATACGAGGACAATTGCATGAGTGATGACAATCATGGTATTAGAAAGATAATTAAGGGACTTCATTCAACAAGTCTTAATGCCTTAGCCTTATGTAAACTATACAATACATTATCCCAAGGCTTTTGTATAGCCATAATCATAATAGACATAGTTACTCATATGGTCACAACAATCATGATTGTCCAAGTAATCGTAAAAACATTATTATTGCATGTTATGTTATATGGGGCTTTTCAACTCTTATGGCTGTGATGTTATATAGTCAATGAAAATCTCTTGTTGGTCCTTTCAATGGATTGGGTCGGGCATTGCAGATTCAAATTTGAAATTCATACTTAAATCCATCACAGTTTCATTAATAATGAGCGTGACCATGCGTGTCTGTGGGGATGATGAAGTGCATCCAATTTTCCGTAGTGCAGGAACAGTGAATTTAAATTTGGTTTGGTTTATGTGATGGGCTGTTAACTGCGATTAACTGCTGACTATAGCAGTGAATGTGATTGCTTACAAGAATGGAAAGGAGTGTTGGTGAATGTGACGAATTAAGGGGGTCCAAACTAGCCACCTAAGTGGTCAATGCTTAAAGTGTGTTGGTTAAGTCTAACCCTCTAAAAGAAGTAGTTCGCTTTTTTGTTGTTTCTCGAAAAATGGTATAGAACATGGAAGTGTTTATCATCTCTGAGCTTTTCTCTCTAATTTTTACGATTCTATTTGTAATCATCCAGAAAGAGAAAAGGTGGTTTTTGAATTGACTCATCAAAAAATACAACTGCAAGTATAATTAACAAGATTATTAATTTTGACGAGTTAATTTAGAAACCACCTTTCTCTTTCTGGAATGATTACAAATAGAATCGTAAAACTCGAGAGAAAAACTCAGAGGTGGTAAACACGTCCATGTTCTATACTATTTTTGAGAAACAACAGAAAAACGGACTACTTCTTTCAGAGGAGGACTTGTAAGAATATGAGAGCAGAGGAGCTCCTCAGGAAAATCCATCAAAGGACTCATTTTACTCATACTACACCTAATCTTGAATTTCAGGCTTCAAAAATTCAGAGCGGAAAGAGTATTGCAGCTTTAAAATATTCACGCATGATAGACTATTCAGAATATATTTACTTCCATGTGTTTGCAACACAAATTATTTGGGAAAGCCACAATACGAGCGTTTCTTGATTTCTCAGACTAAAACCCCTCAAATTAAAAAAAAAAACACTCAGATCAAAAAGTTCTGAATCAAAGATTTGAGCGTTTCTATTTTGATTTAAAAAAATAATTACAACCATGAAAAAATGTGTCATGAGTTTTTTGTTGTATAGCTTTTCTAAATATATACCATCATTTGCATATAATGAAGTTGATGGATCCGTTCTGTTTTATGTCCGATAGATAAATTGTAACTATACAAGATGTTGTGACCAATGAATGGACATTATAAGGTTTGCTTTGATTTAATATTTTTAAATTCCAAACTTCTGGAGATTTATATTTGACGATAGACTTTGAGATATTTTGCATTTTGCTAGAATTATGTGTAGAGCAAATGGGTATCTAGAGTTTGTTTCAAGTAAGCACACAACACTTTGGGTGGGTTGATTTTTTTTAATGTGTCAAGTTGAATGTATTGGCCAACCAAATTTCTAATGTCTTTTTTTTTTATCATTTATAAGAACCTACATAATTGGACATTTATATTGCAAATATTGTAGATATTGAGTTGAGTAAAAATACCATTTTTTTTCTATTATCTGCAAGTGCTTTTTCATTCAGGATATGATGGTTTATGAATGTGGGGGGAATGTGGCTTTGACAATTTATGAAAAATAAGAGATATAACAAAATTCTTGTTACATTTGTCATGTTAAGGTTTTATTTTTATCAATATGTAAACAACAAAAAGGGGCTCTTAACAATTTGTTAAGTACATACAATCTCAACTCACCTTTGCTACCACTTTTATATAACCCAAGCTTAAATGTATTTTTGACTTTACAACACAATTGTGAAATCTGAGACAACATGTAGTTGCATGAGTAAGAACCCAACTCTATCGAAATGGTCAAAAAATATTTGAACAAAGATAAGAAAAATTAGATGTTTTAAAGTTGCATCACTATGTTTAATATACAAGTATCTTTGATCTATGTTGAATTTGGCTTAAAAATCTACTCACATCACAAAAGGTTTATATTTATCTTCTAAAGTTCACATAGCTTATTACATTTATGAATTTAAAAAGAAAGAACCTAGAGTCAATATAAATAACAACAACACAAAAGACTTACCAAAATGTCATTTTATAAGGTAAAAATATTCATTCAATTACAAAAATCTAACATCAATCATAAGAGAGCATAAACCCTAATTGAATTATAACCCTAATTCTATTCAAATATTAACCATAAGTGAATATTAACCCTAATAATGTTATTAAATCTTAACCCTAACCCTAACAACAATTGAACAATAACCTTAATTGAACTTAAAATTTTACCTTAATTAAAACATCACTACATAGTAACCTTAATTGAACTGAAAATTTTATCCTAATTAAATCATAACTCTTATTAACTCTGATTGAATTATAACCCAAACCTTTTTTAAATCACAGCCATAATTGAACCTTCAGCCTTTACAAGAAAATGTTTGTATTATATACTAAAAAATCTCAAAGAGAGATTTCAAGTTAGCAAACCTTGTGTCTAGTATACAGAAATTAAAAGATATTATATCACACCTGACGTGAAAGCGTCAATGAGGCACAAGCAAGAGGACAATTGGATGATATGGAATATGGCTTTGTGCCTGCCCTTGCATTTTATGCAAGTTCTAAAACTTTTTCCACAATGCTACTGTGGAGTTTGGCAATCAAAGCATTCATGAAACTACTTTTCATTGATGGATTTTGTCAAACAGTTTCAGTGTCTTGTCTTGTTTCCATGTTTCACATGTCTGTCCAAATCAATTGTTCATATCCTGCAATCATTCTCATTCCATGAGACCACAATTGTTTGTGCCATTCTGTCTATAGTTCATACGCATCATCTACACCTCCACGTCTTGGTTTATTGAAGTACAAGAGCCAATATGGCTTTGCATCTTGGATTTTTCAATGCTTGGAAGATCTTTACTACCTTTTATCTCTGTACGGTCATTTCTACCCAGTATTGCATTTAACTGTTTTTAGATCACATTAATGTCTAGTCTGTTAAATGTAAGGTAGAAAATGGAACTTTTAAACTCGAAGGCTGTTATCGTCTTCTTCATTGCATTAAAAACCATCTACAACTATAGTTCGTTGGGCGTTCTGGTTTAACCCTGATTAGTTTTCTGAGCCAGCTTGGTCAGGTTTTGCTGGAGATTTTCTGTGGTTTCTTATGAGCAGTTATAGTAACTAACATAACTGTGTCTTGCAACTCTGTCTTCAATTCCTTGCTATCTGGTTGGGTATGTTCTGCTGCTTCTTTGACTTGCTGAGTTACTTCTCTTTTTTAATCTCCATCATTGAATTCGTGTAGGGTTAGAATTAATTTTTTTTCAGCCAATTCAAGGCTTTCTTTTGACGTCAGTTTATTTATATAATATGGACATCATTGTACTTCTCACTTTTCAATGCACAGCTAAGACTTATAATATGTTCTAGATCTTGTTATTAGAGTTCTGGAACATAATAGAGGTTTTCCCCATTTCAAGATACCACAACTACTGAAGGCACTGACTGCCCTTTGATTCTGGCTTAGTTCTTTAACCAAGGTAAAATACACTAGTTATGAAGGGAATGATTATGCTACATGTCTATTAATTATTCTTGACGTTGGCCATAGAAATTTATCAAATTGTGACTTACTAATTCCAGTGACCTCAGCAAGTGGCTTTGCTCCCAAATGACCTGTAAATATGGAGACATGTTCAGAAATTTTCAGTCTAATTGTACTTCACCTTGTGCCCATTTCAAATTAACCCCTTTTCTCCTTTGATTACTTGACAGCTTTCACGCAAGGATGTCAAGTCATTTGTACCTATGATAAACATTCAGTAGAACAGGAATGTATCTTCTTACTATGGCTTCACACTTAAATAGTTTTGATGTATGATATGCGAGAATCAAGTCTTGCACTTGAAATCATCTAGTTTATGATTGTTTAGGAGAAATGTGCACCAAGAGGTGTGTCATTTGGTCTATAAAGGAGAATGTGAGTCAAGAGAACTCTTGGGAGTGGATTTACATCTGCAACAAATGAAAAAAGCTCAGGTGAAGTGAGATATATTCACCTCTCAAAATAGAAATTTTCTCATATTTGTGCTCAGGATCTCTTTGCACATCCAAGGGGCGTGGACATTGATACATGTTGAATTCACACAACTTTTCTTCTCTGATATATTTTTTTCAAAAATCAGAAGAGTAAGCTACAGTATTGATAATCTCACTCTGGTTCATACGGTGTTTTAACATATCCTTATAATTGTCAACACTAGTTATTTAATATGGAAAAGGCTACCTATATAATTGTCAATACTAGTTTATTTAATGCAGAAAAGACTAGCCATATGCCCACCTTTGTACCAAGTGCCGCTTCTTCTTCAAATTGTTCTCCAGGTAGCTTATAAGTTGACTCACAATTAGAAACTGATTGGTAAGTAATTGAGGACAGTGAACTGATTTATAATGTATAGTAATGATATTTTTTCGTTGCTTTTGTTGAATTGTGGTTGTCTAGCAAACCCAAAATCTGCATAACATTGGTTATGTCAACTTTTCGACAGCTTCTAGCCTTTTGATCATACAATTGTATTCCCTTTTTTCCTAATGTACAATTTGATATTTTCACACACCATACAAAAGTTGTGCATACAAGAACCTTTAGCGGTCCTTCAGAAAAGAGATGTTTTGGAAGACTACGGTTTGCATCATAGTTTGAAAACTCAGATTTGAGAAAATCTTGAGACAAATACTGGGCAATTTTTTTTTAATATTAATACATAAAATAAACTTAAATAATGTATGAGACATGTAAGCAATGAATTTGGAGAACACGCAAATCTATTTTGATCATAGTAGCATCACTCAGATTTGGTATTGACTCAACAAACAAAAAGTATAAATGGAACTCAATTACTCAGAATTTAATCAGGACACTGAAACCAATGAAAAATTCATAAAAACAGGGGAAGAACAATGTGTTTTTTATAGCAAGCCAAATAAAGGGAGGAAAAAAATTCTTTTCTATCTAAGTCAGTCGAAAGCAATATTTTTTTTTTACATTATAAACCCAGATCAAGGATTCGTTTTGGATTCGGGTTCGGGTACGAGAATCCGATGGGATTGCAAAAAAATTGGGGTTTGGGCACGGCTTGCACGCAATACAAAAACATATAAAAATCAGAAATATATACATATTTGCAGTAGTAATTAAGTTCAGAATACACCACCATATAATAGTCTAACAACAAAAACATCACCACTTTCATAGTCACTAAGTCAAAAAGATGTACGGAATGGCGTCCCTCAAGGCTCGTGGATCCAGATCACCCAACGGGCCGTTCAGCTTCCCGCCTTGGCCGGTTGAGGCGAGCCACGCCCGAGAAAGCACGCTGGGCGTCCCTTGAGCGTCTCGGGGACGCCCAGGCGTCTCCCGCGGCGGACAGCTAAAAGCAACATTAAAACTTAATTTTTAAAGATTTTTTTAATAGTCTATTTAATAATAAGGCGTCTCCCGCGACAGACAACCAAAAAGCAAACAAAAAAAAAAATTTAAAACATTTTTTTAATATTTTATTAGTTCTATTCGAACCCTAAGGGCATGTGGGACCCATCCATTGTCGTACCAAGCATCGACCAGGAGAAAGTAAAGTCTAAGAGAAACAATGCAAAATATGTATTTTTCGGCTTCGTTAGCACTATTCAACACATGCAAAATTTATTGGAATTGCCAAATTGCAATACAATCAACCATCATAGTACAGTTATAAGAGCAGTTGGCAGCTGAGCAAACGAGAGTGGCAGCTCTTGAGGAGAAGTTGGCAGAGAGGGATAGAGTATTGGGTCAATTGATAGAGAAGGATACCCAGGTGGCCAATGCACAACGATAGAGCCAGAGGAGCCATCACAGATTGATGAGGATGAGGATGCTTCAGATATAGGGCTGGTTGGTGTTCCTTTGGCAGATCTTGACCTTGAGGAGTCCAGTGGTTCCAGTGATGAGGAGTTTGCCGACCTCCCGAGGGATGATTAGAGGCCTCTGCCTCCTTCACTACGTTTTGTCATTTTGACATTTTGATTTTGTACTTGTTTTGATATCATATAATCATGCTACTCATTGTAATCATCTTTATAATCAAATATTTTTGATATAATATAATAGAAATCTTCCATTTGCCAATTCAACAATTGTTACATTCTAGTATTGAGTATTACTATTCTAATTTCTAATTAGTAATTTGATATTGAAAGCTTCAATATTCAATGTTCAATGTTCAAGTACTAATTTAGTATTTCAATTTTGCTATTTTACTTCTTAATAGTCTTATACATCTTTTCATAACTAGCATTTTAAGTACCATATGTATAGTATATAGTATATACACCCCGTCCCCCCTCCCGCCCCCCGCCGTCCCGAAATTGAGGCACTTTGTCCCTCCGTCCCGAAACTTGTCCCCGGTTCCGTCCCCGTCCTGACGCCGGGTGGAACATAGGTCAAATATTAAAATATTAGTGATTACTCGATTGTCATGATATAAAATTATAAATTAAAGTTCAAACATAAAATGTCAAACGTTTACAATCAGCCATTATTGATCATTGATCAATCTGAATCATATGGGTCATCATTATCAAACAAACTAGCATTATTAGATGCTACATTTTGCGTAGAACCACAAATAGCATTCGTGGCACTCGCACAAGCACTGCCACTAGCAGTAGCAGTAGCACTGACACTACCACTCTCACGATCAGTAGCTGCTCCAGGCTCATACTCATCATCAATATCAAGTGCAGCTAAGTGACTTGTGGAAGCATCCAAGTCAAGCTGCTCTGGCTCAATATCCCACCTCCTTGTGTCTCCTTCTTTGTAGGAACTTTGCTTGTGTGTAAGGAGGCGCAAGTTTGAATGCACATACACCAAGTCCTCTGCCTTTTTTGAATGCAGCCTATTGCGTTTTATTGAGTGGATGAAGGAGTATGTGCTCCAATTCCTCTCTGAAGAAGATGAACTAGCAACCTATTAAGAGTCAAGACCAAATTAAATAGTTAAGAGTTACAAAATTTAACTAAACAAAATTATTAATTAATATAAAATTATAAATTAAAATTAAAATTACAAAATATAAAACTTACTTGGGATAAGATTTTTATTGCAATTGGTTGGATGTGCATGTATTCTTGCCCATGGAAGTACCACCAACTATGACCATCTACCCTGTACTTGTCTCGAAGAGCATCAAGATTCTGAGCAACACTACCGGAGCATGCAAAAGCCATGAACTCAGCCCTCACTCGATCACGTTGGTCACGATCAGTGAAGAGTCTCCGAATTGCTGCCTTGTAACCTTGAGCCACTTCAACATCCCTATATGGAGCAACTCTTGATGTAACAGAAAGAAGCTCAGGACTATAATATTTGGGACTCAATGCAAAAGCAAGAAGATGCAATGGAGTGGTCATTTTGTTCCATCTATCAACCATGATTTCCTGTAGCTCTTTGAAGAACTTTTCATCAGGATCTTCCTCTTTTGCATTGATGATGGTTTTCATCTTCTCAATCATTGAGTCGATACCATCATATACTTCTCCCAAACAAGGTCTATCCATGTCTGTGTAACGGATCATGCTCAGTATAGGCTCAGTGAAACTGACCAGGTACTCAACACGATCCCACCAACAATCATCTAGGATCCTTTGCCTGATCCTATTTGCCCTTTCACTGCTAGATTGCTTCCATATGGCCCAATTAGGGCTGATTACCATGGCACAAAGTGCCTCACGAACCTTTATAAGTCGTCTCAACACAATTGTGTTGGAGGCAAAACGGGTCTCTGCAACCTGTTTGGAAATCAAAATTAAAATTAAAATGTAATTTAAATTTACAAAATCAAAATTTAAAATTAAAAGAAAACTAAAAATTTAAGAATATTGAGAATTTCAATTAACTTACCTTCAACAATTCCAATTTTGAGAATTGTCTAAATATTCCTTGTGTCATATGGTGGTTGGTGACAAACATCTGGATGTCTTCGCCCTCAGCATACACCTGTTTGATCCACTCAATTTTGGATCCAATTTTTTGTAGCATTAGATTGAGGGAGTGGACAGCACAAGGTGTCCAAAAAATGTGTGGATACTTCTCCTCAATCAATAACCCAGCAGCCCTACAATTTTTGGCATTGTCGGTTACAACTTGCACAACATTTTGATGGCCCACTTCTTCAATAGCTTGGCAAAGGATGTTAGCAATAAATGGACCATCTTTCACCTGTCCCTCACAATCCACTGCTCTCAAAAACATTGCCCCTTTAGGGGACACGGCAATAACATTGATCAATGGGCGATTTTTTGCATCTTTCCATCCATCAGAAACGATGGTCACCCCTGTTTCAATCCATGAATCCCTTATGGGCTTCAAAGAGTCTACTACATGTTTCACCTCTTTCTCCAATAAGGTGCAACGCACCTTCTCAAAACCTGGGCCCTTATACCCCTTTGGAGCCTCATTAATAGATTTCACCATTTTTTGCCAATATGGTGAACGAACAACGTTGAATGCCAATCCATTGGCATAGACACATCTTGCTATGTCTTGATCAGCAATCTCTCTTGCCTCATTATGAAATGAAACTTCCAATGGTCCCTTAGATCTTTTATTTGATGAGGGCACGGTTTGCTCTTGAGGGATGTTCATAAATGGATGGCTTTCTGTAGGTGGAATATAAGTAGGTGGTGTAGGGGGTTTCATGGATTGAGATCCTTTCCTCAAAGGATGGCTTTTTTTAAGACTAGCAGCTTTTTGATCTGCTTTTTCTTGCTCAGCAATATATTTCAACACTATGTCATCTGCAAGGCCTTTGCCATCACCTTCTGGAGGTCCCGGACAAGGTTTGATGCCAATATCAGGGATACTATACAAGTGGGCTTTCACTCGACTATATGAGCTCGTGTATTGAATTTTGCAATGACCACAAATCCAAATAAATACTCCACCACCTGGACATTGTTGAACCATTTCTACATATTTCCAAAGGGGAGAGGTTGCACTTATTTTGAAACGAGATTGGCCTGAATTAGAAGCAGATGCCATTGTAATACCTAAGGGCCAAGGCACAACAGATTGAAATAATTTTGGTATTGAAATTTGAAACTAAAAAACTTAAGAGAATGAGAACAATCAACAAAAGTAAAACAATAAAAACAAAACAAAATAGTTCATTTGTTAAACTTTAAAAAAAATGTAAGAAAAAAATCAAAAAACTTCAAAGAAACCTACCTCTTTTGAACAAATCTTGCTCTACAGTCTTCTTGAATCTTGGCAAACACTTGCAAGTGCTTAGGAATAGCACAACAATCAACCTTGAACAACCAACGATCAACCTTCAACTCTATTCGAGCTTGTGCAAGCAAGAGAGCAAGTTCAGCAATGGAGGCAAAAAAACTCGTTTTTCATTCACAAATTGTTAAATGAAATTGTTTTTACCTATTTAGTGTGTTTGGAGGTCGAAATTAGGGTTGCAATGAATATTAAAATGTTTAGAAGTCAACATCCGGTCAAAAAAATGATAAAAAAACACGTTTTTTGCGGACTGGGCGTTTTGACTTGAAAAAACATTGCGGATTCTGCTCGGATTCGTTGTGCCGTATCCTGGAAGAATCCGCAATGAAGCCACGAATTTGAAACGTATCCACAGAGAAATTTTCGAATCCTGGCCGAATTTGGGGCATACCGAATCCGAATCTCGAATCCGAATCATATCGTATCGTATCCGGAGGCTTAGTATGGCGAATCGGTAACTTAGATGATTTAATCTATGTATCTCTGTCCTCCTGATAGGCTGATCACATTTTGAGGATGTGTTTCATTTGATGAGCAACTAAATTCAACTTGGGTAGGAATGGAGCTCAAACAAATCTACTTGTTGATAAGTTTTAATTGTAACCATGAATCTCATATATTTTTATCAAATTAGAAAAAGTGACCTCATCTTTGCCAATTACATCATGCCATTGTACTCGTTGGTGCCCCACCTTCATGTGCTTGCCCATAAGGTGCTACTAGTCATCCACAAGCCTTCTTTGTTGCAGTCAACCAAGTTTATCAAGTTACTTCTCAATATGTTATAGGCTGAGAGCGAAAATGACTCATCAATCTTGTCTTCTTGTGGGGGCCTATTCAAGTGCTCTGTAAATTAAGACATTTGGAATTACATTAGTTCTGTCCTTTATCTAAGTTACCTCATTACACTTGATGCCATTTTGTGTTCTTGATGTTACTTCTCTTACATACTTGTGTTGCATTTTTCTCCAATTGCCACTTCTTTTACATTTTGTGATAGTGTTTGTTGATGCCCTGCCCTTATGTTTTGCATGTAAGGTGCCACTAATCATCCAACACCCTTCTTTGTTGCAGCCAACCAAGTTTATTGAATTACATCTCAGTAGGTGATAGGCTGACAACAAAAATGTTCCGTGAATCTTGTCTCTTTTCCAACAGACGTATAAAAAGGCTATGAAAATTAAGATATTTGGTATTATGCTAGATCTCTTTGTTATCGAAGTTGCCTTACTAGACTTGATGTTGTAGAGCTTTATTTGCTGTAAAACTCAAATTGCACTATTCCACTCTTTGTGAGGAACACATGTATTTACAAGAGTATTATACATAACTGACAACATTTACAAGTTGAACCTAATAAGGGCCCAGTAATCGTAAAAGCTATATGGATATAACTTCAATTAAGATGGAAATAAATAGTTTAGTTGAGTTTAGCATAAATGGAAATTATAAGAGACTAAAAGTCTATATGCAACACCAGTTATATTACTAAGGAAGAAAGATGACTTACATCGGCTAGCAATAGATTATTGGGCATTGAATGAGAGAACCACAAAGAATAGCTTCCCAATATCAAGGATTGACGATCTAATAGATGACTCACACTTGATGCAAGTCCTTCAAAAAAATGGATTCAAACGCAGGAATCTGAATTAAAAGGATTTTGAAAATCCTAAAATCTGGATCTCACATTATGTTCACCCTCATTTCACAAAAGAAGAGAACCCATAACAAGCTGGAAGCTAAATTCGTACAAAAATGTATTTTGCAATCTTCAATGGACATAAAATCTGAGGTGAGCTGAATTAATGATAAATAGGAATTTTCAAAATCATAGACACAGCTGCTTCACAAGGACTAGAGCGCATAGGTTTGAGATTTACTTTGAGCTAGAGAGGCAGCCAGGCATTACAGCAACTGTCAATCTCTAACAATCCTCAGTTTCTCAAAACTGCACTACCAACACTTGGCAAGAACTATGCTGCACTGCAGCCCTTGTTACTCAACATTACAAGAATGTGCAATTGTCTGCTACAAAGGACAAATCAAAATTTTATATGGATACAAACTATGAACGACACAAAAGTCACTGAAAGAGACTGAAACACATATGGCACTTGGAAAAGCATCCTCTGTTAACATTACATCCACATACAACAAAATATCTTTCAAGAAACCATGCAAAACCATAACAAGTACCCTTTTAATGCTAATCAAAACTTTGAAAACGAATAAGATATTCTAACTCTTTGTGCCTTAATTGTTAATTTTAAAGGAGCATATTTAAAAGAAAAATAGAATATAAGTTGAGCAAAACTGGACACACAAAATAAACACACACAACTGCAAATTTACATGCTTCACCGTAAATACTCTACTTTATCTTGTACATTTACAGCAGCAACTCATCATATTTTAAACATACATTGTGAGCTCTTCAAGTCTCCAAAAGAAATGAAGAGACAAAGGAAAAGGTGGGAAAGATATTGGGAGTTGAATAGTCAAGAACCGTTCGACTTCACTCCCCAAGAACATCACAAACCTCAAAGACTGAAACATCAAATGTTCCACCTTGTTTATTTTTCACAATGGTTACTCTAGCACCAAAATCAACAACACTCTTGATCAATTCTTCTACTTTTGCTTCCTCTATTTTTCATAATTCTCTAACTATTCAACATTTTGAATTAAGACAATACCCTTAGTTTTTGTAGCTGATGTACCCACAACTGCACCAAACACTAATGTTGACTCTCTCGCTATTCATCTCAACATCAATTAAACTCATCATTCACATCAATTTCATCTACATGGCCTTCGTCGCCTTGATATTCAACTCCAAATTCCTCAAGAGCATCATTAGTAAATTTGTCAAGGCAACTTTTGAATCCACTTCATACCTCTCAATCCAATTCTTTGCAGACAAAGGAACAAGCTTTCTATGATACTTGATATTTTCTTCAAAATCTACTTCTCTTACCACAGGTGTGGGATCATCACAAGACAGTGACCCACCTTGGCTAAGAAAATCAACGTCTTTAAAAGTAGTAATAGGTTTAGGAACATCACGTTCCTCAACTATAATCTCATGTCTAGCACAATAAAACTTGACTTCATCTTCAGTCATGGCCACCACTTGGCTTTTCCACATAAAAATCCTTCACAAAGTACGTAAGATTTGGGGCAGCAACACAGAGCTCAGCACATCGCTGTCCACAACCCATTTGTCTTTTGCCCTGGACTCATTGCTACCATCTTCCTCGAAGCTCTCGAAATGAACATCCAAAAACTTGTTGCCCTGTTGATTTCTTCTCCTTTTGAAGAATTTATTAGATGCATTCATTTCCATAGTCTGCAAGCCCAAGTTTTCCATGCACCCATTGATGCCATGCTCGACAGCAAGTGCAATGTGTGCATCCTCAAGCATGTGCTTGGGAAGCTCTGCTTCTAAATCTATGGCCTTGGGCTACCTCGACCGTTGCTTGGACCACAAATTGGCCCTCTTGGACACCATAAAATTGTATGAAGGTTTCCTACTATCCTCATCTGACAATGTCTTATGCATCCCTCTAATTTTTGTATTTCCTGCAGACATTTGATTAGATTGCAACATGTTAAGAAATTCTTCAACAAACGAATCAACTTCAACATCTAACTTTCCAAAAACCTTTTCCTTGTAGCCAAGATCTCACTCAACGAAGGAGTTGGCGTGGAGTGAACAACTCCCACTTCAACATTACTTTCTACTATAAACAAGGTGCCTATTTTGCTACCCTGAGCAATTACCAAGGCCCTACTTTCCATCTGTTGGATCCACAAGTGACTTCACACCCTTGCGAAGCCAATTGTCTAGCTGAAATCAAATTTTGTTTAAGTTGAGGGTGATATCTAACATCCCGCAACAACCAACTATTTCCATTTGTTTTTTTAACAAAACATCCCCTTTACCAATAACATCACTAGATTCATTATTTTCTAGAACCTTACTCAAATTACCACTTTGTAGGTTTTTGAAATACTCCTTGCATGACACATGGCATGAAATGATCCTCTTGAATCAAACACCCAAACATTTGTTGATGTTTCTTTTGAGGTTAAAATTAGAACACTGGAATCCTCGCATAGAGCATTTGCTTCATCTTCTGTTGGCTAATTTTTAGCCTTCTTCAAAGACCAACAATTCTTTTTGATGTGGCTTTGTTTGCCACAATACCAACTATTAGTCTGTCTACCTTTGGATATCGACATTCCTTAAGATTTTAAATGACCACTTAGATTCGTGAGAGACAATATCACTTATGCAAGGAAAGTGATACAATTGATCATTGACATTAAAATTTATCTTTTTGTCCTATCCTCTTTAAAATCTAATTCATTAACACAAATTTTACAGGTTCTCTACATGTGAGCCCTTTTATGGAATGGATACATATTTTTGCAAAACATGTTATTGTCTCATGTTTTGACAAACCTACGTCCCTCCCATAAGAGGGCTCACATATAGACCTGTAAATCTGTGTTAATGAATGGGAGTAAAGATGATAGAAAAGTAAAAGGATAAATTTTAGTGCTGATGATGAGTTGTATTTCACTTTCCTTGTGGAAGAAATTTTAGACTTGAAACTAGTTTATTCTACTTAAAGATACCACAAATTTACATTTTCAACCATGCAAAAATATTCCAGAACATTGTATTTCGATTGTGAAATGTAACTAAAATTATATTTAGGAGACCATTGTTTTTGTTACATTATGTAAGAGGGGTATCTCTCAACCCGAATCTTCTGACTGAGGAATGCGTTTTTTTGTTTTGTTTGAAGTTTTTTTGATTTTTTGAGGGTTTTTGCAATATATTTAAAGAATGCGATTTTTAAAATAATCACAATAAATAGCTAAAATGCCAAAACAAAACAAATCGCGATCCTTGAACTAAGATTGCTTCTCTTATTCAAATCCAAGCATTACAGTCTGAAAGACAATACATGCAAATGAAAGGTAGCTGGAAAATTATTAAAGAAAACCTGATTTCTATGGCAGCCAAGCGCACAATGGAGAATATCAACAGATGATGAAAACGCGTTTCTTTCCTTGTTCCAAAAGACGCCAAATACTTCTGAGAAACTAGGCGACCAAGCTTGAGTTGTCAAGGCATTACCCTTATCTTCTTAACACGCCAAACTGCAGGTACAGTACGGCTTTAGCAGCAAATGATGAAGGTACGGCTGAAGATGAAAATAGCCTGTGATGTGATGGTTGGAGCTGAAAGTCGACCTCTTTATTTATTCAATGTTACTCTTCAAACCCTTAATGATTTTCTTCTTCTGAAAGCACAAATGTGACTTCTGAATAAAGTCACCTTCTGACAATCTTCAACTGATATCTCACAGTCTCAGTATGCCTGATCTTGAAGAGTGAACGTTCTTCAAAATCCAGTGATTTGCAGAAACCCTTGTTTCACAAATCCCAATATTCTCAGAGAGATAACAAGACAAATTAGAATAATTCAAGATGAAGTTCGATTTGCCTTTGAAATGAAATATAAAGCTTCTCTCCTTAGGTCGACCCAAAAAAGCAAATTAAAGAGCATTTAAAATATTAATAAATTCGCCTCTTCAACTTAGGGAAATATTAAATATGGTGTCCTTTTTAATTAATGACCTTTTGAGTATTTAAGTCATTAATAATTGACCCCTTTAATATAAAGTATAAAATACTTTAAATTATTCCATTGACAATTTAGTATTTAATTAATTGACTTTATATTATAAAGTCATAACTTAAATATTTCCCCATATCATTAAATGCTTTGATATTCACTATCTGCTCATCGGACTGTCAAACTGGGTCAAAACTGAGCTGACCAGCTGAACTAGGTGCCCTGCCCAAAATAGCAGCTCTCACCTGCCTGACTTACTATAAATAGTAAGTATCTGTAGATCACTCTGAAAGTGTCTGCAAAGGCCCAATCCTGAATCAATTGTTGGAGTGATGTTCCCAACACTGGATAACTGCATCAAGTGATCCTCTAAACACTTCTGCCAACCTACGAGGATCTAAATAATAGGCTAACCTCTGACACAATGGTACTGCCTAGGAAGGGGACATTACAAATCACAAAAGTACATACATTATATGTTGGTTATAATTGGCAAGAGGTGTCATTGTCATGTCAGCTTGATCGACACACTCTAAACAATTGTTTGCTTAGGTGGTCAATCCTTGTGGGGCCTTGTTAACCTTTTTTTTCAATTTCTCTAGAGCTTTCTAAACCCCAACATTTTAAGTCTCAATTGTCGTAGCAATTTGTTTTTCTCGTTTTTTGCAATAGTTTGCTTTGTTATTGGACTTAGGGTTTTAATTTATGTCAAAAACATATCCTATTTGAACTTCACAAAGTTCATTTTGTTCATTGACAGCAAATAATCACGGAGAAGGCTTCCAAGACGATCAAAATGACCGTGACCATTCCTTTCTTTGCCATTATTTTCATCATCTTTCTTTTCATGACTTTCACTCGTCGTTTTTGAAGGTTTTCTCGAACAAATGTGTCCCGCATTTTCCCGTTCACATCATTAACAACATGCATTTACCAAATATAAAGAAGTTGTGCATAAATATAATAATGTACTCCTCATTGTACACTTCACAAAAAACTTTCATCTTTAAATCTTATACCAATTATAACCAACATTTAATGTATATACTCTTGGGAAAATGTGACAGACAATGTGAGAGACAATATTTCTTTAATCCTAACTATTGTCTCTAAAAAGACAAAAGTGAAATTGTTTTCTAAATTGACAAAAATACTTTTGTTTCATATTGTCTTACAGAGACAATGACAATAATTTATGACACTCGCTTAAAGACAATATTTGAGACAATACAAAAGTATTTTTTTTTGTCTCAAATTAAGACAATCAAAAATTGTTTTAAACCCTCCCTCTATGTAGTAGTGACTAAATTTTTTCTTTTCTTTCCTATCAATTTTAAAAAAATTCATTCATTAGCACAAATTTTGCAAGTTCTCTACATCTAAGCCCTCTCGTGGAATGGATGCATATCTTTGCAAAACATGAGATTGTTTCATATTTTGACTAGTCTACATCCCTCCCATAAGAGGGCTCACATGCAGAGACTTGTAAATCTGTACTAATGAAGAAGATATTTTAAAATTGAAAAAATGACAAAAAGAAAAAACAATTAAATCAATACCACATAGAGGGGGGGTTTAAGACAATTTTTGAATAAATTGTCTTAACTTGAAACAAAAAAGACTTGCATATCGTCTTAAATATTGTCTTTAAACAAGTGTCTCAAATTATTGTCTTTAAAAATTGTTTTTGTGAAGACATTATGAAACAAAAGTATTTTTGTCTCTTTAAAGACAATTTCACCTTTGTTTCTTTAAAAACAATAGTTGGGATTCTAGAGACAATGTTTTTAATCCCAACTAGGAATAACCCAATGGTACTTTTAAGGTAAATAGAAAATTGAATGGAAAAATGGTGTTGTCCTCATTAATGTATGCCAAATTAACTGTAGAAACCAACAAGAGAAAGGGAAATTCAATACTAACCAAAAATACCCTAAAACAGATATGGAATGGTTATAAATCATATTAGAGCTACAAATCAAGATAAACTCACTAGTTGCAAAGGCTACAACTCATAATTTAGTGATTCTACACTACCAGTTCTAAACACAAACAACAATGTTTGGTTTAGACTTAATATGTTGTCATTTCCAGAGGTACGTAACTCTGTCAACCTTGCATACCTCTAAAATTTACCCTAAAACAGCTCTCTTACCTACCAAGGCTTTATATCAATTTCTATTGTAAAAATTTCCATTTCCATACCCATGCAACAATGTTAACCTTATACTTTCCTCTCAATTACAATATCTCTCAAAATTTAGCCTAAAATGAATAAATTGACAAGATACGAAGGCTACATATCAAACTTTATGGTTTACATGCTACCATTGGCACTATTATTCATCGGCAATCACCCTAAACCCCAAAATAACTTTGAAATCAATGGATTGAAAAAGAACAATTAAATCATACATCACCCTTCATCCAAAATTCTATGCAACAATGCAATGCATATCATTCTTTATAAAGAAAGTCTATTGATTCATCTCATGATTCATAACACAACTTTCAAAAACACAGTGTAGGAGAAATGTAGCAAAGATTCTTCAAGTTAGCAATGTTAGCACTCTTTATATCAATGGCTATCATCTGTTCAAAAGTGAATGTCTGCAATGGATAGAATGCAACTGAATCTTCCCCTCTATACAAGGATTCAATGCTCCCCATCAAGGCTCAAGTGGAGGACTTGCTCTCTCGAATGCCATTGTCTGAAAAGATTGGCCAAATGACCCAAAATGAATGCTCTATGGCTTCACCCAAAATTATTTCAACTTTTGGGATTGGTCTGTCAATCCATGGCACCACCTTTTAATTCAAACATTAGTAGATATTAATGTAATTTGTTTCTATAGTTTCAAGCATATCCATTTAATTTAACTTTTCTTTGGACAAAAACCCATTTAAGTTTACTTTTCTCTTGGTGAATATCCATTTTCACTTTCATTTCATGAAAACCCATTTAACAATTTGTTAATAGTGTTCGATTTTCTTGAACCCCAATATAAAAGATTCATTTCATGAAAACCCATTTAACAGTTTGTTAATAGCATTTGATTTTCTTGAACCCCAATATAAAAGATTCTCGTGTACTTCCATTTTTCTTTCTCCATGAACATCCATTTTATAGGTGGTTATTATTATTCATTTTTCTGTTCTTTTGAATCTTTGATCAACACCCATGTAATAGTTTGTTTTGAACACTCGTTAAATTCTTCTTTTGATGAACATCACTATAAGAGTTTCTTTTTTGAGATAAAAACCTACTTTAACTTTTCTTTTCATGAAGACCCATGTAACAGACCAATTGTGAACATCCAATTAACTTTTCTTTTATTAACACAATTCAAAGGTGTTCAAATCTTTAGGCTTCCACAGGTAGAAACATTTGTAGTAGAGGTTATTGCAATCTTTTTCATCTTTAAAGTGAAACAAATTATGGTATGAAATATTGAATTGTAGAGTGCTTTTAGTGCTTATGGAAGTGAACCAATGGCTAAAGTAACTTTACCGTTGTTGAAGTCTTTAGGCTTCCACAAGTAATCAAATTAGTAGATAGGTTATTGGAAATTCTTTAAGTGTTTGAAAGAAAATTATGATGATCTAATGGACTTAGAGTGCTTGGGGCAAGATGGCTCGATATGTTGGACTGCAGGTAGTGTTTTCAATACAGGTGGGAATGAACCTAAGCATCAAGTGGTTGTCACAACTTGGGCAGATATGGTAGATTGCCTTCAATAGTCTACACTGAGCACATGCCTTCAGATTCCAATTATGTATAGTACCAAGGCTGTTCATGGCCATAACAATGTCTATGGAGCCACCATTTTCCCCCATAATATAGGCTTGGGTGCCACAAGGTATCCATACAATCTCAAACCCATATATAAGCTCACCTTTTGAGTAAAAACTATGAACATAGACTACATTGCCATAATTTATTGTTAATAGTCCTAACCCATATTAACAAAAGTCTCAATTTCTGTACAAATCTTGTCATTGTGTAGATCTATTAGTGAAAAGGCAACATTATTAAATTAAACTCATTTAATATTTTAAACCCAAGTTGCAAAGAATAGGTTGTCTAACATACATTATTCAAATTCTTGAATATTCCCAACGATAATATAGGCCTTTGGAACCACAAGGCATTATTACTAGTCCAAACCCATATAAACCCAATTTTGGTTTCTTGGAAAGCAACAACATATTGGAAGTAATGATTGTGAGTGAATCTCAAAGATAAGTTTGCATAATGTCATATTCTTTAATTTTATTGCTTTCATGTCCTATTTATAAAAATAGTATATTCATTAATCTGATGTAAATTGCAACCAGATTGCTTCAAGCACAAATGTATTTAGCATTCTAGCAAATAGTGTAAAATCGATTTTCCATTCCACAGAACTTGCAGGTCTTGAAAGGATATGAATTAGAACTTCCTTTTCAATTCAAATTTTACTTTTCTTGCTAAAAGTTTAAATAATTTGTAGGGATTCGAGATTGGTGGAGAGGATAGGAATAGCTATTGCATTGGAGGACCAAGCCACGAGGATTCAGTATCTCCTTGCAACATGCCCAATTGTAAGCCAATTGCTCTTATTACTCTTAAATATCTTAAGCCATGATATCTTAATAGAGAATTAGTAAATTTTGTATTCAAGAAAGGTAAAAGCACACATGAAAACTAGCCTTTTTTGAGTTTGACCATGAAAAAAATTCTAAATAGTTTACCTAAATATGGACATAACTGCCTATGGTATTTGCAATTAAAATTAATCTTAATAATTTATATGGCCTATTGAGTATGTTAGCTAGTCAAGGGTCTTGTTAAAGATAAATTACAAATGCTAAAGAGCATTGAAATTGATCTAAGTAGTTAGAAGTTCAATTAATTTCTCCACTAATCAAATGTATGGGTATAGATATGTCACTAAAACTTTAGATCATAAGGATTGTTCTAAATAGTCTATGTAACTTTGTACAGGAGTTAGATTTATGGATATACATTAGCACCAAATGTTTAGAGCATACAAAAAAACTAATAATTTATGTAGACCATTAAATTTCCTCACTAATCACGTGCGGAAATAGTCTATAAATATATCAAAGGTGTTTGAGAGTATTCAAATTTGGTATTTGCAAATACCATATTAATATATTCGCAATAAACGACACTTAAACTAAATCACTTACAACAAATGATGTAATGGAATGAATCTTGCAGAAATCTTGACTAAATTTTACAGTAATTTATTATGTCCAAATTGAAACTATAAAAATCAACAAAATTATATCCTTATGATATCAATATTTCGATAAACAAGCTATAAGTATGGAGAGATCCAAGGTGGGGATGTTGCTATCAGAGCTACAGTGAAGACGCGGAGCTAGTAATAAGCATGACCAAGGTTATTTCTAGATTACAAGGTATTCCTCAACTAGAGCATTATAATGGGTATCCATTCATAGGAAGAGGGTATGGATTGATTTTGTAGTAAAAAAAAGTTAATATCTATTCATTGAAATACTTTTGGATGAAATGGGTGTATACTCGACAACTTTTCAAGTTAAATTAGATATACTTTTTATTGTTTACTATGCAAGGCAAAGGTTGTGGTGTGTGCCAAGCACTTTGTGCGTGATGGAGGGACTTTTGAAGGTCTAAATGAGAATGATACAACTGCAAGCTATGTAGAGCTCTACCATATTCATCTTCAACCTTTCTTGGAAGCTCTTGAAAAGGGAATTCAATTGATTGTTGACACTAAAATTTATCTTTTTGTCTTCCTATCATCTTTAAAATCTAATTCATTAACACAAATTTTACACGTTTTCTACATGTGAGCTCTTTTATGGAATGGATGCAGATTTTCATAAAACATGAGATAGACATGAGACTATCTCATGTTTTGACAAATTTATGTCCCTCCCATAAGAGGGTTCACATGAAAAGACCTGTAAATCAGTGATAATCAATAAAAGATTTTAAAGATGATAGAAAAGTAAAAAAACAAATTTTAGTGTCGACGATCAGTTGTATTTCACTTTCCTTGTGTAGGCACTTTTAGACCTAAAGCTAACCTATTCTGCTTAAGAATAGCTCAAATTTACATTTTTAATCAAGCAAAAATATTTTGGAACATTATTTTTCAATTGTAAAATGTAACCAAATTTATATTTGGGAAACCATTGTTTTTGTTATATTGTTACAAAAGTATATACATTAAATGTTGGTTATAATTGGTACGAGGTGTCATTGTCGAGTTGGCTTGACCGACACACTCTAAACAATTGTCTGCTTAGATGTTTGGTCCTTGTTAGGACCTTTTAAACTTTTCTTCGATTCCCATAAAGTTTTATTAAACCCAGTTTTTAAGTCTATGTTGTCATAGCAATTATTTGTTCTCGTTTTCGCAATAGTTTGCTTCGTTATTGGACTCACAGTTTTAATTTACGTAAAAATGTATCTTATTTGAAGTTCATGGAGTTCATTTTGTTCATTGACAACAGATAATCGTGGAGAAAGCTTGCAAGAAGCTCAAATTGATCGTGACCATTCCTTTCTTTGCCATTATTTTCATCGCCTTTTGTTTCATGACTTTTGCTCGCTATTTTTTGAGGGCTTTCTCCTACTAATGTTGCCCGCATTTTCCCATTGACAACACACATTTACCAAATATAAAAAAGATTGCGTAAATAATAATAATCTACTCTCTATACATTTCATAATTGTGAGTTAAATCAATTCCCTCCATAATTTTTAAATTTTCAATGTGAACAAGGCCATTAAAAAATTAATATAAAGTAATAACATTTACTTTTTTCTACAAAGCACGATATAAAGTTATCATGACACATTTTTCCACTCTTAATTCGTTCACAAAAATCTTCCATCCCCAAACTTCATACCAATTATAACCAACATTTAATGTATATACTTTTGTGACAATGTGATAGATAATGTGAGTGACAATGTGTATTTAATCCCAACTATTGTCTCTAAAAAGACAAAAATGAAATTATTTCTAAAGAGGAAAACATACTTTTGTTTCATATTATCTTTACAAAAACAATATTTTTAAGACAATAATTTGGAACGCTCATTAAAGAAAATACACAAGTTTTTTTTGTTTCAAGTTGAAACAATTTACTCAAGAATTGTCTTAAACCCTCTTCTATGTAGTAGTGACTAAATTTTTTCTTTTTGCCCTCATATCAATTTTAAAATCTCTCATTCATTAACCTAGAGTTTACATATTCTCTACATGTGAGTCCTCTTATAGAATGGATGCAGATCTTTGAAAAACATGAGATTATCTCATGTTTTGATTAGTCTGCATACCTCCCATAAGAGGGCTCACATTAGACTTGTAAATCTATGCTAATGAGAGATTTTACACTTAATAGGACAACAACAAAAAAAATCACTATTACATATAAGGGGAGTTTAAAACAATTTTTGAGTAAATTGTTTTAACTTAAGACAAAAAAAATTTGTATATTGTCATTAAGCGCGTATATCAAATTATTGTCTTAAAAAATGTGTCTATAAAGAAAATATGAAATGTAAGTATTTTTATCTCTTTAAAGATAATTTCACTTTTGTTTTTTTAGAAACAATGGTTGGGATTCTAGAGACAATGTCTTTAATCCCAATTAGGAATAACCCAATGGTAGACTTTGAGGGTAAAAAACAAATTGAATGGAAAAGTGGTGTTGTCCTTATTAATGTCAAATTAAATGTAGAAACCAACAAGATAAAGGGAAATGCAATACTAACCAAAATACCCTAAAACAAATATGCAAAAGGGAAATGCAATACTAACCAAAAATACCCTAAGACAAATATGCAATGGTTATAAATCAAATTACAACTACAAATCAAGATATGCAAGGCTTTCATGATATGCAATATTTTCAAAAACATTAAAAACATAAGAATAGAAATCAACATGTTTGGCTTGCAAAGCTCCAATTGTCAAAATGGGTTCCTAGCTCAACCCTCTCCAAAATCAGCTTGTAAACAAGTTCTCTATCTCTCTAATCTTACTCTCAAAATATCCTCACAAATTCCCTCACAAACTCTCACAACTCAAAAATAAAAAACTCAAGAAAATAACAGCAAGATGCAAGTGTATGTGCATACCAAATGAGGTATTTATACACAATGATCAAAACTAAAGGCTAGAAACATAGTATCAAGAATGACACTTCTCAACTCAAATGATTTGATAGGCTTGCACAATGAACACATACACAACCAAGGTGATTGAGTCGATACTCAAATTGGACAACAAGAATGATAATCAGAAATGCAAGGTAATTGGCTTCTATAAGTTGACTTACTTGGCCAACTGCATATTTGACCACTTCCACATATGTCAAAATGCTTCACAAATCTAGAAATTCATATTGAAAAATAGACTTCTAATTGATTCCTATCATTCTCAGTTGGTGCCACATTATGCCATTCATGCCATGTAACATGGGTCGTTGTTTGTTGTTTGACTTGGTCAACTTACTTCATGTACATGAGCATTACTACTATTTGCTATTGACAAACTCTTGGCAACTATGTTGAATAACATTAGATAATAACCATTGTCCACATTTCATATTACTCGATACTTGAAATGTTTTATGCAATGTCCATTGCATGTGTTGCCTTATACTACTACACCATTCCTCCTTTTTCTGCACTATACACTAAATGTGAGTGTTGTCCATAATACATAGTTTATGCAAAGTTTTATGTCTTCTATTGTTGCGCACAATACTTACCATAGGCTATAGTTTATTATGCAATGCACTTGATAAATAATTCAAGGCTTAAGGCATTTGATATATCAATTCACAAGTATATAAGATACATTATTCAATATACGAATATACATTCATATATTCTCATAATTCACATATTGATGCATGTGTATATATATATATATACACACATATATAGACATATATATTTGCATATTAATATGCT
Organism: Sequoia sempervirens; assembly: GCA_007258455.2. Classification (NCBI taxonomy): domain Eukaryota; kingdom Viridiplantae; phylum Streptophyta; class Pinopsida; order Cupressales; family Cupressaceae; genus Sequoia; species Sequoia sempervirens. Next base: position 188,086,319 of record VDFB02256132.1, read on the forward strand.
CATATGGACGCCTCTTTTTGTCAATACATAGACACGCACACACACACACATATATCATTTTCTTGATAATTAAACTTATATGTTCATCATTCCATCGATCGACATATATTCACAAATTGTATATATGTAACTCATCGATTAAGTATAAACACATATTGAAGAACTCATATAAGACAAGAGACTCAAATCAAAACATTCATAGACAAGATAATAACATCTTTTAACTTCTACTCAAACAAGGCTAAGGATACTCTTACCATTTTCCCAAACTACTGAATCTACCTTGCTAAACTAGAAGTGTGTGTGTGAAAACTCAATTTAGGTCTTATCAAAGGTTACCAAACCAATTCCCTCTATTGAGTGATACTTCCCCTCTCTTTCAGAGGCTTGAACCTATCCCTGTATTCAACTTAGCACATAATAACAATAGTTAGATGTTCACATGAAATCCATTGGCATCATAAAATATTTGCATCGACAAAGAATTAGAATATTCATATTGCAATACATATTATTTCATCATATTTCATAAATATAAACATAATCATTATTTTAAAAGCAGTAAGATCTTCATACCTATTTCAATATTTCATTCATCTATCAATCATATTAAAGTCACAATTAACATTTATCAACATTTTTTACTCATGAAGGTAAAAGTGACTTAGTAAATATGAAATGGGGTGTAACAGGTACCTTATGTTGCTATTTTGACTTGTTGAGGTACTTCTCTTTTTTAATCTCCATAATTGAATTCATGAAGGGTTAAAATTAATTTTTGTTTCAGCGAATTTAAGGCTTTTTTTTTCATCAGATTATTTATATAATATGGACATCATTGTGCTTTGCACTTTTCAATGGACAACTAAGACTTATAATGTGTTCTAGATCTTGTTATTAGAGTTTTGGAACATAATAGACTTACAAATTATCTCTAAATGCTTTTTGGTAAGATAATTAGACTTAGCTTCTAAAATACTTTGCCATGTGGCCTCATGAAAACAAGTATGGACTATTCTATTTTAAACCTAAGATATGCATACTAGAGGTTTTCCCCATTTCAAGATACAACTACTGAAGGCATTGGTTGTCTTTTGATTATGGCTTAGTTCTTTAATCAAGGTAAAATACGCAAGTAGTTATGAACGAAATGATTATGCTACATGTCTATTAATTATTCTTGACACTAGCCATAGAAGTTTATCAAATTGTGACTTACTAATTTCAGTGGCTTTGCTTCCAAGTGACTTGTAAATATGGAGACATGTTTATAAATTTTCAATCTAATTATACTTCATCTTGTGCCCATTTCAAAGTAACCCATTTTCTCCTTTGATTACTTGACAACATTTGACAAGAATGTCAACTCATTCATACCTATGATAAGCATTCAATAGAACAAGAATGTATCTTCTTACTATGGCTTCACACTCAAAACAATACACCTTTTTGTAATCACACCATATGCTCATACCATGATAATTCTCAAATAGGAACATTATTTGTCAACACGCAACTTTTGCACTATGTATGGTGTCCTGATTGAATGAATCAAATTTGGAAATTCTTTAAACAATTTACATATCACGTAAATTTACTCTTTCTATGCTCAGAATATTTTTGAACTTGTACCCTCATATACTATCCTCCATCCAACTTGATAACAAAAATGGGAATGCCAATGACAATCAACCACAAGAAAATTGTACTTAAAGTGGGGATCATGGAATTGGTAACCCATATTTCCATAGAGAATAGAATAAGAAGAGATGTAGGTGAGTGATTTGTGGTGGAGCATCTTGTCGATTGGCAATGTTTAGCAGATTTGATTAGAGTCAAAAGGTATATTTATAACTTCTCACTTAAATAGTTTTAATGTATGATATGTGAGAATCAAGTCTTGCACTTGAAATCATCTAGTTTATGATTGCTTAGGAGAAATGTGCATCAAGAGCTATGTCATTTGGTCTATAAAGTAGAATTGAGTCAAGAGAACTCTTAGGAGTGGATTTTCATCTACAACAAATGAAAAAAGCTCAAGTGAAGAGAGATATATCCACCTCTATCAAAATAGAAATTTTCTCACATTTATGCTCAGATACATGTTGAATTCATACAACTTTTCTTCTGTGATCATGATTTTTCCAAATTCATAAGAGTAAGCCACATTATTTTGATAATCTCGCTTTGGTTCATATGGTGTTTTAACATATCTTTATAATTGTCAACCTAGTAGTTATTTAATATAGAAAAGGCTACCTATAGAATTGTCAACACTAGTTTATTTAATGTAGAAAAGACTAGCCATTTGCCCCCCTTTGTACCAAGTGCCACTTTTGTATTCAAATTGTTCTCCAAGAAGCTTATAAGCTGACTCACAATTGAAAACTAATTAGTAAGTAATGGAAAACAGTAAATTGATTTATAATGTATGGTAATTATATTTTTTTGTCACTTTTGTTGAATTGTGGTTGTCTAGCAAACCCAAAATCTGCATAACATTGGTCAATGTTTTCGCTAGCTCCTAGCCTTTTGATCATACAATTGTATTCCTTTTTTTCCTAATGTAGGATTTGACATTTTCACACACCATGCAAAAGTTGTCAATACAAGGACCTTCAGCAGTCCTTCAGAAAAGAGATGTTTTAGAAGACTATGGTTTGCATCACAGTTTGAAAAATCAGATTTGAAATAAACTTGGCAACACAACATCTTGGCTCAGGTTTGGAACTTGGCAAAAACTAGGAATTTTTTTTTAATATTAAGACACAAAATAAACTTAAATAATGTATGAGACATGTAAGGAATGAATTTGGAGAACATGCAAATCTATTTTGATCATAGTAGCATCACTCAGATTTGGTATTGACTTAGCAAACAGAAAGTATAAACGGAACTTAATTACTCATAATTTAATCAAGACACTGAAACCAATGAAAAATTCAAAAAAAAAACAAAGGAAGAACACTGTTTTTTCGAGCAAGCCAAATAAAGGGAGAAAAAAAAACTCTTTCCTATCTAGGGCAGCCCATTAAAATTGTTGTGGAAGTTGAGAGCCAGTTTGCAAATGAACACATACAGGTAAATACAGTCTCAACTTTTCCAAGCCATGACAAGAGGTGACTTTAATGGTTTCTAATCCTGAGCAATTTGTTGCCATTGAACATAAACTATTCAATTCACCAAGGGAGAGAGACTTGAGACTGGAGGAATTTATTATCCTGTTTGTAGGCCATTCACAATATGATACTGTCAAACTTTGAAGAAGGCAACATGATCGTACAAACAACTCAAATACTTCATTAGTTAGCTCAACTTTTTCAAGACGACAAGTTACAAGTTGAGAGAAACCATAATAAAAAAGGGTCGGCCTTTTTTTCATCTTAAAATTCTTAAGAGACAGAGAAGTGATTGTCTCGCATGAATATAAAGACGCAAGTACCTCCACTGCAAAAAGATATGCTACTAGATTCAAAATGCATGTGTTTCACATTCTTTAAAGAAATACAGAAAGTGCAATCATGAATGTTTGACTAACACCACTCGCATTTGTAAAGCTCAAACACTTCCACGTTAGCACACAACATAGTAACAATCTTGTTAATTTAAAGTTGCAATACGAGGCTTGGTAAAGCGGAAGTAAAAAAGACGTTGAATACTCTATCCGCTTTGAATTTTTGAAGCTTGAAATTCAAGATTAAGTGAAGTATGAGTAAAAGAAATCCTTTGATGGATTTTCCCAAGGAGTTGCTCTACTCCCATATTCTTACAAGACTTTTTTTGAAAGCGCTGGGCTTAACTAGCACAGTCCAAACATTGACCGCTTAGGTGGCTAGTGTTGGCCCCCCTTAATCCGTTACATTCACCAACACCCCTTTTTAGTCTTGTAAGCAATCTTGTACACCACTACAGTCAACAATTAGTCACAATTAACAACCTATGCCAATTATAACCAAGATTTAATGTATATACTCCTATGAGAATGTGACAAAGAAATGGTCGCCCAAATATAATTTTGGCTACATTTAACTGAAAAACAATGTTTTGAAATATTTATGTTTGGTTAAAAACTTAAATTTGAGGCATCTTTAACCAGAAAAGGCTAGCCTCAACTCTAAAAATGCTCACATAAGGAAAGTGAAATACAACTGATCATCATCAATAACATCTATTTTTTTTCCCTCCTATCGTCTTTAAAATCTTTTATTCATTACTGCAAATTTTATAGTTTTTCTACATGTAAGCCCTCTTATGGAATGGATGCAAATCTTCACAAAACATGAAATTGTTTCATGTTTTGACAAGTTTGCATCCCTCCCATAAGAGGGCTTACATGCACAAACCTGTAAATCTATGTTAATGAATGAGAAATTTTAAATACGATAAAAGAGCAAAAAGACAAATTTTATTGTCAATGATTAGTTGTATTTCACTTTTTTTTTAGACGTTTTTAGACTTGAACCTAGCCTATTTTGCTTTAAAAACCCTCAAATTTACATTTTTAACCAAGCAAAAATATTCTGGAACATTGTCTTTCAATTGTGAAATGTAACCAAAATTATGTTTAAGAGACAATTGTCTTTGTCACATTATCACAAGAGTATATACATTAAATGTTGGTTATAATTGGCTAAGGTGTCATTGTCAGGCCAGCTTAACCAACACACTCTAAGCAGTTGTCTACTTAGGTGGTCGGACCTTGTGGGGCCCTCTTCACCTTCTTTTTTGATTTCCCTAAAGTTTTCTTAACCCCATCTTTTTAAGTCTCCATTGTTGTAGCAATTTGTTGTTCTTGTTCTCACAAGAGTTTGCTTCGTTACTGGACTTAGGATTTTAATTTATGCTGAAAGCATATACTATGTGAACTTCACTAAGTTCATTTTGACCATTAACAACGAATGATTGTAGAGAAGGCTTGCAAGATGATCAAAATGATTGTGACATTCCTTTCTTCATTGTTATTTTCATCGCCTTTTGTTTTCCAACTTCTGCTTGTTTTTTATGAGAATGGGGACATCTATTTTGAATGTAGACAGCTGTCCTAGAGGCTTCTGCCCAAAATGAAGTTTCTAAGTTTTGATCAAACAACATTGCTCTAGCAGCTTCTACAATAGTTTTATTCTTTCTCTCAGCAACACCATTTTGTTGAGGATTGAAGACTACAGTAAACTCCCTCTTAATCCCAGCATTTACACAAAATTCCTTAAAGATTTCTGAGGTGTATTCCTTCCCATTATCTGTTCTTAGAGTTTTGATTTTCTTCCCCGAAAAGTTTTCTGAAAGAGCTTTGAATTCCTTAAATCTTTTAAGGACTTCTATTGACTCTTTACATTTAAGAAAGTATATCCAGGTTTTTCTAGAGAAGTCATCTACAAATATTACATAATATAAAAAAACCTGCCATGGAGGGTACAGACATAGGTCCACATAAGTCAGAATGAACCAGTTCTAGAATGTTTTTGGTTTTACTCAAACTGTTTTGGAAAGCCCCCTTTGTATTCTTCCCTAGGGCACACCCTTTGCATGCTCCTTCATGAATATGATTTAGTTTGGGTAATCCTGTTACTAATTTTTCCACAGAAGGTAGGGCACGAAAATGAATATGTCCTAGTCTTCGATGCCAAATTTCATTTGAATCAGAAGTCTCATGAATAAGGGCTTGATTAATGTCAATGCACAGTTTGTAGAGATATCCTTGTCTTATCCCTATAGTTTGAGCTTTCTTTATGGTGGAGTTCTTTGGCCACGCTAGGACTTTTCCATCCATAAAGGTGACCCTATATCCGTTGTCTTCAAGAGCAGAAATGGATATGAGGTTCCTCTTTATTCCTGGTACAAATAATACTCCAGTGAGTTGAAGAGAGAGGCCAGATTTCAGATTTATGTTGCAAGTTCCAACCCCCTTAACTAGATGTGCAGAATCATCCCCAATAGTTACTTCTTCTACAGTTTCTTCTATCATAGTATCTAGGTGTTCTCTGAATCCTGTGATGTGCCTTGAAGAACCACTATCAATTACCCAATTATTGACTATGTTGGATACTTGACTTGATAATGCTGAGTAGAAAACAAATTTCTCATAATCATGTTCTGTATTTGTCTTTTCAACTTTAGCAAAGGATGCCTGTTGTTTTGTTCTATCAGGGCACTTGATTGCAAAGTGTCCATACTGATCACATCTGAAACATTGTATTTGGCAAATGTCTTTCCTTTTCTTGGATGATCCCTTTCCATACGAATTCTTCTTTCTCTTGAAATCTTTCTTCTTACCTTTCTTATGAGAAGTTGTGTTTAGTACATGAATATCCTCATCTATAGGTTTCTGAAGTTTTCCTTTTGACGTTAGTCTTGTTTCTTCCTGCAAGCAATCTGTTCTCAGCCTATCAAATTTAGGGAGTTTAGATCTTGCACTTATTCCTTGGACAAAAGACTCCCATGAGTTTGGTAGACCATCTAGAGCTATTAGAGTTAACTCCTTACTGTCAATTTGATGACCAATTGTTGACAATTGATTTCTTAATTCAGTGATTCTCATGAAATATGAATTAACAGATTCTCCCTTGTTTATTTGAATATGATTAATTTGCCTCTTTAGAGCAAGGGTCCTACTGGTGTTGTTTATTTCAAAGGTGCTTTCAAGAGATTTAAACATTAGGTATGCAGTCTCATGTTTAGACAGAATAGGTACTATATGGTCCCTAACTGCATCTACTATAATTTTCATGGTTTTCTCATTGTTCTCAATTCATTGAGATTTCTCCAGATCATTCTTAGGCTCTAACTGGTTCTCTTTCACAAATGAATCTAGCTTATTCTCTCTAAGGATCATCATGATTCTAAATGTCCATGATGTGAAATTGTTTGCTCCTGCAAGGCGATCTTCAAATCTGATCACACTTGACATTATGAAGAATGTGAAGTAATTCGATTATGGAAAATACGAATTTTCTTGAGCAGATTGGTATTCAGATTTGATTGGGATTCACACAACGTGGCTCTGATACCATGTAAATGTAATCAAATCTATAACATAAAGGGGTTCTAGAACAGAGAACAGACTAAGGCCAGAGATTTTAAGTGATAAACTTCTGAGACAAAATTACGAAATTTCTGAATACTTCTCTGAATGCAGAATGTGCGAGATGCAGAACATTAATAGATTTCAATTATCTGCATATTAAGAATGGTCTCAGTATTTATATTAGGGAGACCCGCCTTCAAGAGACACGTCTCTTGAGAGGACGTGTCTCCACACTTGGAGACACGTCCGCTAAAGGGACGTGTTCCTTTGAGCGCACGGGTTTCATATCCACAGGGACACGCCTCTTGAGAGGACGTGTTCCTTTCAGCGCGTGGATACCTGTAACCATTCAAGTTAACCAGAATTAACAAATACGTGCCCACACATAGGGCGACAATGAATACAGAGTTTTATTCAAGGCGTATTTTGATCAACATCTATTTGAATTCGATTTTACACAAGCTTTATAAATTTGAATACTTATTTCCAAAAATATCAAGGAGCAATAGATCTAACATAAACAATGATGATGCTTATAGCAATCATTGTTATATATCAGACCTAAGCTATTATTCATCAACATTGATGATCATAATACTGCTGTTTCTCAGTATTACCAGTCTGAAATCTGAATGTAGTTTATTGTTCTTCCTTCTTGAGTCTCAAAACCATATTACAGGGTAAATAGTAATGCCAAACAGTGTTCAAGGACCTAAAATTACAATTCTAGTCGTGTTTAGTCTGCTCAGATCAATATAAATGTAATGATCAGATTTGGGATAATCAGATTTATACATTCACTGTTTATGAAAGCATATTCTTATCATTTGCTTCATGCCATGATTTAAGTTTGATAGAAATAGAATATCCAACAAACTGGTAAAACAATCGCAAAAACATCATTCATCTTGGTAGAGACTTCACATTCTCTAATTTTTCACATAAGGAAAATCAATTGAATCATGTTTCATGAACTACATTTTGTAATTCAGTAATTGTGATGATTTCCATTGGAATAGTGAACATAGACGTATATGATATCATTGCTATGGCTTATTTGAATATTTTTCAACTATCAATTGGCATTTAATATTTATCTTTGGCATTTGGCATTGTTCAATGATCAAGTATCATACTATGAAATGATTTAGACTTTTAGTTTTACAATTTTGTATATTTCTCTTATTTTTTTATATATATATATATATGCACACACACACACGTACTGATACGTACCCCAACCCCTAAAAAAAAAATTCACGTACCCACATAACGGGTTCTCGTACCTGCACCCGTCCCCGAACCCAAACCGGTAACTTAGAAACATAATCAATAAACTTGTAAATCTAATGAAAATATTACACAAATATAGAGTGGACAATTCTCTTCATGATGCATACAACTTGATGAGCTGAAAAGTGCTAATCCAACAATTTTTTTACACCTTTTATTCTCTAGACCATTTATTCATCCATCTTAGAGCATTGACAACCATGCAAGTCTCCCATGGACTATTGTTTCATGGATTTTTCACCCGTCACTATGACTACCTTTATGATTTTATACAAATTACAATTTAATCTGCCAGTGTTTTAATTCTCAAGATCAACAAGGTTTTTATTCCAAATAATACGATTACAAATGGATTTGTTGAAATGGTTTACATTCATCATTTCATAGGTATGCATAAATGAGCAAAATGGGAGTTTTGAAACACGACATGGACATACATCAAACATAAGGTACTATGTCAACACAAGATTGAAGACAAACCAGTGGAAAAGAAATTCCAAATTTTTAATTTATTTTATCCAAATTTGGATCATACTAAGGATTGGAGCAGCCCAAATAAAGAGTTGAATCATACTATGTCATCACAAGATTGTACACAAACCAGTAGAAGAACAAGTTTGAGATTTTCAAATTATTTTATCTAAATTTGGATCATCCTAAGGATTGGAGCAGCCTAGTTAAAGAGTTGGATGTTGGACAACAAAATATTATGGAAGATTTCCCTCTCTAACATTATTTTTGTCAAGCTGTATTGCTCAATTTCAGTTCAAAGATCCATTGTAATTATTTAATTTTTGTGTACCTTTATTTTTCACTTTAATAAATTATCTTATTCCAATAAAAAGAATATGATGCTTTATTTTAGTGATATTGAATGTACAACCAAACCTTGCATGAGATAATTATTATTTATATATAGAAAAATGAACAATTATAATGTTTATTTTCAATATTATTGGGATATATTTATTTCTAATCAATTTAGCCACACAATTCATTTAAAAATAAGAAAGTAGAATTTATCATTTATAAATTTATTTTAGATGAAATATTAAAATTTTTTTGAAAAAATAATGCAACTCAGCTAGCATACATATTTAGTTGAGGACTCATAATACTATCACTTGAAACTCATCTATTACTTGTTATCATATCTAATAATTTCAAAAAAAAAATTATATCTTTAATAAACTAGGCTTATTTATTGTACTCATTAGTATGTAATTAAACATAATTGAATTTACAAGATAGTATGAAATAATTGAAGGTTAAAAATAATTGAACAAGACTCAAATTAAAGAAGTAAAAGCATAATGGGTCTTCGTTAAATTACAATATAATTTCAAATTCAGATTTATTAAAAAAAAAAAACAGAAATAACATTCCCATTTCAAATATATTTATCTTAAATAAATTATCCTTTTTTTGAAAAATTCCATCTAATATTCATGAAATAGTTACTTTATTTGAAAACAACAAACCTTCTCCTAAGAAAAGAGGGCTATCATTTATTTATTTATAGTTGAAACTATATTAAAGAAAATAATTATGATTTTATTTTAAATTTTGTTACAAATAATAATAAAAACCTAAAACAAAGAGAATGTAGATTGATATAAGTTTTTTAGGGAGTTTCTAAGAAATTGTTAAAAGTTTAATGGAAATAATCTATCCATCAAATTATAGAAAACCTCCAAAATTTCAATATTCAAGTAAAATAGATATTGATTTTGCAACTACATGGAAGCATTCTATTTCAATTTGCAATGTTTTATGTTAATTTGATGCCAACATTCATTCTTCATTTGCATTTAATACTTAATTTCTTTACCAAAAAAATATAGATTTATCTAACATTATTTCTTTACTTATTTAATTTTAATTATAAATTGTTTAATCTAATCACATATAACTAGAATTGCAGCACAACCCAACCCAACCCAACGTAAAAACCCATGATCAAAATGCCCAACCCAATGTACAAACCCGTGATCAAAATGGTGCACCAAGAGGCATATTATGAAATATGTTCTACATGATTTATTTAATACTCCAAAATTTATCTTTCTAAAAGTTGAGACATAACATGAACTAACAAAAAATAAATGTAAAATCAAGAATTATCAACAAAATTTTGGAACATCCTTAAGCCAACATATAATTCAAAAAATATATTTTAATTTAACCAACACAAATATAAAAACAATCGGCATAATCATTGCACCTCCTTCGGATGCAATTGCTAGTTATATATTTCTGTTTAGATTTCTTGTTTATGTTGTGCAGGATGTTGGCGAAAGTTCTAAACTTCAGAATTACAAGTACAAGTTCTTAATTTGATTGTAAATTTTTAAATCCTTGCAATCTATCACATTTCTTTGAGATATCCTTTATCTAATTGGTTTTGCTTCATATTGGGTTTTGGCGGATTCAGGGCTTAAATTTCACAATTGGTTTTGCTTTGTATTGAGTTATGACGGATAATTAGGGCTTAAATTTGATGGTCGATCTTACCTGTCAACAATTTTTTTAATGACGGTTATCTATTCAAAGGTGCCCTTAAGACATTATGATATACCTTAGTGTAAGTAAAATTATATATAAATTATATATATATATATATATATATATATATATATAATTCTATATAAATTTTGACAATCTATCCAAAATCTCTCCTTTCATCTGATACAATCTTCTTAAAATTTTGATTGTATTTTACGAAAAAAATCTCTAAATACGGTCATATGGCTACGGCCATCAAATTTAAGCCTTGCACGGATTGAAGATCAATTCACCGGTACTTTAAGGTATGGAGTTCACTCAAGTTTTTAGTTTTTGATTTAGTTTTATTTCTACAAAGTGACAGTGGTTGTTTTTTTTAATTCTGTCGTCTGGGCTAGTTGCTGCCTACTCCTTTAAATAGCATAAAATTGACTGTCGTTTGGCTTTTGGTGCAAGTAAATGGAAGATATTTTGTGTTCTTTCATAATCCTCTGTGAATAAGAAAAAAGAGGGGACGTCAACTTCATTCACTGTATTGAAGCTCTGGGGGGTTTATTATATGCTTTGGGACACCTGTAAGGAAAATAATTATTAGAAAAAGTAAAGGATGATTAGTTTTGAAATATATTACAGATTTCTTTCGCAAGTAGTTTGATTTTAAATTTGATATGACTTTGATTATTTAGCTTTTTTTAATTTTTAATTTTTAGTTTTGTTTAGAAGTGCAATACTTAGATACAATTTTCAGCGCCTTTATTTTTTGTGGTTATTTGTTTAGCTTGATTTGTTGTAAAAGATTTTACTTCAGTCTCATTATCATGTGTGATTAATTGCAGATATTAATAATAAACTCAATTTCAATTTGTCTGTATGATCTTCGTTCAACTTAAGACAAACACGGGTCTTTTTCTATACCAAAGAAGAAGTAGACAATAGTAATATTTACTTCAATGCAACTTAGATAATAGTAAATATTCTGCTCAGCAAACCCTACTTTACTCCTGAAAAACACGATGGATGCCCTCCGAATATGTCATATTCCATGAACCATGAACCTTAATTTTTCCTCCATAAGTAATGTTGTAACGGCTATGCCCTCTTTTTTGTGCTGAAACTCGAAGAAGGCAAACTACGAAGCATGAACGCTTATTCGCCCCTCTTTTGGTTCCAAACATTTTGCATCAACTATAATGCTGCGCACTTGCGTTTGGAAAAAATAATCGACTGGTACCGGTCAAACAGTGACATAAAAGTTGAGCCCAAAGGTTGGGGGGGCTCGCAAGCCCAATCACCATGGAGTTCACTGTTAAAGGCTGTGTCAAAGCATGTATATTATTGGAGCTGTGTTTGGTATCGGCTATTCTCTTGAGTCACTAGCATGCTACGACTTTCATCTGCCGTTTCAAATCGTCTACCATTATTATCGCCACGCTGGTGTCTATAGCAATGGTCTTGTTAATAATGAGCGACGTTCGTGAAATAATAAAACAAGAGCAGAACGTCAGCTAGCGTATATCTGTGAGAGAGAGACTACTGAATTTGCTTCTGGGTAGGAGACCACCGCCCTAGTCCTTGGTAATGTTTTATGTGAAGACTGTAACAAATAAGCTGAATTGGAAAAACATGTTAGTGATGCTTCTTTTTACATGTTTGCCATTAATAGTTCTGGGGATGACTGTTATGCTCCCCAAGATCGGTCGGGCTTAATAGTTTTGAAAGGGTTTTAGGACAGTCCTTTTGAAGCATTCAAGAAGTATAATGCTCTGCTACTATGTAATCCTTGTTCTTATCAAGGATTTGAACTGCCTAATATGTAACCTATTCCAAATGTAGATACTTTAATAATTGGAAATTACAGAAAGCACAAGGCCTGAAGCAAACATTAAACATACACAATAAGCAGTCACAGTGCTAGCATGTTTGAATGTTTCTTGTTTAGTTTTGTGTCTTTAAATAGCTTTATGCAATTTGAGGTTTGCAGATAATGTTTTGTGGTGGTTCCTTTTTATTAAGATAGCAAGAAGTTTGGGACTTATTGCTTTTCAACAATCTTCTAAGTCCAAACGATCTGTTGTTTTAGTAAATGTGTAAATTTTAATTTATTTGATAAAGTGAATTACACAACAATAAAATCTTGTCAGTCGAACTTTTCTGGTTTTTGAAAAATTATAATTTATATACTTGATTCACACTCACAAACAATTCAAAACGCTGCATGCACTATCTTATCGCAGAATGAAAGGACCTAGGGATCGAAAGAAATTGTAGTATTGGTATTTGGAACAGTATTTTGGGGATAGGTCCTATGCATTTGTCATTTGTCATTGTCAAATTACTGTAAAGTAGAAATCTGTCCTGCTTGTGTCTCTTTTTTGGGCGTAAAGTCCCATACAGGCACACTCATGTGATGCACACTCATGTGATGCACAGTTAGTATAGGCATCAACAGAATAGCTTTCAGGTTACTCCACTGCTGACTGCTTGTCTGCAGTCCACCATATATTCTGTGGGGTTTGAATTGTGGTCCTGCTCAAGCATACACTCGGGCTTGACCACTAGACCATCATCATGAGAACAAGAATTGAGTGCATCACAACTTTGCTTACTTGTTGGAATTCTGTTTGGGTGTATCATTACTAATTAATGACCATAATGACAATAGAGCGAACTACTTCTTGAATGCTTCAAAAGGACTGTCCTAAAACCCTTTCAAAACTATTAAGCCCGGCCGATCTTGGGGAGCATAACAATCATCCCCAGAACTATTAATGGCAAACATGTAAAAAGAAGCATCACTAACATGTTTTTCCAATTCAGCTTATTTGTTACAGTCTTCACATAAAACATTACCAAGGACTGGGGCGGTGGTCTCCTACCCAGAAGCAAATTCAGTAGTCTCTCTCTCACAGATATACGCTAGCTGACGTTCTGCTCTTGTTTTATTATTTCATGAGCGTCGCTCATTATTAACAACACCATTGCTATAGACACCAGCGTGGCGATAATAATGGCAGACGATTTGAAACGGCAGATGAAAGCCGTAGCATGTTGGTGACCCGAGAGAATAGCCGATACCAAACACAGCTCCAATAATATACATGCTTTGACACAGTCTTTAATAGTGAACTCCATGGTTATGATTGGGCTTGCAAGCCCAACCTTTGGGCTCAGCTTTTATGTCACTGTTTGACCAGTACCAGTCGATTATTTTTTCCAAACGCAAGTGCGCAGCATTATAGTTGAAGCGAAATGTTTGGAACCAAAAGAGGGGCGAATAAGCGTTCATGCTTCGTAGTTTGCCTTCTTCGAGTTTCAGCACAAAAAAGAGGGCACAGCCGTTACAACATTACTTATGGAGGAAAAATTAAGGTTCATGGTTCATAGAATATGACATATTCGGAGGGCATCCATCGCGTTTTCCAGGAGTAAAGTAGGGTTTACCGAGCAGAATATTTACTATTATCTAAGTTGCATTGAAGTAAATATTACTATTGTCTACTTCTTCTTTGGTATAAAAAAGGACCCGTGTTTGTCTTAAGTTGAACGAAGATCATACAGACAAATTGAAATTGAGTTTATTATTAATATCTGCAATTAATCACACATGATAATGAGACTGAAGTAAAATCTTTTACAACAAATCAAGCTAAACAAATAACCACAAAAAATAAAGGCGCTGAAGATTGTATCTAGGTATTGCACTTCTAAACAAAACTAAAAATTAAAAAATTAAAAAAAGCTAAATAATCAAAGTCAATATCAAATTTAAAATCAAACTACTTGCCAAAGAAATCTGTAATATATTTCAAAACTAATCATCCTTTACTCTTTCTAATAATTATTTTCCTTACAGGTGTCCCAAAGCATATAATAAACCCCCCAAAGCTTCAATACAGTGAATGAAGACGTCCCCTCTTTTTTCTTATTCACAGAGGATTATGAAAGAACACAAAATATCTTCCATTTACTTGCACCAAAAGCCAAACGACAGTCAAGTTTATGCTATTTAAAGGCGCAGGCAGCAACTAGCCCAGACGACAGAATTAAAAAAAACAACCACTATCACTTTGTAGAAATAAAACTAAATCAAAAACTAAAAACTTGAGTGAACTCCATACCTTAAAGTTCCCTACCGGTGAATTGATCCTCAATCCGCACAAGGCTTAAATTTGATGGCCGTAGCCGTATGACCGTATTTAGAGTTGAACTGCCTAATATGTAACCTATTCCAAATGTAGATACTTTAATAATTGGAAATTACAGAAAGCACAAGGGCTGAAGCAAACATTAAACATACACAATAAGCAGTCACAATGCTAGCATGTTTGAATGTTTCTTGTTTAGTTCTGTGTCTTTAAATAGCTTTATGCAATTTGAGGTTTGCAGATAATGTTTTGTGGTGGTTCCTTTTTATTAAGATAGCAAGAAGTTTGGGACTTATTGCTTTTTAACAATCTTCTAAGTCCAAACAATCTGTTGTTTTAGTAAATGTGTAAATTTTAATTTATTTGATAAAGTGAATTACACAACAATAAAATCTTGTCAGTCGAACTTTTCTGGTTTTTGAAAAATTATAATTTATATACTTGATTCACACTCACAAACAATTCAAAACACTGCATGCACTATCTTGTCACAGAATGAAAGGACCTAGGGATCGAAAGAAATTGTAGTATTGGTATTTGGAACAGTATTTTGGGGATAGGTCCTATGCATTTGTCATTTGTCATTGTCAAATTACTGTAAAGTAGAAATCTGTCCTGCTTGTGTCTCTTTTTTGGGCGTAAAGTCCCATACAGGCACACTCATGTGATGCACACTCATGTGATGCACAGTCAGTATAGGCATCAACAGAATAGCTTTCAGGTTACTCCACTGCTGCCTGCTTGTCTGCAGTCCACCATATATTCTGTGGGGTTTGAATTGTGGTCCTGCTCAAGCATACACTTAGGCTTGACCACTAGACCATCATCATGAGAACAAGAATTGAGTGCATCACAACTTTGCTTACTTGTTGGAATTCTGTTTGGGCGTATCATTACTAATTAATGACCATAATGACAATAGAGCGAGCTACTTGTAGAAAACAGTGTTTAGTCAGCATGTCTGTATACAGTGTCGGCCTTGCAATTTTGGCCCTAGTTCCTCCTAATCTTTTTTAACATTTCTTCTCAAGTTCACTTTTTCAGTCCACTTAACTTTAAATATCAGTACCAGACTGAAATATGGCTTACCGTCACTTTCAATAAGATCACAAGCTCAAATCAACAAATAAAAGTAGGAAACAGGACCAAAAACTAAGAAGAACTGGATATATGTACAAACCTTCTGTGTAAGAGGGGGAGGATACCAACTTTGTAACAGGCAATTTGTTGGAACTGTGGCTATGACATACCAAAGTACATGACAGTCGAGTTGCACCAACCACCATTATGGTTAGAAAATGTACAGTTAGGAAGGCAGAAATTTGCATCAGTAATACCAGTGAAGAGATTCAGATGACAATTGCAGCTAAACAGGAATTTATTTTAAATAGACTTATTGCTCTACAAAATCTTGTCATTGGGTTTGAACATTTCCATCCAAGTTATACAAGCTCAACAAAATTTACTAGAAACCTTATAAAAGCAGCCACTGAAATGGGCAATAACCAACTGTTGAAGCCTATCACAGAAATGAAGCTCAAAAATGTGATTTCCCCTTTTAAAAAGGATAAATCCTTTAGCCTTGATGGTTACCCAATTATTTCTACTAGAGATACTGTAGGATAAAATTGAATCTGTGTTGCTAGAAGTAGTGAAGAAATTGAGAAGGAATAAGAGAAATACCCAAACACAAATTATTTGGTTATTGCAAAGATTACAACAGATATTCCCTTGATATTTTCCATGTTTTGTGGGTAACAACTGTTTCGAAGGATTAGGAATGCAAGGTTGGTAAGTCTAAAACCTAATCTTTTTCCTTGGGTCAGGAGCAGTGCCATCTTATTGGCAGGCAAGAAAATTGGTCTTGAGGGAAAAATAAGGGTAAAAACAGTATCTTTGGTTTAAGTATTCTGTTAGATAAATCATAAACATTTTTAGTGTGGACAAACTAATCCCATTTCATGTCTCTTTAAGAACTGAGAGGTTGGACATAGTGTAAAGGGCTTTGTTGCTATTTAAAGCTAGTGGAGATATGCAGAAAGATTCCAAATTGACCAAGATGTCAAGCCTACAATTGGAACCAAGGCAACATAATTGGATATGACCAGAAAATTGATGAATTTTTGAGCTAATTACAGGGAAGAATAGTGCCTATTTCACTTGCACCTACAGTCTTCATGAAAAATGACTGATGGAAGGCATATAGAGATCTGTTAAATTAGACTCTGGGACTGCCTATGTTTGAACTCTGGATTATAAATTCCAGGTGCAATGGTGCTACAAATATGGATTCATGCTTAAGAGTTCTTTTTATAGGACAAGAATTACAACGTGAATTTAGAATCCTAGATACTGATCAATACTTAGTCCAGCCAGTAGACTACCATCTCTACTGCTCTAATAAGCAATCCTAAATGTTTCTGTCACCAAATATTTTTTTGTAAATATCCTCACTAGGTTTGAAGATCAAAGAAATTAGTAGATAACCATTAATCTGCTTCAATATAGTGTGTAAGCAACCTTTTCATATTCTAAAGTCGAACAAGCATAGCAAGATACTGTTCGAAGAAACTGATCACCTATAAGCCATATTAACTGACTGAAACAGACACAACTAATATTATAGTCAAACTGCATACAGACCCCAATTCCTATCCCCTCTCATCGCATCCAATACATATAAACAAAAAAATTATCAATCATTTCAGCACAATTTCAAATCCATATCCAAAATATTATTAAGAATTTAGTCATTTCACAAGACATGCAATCTGAAGAAATCTGTTAGCTCAAAATGGACGATCTAAATAGTCAACTCAAATCTAGACCCAAAGACATGATATATTTTTGGAGGAATTTCACTTTACATACAATATGAAACAAATCATCTATAGCACGCTTCCAATCCTCACCCAAGTCAAATTAGACTTACATGTATATTCAAACTACTTACAGTCCTCAATTACTAACCCACCCATCTAATCCATACAATCACAAAGCTCAGACTCAATTCCACAAATATAAAAAACAAATCCGTCCCAAAATCACAGTGAATTTTTTCAGGAATTTCATTAAACAAAGAATGTGAAGAAATCAATCACCTATAACACATCTCAAATAGTGACACTAATCAGATTGGATATAGGTCTGAATACCTAATCCATGAATTGAATCTATACAATCAAACAAACTTAGTCAATATGTTGATATGAATGTTTCAGATTGCATGCAGACAACTCAAGTCATATGTAAATCTCTTTTGGAAGAATTAAACATGCAATACCATAAGATTTGGTAACAAAATTCCATGGGCAGTAGCTTGGTGAACATGCTAAAAGATAGTGCATTTGCATGCCTCTAAACCATCTATTAAATTTAAAGAAAGTAAAGTTACCCACCTGGAGAAATTGGAGAAATCACAGCAACAAAATTGAAAACCCCAGTTCTGCCTTTGCAAGACAATTACGCATTCGCTTGTAAATAATACAACACAAAAAAAGTATATTCAAGACAAACTCTTTAACAGACTCAAAAAGTTGGGGATCAGTTTACAGCCAACCATATACAAAGAAAACATAAACCATGTTGCAAAAAGTTACGAACGGGGATCAGTGTACAACCACCATATACAAAGACCAACTATAAACCATGCTGGAAAAAGTGAATGGGATTGAATGGATGAGTACTAAGATTATGCCAAGGTTACTTGCCCTTTGTCATTTTCTCTGCAGCTTTCTCTACATACTATAGTTAAATATACTGAGAGTTCGGTTATGGCTGGCTCCCTTTAAATAAGTGACTGCAGAAGTTAAATATTACATCAAGTGGAAACTTTGTTTCTTCTCCGTTTTGGAGCAGCATTAATGATAATATAAAACATTTTAAATTTCTCTACTTTTATATTGTCTGAATAATTTGAATTTCTTAGTTGAAAGAAAATTTAAGCAATGTTTTCTTTACAGGGTAGCAGATATCAGAGTTGAGTACCTTAGCATTACGATTGCCATACATCATTTATGAGATTTTTGCAGCTGTTTCAACAATTGGCTTGTATTATTGAATCAGTTGGCTTTTTAAGATTCCGTTGCTTCTTTTTGGGTATGAAAATATTGTGGCAAGGAAATGCTTAAGAGATCAATAAACACAAATAGTTTCATACTCTGATTATTTTCCCTTGTTTAATGTTGGAACCATTCATAATTGCTAACTATAGTGTAGATGTCCATATTGAAGTTTGAAGTTTATAACTGTTTTCTTGCTGGTACTTCTCAAGCATTTTAGATTTATATGCAATATTGAGAATAATGCTTGAGAAGTTGCATGCTTGAGATAGAGGTTAAAATATTAAATCTGTTGAAAGATTTAACAGTTACTGTGCAAAAGCAATGGCTTTTTCTCCTATGAATACGGTTTGTATTTTCCGATTCACATCATTAATAGCACATGTTTACCAAATATTAAAAGTTGTGCGTAAAAATAATTATGTACTCCTCAATATACATTTCGTCAAGACCACGCCAATAATGAAAATGGGGATGGTGAAAAGGTGTCGTAGGCTAACCCTACCCCAAAGGCAAACCCTACTAATGCCTAATTGATTAAATGTTTTTTAGATCTAGAAGAGAATGAATTAGTAGGTCAAGTTGGGGGAGAAAATTTGTCTTTACCTTAGATTAATGAATGGGCCATTTCAAATTGGTGCAATTCTTTTGATTTGTATCTGTTGTCGAGGGACTCCTTTATAATCTTGTTTGAAAATTTTGAGAAGGAAAATGTTCTTAAAGAGGGCCCTTACTAGTTAGGAAAATCTTTTCTTGCTTTGCATAGCTAGGAACCAAATTTTTCAGAGGGGGCTTTCTTGGTTGTCAAAAAACCTGTTTGCTTTACTTTGCCCAACCTACCTTTTGAAATTTTTCGATGAAATTGCTCTAAGGGAAATGGGTAATGCTTTGGGGGAGTTTGTCATAGCAGATTGCTTTCTGGAGTGGGGTTGCCCTACAGCCTCATTGGGTGTTTCTGAATGACCCTAATTTGATTCCTACTGAGATCTACATTCTTTCAAAATTTGGGATTAGGAATCAAATCCTTTTGTTTAGGGCAGATCTCAATTGTAACAAGGATATTAAGGCAGGTTGTGAGTTGGTTTTCCTTCACAGAGATTCTGGGAAGGCTAGCAAGTCTTCCCCTCAGCCTGAAAATGGTTTTCCTTTGGCTTTAGATAAATATCTAAACAAGGGTTCTAAATTGGGTCCTGTGACAAAGTTGACATCCCCTACACGAACTTTGAGGTTAACCCCTGTGCCACATAATCAGGTGTTGTCTCAGATTCAGGAGATGCCTCCTCTAGAAGATGTTACACCCCCTCGCAAAACCACAAATGTCCCCTCACCAATTAATGTAGCATCTGAAGAACACTTATTGGGTATGGTGAATGAGATTATTAAGAAGTTGGAAAATGACCTGATTAATGAGATTATAGAGGAAGTTACCTACGAAGAGGATGTAGATATGGTTTCATCCTCTTTGCCTATCTTGCAAACTGTGAGGCTGTTAAGCCTAAGTCAATCTCACCAAAAGCTAAGACTAGGGGGAGATCGCCTAACAATCAAAAAACACAAGCAAAAATTGTTACAAGCATTCAGTCAACACTGGAAAGAACTTTAAGGTCGTATAATAAAAGGGGCCTCTTCAACAAAGTGGGTCCCTCTGAAAATGGTGCTAAGATTCAACCTGGGGAGGTTGTCGGGTATCTAAAAAACCTCGAAACCAACTTGAAGAAGAGGAGAGAGGATCTCTCTCCTCGAAAGGCATGAGGATCCTATCAAACGACGCTTGATCAAGCGTCAATTTGAGATCTTATAATCGGATGTTGTGATGTTGCAAGAAACAAAACTATCAGAATCTTTGGCTAATGTTGTTTTTGGTTCATGGGTAAAGTTAATGTTTTTGTCAATTCATGCTACTGGTGCATCTTGAGACCTTTCCATTCTTTGGGTCCCCCAGTAAAGCAAACATGGTTCATTTTCATTTTGTAAATAACTAGATGGGGGTTCAGGTCTAATGTATTTCTTTAGTTAATAATATGTGGTTGATTAACCTATATGGTTCGTGGTCCACCTCTTTCAAAAAACACCTTTGGGAGGAATTGTCTTTGCTACCTCCATTGATTCCTAGGGGGTTGATGGTGTTTGGAGAGGATTTTAATGCAATCTTGAATGTCTAAAAAGAAGGGAGGAATTATCCCCTCCATTAGGGTGATGGAAGACTTCAAAAATTTTGTTGCTTCTAATAAGTTGGTTGATTGTGTGCCAAAGAATGGCCTATTTACATGGACAAATAAAGGAAGGGATTTTTGTCAGATAGTTGAAAGGTTCGACAAATTCTTGTTATCTGATAATTGGTTATCATCTTCTCATGACTTCTCTTCGTTGATTCACTGAATCACTGGATTTGATCATTTCCCAATTTCTCTCTCAGTTTTCTAGGAGAAGCCCAAGGTAAAGAGGCCTTTCAAATTCAAGGCAATGTGATTTAGGGATCCTAAGTTTTTACCCCTCCTAAGAGATTGGTGGGTTTTGGGTCCTTATGTTGAGGGATCTAGAATGTTTCAACTGGTCACAAAGTTGAGGCTTCTTCGGGACAAGATTAAGGTCTAGAATGTTACTCATTTTAAGAACATTTTTGAAGAAAAAAATTGCATTGAGAAGGAATTGTTTGAGCTTTATGAGGAGGTTATTCAAAGGGGCGTGAAAAAGGAGTCATTTGATAAAGAAAAAATCTTGAAGTCTAAGTTCGATGGAAATCCTTTGCAAGGAGGAGGCATACTAGTGGCAAAAATCAAGGGAATTATGGTTGAAGGACGAGGACAATAACACAAAAAAATTTCACGCTTCAACAAAGATTTGACGTCAATTGAAAAGAATTTTGTACATACAGGGGGATGGAGGGGTTACTCTTCCCTCTCCCAAGTTTCACACGGCAAAAGTAAAGTTTTATGATTCGTCATTTCTTTTAATTGATAATTTTGCAAACACAAAGTTTTAGACTAGAGAGGAAATCAAAACAAGGCAACTTCTTCGAAGCACAAGTTAGATAAGCCCATGAATGCATTAAAGTACTAATCTATAAGGTAGTTTGGAATGAGAAAGGTTTGTTTCAAGATAGATCTAAATTTACAATGAGGATCACTTTTGACTTCCCACAAAGGAGATTGAACTGTAAGTTCTTATTTTCTTTTTCTTTTTCCATTTTATTAGTTTCATGGTATTTTGTTTGTTTATAGCTTAATGTATTCTTCTTAAATTTATTTTTTTTATGTTATTTTTGAACCATTCAAAGAGCCTTTAATTGCTCTCCTTCATGTTGTTGATGAGGAGCAGCCTATAATGGGTTATACATGAAGGGTATGGAACATAACCAAGGACGTCATTAGAGCTATATATGGCAAGGTTAAAGAAAAATATAATCTCGTATAAGAATCATTGATTAGCAATGACCCTGGATCAAATTCAACAACCTTAACATGCAACTAATTATTTCTTTAACATAGTGTTTCAATTCTGCTCAAATTTCAAGGCCAATGAAAAGGTTTTAAGTGGCCTCTACACAATCATATAGAACAAATGGAATTAAATTCTTAGCTTAGAATGATGATTGTCTCCAAAATAAAGATCTCTAGGCTGGCACAAGGAGGGGTGTTTGCATGAAATACATGTCAAGCAACCCAAATAACATTGAAGCCAAGTAAAAGTTGATTAAGGCCATATTTTAGACCTTTTACATTTCTTATGTTAATGTTCAACAATAAAATTGAGTTCCTTTTTATTTTGTTTTCTCATTTCAAATACATGATAGGAGAGCTTTGATGTTAATGTGAAACCTTCATAGGATAGTGATTATAAAGTGTCAAACCTTCTTAGGATTGTCATACATGTTTACACCCAACCATGCAAGCAAAATTGGAGTATGTTTAAGCACATTAACTCAAACAGGTGAAAATTATTGTTGGTCCAAAGGTTAAATGACCTTATCTTCATTGCAAACGAGCATACACATTGATCAGTTTGATCTTAAGGTAGAGGCAAAATTTGTGGCAAAGGAGATAACATGCAAAATATTGCTAGTATGAATGCCAAATTCATTGTGGCCTCAAGTCACCATGGAGGGGGCATGCCATGATGAAGAACAATAGGTATTTGTGTTCATAAAATGTTTGCAATACATTGAATACAATCTATCAAGCATTCACTCTCATATGGTATCAAAGCCTGCAACCCTTCTATGCTTGGGAGTATGAAGATTATTTGAGACGTGATGAAGCTATGCTCTAGAGATGGCATCAGAAGAGCAAAGGCGGTGGAGAGATGTTACGCTTAGTTTTCCTCCCACCCACTAGAAGGAATAGAAAGAGAATGGTGAGGTTTGTGAATCAATGAGCAAGCACTCAATTGGTAACAAAAGATTTTGACTCATTCTCAAAAGATTATGGTTGTGTGGAGAAGTACCTCTTGGTGACTAAAGACAATAGCTATTGGCTAGCACAAGACTGGGTGATGATGAGGGTACTTTGGATGTATACGTTACTACCAGACATCAAATCTCATATCGAGTTGCATCGAGGGTAACATGAGAATCCATTCATGGACAACGCTCAAACTGGTACATTACATATTTGAAATAAGCAAAAATGTTCAATGTTCTACAAATGAATATTTTGTTGAGAAATATGAATATAATGCTCAGTATATAGATAGATAAGTTAACATCTTTATTCGAGTACTACACTTTGAACATATAAGGGTAGTTATAATTACAAGGGAAATAATGATTATATGGTGGACCATGAAATTGGACTGTGATATCACATATACACCAATATTGCTTTGTATTGTCATTTTGTGTAACCTTGTTATTGAAGCCGAATCTTTATTAACATTCACTAGAATATCTAGAAAAATATAAAGCAAGCAAGAAGTGTGGAGATACCCTTCTCGTTGATACGATTGACTCTTTATCTAGAAATAGGTTTGCTAGACTTTCATGTTGATTGTTTCAATAAGGTTTATGCATATGCATTGTAGATCTATCATTCAATCTAGAATTGAATATTCTTTACTTGCTTCCTAAATTCCTTGTTTGATTATATAATGAATGAAGCAAATGAACTTGCAAGGATTAGATAGATGGTATAGCAAAAAGAGCATCAAGTCCTATTGAACAAATCTCTAATGCACTGCGGCATCCGTAATGAGCACCTTGTCTTTGTTCCAACGAGTATAAATTCTTACCTATGTAGGCTATAAGTTGTTAACAAGCAGTTGAAACCCCTACAAAAGATATTTAAGGAGGTTCTTCCATACAACTATTTTTATCTTAATGCAATTATGGTGTGTGGCACATTGCGCAAGATTTGAATGCGAGTTTTCATGGGTTATGTGAGTTTTCATGTTCAGATTTCAAAAATTGGTTAGTGATTCAAAGAAGTGGAGTTTATAAGGAGTTTGTTCTATTATCGTGTGAGGTTTGATTATGGAGGTATAAGGTTGACTAGTGTATGGGTTTAGCATTGGTTGAAATTGGCATTGTTATCTTTTAATCATGGCTACACATATGTCAAAGATCACTTATGTTTTTGGGGATATCTTTGATACACTTGATGAGACCTCCAAAAACTCATCCAAGATATCAAATCGATAAAGTGTAACAAGGTCATATTGGTGGTTGGTCACACTGGAGGATGGAGGAATTTCCATCATCTCAAGTTAGAAGGTTGATAGGAAGAATAACCGATAAAACATAATTACATACACATGGATTTATAAAAATTTGTTAAATATCCCTCTAAATTTAGAGGCTTAACTACAATGGGATTCAAGGTACAATAGATTTGTAAAATTAGAAACTTAGTACATTAGTATATATAAATTTTAAATATATTTATTTAAAAGTATGGAAAGTGATTTACGAGATTTATTTAGGAAGCATTTTATGGAAGAGACTTTAGGATGACAAATATGTTGGAAGTTTATAGTGGAAAATAAGAGCCCTTTGCTTTTGGGCTCATATGGAAGCTTCCTCAATATAATAGATTTATTTTTCACATGTTATGCATCTATAATTTCTAACAGTAATTGTTGTTAAAAAAAGAGATAATTTGTTTAGCATTAAGTTATTATCTATTGCTAAATAAAACATGAGATGCCCATCTTTCTAAAATTTCTAAGTTTAAGACTTTCAACTTGCTCAACTGCTATAAAAACTATGGAACCATCTACTTGTAAAATACTCTAGAAATTCAACACTTGCTAAAATATTTTAAGAAACACTTGGTAAAATAAACTATAAGCCTCGTGTCAAATTTATAGAACATTTTATATAAATTATAATCAACATAATCATTGCACCTTATTTTGGTACAAGTGCTAGTAAACATAAAAGTTTTAACCATTGTGATGGATAAGTCATTTAAAATTTTAACCTTCTATTAAATTTAAAAGATTATCTTGTTTAAGACCTTTGGAAGTCGAGATAAGGCAATAATCAAACACATAGCTTCCTCAAAAGGTACACCTAAAATTTATATGAAATAGTATATCTATACAAAGCAAAGAACGATCAGTGAATAAAGTAAATCTGGTCAAAGAGAGAGAGAGGGTAATTTAGAGATCAATAGATGAGTATTGACAACGGAAACAACTTTTGCAAACAGAACAATGAAGAAATTTGCTACACTCCCACCATTTCAACATCTCCACTCTAAGGTTCAACAATCTATTTTTTTAATTTCCATGCAGATTCTTTTTCGAAGGATTTGCGCTTGCCTAATCAACGGATTGTTCGAAATCATCTACAAATGTGACCATGACTGTGACTGTAACACTATTAATAATAGTGCATAAAAAAGGAACAGTGTAGGCGTGCATGCAAACACTAACGTGATTGAGAGCATAAATGGCCACACAAACGATGAATAGTCTTGAGTGTGATTTAAGATAAGCCACATAAATAAAGGGGTGAGTGTCCAAAATATAAATTAGGTATTTTACACATACTCATCTATTATGGAACTTGACCTTCATCAAATAAAGTTGTTTAAGTGTAAAGTCTTGGGTTGTTTTGAGAACGCAATTACTAAGCCTCAATAAAATAATTTTACTAGACTTAAATTTTTTCAAATAGTTTTATTTTTATTGGTGATATTTTGTTGCATTATGTAACTTCTTTTTTTTTTTGATACGTAAGGTGGTGATTGTATTGATAATATAGAAATTACAAACGTCTGCAAGCAGGAATGAAAGGTCCGTTCAGGACTCAAAGCCGAACAAAAAACATACCAAGCATGGACAAACAACAAGATTTTCGTCATACAGTCCCATTGTGAGAAAAAACGAACCATTGGTAAACTTTGAAGCAAAGGAAATAAAGCAAAGGCCAAGCCACAGCTAGCAAAAAACCAAATACATATTGCTAGTGCTTGAAACTGTCAAAATTTAACAAGTTGAAGGCCAAAAAGAAACCAAGAACTAACAACAACCATCACAAGCCGGTATCACATGAAACCGTTTAACTCTGCAAACCTAGTGAAACCATCCAACCACTCCATCCCTTCCTCCGGCACCAGCTTCAGCTTTCTCTTCAGAAAATCCACGGCCACATCTGCAATCTTTCTGTGCCTTGATAAAGCAGGCCCTTTAATGTCTAAGAGAAAGGGGAAAACTTTGACAGCTTCGTCCTAATCCCATAAAAGAGCCAAGTCGGAAGGGCGCGGAATACCTTTACCAATAAAGGCCGCCTTTAATGTCATGTCAAGACCTCCAAGCAAATCATCCCGAAACAAACGAACCATCATCTCCTTGGCCTCCGCCTTCGGGGTGTCCAGGTCCAGAAGCACAGCAAGAAACCGAGAGGAAATATGTGCATTGTCTCTGGCAAATTCCTTCCTATCCAAGTGTCCTTTGCCTAGGACCATTTTAACAACATCAATTGACGCCGCATCGTCCACGAGCAAAATGCGCTTTAACCTCTGGTCCGAAACTTCTCGAAAGGCAATCTGCCTCTCCGTGGCCACCAAAGAAATTGGTGTGTCGACGCCAAAGCTTTCTAGACCTTCTGCCGAAATGTGGATGATGAATTTCGACCTTGACGTCCGAGCCATTCAAATCTTTGATAGCCGCTCCCTGCAAAAAAACAGAAGACAATACCAAAATTCGAAACCCATGCTTAAGAAAAGACTTCATGAGTTCATTTAAAACATCCGAATGATGATATCAGGCCTTCACACACGAATCTGAATAATGGCCAGTCGAACAAATTGTCCTTGCCATGAATACAAGCTACGGCCTCCGTCCTTCCAACTTCAAACCATTATTAATTCGAATGACGTGAATTGTCACTCAGCCCTTTAACTTTCGTTTCAATGAATGCCAAGCCCAACGTGTCACACTGGCGGCGCTATGAAAGTTGTGCCATGCATACCCCTTGTCCATCTCCAAACATTTCGCGAATTTCAAGAGCGTCCAACTTAGTAAGGAAGCTACTTCTATCAACGGCTAAAGATAGAATATTGAATGTGACAAGACCAAGCCGCAATCCCAAGCTTCATATCCGTCCCAACCGCCACCTCATGTCCACCCTGGACTCCGAGTGTCCAAGTGAGGGGCGGGGCTAGCCGACCCAACCACCCACTTGCATTATGTAACTTTTACTACAAATAAAAACTTTCAATTATTTCTTAAATTTAGATCGTTAATTCTAGAGCACATATAATTTTTTAGTAGTTTTTTAAAAATATTTTTTTTATAATTAATTTTGAAATTTGTTATAATAAATAATTTAGACTTATATTTTCCCATGGGACATTTATCAAAACATATATATGAAAATTAAATTATTTTTTTCATTGAAACAAAGGCATTCATATGAAAAGAAGTGCATTTAAAAAATAATCTAGCAAAATTTGTTATTTTTGTAATGTTTTTAATAAAGGTTATTATTTTTCCATAATAGAAATATATTCATTATAAGATTAAAAAAGTATAAGATGTATTATAATTTTTAGAAAGCTAATATTGAGGGGCATATACTTGCAAAATAATATTTTCAAATGATTTTATTTGATCTTCCAAAATGTGAAGTGAAATCACTTTTTTTTTTTTTAACATTTTGATAGGTGTAGAGGAAAATTTGCTTTAATATCAAGGTGGTTCTATCCAAGGGTATTTGATCTAAAGGGGGTTTGATCCAACCCCTTTCAATCAAACCCCCTTAGACAAAATTCCTCTAGACTTAAATTGTAGTCAAAAAAATCATAATTTCACATAAAAATCAAATGTTCCACAAATAGAAGACATAAGATGTTTAGAAAATACTAAGTCAAAAGCAATTAATTTCAAACATAAGAAAATTTAAAAATATAATATAAAAACTGATATAATATGTTTGGATCACCTCTAAAAATGTGAGTTTACTATAAATAAATCATATTTAACCTTGTATTGAAATTAAAAGATAATATTGAGGAGGGAAACAACTTGAAAAATCAGATTTTTATAAAGTTTATAAACTTTTCACAATGTAAAATATTTTATATTTTACAGAAGATTTTTAATTAAAAAGTTTAATTTTTTTAATAATCTCAATTTTTCAAATAAAGTATTTAGGTTGCCCAATTTGATTATATTTTAAGCACTTTATGGTATTGCGTTATCCATCTCCACCACACCCTTGTAAAATAGACGTGTTTTCATTTCCCACCCCTCTTTAAGTATTGTCCCCCTACCAACTTCACCGGCAAAATCATCCACATGTTATTCCTTCTATTTAACTCTTCCTCAACTAAATTTGGTCAACTATGATTCTAAATAGCTTAACAATAGCTCTTCCTCTTCTATTCTATATTTTTATAAATAGCTTAACAATTAGACTATCACTGATGCTTCCAAAGGGAAAGTGCCTATTTCAGCTAATAAAATCTTGTAAGACATTGAACTATTCATTTTGAGGTTGTTGAAAGGAAAAATAGCTTATATATCTCTTCAATTTAAAGAATACTAAATGACTTTTCTAAACAAGCTTGAAGTTTCAAATTAATTATGTTTATCCAAAAAATATTCTTTAGTGGTTGTAAATTTTTATTTTTTCATTATACATTTTATTTATATATATAGAAGCTTAAAAAAATTCTATTCAAATTTGAGATATTATTTTTTATTACAATTATTTATAAATATTAAATAGTTTAATGATGAAAAGTTAGTCTAATAATTATTTATTATTATAAGCATGGAAAAAATATAAAATTGATATTATTTGTTTTATTATAGGATGGTTTTTTTTTTAATTTAATTTTGACAAAAAAATAATTATTAATACCTACCTTTAGATGGATATTATTGCATCCAGCCATACGAGCCATATGGATTTGCCAGTTAGTGCATTAAAAATTGTAATATTTCTTAATTTAAATATGGCAATATAAACTGTTGTCTGAATTTTTTTTTAAATAAATTAAATTATTTTGAAGTGTTTCAGACTATTTTTCTGCTCCTACAGTTTGTTCTGATTTTCAATAGTATTAGATTTTATTTCAAAAATCAGAAATCTTATTTTCAAAATTTAATATTGGCTGCAATGGCTCAATTCACTGCCAAAATTCACCGTCATTACAAATTCACATCCTCTAGAAAATTAATGCAAACTTTGCAATTAATTTTCAGGGGTGAATTACTGGTGGTGAATTTTCCTTGAGGTGAATTTGTCATGGCAGTGAATTTTCTAGCGGTAAATTGTTGGCCTGAATTTTCCAACAATGAATTGCTTCAAAAATCGGAAATCTTATTTTCAAATTCATGCCCATAATTCACCAAAAATTCACCGCTATGGCAAATTCGCCTCAAAGAAAATTCACCACTACCGCTAGGCAAACTTTCAATTGCTAGTGGTGAATTTTCCTTGAGGTGAATTTGTCATGGCGGTGAATAAAACTAGAGTTTATGATAAAAGTATTTGGGGACATTTCAAACAATGTGCTAATGAAAAAGCACTGATGCCAAATATAAAATATAAACCCATATTGCTAACATATATTCAATAATGCTAACATTAATCCATATTAACCTAATAGGATATGCCTAAAGATCTTCCAGATGATGAATCTGAAACTTTATCTCCTCAATTTGTAATTAAAAACAAAGATCAACCTCTACTTTCAATAAATTGAGCACATACAGAAAGCACTTTGAATCAAAAAAGGGCTTAAGGTTGTATTGAGTCATAGTAGGTTTTCATTACAATAAAAAACGAGAAGAATTTGAGGCAACAAAGATTAACATTCAAATTCTAGAGCTGGCTCCAACTAATGCACCTCAATCTTCTTTGAGAAGAATGATAGGTACCCTGACTAGAAAGCAAAGATATTAAAATAAATGGCAGAAGAGAAGACGACAGAGAATACAAACGCATTCCCAAAGGTTGGTAAGTTAAAGTTGGTTGCTAAGAAGAGCATTGGTATTTTTCCTATGATTGAGCCTAAGATGGAAACTGTTGATTGTATCCCCTAGTCCTATGTTTCCTACTACTACTTCCAAATCCCCTTCTCCATTGCCTATTATAACAATAGCTGCAGTGCAGCATAGTTCCTGCCAAGTGCTGGCTGGACAGTTTTAAGAAACCAGAAATTGTTTGGAAAACTAAACATATGATCATGATCTGTGTTTATAGAAGAGCAGCACAACTATAGGTAATTAGATCCTGTTAATACTGAGTTTAAAGACTGTAATTTTCATATTATGTGCCATGATTTTCATGGTGGTATGTTCATACCATTAGCCGACTGACTCCTGCAATATAAAATAGATAATAAGAATGTAAGTGTATGACAAACATACCAAGCTTTTCTGTGCACAGTTTAAAAAACAACCAAGTGGAAGTTTGGATTTTACCAAGCATCCCTGGCTGGTAAGGACATTTAGGCCTGAAAAAAGGTGGAGGCCACCAAATGGGTAAATGCCTCAGTTAATGACTTTATAACCTTACCAAAATAGGATTGAATGGAAGACAAACCTTCAAAGGGATCAAATTTTTTCATTCAATCGCAGTTAGCGCTAGTTGTAAAGAAATAAAGAAATTCAAGTCATTGTATTGATCCCATGAATTGATACATTAACAATGGCTCAAAGTAACATAACAAGACAAAAAATATAGAACCTTGATTGTCAATATTTTATACAAACGAATAACTCCTTGGCTAGTTTTGCTAATGCAAAAAATTTGCAAACAACTAGTTGCAAAAACTTTTTAAACCCCCACAGATCCGAGCAGGAGTTCTGGATTATCTAAATCATTAATTCGTCTCAAATCCTCCTGGAAGCCATTGCCACATCTCGTTCCACCTTAAGTGTACAGTGAAAACACATCTACACAACCATACTCAACCCCTCTAGCATGAGAAAGGGAAATTTCTTGTGAGTGAAAGAATCGTTGTAACAACACCAAAAGTTCCTTTTCCATTACACGACAGAGATTGAGCCCTTAACAAGAAACCTAACCAAATCACATACTTCCCCTCATCATCATTTTAAATAACATCTGTACATGGTCTAGCTTTTATCTAGCTAGAGATGGATTCCCCCACAGGAAAAAAAAAAACAGAAAAAGAGTTCTGTAAGTTAGCAAGGTAGTTACTGCTATTATGACTTCACCTAGAAAAATTTAACATTTCTTAATCATTCTGCATAGACAGACAAATCTAGCCCTTAGTGCCATGGAATCTTTAAAAGGCAATGACAGTGAAAACGAATTTGTGGGTAACAACTATAGTAATTATCATGTTCCCATGTTCGCCAAGATATTTCTTATGTTACTTTGCCTTTAAAGGGTCCTTTTAAATTAATACTTTCTGCAGGTCTTAGAAAATTAAAACAGAGTTGCAGACAAAATCCACTTGGGTGATGATAATGGGAATTTTCTATTTACCAGTTCTTCGAAAATTAATACAGTGTAATAGAGTTTGCATTTAAACAGCCCTTTTAAATTAATATCGTCCGCATAACATTGAAGTTAGGAAGTTCTTACAAAATTAATACAAAGTTATAGATAAAACAGAGTTGGGTAATGATAATGGGAATCAACTTTAAGCAGTTCTTAGAAAATTAATAGACAGTTACAGAGAATACACATCTGGGTGATGATAATGGGTCCTCCTTGGGAAGCAAAAAGACTTTCTGCTTTCATCATGTTTACAATCATTGTTGTGAATCTCTCCAACTCCCTCTGCACTCACCAATACAGTAGCAATTCATGCATCATAAAACGAGCTATTTGAAATTCTCATATATTCAAGGGCCTCTGTAAAAGAGGGAAAAAGGCAGCTGTACCTTGAATGGCTCATTATCTGTTCTAAAAATTGTGTCTGGTATATCATGAAGCCAGTAGGGAAATCCCCTGCAAACAAGGCAACATGCAACATTAGAGAAACATACATTCAATGTGGTAGTAAAACACAAGCAAAATGTACCATCAGAGAAACATATATTCAATGTGGTAGTAAAGTATCTATACTGTTATAGATTGAGAACATGAGGGATACCCATAAACTGTAAAAGAGGAAAAAAGGCAACTGTACCTTGAATGGCTCATTATCTGTTCTAAACATTGTGTCTGGAATATATGAAGCCAGTAGAGAAATACCCTGCAAACACAGGCAAAATGCACCATTAGAGAAACATACATTCAATGTGGTAGTAAAACACAGGCAAAATGTACCTTGGATGGTTCATTAACTGTTCTAAAAATTGTGTCTGGTATATCATGAAGCCAGTAGGGAAATCCCCTGCAAACAAGGCAACATGCACCATTAGAGAAACATACATTCAATGTGGTAGTAAAACACAAGCAAAATGTACCATCATAGAAACATATATTCAATGGGTAGTAAATTATCTATATTGTTATAGATTGAGAACGTGAGGCATACCCATAAACTGTAAGAGAGAAAAAAAGGCAGTTGTACCTTGAATGGCTCGTTATCTGTTATAAACATTGTGTCTGGTATATCATGAAGCCAGTAGGGAAATCCCCTGCAAACACAGGCAAAATGCACCATTAGAGAAACATACACTCAATGTGGTAGTAAAACACAAGCAAAATGTACCATCAAGAAACGTATATTCAATGTGGTAGTAAAGTATCTATATTGTTATAGATTGAGAATGTGAGGCATACCCATAATTCCACTGTGAGTCAATGCATGGCCCAATTCTCAGACTCACATACAGTCCTTTAGAGTGTATTAGCTTTACAAATGAAACCAAATCGAACCTCTCCTCAAAATTAAACTGCAATCACAAATACTAATATAGGATTAGACTTATGAACATAATCTTATAAACATGATTGAAGATATTCTATAACGTGTTCCAGGTAAGGGCAAGGTAACATTAAAACTTATTCTGGACGCCTTGTAACCAACAGTGGGGTCAACTTAGGACGGGGAGGGAATAATTTCATTTAATAAATTTTAATCAACTTTATAAGCATTAAGATTTCAGAATCTAGTTTATCATAGAAAAATATATTTAAGATCATTTTCGGACAGAGTATAAGAAGCAATGGCAAACATATTGGCGTGAATATCGAACAGGAAAACAACCTACTTGTATAGCGATTTTCCAGGTGTTTCCAGTGATACACATAGTAATTCAGTAACTCAATGCCTCGGTCCACTGTCCACAGCCCAAGGAGATGGGCGATACCCTCACAAACAAACCTGCGCCTTCCACAGTTGGATGTTCTTGGTCGGTTCTAAACATTTGTACTAATTGCGTCGTACCCATTCTATAACCGCTTTATGCATCTTCGGAATTCTTTAACAAAGTCAACAACAAAAGAATCTGTGTTCTTAGCATGGGCATAGAGGATGCGCGGATGTTTCAAGAGCTTCTTCATTGAATCTCCAACGCACTTGTTGATGAGTGTTTTATGACACACCAAACATCAGAATAAAAATGTCCAAAGACACTTTATCCTCTCTTGAAAAAACCACCACGTATGCTAAGATTGCGAGAAGATCATATGGCGATTCCAAGGTTTCTTTAGTCGGGTCTCGACGTGTGGATAAGCTCAATGGCCGTTGTGATTTGCTGGTAATGAACAAGGGGACTTACGTAAAATCTTTGCAAGTTCAGGACTTAGGAAATTTATCGTTAAAGGCTTTCAATTAGGACTTTCAATTGTGGATCTCAAAAAAAAATGGCAAAAAGACAAGGGTTCAGAGAATCTAGTCTAAGCCTAAGAACTCAAGAGACAGTAAGGACTCGGTGAAGAGAAATAAACCACACTTTGTTTCGCCTCCTGTTGGACAACATACGCAAAATGGGTGCAATCTTCAAGGGGTTTGTGAGAATAATTTTCAAACCTCGAATGAGGCTGAAGTTAAGCTTCCACGATTAAGAGCTCAGGCTAACTTTACAAATCGAATGCAAATCATCCATTCGAAAAAAGTATGAGCTACACTTCACCATTGAGTCAATGCGATCAATCTCTCATTCAATTAACAACTTTCAAAGCAAATTCTACTTAATCTAACTTTAATTCTAATCTATGGCGGAAGAAGATATGCAACCTCGCTTACTATTTGATAATAAGAAGTTATTCAAGGCAAATCATGCTCAAGAGCTTTTATTATTCAAAATAGTCTCAGTGCAACAATACACATATTCCGTCTCCACACAAAATGAAAATGAGAGAGCACTAGTTTATATAGAGCCTCAAAAATGAAATGAAGGGCCGAGATTAAAACAAGATTAACGGCCAAGATTATTACAACCAAACCCTAATTAGGGTTTCCCAAAATAACAAGAGTTATCAACCAGAAATCAATCAAAAAAGTGGCAGTTCCAGCTATAATCTAGGAGAGGCGTCCTTATCCATCTGAGTAGCAATGTGCTTGGCGAATCTGGACACTACGGTAATGACCTCGTCCATCGTGACAGGTGGCAACATGCTGATCCGGAATTCAAGTCCGTCCAACTTCTCAGCACATCTAGCAAAAGTACCTTCCCAATCTACCTCCTGCTTCTCAAAATCCTTTCGAATGGATGAGAGTCTTGCCACTCTCGCAAAGTCTTGTCTCAAGAATGGTCCAGTGGTTGAGAAGAAAGTTTCTTGAACTTTATGCTTCAATCTCTCCAACTGCATGTCGTTCTCCCGGATGACTTCACGGTCGAACACTTCTGTAGTTGTCATGTAAATCTTCTCCTGGATCCTTCTGACCTGTTCTTCAATTCCAAGCCCATCGACTTTTGCCTTCTCCAAGACTTCTTCTCATATTGTCACTGCCCAAAACCAGTGATGAAAATCATATGCTGCCCCTACAGCAATCACCCTTTTATCAACTAACTCCTCTCTCGGAGTGTTCTTCAAGATTCTAAGGCTTGGAATAAGCCTTTCCTGCATATCCGGGATACCTTCCCACGCCTCTACCATGTCCATCAATCTGAAAGAAATGAAGAGGTTCGTCCATAAGCAAGTGCCAACTTCTCCATGAACAAGGCCGCCTCGTGCCTTCACTTGCTATCCAGTCTTGAGCTTCCCTGGCCGTCACCATTTCGTGCTCGACATCCCTAGTCATCTCCTGTGATGAATTGAGGAGAGAAGGAACAGTCGCATTGCCTCGATCAAGTGGTTGGGTCAAATGCTGTATATATTCTTTGAGACGTTCGACCTCCTCCTTATACTCCTTCTTAGCCACTTCCTTTTCTAGTCTCGCTTTGATAGTCGAGACGGAATTATCTAACTCCTCTACTTCTTGACCTTTTGAGGTCGGGCCAAGGTCAACAGTGGTTATAGCATACTCCTGTGGAGTGATCTCGTCCTGTGGCTTGTCCACTGTAGGCACTGCAATGTGCACGGAACGGTCGCCTGCCTCGTTCCTCTAAATGGTGGAGAACTTCTTGGCGGGCTTCTTGACTGCAACCTGCTCTAATCTTGCCAAGAAATCGGCAGTATCATCCTCTTCTTCTTGTTGAGCCTCTGCAGGCACCTGGATCTTCATTCTTTCCAACAGCCAGTCTGGAATAGTCGACTGTTCAATGCCATCCTCTACTTGAACCTCATCCTCGTTTGGAACATCCACGACTCCCCTGAGAGCGGAAATCATTCCCTCCTCGAAGTCATTGTTCTGAGCTTCGATCTCATTGTCTGAACCCAAAATTTCTGTGCCCGTAGGTGACAAGGGCTCTTCATCATCTAGTTGAATAGGTTAATCATTTTCCTCTTGAACTGCAGGGGGTTCAAGCATTTCTACCAAGGAGTCGTCTATATTAGCCACCAACTCGTCAATATTCCTGGATGCGGCAGAACGAGAAGGTTCTCCCTTATGCCTCTTGGAAGCAGGCTCAACACTTGGCATTATTTCTTTTCTTTTCTCTCCAATCCCGACCAAGTCTTGATGGGATGCACCAGCATTAGAAGAATATGACTCTGATTCGCTCAACAGATCATATGTGAGCGTGATTCCTCTCTGTCTCAATTCTTGGGCATGATAATCAACCCACCACTGGGAATACTTAGTTACTGGCCTCATTAGGGTGGCTAGGTCTGCGTGCTCTGGTTCTGACCATTTCACCGAAGGGAGAGGTCGGCTTTCCTCAAAGTGTGGCTGGACGTGGTTTCCATCATCTTGTAGCTGGTCAGGCACTCGGCAAAACTCAATTGTCCTCATGAAATCTAGTGGCATCCTGGACCACATTTTCCGCCTGACCTCATACTCATCGGCAGCATTTGCCCAGAAATCCTCCAATTCCATCCTGTGCTTGTACTTTCTTCCTTCCACTGTCCGAATGTTATGATGTGGATCATAGTTGACCCTGGACTTGTAAGCCGTGAAAGGATACCACTGGATCTCCAGTCTTGCACTCTCAGCTGCCTGTGCTGATGGACAATATTCTAACATATTCCCGATGAAGAATGGGAATGTGACGGACGCCTTCTTGGTTGGTCTTTGGATATTCTGGTACTCTTCTAATTGTCTCAAAACCTCGAGCAATATCATCCGATTGGTCGGATAGATAGGCAATTTATAGGGATTTCCAGTAAATCCCTGGATCCTGATATATGTGAATTTCGGGAACTGGATGAACCAAGACCCGTATTTACTGATAAGGCTTTTCGCTTCATGGCTCAGCCTCTGATGCACTCCTCCTTGAAGCTTTCTGGTGATATGCATTAGGAATGCATCATGTACCCTCCTGAAGTGAGTCTTCTCCTTCAACTGGAGCTGAGGATAACAGTCGTAAGGCCTGAGCTCGTTCTCCCCATTGCCAATTTTGCCCTTGCAGATCAATCCTGGATACTTGTATGATCTGGCCAACAGATATACAACATATGAACTCATGTGAAAAGACTTAGTCTCTTCAAGGTTGATCAGCTGCTCATGGAGGTTGTCACTTAGCATCCGTGACCAGTTGAACATTTTGACTCCAGAGGTGATCTCATCTATAAAATAGTACATCCAGCTCTCGAAGAAGGCGCCTTGCGGGTTACCAGCTATTCTGTTTAGCATCAGCACGATATCCCCAAAATCTTCCTTGAAGTCCGTGCGGCGAGGCCTCCTGGGCAACTTTTTGATTGAAGGCTTTGGCTTGTCCATCCACACCTTGTTGACTGTTGTGGCGCACAGATCTGGCTGACTGTCATATAATCTTTTAGCTTCTTCCTTGGTCTTATAGACCGTCCGTGAATGCTCGGGGATGCCGAAGGTCTCCTGGATTGCAACTTCGCCCAAGTGTGCCAAGACTCTTCCATCGGGTGCGATGATTTGTCTCTTTTGAGCGTCATAATGGAGAGCACACTCCACCATCAACTCTGCACAGTCCATTGCCGATGGGAATCCAGCTGCTTGGAATATCCCGTTTCTTACCATCCGTCTGGCTATTGCTGTGGGAAGTCCCTTCTGCCCGTACACTCTTTTCTTGAATTCATCAAAGTCTACGTGTCCGAGATCAGTGTCCACGACATTCTTCCACTTTGAGATGACCTTGGTCTCTTTCTGAGCACCCTTGTTGGCAAACTTCATTTTCAGTTTCTTTGATGGTTCGCCTGCCGTGATCGTCAACCTGCAGTCATAAAATTATCATTAATATAAAGACCTTTTCAAATAATTAAATCTCGTGCCTTGGATTCAAAAAATGACTTTCAGCTGTTCAAATAATTAAATTATCACGAAAAAGCAAGCTGAAAGTGGCTTGGATGAAATTGAAAATTCTGCCAGAACTTCGTCAAGATGAAAGTACATGAAAGAGATAGCAAATTTATTTGACCAAACACCAAACCTCAGTGAAGAACCGTCGAATGCAAATCAGATTAAAAATCTGATTTTTTTGAAAAGTGCGCCCCTCTTCAAGAAGAATTCAGCTTTGAATAAATCTCTTTCTTTTTTTCTTGCGAAAAATTCCTCAGCATAACACTGCTTCTCTCTCTGGGAAAATTCGACTCTGCCTATTGATGAATTAATTGCCTGACAATTTCGAGAAAGATTAAATTTCTCTTCAGCTGTGTGTGAAAAAATGAGTTGCTAAAACTCATTATAATGCTGAAGGATTGAATTCGATTTAGCAACTGCCATATTCTTTCTCGATCTCGATTTGTTTTCATTTATCCAAACAGGCAACTTTCCTTTTATTTTCCGACAAGGATCAGTCTCAAGCTTATCCGGGCAAATCTTCAAAAATTCGATTTTTCATTTAATGTTTATCTTTGATTTTTCGAATTTTTAAATAAAACATTAAATAATTTAATTAAATTCATGGCGAATTTAATTCTTCTTGTCGGATTTCGTCTCCGCCTGGCGTACTTTATTTTCTTCCAATTCTTGTCTGGCAAAATTGATTTTTCCCAAGGCATTTTTAAATTCCAAATAGTTGAAGATTAATTATTAAAATATTAAAAATATTTTAATTAATTCCAACCCGTTCATTTTGGACCCATGGCTATTTCAATTTTTCTTCCATTTTTCTTGGCTAAGAGTGTATTTTCCAATTTCATCCTCGATTTCGTCTAGCCAAACCAAAATTCAAGCCATTCCGTCGAAATTTTATTGCCAGATCCCTATTTTTCTTTGCCGAGGCGAGATTTTAAACTTATTTTGCTCTGCCAAAGTCAAATATTTCCTTGCTCAGTCGAATTTTTCTAGGAAAAA
Organism: Sequoia sempervirens; assembly: GCA_007258455.2. Taxonomy (NCBI): domain Eukaryota; kingdom Viridiplantae; phylum Streptophyta; class Pinopsida; order Cupressales; family Cupressaceae; genus Sequoia; species Sequoia sempervirens. Next base: position 188,125,476 of record VDFB02256132.1, read on the forward strand.
TCCTTGTCCGAGTGTCTTAGTTGGGCGAATTTCCTTGATGTCTGACATATTCTTCCTCCTTTTGGCCAAGGACGATCCTTCCTTTCTCTTTGCCTTGCGCATTTTTCTTCAGCCAAAGTTGACAATTTCTTCGCATTTTCTCCATACTTAGGCAAATTTTATCTCTTCAAATTTTATCTCTTTTCTACCTTTGTGTTAGGCACATTTCGTTTTATTCTTAGCCAAATCCCAACTTCCTCTAGCATGTGTACTTTCAAGCTTGGCATTTATCCTCTTACAAGTGTCGTGATACTTGGTCAAAAATCTCAACTTTCCATCCTTTTAGCCTCTGTACTTAGGCAAATATTCGAACCTTTTCTTAGACTTGGCATTAACACTTGGCCAAAAATCATTCCTTTATCCCTTCATCTGCTTAGGCGGACTTCCTTAGCTTCTTGGACAAGTATCATGGACGTCTTTAGCACCTTGCTAGCCTCCTCTAAGTGTATGGCGGACTTCATAGATCTTTTGGACGAACCCCTTGGATGTCCCACTTTTCTAGGGCGGACCTTGAAGCTTTTTGGCACTTGTCTCTTTGGAATTATCACAACACTTAGCCAAAAAAAATCATTTTTCCACCCCTTTAAGCTCTTACTCTTAGGCAAAATTTCGAAATTTTCCTTGGCTGGGCATCAACACTTAGCAAAATTTTGATTTTTCCTCACTTTACATGTCTAGGCGGACTTTGGAAGGGTCAAGGATGAGTTGGGCGGACTTTAGAGGTCTCTAGCACATGCATGGGCGGACTTTGGAACCCTTTTGGACATCCCTCTGTGCATATGGCGGACTTTGGGTAGTCTTAGGATGTGCCTCTTGAATGCTGGGCGGACTTTAAGACTCTTTTGGACATCCCTTTGTGCATATGGCGGACTTTGGGTAGTCTTAGGATGTGCCTCTTGAATGCTGGGCGGACTTCACCAGCTCTTTGGACATGCAGGGCGGACTTCAAGACTTCCTAGGATGAGCTTCCTTGCTGCATGGCGAACTCCATGACTTCCAGACCTATAAACATCTTCCTTCATCCTTCCTCCATGGCGAATTTTCAGACTTGAACACATTTTTTTACAAATTTCACCATGATTTCATCCTCAGATCTGCTTGATCTTGAACTGGTTTTGACTGATTTTTCCAGATTTTTGAACTTTTTTTTGTTGGGTCTGATTTTCATGCTTTTTACTTGTTTTTTCCAGATTTTTCAAAAAAAATTCAAATTTTCATTTCGATTTTCTGAGAGTTCTATTGAGTTTTTCAAACTTCTGAGTGCGTTTTCAGAACTCGGGACCCTTCTAAAAATAGAAACTTTCCAAAATAGAAACTTTCTAAAATAGAAAAAGCAAACCCTAAAAAATAGGGAACCTTGTTTGGTCCGAAAATGCCAAAAATAAAAAATCGAAAAAGCAACTTTTCCTAAAAAGTCTATCAATAATTTACGTCGATCAGTGTTCTACTGATCGCAAACTGACCTGAAACCCTTAGCAAAATGATCTCGTAACCGTTGCAAGGAGACGAACCCTAAAAACTAGCAGGCAACTGGGGGTCCCCATCAGCGATGGGCGATGTGTGAAAAGGTCACAACAGACTCTTCCTTATGGCTGTAATACCTATTATATGCAGTGTTACTATGATATCATCCAAGCCATATTCTGCATCCCCCATTTCATAAGCCCCGCTCCCTCCTCTCTCTCTCTAAACGCCTCGAGTTTCATCCTCAAGAGGCAGCCATATACGTCTCAGCCAATGCTACGAGTGCTTATCGCCGGTTTGGTTTGGTTGACATGAGAAGGATAAGACATCTCTGGAGTTTGCGTTGACCTATACCATGCTCCCAGCTTTGATGGTCTTTCACAGTGGTTACCTTCCTTTTAATAGACTTCCAGTCGCAGCTTTGCTTGTTTACCATAATAACCCATTCCAAATCCTGAATGTCCATAACCCCCGAATACTTTTGTAGGACCACCTCCAAGTGTTTTCAACAAATTGTTTTGTGCAGAACCTATTGCAGTCTGCCAGCCCACATGCCTTCGTATTTTGCGCAGATAGACTACCCTCAGTTGATCTGCTCAGCCAGGGGTCAATATCATATTCCTGTTTGAAGCCATCAACGCAGTCCAATTGTCCTTGGCCTATGTAGCCGCGTGAATCCTGTGCCATAGCTTGCCAATGCAGACGTACCTCTGTGCGTACGGTGAGAAAGGGCTCAGAAGTCCCATGACACACATCCTTCTAGCCCTGAAAATACTTGATTTTCTGTCGAATTCAATGGGCTCCCTGCACGAGATAATAATTTTCTTTATTTCTTTACTTTTCCCACTGATATCTGAGCAGTACGCAACATACATTCCCCATACCCCACTCACCTCGGTATTCGAGGAAATCCTCAAAGAGACGAAAGACGTGAAACAAATTTCTTAATTGATTTAGAGTTTCATAAAATCTCCATGTGACTTGTAGAAACCGTAGCCAAGGGAGTAGACTATTTAACTAGCAATTGCACCTTCATGTGCAATAGGTACGCCGAAGACATATTAGTTAATTATTTGTTAAATTTGTTTATTATAACCCAGAAAAAGCCATTTGAGATCCGTAAGCTACTAATCATATTTTTTAATTGGCAGAAAAGTAAGCAGTTATGAATTTCTCAACAACCGAGAAACATTAAAGAGAAAACAGTATTTCTTTATTAATCTTCACACAGATTATTCTTGGGCTTTTCATTCTCGAGCCATGTCGATGGTTCAAGTTTTGGTATCCTTGGTTCGAAATGAAATGTAGAAAAATAAGTACTGAACTTAGAACACAGTAAATAATTCATAATTCAGTGTCAATTGTGAATTCAAAAATGTTGAAGATACATCAAAATGGTTTATATGACTATATCTACACATGAAATAAATACAAATTTTTAATCATCATATTGCTCTTCATCAAGAGCATCAATCATATGGTGATTTGTCAGAAGCACAAGCAACACCATTGCCACTTGTATGGTATGCAAGTCTTGTGTAGCAAATGATTGAAGTATGTACTGGTGTACTCTCCCTCTTCCCTCTTTGTATATCCCTCTCTTTCTCAAGTCCTTTGTTTGTTCTTTAAGTCTCACTCTATTTTTTCCTCTATGTCCATACCCACCCTCTCTCTCCTACCCTTCCCCCAAACATAACATGACCCTGCTGGTAATGGAGCTTAGTTAAAAGGATCCCTACAAAAGGATGCATATAAAAGGATGCATAGCTCATGTGAACCTATCACTGATCATGTTTGGATCCCTATAAAAGAATGCATAGCTGATTTGAACCTATCACTTCTCCATTGAGACCTTTGTTGCACAAAAATCTCTTGCTAAATGGACTACCAATTTACCTCACGTACTGCAAAATGTTTGCACAAAATAGACCAAATTATTTCCTAATTGACCTTCCACGCCTCTTAAGCTTGTGTTGATGAAGATTATATGAGACTGTTTTACTTTTTAGCTGTTGTAAAGCTACTTGGTATTCAAGAAAAAGACGTTTATAAATGTTTTGAGTAAACTATAAATTTCAATTTCATACCTATAACCAGACGACCTCTTCTAGTTTCTACAGTTATTTCAGATCCTGTCATCTATAACTTTTTGCCAGTTTTAGACATCCTAGTTTCTTCTCTTTTTGCCCAATTTACTGTACAAATTAAGAAAAATGCCAATAAGAAACATTTTAAAAAGCTGCAAGCTCATTCTGAGATGCAAACAAATTTCAATGAACAAATTTCTGTGTTTTCTCAACCTGCTATCAACAAATTGATAACCTGAATGTCTTTCCCCCTATCAGTAGGAGTTAGATCATGAATTTTGTAGTTGTTTTATAAATGACCCACACCATATTTTTTTAAATGACACACAGCATTGTCAACTGATGAAAACAGTTAAGCAAGAAGGTTTCACACCCTCATACCCATCGTCCTCTTGTAGAAGAATGCGAAGTAGAGGTGTTTTTCACATTACTTTTCTATTTGCAGGGCGACCACTCTCATTACAAGATACAATCTGCCCAGAATTACACTCAGACCAGCAGATAGCACTCCAACAAAACTAACATGGTCTGGATTTGTTCCAGACTGTTGCATTTAAAAAATAAAATGAACGGCCTCTCTATCACACCCACAGATGACACATTCAACAATTATCGGATTCTAGAAAGCCACATTTCTTTCTCGCATTCTCTAAAGAGTTCTATGGCTATATAAAACACCCTCTTTGCATAAAATTATAAAAATTCAGTTATCATCTCATTCCAAGTCGCTACATTTGGTTCTGCCATTCTCGTAAAGCTTCCAAGCCTCGCCAAGAAACCATTTTGTGCAAATCCAACAATCATTGCATTGCATCAGACAACATTCCGTTTAGGCATTTTTTGAAGAACATTGAAGGCCTCAGATAGAGTATCTGATAAGAACTGCAACTTCTCACAACAACCAAATTCCAAAATCAATTTTGACATAACTTTAAATTAACCAGATGATGGTAATGTGTAGTTCAGAAAATAAATGCATAACAGTTGGGTAGTTTCCCACAGCTAAATTGCATGATAGCAGAAATTAAAAACCTGAGTTTGAAGAGGAAATTGAAGCACAGTTGTGTGGCAACTTTGAACAGTTAAGAGATTTCCAGTAAAGAACAACCGTAGGCATTTAAATATAGAGCTGCTTTGATTTCTTTCTATTTTTATTTCTTATAATAGCTTCACCTATGACGTGCAATAGACCCACTAATCAAAGAAATCAGATACAGCATTGCATATTTCCCTCCCAGTACATCAATTGACCCTGTCTATGTCATTCAATCACCCATGCTTTAAATGAGATACGGCATTCCAAATTTGAGCAACCATATACAGCTAAAAAATAAGTCTTTCTATCTTCATTATCATAATTTTGAATTTGTAGTTTATGTTTATCAGTCTGCAACATGCCTTCCATTGAACATATGTAAACAGAACAGTTTACTGACTTGCACGTAGATTGACAATGAAAAATTATGTGTTATACTTATTTTGAATTTTCACCTCTAAAATCTCCAACTGGTACATGAATACCATTGAATTTCTGATTTAGTTATCTATATAGCTTTAGAGATTGGATTCGCAATAGAACACTTTAATATTAAGTTATTTTCCAAGCAAACAATTAAGTTTGATTTCTGTGAATTCAACATCTCCAATATGTGCAAGATAAGACAATGCAAAGCAGCCCTAACTGATATGAATTTTATATAGGTGGTTTGACAATTGATATCTAAAAGTATTCTCCCCAACATTACCCGACGATGCATCCACAAAATCTAGCTATTGTCCAGGAGGTTTTCGGGGACGTGGGAGAATGGGACATCCTTCCCCTTAGCCCTCTTTTTGGTTATATTTTGGGACATCCCTGAAAGAGGGCATATACACAGGATGCTTCCATTTTTTAGCATAAAATGGGAACACCATGGCTTTGTCAAGACATCCCAGAGACATAATGATGCGCCCTGGCTATCCCAAGCACTTCAAGGCATCCCAACATCACCCACTCAAAAACAGACAAAACAAACATTCTTAAACAACTAAAACTGATGCAATGGCCAATGCGATATAGCTCAGCATATTCAAATTAATTTCCATTTCCATTGTTCGAATGGTTTGCTTTGTACTTGCAAATGGATGGAAGTCCTATGGATTATACAGGGCATTTATAGCATTCAGATACTCCAATTTACCAATGAGCAGATTATGTAGCGGTGCACAGACAGTTCTCAAAGCAATAAAGGATGATGAATTTTGTTTCAAGTTGCAGTTGCAAGGGGGGTCAACAGATTCCCAGATATGGATTGCTCCAATTGAAATCCATTGTTGCTAAAGTTGTTGCCTTGGAGACTAAAGTTGAAGACCTCAAAGGGAAGATGAGAGTTATCTCTCACTTTGGTTTTAAAGTAATTCATCGCTTGGTGACCACTCTTTGTAACGGTTTTCGCCCTTCCCACCATCTGAAGATTTGCATTATTTGAGTTTCTCGAGACTGTACTGCTGTTCATGGGAATCCAACAAGAAAAAGGCTACTTTTCTTGAGTAGATTGAAGCAACAGATGTAGGAAGATTGTTTTTTGTTTGCATCATTTAAAAAAAATTCTGTTGTGGTAGGGTTCGTATTTTTATTGCAAGCTCTGCCTGTTTTTTATCCGGCATCTTCGACAGCACGACACAATTCTATCCTCTCAGCTAAACAGCCCCCGAAAATCCATCCGGGCAAAACCATTTTTCAGAGAGTGGAAATGGGTGCCAATGTAGAAGATATCCAATCTAGAGCAGAGTTTGACTCATTCTTAGCCAAGGAAAATCTGTAATTTTACACTTTTGGGCAGAATGGTGTGTTGCCTCCAAGCAGATAGATCAAGCCTTTTCCCATCTCTGCACAGATATCCCTTAGGCCAAATTCCTCAGGATTAGTTTCTATGCACCCATTTTTTTTACTCCTAAATAATATCAATTTTTGAGATGCGCCATGTGCCTCCTAAATAATATCAATTTTTGAGATGCACCATGTGCTTGGGGGTGTGGCGTGCTTGGTGTTGACTGGTTTACTGCTTCTAATAGAAATGTAGTTGAACTAATATTCAACTTATTAAATTTGTCCCTTTTGCAAGAAGACCTGGTGATATATTCATTCTTTCATGTATTTCTTTTCTTGAGTTATCAGGTTTGAGATTCCCTTGCTCTGCCCTATATTTGGTGATTGGTAAATTTTGTTCACCATCTGGCTTTGGTGATTGAAGGAGGACAGATTTATGGTTATTGATTGGTAAGTTCTGACTATTGATTGGAAGATTCTGTTGCAGTTTTGGTGTTGGCAAAGGCACAGATCTCCAATAAGAGCACAACCCATTAGAAGTCACCTTTTCCCCATTTAAACTTGCTTTGATGCATAAAGATCGCATAATCCATTTCATATGGAACCGCTTTAAATGAACACACCTGAATTGTAAACTTTCTTTAACAAGCCAAGTCAATTTTGTATGACAACCTCGCTCATAGTTTAGAGGGTTGTAATCTTGGAAACCCATCTGCATGGAAAGTATTTAATTACTGGATTGATATCTAACTAAAATTCTTATGTTCACATTACTACAAATATGTGACAATGGTATAAGAAGAAACACCTTTTTCAAGCTGGAGTTGATGGAGGCTATCAACTCCTCATATACAACAGTGTCCATTGCTTCAACTGAATCTGGAATACATAAAAAACTCTTCTGATGCAGCAATTCTCTTCAACAAATAAGATAGAAAACTTGTTTTCTTAACGAAAATTACAGAGAACAAAAATGGATGAGTCACAGAAAAACATATCTAGGGGTTCAAAATGAACCATAATTGCAAGTGATATGCTCTTAAAAAGGGCTAAAAATTTACTCGAAGTAGCACTTTTCCAGTGTTGGCTGGTTGAAGTAGATAAAGACCTTGAAAGCACAGAATGTGAGAATCTTTGAAATATACACCCTACTTATTTTTGGTTTTGAGAATTTGTATATGAGTTTTGGTGGTAAATAATGAAAAGAAGTTACAGAGAAATATTTGCAGCGATACCCATTCAGATAAACACAACAAAAATTGCTCTTTCCCACTCCCAAGTCTGCAATACACCTTCTAGAAGTCCTAACGCCTCCAACCAGCAATAATACACTTGCTACAGGGCTTCCTCGAAATGATCATTTTGTGCAAATGCCCAAAATCATCGTATTGTTGAAACCACATTGCGTTCATGCATTTTCTGAAAGAAGTTCATAGCTTCTTCAAAATGTCCATTCTAAACAAGAAACCCAATCATTGCATACCCTACAATGATCGAACTCCATAACACCACATCTCTTTCAGAAATGCTCTCAAACAGTTATAAAGCATTAACAACAGACCCATTCAGTGCATATCCTGCAATCAAAGTGTTGAACAAAATCACATTTCATATAGGCATTTTTTCAAACACATATGGTGCATTCTCTATGCTTCTAATTGAAATCCACTTCTAATTACATCCATATACCTAAACCTGCAACTAGTGGATGAATCCCAACAAATACAGAATTAGCCAGGTCGATAAAGCATATTTGCATTTGCTGAAACAGCGTCAATGCCTACTTGTAAAACCCATAATTTGAATTTTGAGTAATATACAATCAAAAGAGACCAAAAAACAAAAATTTCAATCAGGCATTCCATCAAACAAATTGCAAGGGTCAACCAGTCTCCCGCGCTTCGCGTAGATGTTCACAAGTAATCTAAATACATATTATAGGCGAATCCAGCCTGATACCATCCCTGTTACCGCCATTTGATGTTAACGGCTACGATCGTTTGGATGGTCAACCCTGTATTCAGTACGGTCAATCTGCATACGACACTTTCATGTACCCGACAAGGGTTTATATGGCAGAATATCATCCAAATACCAAGCGCTCAGGTCTGCTTTAATACGCCCTTGACAACTTCAGTGTCATGCCTTTGACAAAGGAGAAGCTACCAGCGCATATGTATTGAGGTGAACGGGATTATCTCATGCAAGTGGAGAAGTGAAAGAGTTTGGAAGGGCAGAAAGCAACAGAAGTGGTGAAAGCAGAAAAAAGGTGCGTGAAAATTCCCCAAAAAGAATGAACGGGTCAGACTCGGTACATCGTAGTGCAGTGCCATCAAAACCGTTCCGCGTCAAAAGAGGCCCGAAAAGCTCAGCGTGGGGACGCCTTCGGTGTAATTAATTAATAATCATTTTTTAATCCTTCTATTTATTTACTTATTCCTCTATTATTTCATGTTCATGAAAGGTCAAAATTCTAGCTATCAAGGATAAATCCATGATCAAGATCTTATATTATTCTCATAATTCAATTCATGTATTTATTAGACTACTTTGTTCCTCTCTCGAGCCACCTTGATAAACCCATTAATATAAAGGAAAATATTAAAACCATCACTCTTTTTATTCAAGAAAATGCTTCTAAGAGGATAGTGTAGGGTTATATTCCCTTGAGGGCACTAATTGAAGTGTGGAGATGAAAGTGACATTTAAATTGACTACTTTATTTTTGAGGATTAGAATGAATGTAGTGTATGCATTTACACACAAGGACATAGATACATATTAAGGAAACTTAAGGTGGGAATTTAGTTGAATTTGATTTAAATCATTTAAATTGGGATAGGATGAGTATACGATTTCTAGGATCATTCTTGTGACTCCTAGAATATGAGAAAACATGTGCATGAAGATAAGTATATGAGCAATAAATAAGTGGATAGGGTTAATATTTTTATGTATCAATAAACTACCCTTAAAATAGGTACAAAAATAAATCGAAAATGACATAGGTATGCAATTTCCACCATTACATGTTTCCCCACTTTGTGGTGTATTTGAATCTTAAAATGATCGTGCACCTCAAGGTAAGGGGTACTCACAAATTTGGATCTAAAGTAAATATATAGTCACTCAAAAGATGATGTTATAGGTTTCATATAAAGTAATGTACTCTACAATTATAAGATTATTGGCATGTTCACCTTTTTATTTATGTCTTCTCAATAGTCAATCTTTTTAATAAGCACTTATAATTATGTCTTCTCAATAGACAATCTTTTTAATAAGCACTTATAAATATTTTCATATCAAATCATAGAAATTTTACTGGCATTCAATATATCCTCCTTAACAATTGGTTATATCCATAAGATGCAAGAAATTAATAGCATATGGAGAAATGACACATGAAAAGTAAATGAAATCAAGGCATATAAGCATATAATTATGAATACAACTAATGTTCGAGAGAGAGGACAATACTACATGTTAAGTAAATGTAATCTAAGCATGTAATAATATAGCAATTTTGTCATCTAGTCATATAAGCATTGAATCATACAACAATGTAAGTATATAACAAGTAAATCTACCATGAACTCTATGTCATGAGGTATATTGTTACCACCTACTAGGAAATTCCTACATTCATTATGGGGAGTTGATCAAGTGGTCTTACAATAGCTTCTTACAAAATCAACTTTTCTACACTTTCACAAAGAGACTATCCAAAATGAAGAGAGCTACAAGTTGTAATTTCATCATGGCAACTGCTTTTCCTTTGCAAAATAAGACTACACAAAATGATGAACCATCAAATTTCCAAATAGCTAAGAGTGTTAGCACACATCATAATGATGTTAACATGTTGGAGATGGTCACCAAGAAGACAAAGCAACCTTGAAGGTTGCAATCAAACAACTCCAAGCATTTATAAATCATCTCCTACAAGATTTGTGCTCTAGATTCTAGAATTCATTGAGCAAATGCTTTTAGATTTTTAATAAAGATTAAACTCGGACAAAGAGAGAAAAAAATTACAAAGAAAAACAAATTATATGCCATAATCAGAGTAGAGTGGGTGCATGAGAGATTTCGTATGATATGACAAAGGGGCCAGAATGATTGCTACTTATTCCCCTAAAGAACCTTACCAAAACAAAATGAAATGTTGTAGAGCACCTATTTCCACTCCCAGAGCTTTTTTGAGGTATCTCTTCTTCCTTTCATGCTTGGAAAACACGTCAACAAAGCTTCCTTTCACCGAGCTTAACACGAAGAAAGCAGGAACGACTGTGTTGTTGGTTTTGAGCATAAATGATAGCTTGGAAATACACCTGGGAGATTGCATATAGTGAGGCAAAAGAAATGCTATATGAAGGAAGGATTCTTGTATTTCAGATGTTATAACTTAAAGCACCTCTTTATCTAGAAAAACTTGGAGTCCCATGCGATGAAGGGTAGTGTAGATGGAAACATCGCGGGGCACTTTGTAGATGGAAAAGCATTGAAATAAAATGAAAGATGAAGTGAAACAAACAAAACTAGTGAATGGAAGTAGGCATGGGTTTTACCAGATAATTAATCAGAGTATGTACAAGAGAAACACAAAGAAAGGATAAAAGCTAGCAGTGAGAAATTGAGTGAATAATGTGAAATCGTGAGCAAATGGGTAGAAATAGGTAGTGTGTGGAAGAGCCGAGGTGGGGAAACAACGAGGACAGAATTCTTTCTTTACACAGTTTCTTTACGTGGTTTCCACTAAACGTATGACAGAATACACAACAAACTGCAACCAGAGAAATCTTGTGAAATTTGTGTACTGTCAAAAATGTGAGTTGGACGCCACATTAGTGGAAAAGAGTAAGCAGTGGATGGTAGGTATTAGTGGAAAAGAGTAAGAAGTGACATTAATTTCATCAGGAATAATATTTTCACTTGATTTTGTAATTTATATTTAATTTGGATTAAAAAGTGATTAATTTTATATTTTATTTGCACATAAAATAGTGATTGAATATTTTACAATTTATCTTTAAAATAAATTGATATATTTTATTTACACTAAAAATGATTAGATTTTCTACTCTTAATTTTAAAAATAGATTAAACTTATTTTGAAATTTAATTATGTGTATTATTTAGTATAGTTTTATTTTGTTTTTTATCAAAGTTTTCATATATTTGTGTGAAAGAAAGTTTATTTTCTTTCAAGATCATCTATTCAAATTTAATAATATTCATATGCATAAACACATATTAGTCTAAACTACTAAATAAATTAATGGAGACCATCACCATGAGAGATTATTGTGATAATGAAATAGAAAAATAAAAATAAAAATAATGATGCTTAGTTTGATAGACAACAAGTAATAGGTGTTAATTTTATCAAATGAATAATTGTAGCTATCTCTCTCTAGTGCCATCTCTCAACCAATATTTTCACTTAATAGTAATTTTATATTTTATATTTTATTTACACTAAAAAGTGATTAAGTTTTTTGTAATTAATCTTTATAATATTTTTAAAATAGATTAATAGTTATAATCTTATTTTAAAGGTTAATTATAGATCTTTTTAGTGCAAGTAATTTTAAAATATATATATATATATATATATATATATATAAAATCATAAATCTATGTGAAGAATTTTCTCTTTTCTTTAAAGACCATCTAAGTTAATTTAATGATATACATATAAATTAACACACATTAATCTAGACTACTAAACAAATAAGTTGAGGGCATTGATATTATGAATTATTGTAGTAATGAAGTACAAAAATATAAGTAAATAATGGTATGTAATATGATAGATAAAGATGTGATCCAAGCCAATGTTATGAAATATTAAGTTTCATTGTAGCTCTAATATAGATTCTCACACTAATCTTAGGATCAAAATATTTATCTTTCATTATGCAAGGTTGAGTTTGCAATCATAAATTTGTCTTTACTTTCTTTGCCAAAAATAGAGAAAAACATGTAAAAGACCTAAGAACCTAAGAAAAGTATTTTAAATATGTAGAGAGTATGAGATATCACTTAATGTCAAGGGTATATTTTATGTGTTACCAATGACAAGCTCTTGTCATTGATATCTAAAGAAGGATATTTTTATAGACATCAATATAACTAAAACCACTCTTAAGATTCCTCTTCTTGGAAGAAAGAAAAGACATAAATCAATTTTTTTGGAAGATAAAATTCATTTAGAATTTTTTGCAAGGATTTGTAGAGATTTTTCATCCTTTGAATAAAATGTAGAAAAGATATAATAGTGCAATTTGAATCAGATTAACACAAAGATTCATCTCCAAAGCATTAGCACCCTTAGGTACCCATAAAGCATGACCATTATATGTAGACATTACAGTCTTCTTCTCTACACCATCTAACAATAAGGATGAAGAATTTGGAGCCCTTTTCTTGGACTTCATAGAAGCACTATTATACTAAACTATGCATGCATCCAACTTAAATAGGGTGCCAATCTGAAACCCTTAGTAAGCACCATAGAACCTTTGGTCATCTTGTATCCACAACTTGAAAAATAACCTAGACTTTCACATGACTCAGCTTGCTCAATGAAAGTAGGTTCCATGCCAAACAAGAGATATGCAATACTATTGGAAAAGCAAAGACATACAACTAAGAGGGGGGGTGAATCAGTTGTCACAAAATGATAAACTTCTCAAACTTTTACTTAATTTAATCTCAACAATTAACCATAAGCAATTAACACATCAGAGAGACAGAGAACACCAAGAATTTATTTACATGGAAACCCTATAAGGGGAAAAACCACAGTGGATGTTAGTCCACAATATTATACCCTATTAAAAGTATAATGAAATCAATAAAGGGGAATGCACATGCATTCAAGCGCACTACCTAGAGCTCATAGCTCAATTACCGAAGGGGCTCACTGCCCAAAAATACATAATAGGATTAAAATTCTGAGGATACGAACTAAGAAAATAGCTTTTGCACAAGCTTGATTATAGTTCCAATTAAGCACAAAAAACTCCTTCACTTTTCACTCAAACTACTTCACACTTCGCTCAATCTTTTTTAGACTCTGCTCTATAATCGAATGATATTCGCACATACGCACATAGGTGCACACCCATCACATGAAGTACTCTTTGCACCAATGAAACAATCGCTCTTATATATCTGCTACATGAGATTTCATCAACAACTTAGTCGGCTAGGAAAATAAAACATATTTTCAATGTCAACCCAAATTTACAAATAAATTTGCAATGCAAATTCACCAAGGTCAACCACAACATAGTGGGGACCCAAATTAACAACTCCAACACAAAAATACTTCAATTAATTTCACCTCGAAGATCCACAACACACTACCACCATCATGTCGGCCAAGAACATGAAAAATCGAACATATAGAGAAAAATCTTCAACCACGAGCACACAGATCAATGTGGACATACCACAAATATAGAGCATGATCTAGAGACATCCAAAAACATCAAGAAACAATAAAGAAACATCCACAACAACTGAGATTACTAGAATCACACAAACTTCACTCAAGAATACTAACAAAGACCACAAAAATACTGTCAGACCACAACATGATCAAATCTATATGCGAACCTCTGAAACTTCTGATAGATGATCTAGATACTCTCAAAAATAAACCCTTTAGTCCATAGCAGCTAAACTTCAACGTAAAGAACAAGATGCCTTCATGACCTACATAGTTCCACTAGGAACCTAGAACATTTTGCTACGCCCTTAATATTATTGTACATGGGGTTATGAATAGTCGGCTTGTGGCTATCTTAACTCTCTATTAAGTCATATTATCATTAGTATATTGTTATTTAGTTGTTTAGGTCGGCCTAAGTCTTATATAGGTGTGTCTATGTCGGCCTAGGTGATATCCTTGGCATAATTAGGTATATATAGGAGGTTGTGAGTCTTATTTCATCATCAAGTTGTGAAGTGTGTCCTCATTAGAGATATTTGGAGGTTTTCCCCGTCGAAGTGGTTTGTTATTCTCAGTTATTATCAAGTATTTGCAGCATATTTCATATCATATTCTTCTATTGTGCAATTTATTTCATAACAAGTGGTATCAGAGCATGATCTTGGCACCATAGAGGCAAGGTTTTTCTCAATTTTGGAGGCGATTTTGGGAAGATCATATCTTTCAGATTTTGGTGAATTTTTTTCTAATTTTTAAAGGGTTTTTGAAGAACATATTGAAGAAGCTACAGTATATATTTCAGAATAATTGGAGTAGAATTAAGCGAATTATTTCAGAATTAGGGTTTCTACACTATTTTTTTGGAATCTACATATCTCGCACATCTTGTTGAATTAGAGTCTAATTTTTATTGGGTTTTTGAAGACATAATAAAGGATATTACAGTAAAAATTTGAGAGAATTTAAGTTTCATTTGTGTTATTTATTTCAATATTAGTGGTTTCCATCATGACGGGGCTTGCAACAAGGGGTAAAAAGAATGTTGTCACTCTAGGGAAGACTCCTGATAAGGATGGTGAAACAATCAAGGATATTACTCATAATGAGGAAATAAATAAGGTCAAGGAAGACATTTCCTCTATTAAGATGGATATGTGTGACCTAAGAGGAGATATATCCGACATACGAAACATGTTAAGCACCTACAGGGCTGAAACAAGAAAGGAGTTCTCAAGCGGCCAAGGTGAAAATTCTAGGTCAGCTACTACTGACACAAGCTTTAGTACTCCTATGGGATCTAGGAATTTATTTCCAAAGGTGGATATGCAAGTTTGATGGTAAGGATCCTCTAATATGGATAAACCAAATGGAGAATTTTTTTGAAGTACACCAAATCCCAAATGGACAAAAGGTCACGATGGCTTCCTTATATCTAGAACCAGATCAATTCATTTGGTATCATTGGCTTTGCACTCATCGAAGTAAAAAGGGGCTCACTGTCTCATGGTCAATTTTTACAGAGGAACTCCAAGCACATTATAGCAATAGTCATAGACAACTTCTTCACCAGCTAGCTAAACTTCAACAAACAGGATCAGTTAAGGATTATATTCGCAATTCCAAAATCTATCCCTAAGGGTGGATACAATTACGGAGGAAAACTTGAATGACTTATTCTTGGGTGGTCTCAAGGATCACATTCAACATGAGGTACGCATGTTTAGCCCTAGTTCCATAAATGAGTCTTTTATCTTAGCACGTAGGGTAGAGGAGAAGTATTTGATTCCTAAGAAGGGGCTAATGTGACAAGAGAGAAAGGATATTCAACACAACCTATTAAGTTGACTCCACAACAAATTGAGGAGAAAAGAGAAAAAGGCTTATGTTTCAATTGTGATAGCAAATACAGTGTAGTGAAAATAAATTGTTTTATATTGAAGGTCCCAATGAGGAAGAAGAGGAGGAACCCATACTAGAAGATGAAAGGGAGTCAAATGAGGAATCACATGATTCTCAACCAATCATTTCTTGTCATGCACTCTCAGGTTTCAATGCTCCACAAACTCTCAAGGTGGTGGGGTTCCTAAAGAAGCAGAAGGTAACAGTGTTGATTGACTTGGGTAGTACTCATAATTTTATCAACAAAAAGTTAGTTGCTCATCTAAATTGTTTCATATATCCAGCTCCAGAGTCTCAAGTTTTGATTGCAGATGGTGGTATAGTTAGTTGTTCAGGGAAGTGTCATAGCATTAAATTATCCATGGGAGATTATCAACTTGTTACCCCAATGTATGTGATATCCATGGGTGCAACAAATATTGTTTTGGGAGTACAATGGCTTACTACATTAGGAACAATTGAGATGAACTTCCAAGAACTACTCATGAGATTTCAATCAAAAGGAAGGCTAGTAGAGCTAAGGGGGTTGAAGGAAAAATCTCCACAAATGGTAAGCTCTCATCAAATGCAAAAGTTGCTTAAGAAAGGAGTGGATGGATTTGTGGACCAACTATGTTCATTAGAAGTCTCTCAATCTAATACTCCTCCTCATCTAGATTTGCAAGCTATAATTGATTGTCACTCAGTTGTTCTTGGAGATATTCCTAAAGGACTTCCTCCTAAGAGGGATCATGATCATGCCATACAGTTAGTCCCAAGGAGCCAACCACCAAACATTAGGCCTTACAAGTATCCACACTTACAAAAGAGTGAGATAGAAAAAATTGTTGAAGAGATGCTAGAGGCAGGAATCATCGGGCATAGCCAAAGTGCTTACTCCTCGCCTGTGGTGATGGTACGTAAGAAGGATGATACTTGGCGCATGTGTCCAAATTATAGAGTGCTCAACATGTACACCATTAAAGATAAGTTTCCAATTCCAGTCATTGATGATTTGCTAGATGAATTAAATGGAGCTATGTTTTTACCAAGTTAGATCTTAGATCTAGTTATCACCAAATTCGGATTAAGGAGGAAGATATTTGTAAGACAGCATTTAGGACTCATGAGGGTCATAATGAATTTTTGGTGATGCCATTTGGTCTTACCAATGCACCATCTACATTCCAAAGTTTGATGAATTCCATTTTTAAGAAGTTCTTGAGAAAGCTTGTGTTAGTATTCTTTGATGATACATTAATTTATAGCAAGACTTGGGAAGAACATTTGCAACATGTGGACCAAGCATTACAAATACTTTAAGATCATAAACTCTATGCTAAGCCATCCAAGTGTGCTTTTGGTCTTACAGAGGTGGAGTATTTGGGACACATAGTTTCACATGAAGGAGTAAAGGTGGACCCTAACAAAATTAAGGCTATCATGGAATGGCCTATTCCAAAAACCATTAAGAAACTAAGAGGATTCTTGGGATTGACAGGGTACTATAGAAGATTTGTGAAGAATTATGGTAGTATAGCAGCACCTCTCACCACTCTATTGAAGAAGGATTCTTTTCATTGGAATGAGTCTGCCAATACAACATTTGAGAGATTGAAGGAGGCTATGTGTACAACTCCAATACTTGCCACTCTTGAATTCACCAAGGAATTCATTATGGAATGTGATGCTTCTAGAAATGGGATAGGAGCAGTGCTCATGCAAGAAGGTCGACCAATTGCTTTTCAGAGTCGTCAATTAAAAAGTAAGAATCAACTAAAACCTATTTATGAGAAGGAAATGCTAGCTATACTCCATGCAGTGAAACAATGGCGGCCTCATCTATTGGTTAGACATTTCAAGGTTAAGACAGATCATGATAGCCTAAAATATTTTTGGAACAATGACTATCTTCTGAAGAGCAACAAAAATGGGTCACTAAGATGTTAGGATATGACTTTGAGATTGTATATAAGAAAGGGAAAGAAAATATTGTCGCAGATGCACTGTCAAGGAAGGATGAGAAAGATGAAGCCTTATTGTGTGCCCTTTCGATATTACAAGCAAATTGGGTGGAGGAAGCCAAAGCAGAGTGGCAAAATGATGTTGCGACAAGTAATCTCATCGAGCAATTAAAAAGTGATCCTAGTAGTTCAGACAAGTTTTGTTGGAAGGGGGATACTCTTTGGTATAAAGAGCGTTTGTACCTTTGCAAGAATTCCAACCTTAAAATCAAGATTCTCACAGAGTTGCATGAGTCTCCAGTGGGTGGTCATTCAGGATTTTTGAAGACATATCATCGAGTCAAGCAAGATTTTTTTTGGGAGGGGCTAAAGGGTGATGTTCAAAAATTTGTGGCTGAATGTTTGGTGTGTCAAAGGCATAAAGGGGAGACAATTAAGACACCAGGTCTCTTGCAACCCTTATCTATTCCTACCCAACGTTGGGAAGAGGTATCCATGGACTTCATCACAAGGCTTCCCAAATCTAAAGGTCATAATGTCATCATGGTGGTAGTTGATCGGCTCACTAAATATGCACATTTGATTGCATTAGCACATCCTTTTACAACAAGTGCAATGGCTACAGCTTTTTTGGAGAATATCCAAAAGCTACATGGTACACCTAAAGTTATCGTTAGTGATCGTGATCCTATCTTCACTAGTCACTTTTGGAAAGATTTATTATCATGTTTGGGTACTCAATTGGCTCTTAGATCTTCATACCACCCTCAATCAGATGGGAAAATAGAGGTTGTTAATAAGTGTTTGGAAGGATATCTACGTTGTTTCACTTCAGAGAAACAGTCTCAATGGGTAGATTGGTTACCACTTGCAGAATGGTGGTATAACACTTCTTTTCATAGCTCATCAAAAATGTCTCCATTTTTGGCACTTTATGGATATCATCCTCCTTCCATCACATCATCAATTAAGATGTCCTCAAGAGTTCAGGTAGTAGAAGACCACTTGCTTCATCAACAACAAGTACTTTCAGGACTCAAGGAGAACTTAGCCATGGCACAAAATCAAATGAAACAAGAGGCAGACCAACATCGTAGTGAATGAACTTTTGAAGTTGGGGATTGGGTCTTCTTGCGATTGCAGCCTTATAAGAAAATATCACTAAAGAAACAAAGAAAGAATAATAAGTTGTCTCCAAAGTATTATGGTCCATACCAAATCATGCAAAAGATTGGTAGTGTTGCCTACAAGCTTGAGTTGCCACCAACAACAAAGATACATCCATTTTTTCATGTTTCCTGTTTGAAGAAGGTAATTGGGCATAATATTCCCACTCAAACAACACTTCCCAAGCTGGATGAAGAAGGAAGAATCATTTTGGAACCAGAGTGCATTCGTCAAACACACACAAAGAAGCTAAGGAATAGAACTATCACTGAGTATCTCATCCAATGGAAGAATTTACCAGTTGAAGATGCCACATGGGAAGACGAGGAGTTCATTCAAAAGTTTCCAAACTTGATTAGCATTGAGGACAATGCTTCTTGAAGAAGGGGAGCATGCTACACCCTTAATATTATTGTACATGGGGTTATGAATAGTCAGCTTGTGGCTATCTTAACTCTCTATTAAGTCATATTATCATTAGTATATTGTTATTTAGTTGTTTAGGTCGGCCTAAGTCTTATATAGGTGTGTCTAAGTCGGCCTAGGTGATATCCTTGGCATAATAGGTATATATAGGAGGTTGTGAGTCTTATTTCATCATCAAGTTGTGAAGTGTGTTCTCATTAGAGATATTTGGAGGTTTGCCCCCTCGAAGTGGCTTGTTATTCTCAGTTATTATCAAGTATTTGCAACATATTTCATATCATATTCTTCTATTGTGCAATTTATTTCATAACACATTTTCTTTTACAATTTTCTCAATATCCTCAACATATACAGCCTCTGATACACCAAATGCTAATAGTGTTGAAATCAATGACAACCACATATCAGCAACACAACCACAACATCCAACAATCTCCCCCTTTGGTATTGATGGCAACACATGATGTGAAAAATACCATCAACCCAACACACTTGCTTTCCCTTTAGTTCTAACTCTTCTCCTCAATTGCTCTTCTCCCCTTAAAAGGAATTTTCACATTACACTTCCTCCCCTTTGACATCAACAGAAAAGGTAACCATGAACTTTCCATATATGCGCTCTAAACCACATATCTACACATCTGACTACTCCCCCTGAGTAGTAGCCGCAAAACCATTAATCTGGATCATAATATAGCAATGTAGCTCACAAATTGATGCAAGTAAATGCATCTTTTAGTTCTTATCAGGAGGGGTAATTACCCCTAGCATTTCTCTGAGATACTCAAAAGTATCCTTCAGCAATGACTTAGTAAAGATGTCTGCAATCTATTCTTTGGTAGGCACATACTCCAATTTGACTTCTTTCTCATTCACTTTCTCTCTCAAGAAGTGAAACTTGATTGATATATGTTTGGTCTTAGAGTGTAACACCAAATTCTTTGAAATATGTGTTTCCCTTGAATTGTCACAATATATGACAATAGGCTCTTCATATATCACCCTGATATCTTTCAAAATTTGTTCCATCCATATCGCTTGAGTACAATTGTTTGCAACAACAATATATTTTGCTTCAGTAGTATATAGGGAAATGGAATTCTACTTTTTGCTCAACTAGGATACGAGCTTCTTCCCTAGGAAGAAAGCACCACCACTAGTACTTTTCCTGTCATCTACATCTCTAGCCTAATCCGCATCAATAGATACACTCAAAGTGAGATCATCATCCTTTGGATACCAAAGTCCACAGTCAATTGTTCCTTTCAGGTATCTAAATATTCTCTTGACAACAGTCACATGTGATTCTTTTGGATCGACCTGAAATCTAGCAACCATACATATAGCATTCATAATATCCGATCTAATATGGGTTAAATAACGCAATCCACCGATCATTGACTTGTATCTAGTTTGATTTGCCTTAGTAGAATCACCACTCTGTGTTAATTGCATCTAGTTATCATGGGTGTACCAACAGGATTTAATTCTTCCATCCCAAATTTATTCAGTAGCTCTCTCACATATTTGGACTGAGATATGAAAATTCCCTTGTCTAAATGGGTAACTTGCAATCCTAGAAAGAACTTCATCTCTCCAATCATACTCATCTCAAATTCATCCTTCATCTCATTATCTCTATTGATATAACATTTGCTTCCAAAGATCTTGAAATATTTAACAGTAGGCTTGTAACCAAACCATAGCTCAAAAAAATTACCATTAACATTTACCGGATTTAAAGTATACACAACAGTGCTTACAACTTCACTCCAATAGATTTGGGGCACATTCCCTTCTAACATCATTGTTCTAACAACATCCAAATTTTTTCTATTCTTTCTTTTTGCAACTCCATTCTATTGAGAGGTTTGGGGAGCAGATAACTGTAGATTTTGACTCCATGTTCTTCACAAAAAGAGTTGAACTCCCTAGAGGTGAACTCACCACCTCTGTCAAATCTCAAACACTTGACTTTCAAACCTTTCTCATTCTCTATCATAGCCTTGAAACTTTTGAACTTTTCCAGTACTTCACATTTTTCTCTTAAGAAGGAAACCCATATCATTCTAGAATAATCATCAATAATCAACATAAAGTACCTCTCTCTGTGAATACTTCTGACTCTAGAGGGACCATAGAGGTTAGTATTTAGCAGCTCCAGGAAATATTTTGAATGAAACTTTTTGCTCCAGAAGGATACTCTAGTCTATTTACCCATTTGACACTCCTTACAAATTGTGTTAGCAAGCTTCACTAACTTAGGGAGATTTCTTACTACTCGAGTGGAACTTACCTTGACAATGTTATCAAAATTTACATGACACAACCTCCTATGCCACAACCAGCTTTCATCTACTTGAGCAATTAAACAATTCCCACCAACAGTATTCAAGTGAAAAATATTACCTTTTGTCTTTCTACCTGTAGCAATCATATTGCTATAACTTCCACGTATCTTGCATCTTTCATCCTTGAATTGTAGACCATAGCCTTTTTCCACCATCTATCCAACACTCAAAAGATTGTGCTTCAGGCCTTCAACATAAAGAACATCATCAATGTTATCCTTACCACCAAGGCAAATCGAACCTTTGCCACAAATCACACCAACATTGTTGTCTCAAAATCTTACAACACCACCATCATACTTCTCTAGACTTACAAATTTATTTTTATCACCAGTCATATGATGTGAGCATCCACTGTCAATAACCCACTCATCCTTTTCTTCAACTTGGGCTGCAAGAGCTTTCTCATCTTTAGTAGATTCAGTAGCAATAGGACTATTCTCCTTGATAGCAATGAAAACCCAATCATCTTCATTTCCATTATCTTTATCAGACTCATCATTAATCACTCCTTCAACAAAATAAAATTTCTTTTGGAATCTAGATTTGTAAGGCTTAGATCTAGGAACTCTTTTAGGACATCTTGATGCAAAATGACCTATTTTACTGCAAGAAAAACATTTAATAGGTAACACTCCTTCATACTTTCTTTTTCCTTTGCCTTGTTTCTTTACAATCAGTGCTTCCAATTCTTCTACCTTTCTTTATCTTCAAGTTGTTTCAATTCTTCATCATACTTGGATATCTTTCTAGAACATTCTCTCGGACCATATCTTTGCTTGTTACTTCTGAATATAGTAGCCTTGAATGCAGATTCAGTTTTTAAAATAGATTCACCAAATTCACTTAATTCAAGAGCAACAAGCTTACCAACCAATGTGTCTCTTTACATCTTTGTTATTGATCTAAGCTCTTTAATAGCGTGAGCCTTCACTTTGTAGGAGGGAGGCAAGGATCTGACTATCTTAGCTACAATTTAATCTTCATCCAGAGAACCACCGACACATGTAAATGCCCATCACTATTTCATTTACTCTTTGCATAAAAGAAGTGATATTTTCATCTTCGTCCATCTTCAAATTCTCATACTTTCCTTTCAAACTTTGTAGCTTAGCCATCTTTACATGTGCATCTCCTTCATACAAAGTTTCCAACTTCATCCAAATCTCATGAGTTGTCTGCAATCCCACCACATTTGCCATCTTTGAATTTGTCAGAGCACTCACCAAAGCTTCAATAGCCCTGATATTGTTTTTAGCATCTTTGATCTCATTAGCAATGGAGGGACCATTATGAGGAATATAACATATGGATCTTTTGTAATCTTCCAATAGGCTCCACCAATACAACTTAGGTGACATTACATCTTGACTTTCCATAGTGAGTAGTTAGTTCCATCAAATCTCAGACTATCCTTCTTGAATGTTGCCATCTCGAATCACCTCAAGCTTTTAGACTTCTTTAGAGGAACCTGCTCTAATACCAATTGTTGGAAAAACAAGGACAAACAACTAAGAGGGGGGGTGAATCAGTTGTCACAAAATGATAAAATTCTCAAACTTTTACTTAATTTAATCTCAACAATTAACCATAAGCAATTAACACATCAGAGAGACAAAGAATGCTGAGAATTTTTTGTGTGGAAACCCTATTAGGGGAAAAACCATGATGGATGTTAATCCACAATATTATACCCTGTTAAAAGTAAAATGAAATCAATAAAGGGGAATGCACATGCATTCAGGCACACTGCTTAGAGCTTGTTACTTAATTACAGAAGGGGCTCACTGCCCAACAATAGATAATAGAATTAAAATCCAGAGGGTACGAACTAATAAAATAGCTTCTACACAAGTTTGATTATAGTTCCAATTAAGCAAAAAAACTCCTTTACTTTTCACTCAAACTACTTCACACTTTGCTCAATCTTTTTCACACTCTGCTCTACAATTAAATGATATTTGCACATACGCACATAGGAGTACACCCAACACATGAAGCACTCTTTGTACAGATGAAACAATCGCTCTTATATATCTGTTACATGAGATTTCATCAACAACTTAGTCAGCCAAGAAAATAAAACATATTTTTAATGTTAGCCCAAATTTACAAATAAATTTGCAATGTGAATTCACCAAGGTCGGCCACAACATATTGGGGACCCAAATTAACAACTCCAACACAAAAATACTTCAATTAATTTCACCTCAAAGATCCACAACACGTTGCCACCATCATGTCGGCCAAGAACATGAAAAACTGAACATGCAGAAAAAATCTTCGACCACGAGCACATGGATCAATGTGGACATACCATAAAGATAGAGCATGATCTAGAGACATCCAAAAACATCAAGAAATAACAAAGAAACATCTGCAACAACTGAGATTACAAGAATCGCACAAACTTCACTCAAGAATACTGATAGAGACCACACAAATACTATTAGACTACAACATGATCAAATCTATACGCCGACCTTTGAAACTTTTGGTAAATGATCTAGATATTCTCAACAATAAACCCTTTAGTCCACAATAGTTGAACTTCAACATAAAGAACAAGACACATTCATGACTTGCATAGTTCCACTAAGAACCTGGAACACTTTCTTTTACTATTTTCTCAATATCCTCGACATATACAACCTCTAATACACCAAATGCTAATAGTGTTGACATTAATGACAACCACATATCAACAACACAACCATAGAATCCAACAAATAGACCATCAAATCCCTCACTCTACCATTAAGGAATCAAATCCAGACTCTTCCATGACCAACTTGATCTTCAAGTGAGTCATCACCCAGATACACCTTCCCACCATCATACTCTTAATACTTTAGCAACCAACCTCTAACAGAGGTCATGTGGAAAAATGCACCTGAATCAATCAACCACACATCTTCCAATGAGTGTGTTGCCAAGGTTGTGACAAATGCATCTGCTTCTTCATATGAGGATTTAAAATTAGAGGACTTATTTTTCTTTTTCATCTCTTTGCAATCATTTTTGAAATGACCAGATTTACCACAGTTCTATCATTTATCCTTGGAATTTTTACTAGGAGACTTAAATCTCCTTAGAGACTTGGACTTATACTTCTTCTCCTTTTTCTTGTCTTTCTTTTTCAATATACTATAAATAGATAGGGCCTCCTTGGCCATCTTAGAAGATTTCCTCTACTTCTCCTCATATGACAACAAGCCAACCACATGTTCCATCTTGAAAGTGGTTGTTGTAATTACAATAGCCATCACTAGGTGGTCCCATGAATCTAGCAAAGAGAATAATAGAAGCATGTAACAGTCCCCATCATCAGTCTTTACACCAATAGAACCCAAT
The DNA here is from genome assembly GCA_007258455.2 of Sequoia sempervirens. Lineage (NCBI taxonomy): Eukaryota > Viridiplantae > Streptophyta > Pinopsida > Cupressales > Cupressaceae > Sequoia > Sequoia sempervirens. Next base: position 188,150,480 of record VDFB02256132.1, read on the forward strand.
TGAGCAACAATCATATTAAATGTATTCAAGTGATCATCAACTGATCCTCCTTTCTCCATCCTCAAAAAACAATTCTTTCTTAGGAATAGCTTATTTAACAAGGATTTCCCTTGATAAACATCACCAAGCTTCTTCCAAAGCTCACCTGCAGTCTTCTCCTCACGGACATTTAGGATCACAAAATCAACCAAATAGAGTCTTATCAAACCCTTAGCTTTATGATCCATTAGGTTTTAATCCTCTTATGAGGTTGTTGTTGGTTTTATACTAGATATTGCAATCCATAGATCTTTATCTACAAGCATATCATCCATTTTAAGTTTTCATAACTCAAAAATGTTTCCATTGAATTTCTCCATCTATACTCTTTTTAGTGTGCTTACCATCTTAAATCTATAACAATAATACAAATCCCTCTCTATAATAAATACCATTGAAACTAGATCATAACAAAAAACCATTCAAACCCAACAAGGATAACAAAGCTGGAAAGGCTCTGATACCAATTGAAAGGAAAGTTCAGTACAAAAACACTTCCCTAATACAAATCAATTAGGAGAGAGTTGCAAGATTTTGTTTCAAATTTTCCACTTTTACAAATAACATTCAAGATTTCACATTCATTAAGTTATTTCAAATTTAAAGCATTAAACTACAACACACATTTTTTATGTGGGAAAACCATTTCAAAAAAAACCCACACACCAAAACACAAATCAATTGCGATACTATAATAATTTTTTATAATACAATTCTCATATTATATTCTCTTGCAGGTGTTGATGCACTGTGATATGAGTTCTAAAGTGAATTTGACAACATATCAATATATAGATTTATAATCTCTCTACATTACATCAAATGCACTAAGGCATCAATATATACTTCTCATACATGGATGTCCAACATTAACATTTTTCAATCTCTTAGTCTCTACATGCATACAAATTGAAATTTATAACATGCACGAGTCCTCATTGATCTAATTAAGCAACCTATCAAACATGCACATACATGAAAGAACATGTAAGCACATACAAATATTGTAACTCCAAAAGTCAAGCAACCTCACATGCTAGGCATCTCATAGAGAAAATCAACTCAAATTCCAAATTAGAAGTCAACCAAAACTCTTAGTCACTCCCAGTGACAACTCTTAGTCAAATGAGCATCTAGGTGATAAGTGTCACCCTTCCCTGCTTCCACTTTATCAAAGAGATAAATACTCACACAAGTGGACCCTACTAATGCTTGCTTCCATAATAGACTACTACATGTCAACATTGTACTCATTTTAGAGGTCTAAACAATTTCCTTTTTCCAATGGAGCACTCATGTGACATGTGTCATAGTCTTATCCTTTTGCACCTTACATGTTGGATGCCAACTCTCTACTAAGTCCCACAAAGTGACAACAATTTCAAAACAATTATTTTTGTATTTAATAAATCAAATCAACCAATTAAGGGTAAATAATTAAATAATTAATCATGGGACTCACTAAGGTTGAGATACTGTAATCCTAACACTTAAAATCCCATACCTTATTATTCTAACCAAGTATCATTTTTATAACCTTCATTGAAATTTTATTTCTTTATTTAGCCTATCCATTCTCATATGGATAATATGGGGATGAATGTGATATTACTATTCTATTTATAGAATAACCCTTAATGAAGCTAGTTGACCCAATGCATATTTCATTATCTACTTTAATTTTATTAAAAAAAGATCTAATCATAATATGATCCAATATAAAATTAATCACCACCTTAATAGTATATCTTCAAGTACGAATAACCTCAACCTAATTAGTAATATAATATTTTAATAAAAGAATCCATCTTTATCTTGCACTAGATATTTTAGAAACCTCTTTGATAAAATATATCCATTATTTTTAAAATGGAGCTTCTTCCATGATAGACCTATTGGAAATGCATTCAATCTCTTTGACTTACTTGATAACCTTTGACATGCGTTACATTTTCTTATCAATTTATGTACCTCATCAAATAGGGTTGGACACAAATATTTAATTTTGATAATTCTATGAGGTATAGTCCTTTCTATAGAATTACCACCATATACACCATTGTGCATATCTAATGGCACTCTATCAACTTTCTCTTCTTTTAGGCATCTCAACATCACTCCATCATTATTTTGGTACATCAAATCTCTATCAACTATTGCATAATTTAGAGCATGTAATTGCAATATCTTTTCTATTTTTCATTAGTTTAGTAGGATAATTCATATAAATCAAGAATACAAAATATCCTTATACCAAACATAGTTTTTTCATATTACACCTTTTTAACCAATCTCCACCTCCACTTGATTTATTCTTCCAACCTCCAAGTTTGATACTACTATTAGATTCAAGCCAATCCTATCCTTTGACAAAATTTATGATTTGTATTTTAATATTAAATTCTTAGATCTTTTCAATCGATCTATAGCTTCTACCTAAATACTTCCTATTGTGTAAAAGTGTGGACAAAGATTTTGGCACCCAAGGTTCTCTTGCACTTCTAGGGTTTTTCACCTAAAAGGATATAAATGTGCCAAAATGGGCAATTTCCCTATTCACAATCAATGCAAGAATGGATGAATTATGCCTAAATGCAAAAAATTGATAAATGAGATGAATTATTAATGTAAAACCTAAGAAATGCAAGTTGTTTGAAAACATAGTGATGTATACAAGAATGACCGAAGAATGCAAGTAAACAATAACATAAATGAACAAGACTGGAGAGGTGTGCCTGGAAACTGAAATGTTATGTAGAGAGGCTCTAGAATCCTATAGAATTTTCTATTGAGGCCAACTGGACACTTGTGCCAAGTTGGGGGACTTAGTCCTATTTTGGGGAGATTCTACCAGAACATGTTTTTGTCAAATGGGTATCCAAAAATACATAAATCACTTTTTAGGCCTAGCAGTGGGACTAATTTTCCACTAATGGTGACTTATTCCACTTGAGAATCTTGGAAAATTTAGGGCAGGAACCTGTAGCTCTCGATTTGTAATCCTCTTCTTGACAAGTGTCTGGTTCTGATTTTGTAGAAATTGGGCTGAAAGAGGTTTCCAAGCTTCAATTAGGGCTTTGTTGAATTGAATGACTTTGATGGATTGTTGACCACTTTTTATCACCTTTCTCTTTGACAAATCTGCATACAAGACCTACAAAACACACATGCAAAGAGGGGAAAAAGGGTTAAGGGTTAAAGAATAGGGGTTTGCCTTGGTCAAACCCCAATTTGGTAATCAAATCATTGAAAATGAAATGAAATAAAGAGAGAATGATAAATGAACAACATGCACTGTCACAACTCACCAAACCCTTGATGTAGAAATCTGAAGATATTTCAATAGATGCTCCAATGGATGCTTGATAGTGCTTAGAATGCGTGAGAATTATGAATGATTGTATACTAATGTGTGAATGAATGTATTAGATGAGTGGGGGTGAAATGAGAGGAAAACCCTTTATTTATACTTTATTTTAGAATATCTTATGAAAATAACACATCATAGGTCGATCTTAAGGCTAAGAGAATAAAACCTCACCAAAGAATTAAAATAATTTTGATTTTTGTGCCCAATGGGACTAAGTCACCCCAGGTGGCAACTTGGTCCCACTAGGGAAATTTTACTAGGTGTTGGGAATTAAAGTGTATTTAATGATGTTTAACAAGATTATTCTTCGAAACACACTTAAGTAGGGTCAAAAAGTGCATTAAGGGGTCATTTAAACATAAGAAAGGGTCAAATTAGTGATGACAAGCCTAGAAAAGTGTGAAAGTTTGTTACAACTCTTTACAACACTTTGAAATAAGACTTGGTAAGTGATAAAAAGAGGTTATTCAGGTGAATTATAATGAAAGGGTCCTATAAAAGTGTGAAAGTGGGTTACAACACTTTGCAACACTTTTACAAGACATCCTAGAATTCTTAATGATTCACAAGGGTCCAAGATCTAATGTGAATGTGTTAACCGCATTTCAACATTAATTCTAGGAAAAATCAAGCCAAAATCCATGAGGAGGGCCTAAACATGAGAAAAAGTATAAGGGTTACTTTTTCCGTGTCCACAAAAAATATCCTTAATAGCTACATGTATGACATAAGCAATAATTTTAGCACTTACCAAATATGGTCTATAGTTTTTAACTTCATTCAGTAGAGCATAAAAATATTTCCCTATTTTAATTCAACATGTTGAAAAGACTTGTTAAAAAATAAAATAGGTTGATCATATTATTCTTAATTATTTTGTAACAATGCAACTACAAATTTATAATATGAAGCAAAATAAAGGGATGAAAAGGTCTAAAAAATTAAGTGAAGCCAATACTAGAACCTACTTGATTACTTCCTTGATTTTCTAAAATTATTAAGCTAGTTAACCTTTCCATTCTATTCTTTGTTCCCTTTTCAACATCTTAGATACAAATTTTATTTTCTTAAAAAAATAGTAATGAATATTCAAACAACTTAATGCATCTTTCTAGATTGATTCTAATCCCATCATTTGATGCTATATGAATAATTATTTTTCCTTGTTTGACTGCAAAAATAAATATCTTGGGATTCAATAATATACCACACTTTAGACGCCTCTTAAAAATATTCTCCAAATGACCACAATTCTCGTGTTGTTTCATCGAATAATTTTTTAGATCATCCTAATCACAACAAAAATCTCATAGGTCACATCCACTACTCTTTTAAATGTTTCTCATACAATTTTGAGTCCAAATGGCATTCTTACACATATTTACTCTGAGTGCTAAATTCATCTTGTATTGTTCTAGGTCCTTGAGATTAATTTGAATATAACTAGGAAATTTGTCTATCATGGATAATAACTCGCATCTAGTTACATTTTACAACAATGCTTCCATGTTATATTTCATGGAAGAAATATTAAAGTTCCTAAAATACAAACACAAGCTAATATCTCTATTTTTGCTCCTTACAAAAACCAAATTTGGCACCCAATTAGAAAATATGATTAGTTTGATAATTCCTCATGACAAATCTTGGCCAATTCTTGATACAATTTAGGAGTTAATATATGATTTATGGGTCTTCAATTTTTCCTAATTAATTTGGCATTCTTTCTATACATTAAAATCATCATGGGACCATTTAAGTACCTTTCTATAATTTTTCAGCAATGCTATCATTTTTTTTTTCTAGTTTTAGGATTCACCATTTTTGTAATATGCGTGCATCTATGGGATGTTATGTGCCTATAATAATCTCTTCGAAATAATTTATTTTCATTATAAACATATTGACTCAACTTTCATCTATTCCATCAAATATATTTCTAGAGATACTAAGCCTTTGACAATGGTTTTAACTTTTACTTGAATTATTTCATTACAAAAACAAAATTCTTTTTCATGATCCACATTCTAAACTAAATACTAGAAATTAATTTCTTTACTAGCATATTCATTAAGGAAATTTAAAAACTTTGACAAGTCATGGTCATCATTGAGTACCTACCAATGATGGATATTATGTAGAACTAAAGTTATCATCAATAGATGAACCCTTGCAATGTCTATCAAGTACACATTTCCTAATATAATGGATGCAATTGACATGAAATAAAAAACTACATTCTTTTCTCTTCCACCCAATCAATTTAGTATCCACTAGAACTTGCACCTGAAGGAGGTACAAGGAATACATTGATAGAATTATATAGTTACCTGGAAATTTGAAGGTGTTTTATTAAGGAGATCTTTGTTTTACATTGTGAGTCTTTTATTAAAGAGTGAGTGTAGGAAGATAGTATGACAGTAATGGTAAATGGAAGAGATAGACAACAATGCATCATCAAGTTAAAAAATCCTATTGAAGAATACATAAAAACTTTTGAAATCCTTACAGAGGCATGAAAAGGATCAATGGAGGGTAGGATTTTTGAATTTCTATGCAAGAATCACCATCAAATGATGACAAACGTTAGATTATCATAGTAGTTGTATAGTAAACAATGAAAGACAATCCTATGCTTGCAAGGAAGGACATCCAAGACACTAAATAAAGGGTTTCAAAGACCATAAAATAGAGAAGGATGAAAGACAGTCCCTAGCTGGCAATAACAATGGGCAGTGAACATGCAATAAAGGATAGTCCACAATACAGTGTTATGGACAGTGTAATGAAGTGAAGATTTTCATGGAAATATGAAAATCTTGCATTCTTTAAGTGAAAAAATGACTAGAGGAAGATATAAGGAATAGAGTTATATAACAGATGTTTTGAATGTTAATGCAAATAGAAACAAAAGGGAAGAGTTTTAATGTGAAGATAAGGTTACTCTGAGATATGATTTTGGAACAATCACTTCCCAAGGAAAAACTAGTGGCAATATATGATTGGAAGATGGTGATTGTTTGGTATAGCGAGCATTGGAACTTTTGGGTTGTAGCATATCCTACAAATTTTCTTTGTCATGCATTTGACATTTTGATTTTTGTGGTGGTCTATAAGGTGTTGATTATATGTAACTAGCTGATGTAATGTCCCCTTTCTAGCCAATTAGTTCATGGTTTGTCGTTAGCCCTTTTTTCCATGGTCCCGTGGGCTAACTTGGGCATTACAGAGATCTTGAGGATTTTTGGCCTAGGCATTTCCAATTTCCAGCCAATTTGTGTTGATGTAATGTCCCCATTTTTGGAACTCTTAAGGAATAATCATTATTTTAATGTTACTAGGAAAAAAGTGCAAAGTCAAAAGGGTAAAATTAAATAATTATATTAAAAGGTTAAAAGTGACATACTTTAATGATAAATTAATAAAGTCACTTTATTAATATATCTTCAAAAGTGACTTAAGTATTAGAGAGTCACATCAAGGAGTCACATCAAGGGTCACATCAAGGGGTCACATCAAAGGTCACATCAAGGAGTCATATCAAGGGATCACATCAAGATATCACATCAAGGAGTCACATCAAGGGGTCACATCAAAGGTCACGTCAAGGAGTCATATCAAGGGATCACATCAAGGAGTCACATCAAGTAATATTAAAATATTCTTCTAAAAGCTTGTCAAACACTCTTCCTGGGTTTTTCTAGAAGATCAAGAAGTTCTATATAAAGGGGTGTTGAGAGCTCATTTGGTAGGTTGGGTTGAAGATATTTTATAAGTCTATTGCAGGAGATAATTTCTCTATGGGCTTTAAGGATGAAATCCCTCTAGCTAGCAATCTCTTCATTGTTGAAAGACACAATTAGGAGGTTTGATTTAGTGCTTGTATTCAGGATAATTCTATGAGCAACATTCTTCCTTTTCAGCTGCACTTCATTGATTATTTGGTAAAAATCTGATTGTGGGATTGGTGAGTGTATGATACCATCATTAGGCATTATAATACATATTTATATATCTTGGAATTGATGTTGTACCTGGCACCTAGATTTTGGAGTCTATTTCAGTGGTTTTTCTGAACAGTACCTTCCTCTATGGAACTTTTTGTGGGTACGCTAAATTTAGATATTAGCCCCTATTTCTTGATCTAGGCTATCATTTGACTATAAAAAAATATGAATATTTTAATAAATATAAAATTATGGAATTTTTAGCAATCATTTCCTTGTAATTTCTAGATTTTTTGTTGCTTAGTTTACTTTCTTTCCTTTATAAATATATGCATTACTTTTTGGATGAAATATTGCAAAAAAATACCCAAAACAATCACCATAAAACAAACAAAAAAAATCAGTCAAATAGAGCTTCCCACTACAATGGTATTATAGCTAAAAATCCTACCATCGTATTAGGGGTTCTAGCATGAATAGTTCATGATATGTCAGTAAATGAAATACCACCATTAACTCATCATTACAACACTCGGAGAAAAAGCATTCCTGAATACAAGGCTAGAAGATAATAGAACTACAAATGAACAAAACAAAAGGAACATGGGAGAGATAAGGGATCCAGGTGAGGAAAGGTTTCTATAGTTGTTGGACACATTAGCTCATGGGCAACGTTTAACTAAATAGAGGGTACAGGAATAGAGCTAGAGGGTGGAGCTTATGATGTAGATGCTAGCTAGATAGATGGGATTGAATGTTAATGTTGGAGGTGGAAATAACAAAAACCAAGGTCAAAATGGTAACAATGGAAACAATGCAAACCATGGGTAGAATGGAGGGAATGGAGGAGGTAATGTGGGAGGTAATTTTGCACATGCAACCCAACCTACCATAACAATAAGTTCTAGACCATTGACACCTACCTTCCCACCCCGAGTACAAGCACAGCCGGTAGTGGAACCTTATATTATTGACATATAGGACTAGCTTAGGAGAGATTGGGAGGCTAGAGGTCATCAGTTCATAGCTACCATTACGTTCAGAGAATACATGGATGTGAGGGTGAAACACATGCCACATGCTAGTGATAGGAACTAGAATTATGAGCTAAGGAAGAAAGTGGGAAAGTTGCAATTACCTTATTTTGATGCTTCAGGGAAGTCTACAGCACGAGCATGGGTGCAGAAGTTAGACACTTATTTCTCATCCTGAAGAAGAAGCCATCAAATGTGTTGCTATACACTTGGATGACATAGCACGTGAGTGGTGGCACCATGGAATGGTCACCATGGGTCATGCACAAATCACATCGTATGTGGATTTCACAGAGAGATTGATAGAGAGATTTGACAAGGACCCAGAATTGCACTTTAAGGAGTTTGTGCAACTCAAACAATGGGTGCCTTTGGAAACTTACATTTCAAACTTTCAGAAGCTTGTAGTATTGGTTACAGATGTATCTGAATAAAGGATTTTGGTTTTGTTTATGGATGGGCTTGCAGATCCACTTAGGGGTTGGATTAAGGCTCTCAACCCACCCTCACTATAGGAAGCCATCAAGAAGGCAAGGGATATGAAATCCTCTACTTCAAAAAAAAATTCCAATATAAGGGGTTTCCCTCTAAGAAGGATAAGGATAGAAAACCCTTTCATAGAAATTCCCATCAGTCATGGGAAGATTTGAAAAAAACTTGATAATGATCAGCTTAATGAGCTTAGGAGAAAGAAACTATGTTTCCATTGTAGAGAGCCATGGGACCTCTCACAAAAATGTGCAACAAAGGCTAAGGCCAAATTGATCGAGTACTTTTCTACAATGGAGTCAACATTTGAGGGCTTAGAGCAGTCTTCAAAATAAGAGGAGAGTGAGGAGGAGAATGCATCAGAAGAGGAATCAGGTGATGAGAAAACAATTGTACAGTTGACAGGAGTCCAAAAGGAAATTACTTTTAAGGTGCAGGGTATGATACAGGGTTAGTGAGTGATCTCACTAATAGATATAGGAGCCACACACAATTTTATTAATGCTCAATTGGTGGCCAAGAAGGGCCTACAGACTGAGGAACATGATGAGCTTAGGGTGATGGTGGCTAGCGGACATAAACTCTCATGCATGCTTAAGATCACCAACTTACACATGTAGCTACGTGATTATGATCTAGTTCATGATTTCCATGTTGTGGACACGGGGGACTCTGACATAATATTGGGTATGACATGGATGGCATCCTTAGTGGAATTAACCTTCAACATAGAGAAGTTGGAGATGAGGTTTTAACATCAAGGCAGGAAGGTAGTGCTTCGAGACCTTTCAGATGGGGGACTTAGAGTTGTGTCACTGAAGAGAATGGAGAGATTGTTTAGACATGACTAGGTAGAGTGGGCAACAAAGTGTCTTGTCATGCCTACAGTCCTGAAATAGCAAGTTAAGAGTTACCCTCTAGACATTCAAGAAATTATTTCTAGGCATGATAAGTGGTTCAATAGCATACCTCATGGGGTTCTTCTGGAGAGAGGGATTAAGCATGTTATTGAGTTGGAAGAAGGGGCCAAACCAGTGATTACCACCCCACACCATCATCCTAAAAAACATAAGGATGGAATAGAGAAGACAATAAAAGAGTTATTAGAGATGGTCCATATTAGACCAAGTAAGAGTCCATTGGCTTTTGTAGTAGTTTTGGTGAAGAAAAAATATGGGACAATGCATATGTGTATTGATTAAAGGGCTCTAAATAAAAAGACTATAAAAAATAGGTACCCCATCCCAAGGACAAACAAGTTGATAGATGAGTTGCATAGAGCATGCTACTTCTCTAAGATTGACTTGAGGTCCAAATATCATCAAATCAGGATGAGGACACAAGATATTGAAAAGATAGCCTTTAGGTTCCATTACAACCAATTCAAGTTTTTGGTTATGCCATTTGGGCTAACCAACGCACTTGCTACTTTCCAAAATTGCATGAATCAAGTGTTTAGAAGGAAGTTAAGGAAATTTGTGTTATTTTCTTTGATGATACTTTGATATTTAGAAAAGCTTGGGAGGAGCACTTGTAGCACCTGGAGGAGGTATTGAGTATTTTGGAGAGTGAGTCACTATATGCCAAGGATTCTAAATGTGAGTTGGGCACGACTGAGTTGCTTTATCTTGGGCATATCATTAGTGCGGATGGGGTGAGGGTTGATCCAGATAAACTTAAGGCTATAGTTGAGTGGCCTACCCCCACTAACCTTACTCATCTTAAAGGGTTCTTTGGGCTATGTGGATTCTATAGGAGGTTTATAAAGGTTTTTTCACAAATAATAGCTCCATTGACTGATCTCACCAAGAAAGGATTGTTTGAATGATCAACTTTCTCACAATAGTGTTTTGAACACTTTAAGCAGGTAATGTCATCATGTCCAGTGTTAGCTATTCTAGACTTCACTAAGCCATTTAAGTTACATTGTGATGCCTCAGGGGACAAAATAGGTGCAGTCTTGATGCAGGAGAAACATCCCATAGCGTATGAGAGCAGGAAGTTAAGGGGGGTGGAGAAGAGTTATTCTATATATGATTGTGAGATGTCCATAATGCATGCATTGGCCAAATTTAGATCCTATCTAGTAGGAGGCAGATTTGTGATTGAGACTGATCACAATAGCATTAAGTATTTTATGAGCCAAAGATATCTTAATGACAGGCAACATAAATGGATTACAAAATTGTAGGCCTACGAATTTGACATAGAATTTTTCAAAGGAAAGAGAAACGTTGTGGCATATTCTCTTTCTAGGATACCACACATATGTTCCTTGGTAGAGATATCAATTGATTGGAATGAGAAGTTAATAGCAGAGTATGCAAAAGATTCTTGGGTAGTAGGGTTGATTGAAGGTACTATATAAGATGACAAATTCCAAATGATAGATGACTTGATTTTCTATAAGGAGAGGATTTATTTGGTGCCTTCATCTTGACTTAAGGAGCTAGTCTTGAGGAATTTTCATGAATCTCCATTAGCTAGCCACCCCGGGTTCTTCAAAACTTATAGGAAAATACAAGAGATATTTGCATGGAAAGGGCTCAAGAATGATGCCCTGAAATTTGTTAGAGAGTGTGTAGTGTGATAATATAACAAGAATGAGCACACCTTTCCAGCTGGGTTGCTATAGCCCTTACCCATTCTAGATTGGAAGTGGGAAAATATCTCAATGGATTTTATCACAGGGTTACCCAGGGTATAGGGTAAGGATTGTATATTTGTGGTGGTTGATAGATTAACCAAATTCACTCACTATTTTGCTATTGCAGCCACTTATACAACAGTTCAGGTAGAAAAATTATTCTTTAGGGAGTTATTTAGGCTACATGGGTTGCCCAGATTCATTATGAGTGACAAGGACAACAAGTTCCTAAGCTTATTTTGGTAGGAACTCTTTAAGTTGAGTGGTATTGAGATCACTCCTAGTACCAACTATCACCCACAAGTAGATGGTCAAACAAAGAGTGAATAAGTGGGTGGAGGGTTACCTGCATAATTATGTGTCGGCACAACAAAAGGCCTAAGTAAAATGGTTGCATATAGGGGAATATTGTACAACACCACATATCACATGACCATCAAGATGAATCCATTTATGGTGCTTTATGGATACAAGGCTCCAAATTTTATGGACTTACTATTAGGTGACAACAGAGTGCCTAAAGCTAAAGAACTACTACAAGATAGCCAAGACATTCTGAGAGCATTAAAATAAAACATTCAGTAGGAAAAAAACAACAAAGGTTGTATGCTGATCAACACAGAGTAGAGTGCAGTTTTGAGGTTGGGGATATGGTATATCTCATACGTCAACCTTACAGGCATTCATCACTTAAGAAGAGCAAGGTAAATAAGTTGAAACCCAAGTTTTATGGCCCTTTTAGAGTTGCTTGTCATGTTGGTGTGGTGGCTTATGAGTTGGAGTTACCAACAGATAGTAGGGTGCATAATCTATTCCATGTTTCTAGGCTTAAGAAAGCCCTCGACCATATGTTGTCCCTTCTGCAAAGCTATTCCCTCTAGATGAAGAGGGAAAACTGATATTGGTCCCTGAGGAAATCATTTCAATACTAGGGAAAGAACACTTAGGAAGAGGGTAATTAAGGAGTACCTAGTTAAGTGGAGGAATCTGCTAGTGGAGGATGTTAGTTAGGAGAATGAGCAGGTGTTGTAGCATCCATAGCTAAAATTGCTTGAGGACAAGCAATTTTGGGAAGGGTGGACTATAATGTCCCCTTTCTAGCCAATTAGTTCATGGTTTTTCGTTAGCCCTTTTTTCCATGATCCCATGGGCTAACTTGGGCATTAGAGGGATCTTGAGGGTTTTTAACCTAGGCATTTCTAGTTTCTAGCCAATCCGAGTTGATGTAATGTCCCCATTTTTTGGAACTCTTAAGAAATAATCATTATTTTAATGTTACTAGGCAAAAAGTGTAAAGTCAAAAGGGTAAAATTAAATAATTATATTAAAAGGTTAAAAGTGACATACTTTAATGATAAATTAATAAAGTCACTTTATTAATATATCTTCAAAAGTGACTTAATAATTAGAGAATCACATCAAGGAGTCACATTAAGGGGTCACATCAAAGGTCACATTAAGGAGTCATATCAAAGGATCACATCAAGGAGTCACATCAAGGGGTAACATCAAAGGTCACATCAAGGAGTCATATCAAGGGATCACATCAGGGAGTCACATCAAGGAATATTAAAATATTCTTCCAAAAGCTTGTTGAATACTCTTCTTAGATCTTTCTAGAAGATCAAGAAGTTCTATATAAAGGGGATTTGAGAGCTCATTTGGCAGGCTGGGTTGAAGATATTTTATAAGTCTATTGCTAGAGATAATTTCTCTATGGGATTTGAGGACGAAATTCCTCTAGCCAACAATATCTTCGCTGTTGAAAGACACAGTCAAGAGGTTTGATTCAGTGCTCGTATTTAGGATAAATCTATGAGCAACAATCTACCTTTTCAACTGCACTTCACTACTTATTTGGTAGAAATATGATTGTGGGATTGGTGAGTGTATTACACCATAATTAGGCATTATAATACAAATTTATATATCTTGGAATTGCTGATGTACTTGGCGCTTGGATTTTGGAGTCTATTTTAGTGGTTTTTGTGAACAATAGCACCTTCCTTCATGGAACTTTTTGTGGGTATGCTAAATTTAGATATTAGCCCCTATTTCTTGATCTGGGTTATCATTTGATTGCAAAAAATATAAATATTTGAATCAGTATAAAATTATGGAATTTTCAACAATCATTTCCTTGTAATTTCCAAATTTTTTGTTGCTCTATTTATTCTTTTCCTTTATAAATATATGCATTACTTGTTGGATGAAATATTGCAAAAAGAACCTAAAACAACCACCATAAAAAAAATAAAAAAAATTAGTCAAACAGAGCTTCCCACTATAGCTGACCATGATGTTGTGCACTTTGATTCATTATCTCAACATCTTGAGCCCACTGGGAAAGCTCACTAAGGAAATTTATTGAAGGTAGCCACAAATGAATGTATTCAAAGTAATAAAATAAACATCACAAGATAGTCCTAATCAAGGACTAGGTGGACATCTATCATGCTGTTTGTTCAAGGTCATAAAGTTAAAAGCAATGTTATTAGTAAGTATGACAAATTACCCCTGCATATTGGTGATAACCGTAGTGTCAAAGTTGAAGAACGAAGATTATGGTAGAACTCATAAAAAAAAGTGAGGATAATGAAAGGTAACAATCACCTCAAATATAGAAGGGCACCTTAGAATTGTTCATCGAAATGCACAACCTAGTCATGATAATGAAGTGTTGATAGAGTAATTTCTTTCAAAGGAGCATATATAAATGAGAAAGGGTTTCATGCCTAAAGATAGTAAAAGAAGGATTCAAATTAGTGTGATAGTCCTTATACGTAGTAAATGAATAAGTGACAAATCCAAAGATGGAAGTTGATAGTCTAAGTTATGATAGCCCTTGTCTTGATTTGTAATATAAGCCATGGATAGTGTTTGTGATCAAGGTTCTAAGGACAATCACAGTCTTTATGACTTAAACGAGGACCCCAAAATAGTGGTTAAATACTGTGAGTCCTTGATAGATGGTGAGTTCTACTAATAGGCCCCAAGACAACAACAACCCTAAGATTCTTGTTTCTTGTCACTTAATACTTCTTTGAGAGAACAAGTTATTTTAATCTAAGTTACTATAGTGCTAGAGTTTAAAGCATACCCAAAAAAATGAAAAAAACCTCTTCACCTTGGCTGATCACACATATCCTAATAAACAAAGAATCCAGACATCATATCAGAGTTGCATGTTGCAATATTTTTCCACATATTATACTACATGTGTAGCTTCACATTATGGACAAGTTTTCAATTGCAAGTTTGACAAAACACATATTGAATATTACCTAAAACATATAACATATTATAAACACAACAATTACTCAAGTTGCTAGATTCATAAAATAAATTGTAAATATTGAATCATCTTCTCCAAATTAGAAAACACAAATCAAAATAACATTTAATAAGACCTTGTTTTTTGACGATGACTATATTTGTTTGCATTGGTTCCAAGTTATTTACAATGGATCTATAACAGATATCACCAATTCTAAATATGCCTAGATATAAGGAGATCTTCTCACTTAGCTAATTAAATTAATACATTTTTAAAATTACTTAAATTTTCACTTTTCATCATAAAAGTTATGCTCAAAAGAAAAGCTTCTATGGGAACTCTTGGCATAAACATAAAATTCCATCTTTCCCTTGTAAAATTGATAGTGTTGAAGACCTATTATGCCATTGAGAAATCAAGAAGCAAACATGACAAATTGCTTGCCTTGGATGTGAGCATATTTTCTTCCACAACAATGTAGTGCACTAGTTTGGTGCCCACCTGCTTAAGGTTTCTTGCCATGAAGTCTAAAATGTCACAATAATCATTGTAACCCTTGTTAAATTTCAATACACTATCGCCCACATCAACCACAACTCTTGCATTGGGCATCAGTTGAAAACAAAGAAAAAAATAATGTATACTTACCAAACCATAAACCTTATTTTCCTAGAGAGGTGTAAGGGAACATACAAGAAATGCCACATCAGTGTTGCGTAAGCTGCCATGTTACCATATATTGAAATCCACAAAATCAAAAGCAATTGCACGACCTTTAACCAAAACTTGACCAAGCCTTTGGGATGGGGAATTCCCCAACTTATAGGACGTAACAAATTCAACCTTAAAATAGTATATTCAAATGTAAAAAGCTTTCAATAAATAAAATCCACAATGTGAATTGTGAAGAATTGGTGGAAAAAAATTGTAACTATTTTTCTGAAGCAAGAAGCAAAAGAATACTGAAATTGTGTTCGATGACGGAAATAAAAATATGCATATGCAAATGGAAAAATCATTAGATGCCAAAACCTTAAAACTGAATAATCAATACAAAATTGTCTTAACATTTACAAAATTCAAAAGTTAATGCAACACATGCAAATTCAGTTTAAAGTTAGGAGAACACTAAAGTATTTGCAAGTTTCTAAAACATGAACAATTAAAACAAAATTATCTAAATATTTACACAATCTAGATGCAAAATGCATAAAATTTGTCATTTTTAAGTTTTATTGGCCCCCTTTTGTTTGTCAATCCCACAACATAAAATTTTATAGATTATTTTACAATTGTTGTGTTATTAGGTTGGACATTTTTCCTTTTAGACCACTGCCACTTCCTTCATTATTGAATATATAGTGAAGGTTTGGAATTTAGTTCATCATCTATCTTTAGCAGACAAATTATACTTTGGAATGTTAAGAGTCTAAAGGACTATAGTGTTTGTAAATAGTTTCCTAATGTGGATACAACAATCCTCTTTCCTCTGTTCACCTTGAGAGATCTCATTGATTTCATAAACATATATACATTCATGTATAGTATTGGGAGTGGTATATTACATCTAAATTGATATTTATATTGCGAAGCACATCATGCCTCTAACAAATTTTAAGAATATATGATTTGTTCTGCCTTACCCATTTTTGAAAACATATTCTATACTTCCCATTGCCAACCTACAACAAATGAAAATATGGTCTTGAGATTTTGTAATCTTGTCACTATTGTAATTTGATGGTTAAGCAAAGCTTATTTTGGAAAACAAATTTTGTGAAGTTCAGAAAACATAAGGTGCATTGAATCTACTTGAAAGAGGGTGAGTTAGTACTACTTAACAATACAGATCCATGTGTTGTAACTCTTCATCTAAAAGCTTCTTCTTCTTTCTTTTATGGCTTTTGGATTCAAGAAGTAGAGTTCCATTATGAATTATATCCCTTTGGCATTGCTTACTTGTCCCTACGATGATAACTTGTTATGTGGAAGTTTCTCTTCCCTCTCCCTCTCTCTACTGGCCTATATTTCTAATATTAGTGTAGGTAGGTTGTATAAAGGTATTAATTTTTGAATACTATGCTAATCAAATAAGAAATGAATATCTTTCTATCTCTTGAATAAATGACACTTTTTATTATGGGCATTCCATAGTCAACTAATGGAAAAAAGTTATTTTCTTTCTTCTATAACATATTGTTACTTTCTTGGCTATTTTTCTGCTTCTTCATAATATTTATTTGGCTTTGAATTGGTCACAATAAAATTAAAATATTGAATCTAAAACATTCATGTTGGTTATGTTTGTTATGGGTTATATAATGATAGAATATAATTTAAAGAGTTAAATAAGAAGGAATGCTTCCATTATATTCATAGGCAGTGTACTCTTGAAGATTCAGGCTTACATGGATGGATGCCTGACTATTTTGTCCCAACAAAAGCATATATGAGAGAAATTAAGTTTTCAAACATAATGGTAATATGCTAAAATGGATTAATGTGGCTGGATGAGCTTGGATGGTAATAGAACTTCACTCAAGCTAAATTAAATGAGTGAGTTGAAAGTATAATGAATATGAAAAGAGATGGCAGGTCTAATTTGAGCAAATAGAATGAATTATTCAAGAACATAATAAGATCAAAGTGACAATTAATTTTCAACTGATTATAGATTTCTTTGGTTAATACTTAATAGTTATTAATTTTTCTACCAATTTTAGATACCCAAATGAACAATAATTCTGACACAATATAAATAATGTGCATTCCCTAGAAATGGAAAACTAAAAAGGAGTCCAACACAAAACTTATACCATTGAATTGGATGCCATAACTTACATTTATAGATCACAAAATAATCAAATTTGTAGCTTTAAGAGATATTGGAATGGAGATATATACCTATAAAGCTTTAACAATACCATCAATAATCTCAAGTTCAATAAGTGGTTCATCCCTTTGGATGTTAACAACAATGTCATATTTCTTCTTCAACTTTCTCAATGACTCATTGCAACATTCAATGCCTACCAATAAAAACCCCAATTACTTGAAATGGAAAATAAAATCAAAACTAATAGTTCTCAGCCATCTATTCTATAGGTCTTGCATCAAAGACTCAAAAAAATTGCAGATCCTGCCATTTTGTCATGCTTTAGATGCCATGACCACATCTTCTCCAAAGCCAAGGCAACATTCAACAATCCTTTCATCATCTGTTGCAATAACTAATAAACAAAAAGAAGTAAGGACCACATCCAACTTGATTGAGATTATGAAATTTCAACATGGCTGAATTTGGCAACACAACAGGCAGGTTTTTCAACTAACATATTACAAAAGGATCTTGTAAGTATGAATAAAAACCACCCTCTTAATTGTAGTAATGTCTATTGACAATTTTATTTCCTAGTTACACAAGTCATTTAGATAGGAATCTTTTATTTTCACATAGACTGTGATTTTAAGCATAAAACCCCCTCATAAGGTACTCTAAACCTTGGTGGAATTTATTTAGAAGCTCCCTAGATTCGAGTGAATGTCCCTGTTATTTTACAATTATCAATCTTTGAAGTTTCTATATTAAAAGGATTTAAATATCTAAAACAATTCAACTATCTCTAAAGGAAAACTGTGAAATGCAATAAATATACATATTTTGAGTAAGTGGGATAAAAAACCCAATTTGAAGCTAAACACTAGAGTAGAGATGAATATACCTAGCCAACACTTCATCATGAATAAATATACTTATTGTTGCAAGGTGTGACCCTTGGTCTTCCTTGCAGCACTAACACTTGGGTTTGTGACATGCTCTAACCGTCTCTTGTGGTTTTGGGGATTGTTGCAAGGTGTGACCCTTGGTCTCCCTTGCAACATAACACTTGGGTTTGTGACATGGTCTAGCCACCCCCTATGGTTCTTAACCGAAGCTTGTATCGGGCATTGACAGGTCGATCTTTTGGTGCAACGACAAGTCAAACACTTACAACATCGTCAAAATACTTTCTTATATATAACTGGCCAACACTTCATCACCCATAGGCAAGATTTTATTTTAAATAGCAATTTATTGCTGGAATGTCAGTGACAAAAAACACACAGTTTAACAAAGTAGTATGATGGTGTGAGACAAATTTACGGTTGAAACCTCACACAAATATAACCTATCAGCTAAATAAAATAATTCTATGCTATCCAAAACAATATTGTTATATCATTTTAGTCTCATTATTTGAGGCATATTTCCATTCGATCTATGAGATGAAAAAATCATAATCACCTTACATTTTGAGATTATTTACCTTGTGTTTCAAAGGTATGTACAAAACCAATAAAAAAGCTTCATACTTTACTACATTATTTATACATTCAAATCTTAATTTTAAAGAAAATGTAGAAGTATTTTTTTGAGGGGATATCAATATGGTTCTAGCCCTACTCTATCATTGTAAAAATAACTATTAAATGATAGTCCATACATCATTTGTACTTTGTTCTTAAATTTCTAGACATTTTTGCAAACTATTTTCTTTTTCTTAGTCATCAACCTCACCTTTAAAATTATATAGGTCTACATCAACACACAACACATATTTCCTCAAGCCAAGAATATCTTGAATTATATTTAAGACTCATTGTTCACCAGCTAACCTCACATTCCTGTCATTCATTGTGATCATGGAATATCTGAAGTTCATCTAAATATTTCCACATATGGTAACAAATCACTCAAAAAAAGCATACCATATTGAGGTGGACTACCTATCACTATTATATTTATTATAGACTCCTCTATATTTGAAACTAATTTTAAATCCATAACTTTGCTTATGTCTATAACTAATAGAAAAGCATTTAGAAAATTAACAATGCATGTAAATCAAACCCTAATAAACAATGAAGTACAAATAAATAGAGGCATAAAACATAAAACAATATTACCAAAAGGTCTTGATACCACCATTGATTCACCTTCATTGCACTTCTCCATTTTGCTTGATATGAATAATTGCCCTCAGATTTTTGAGTATGCAAATAAACCTAATGACAATGACTACCAAAATATTGAAGATTCTAATTGACTATGGATGCACTTGACTTGATGTTGATAGACTTGATAGCAAGATAGCATAACCTATCCCATAAGCTTGTGTGTAGATGGCTTGTAGATAGATCTCAAAATAACAATGACAAGGTATTTTATAGGAAAGACAATTTTGAATGAAGGGCTAAGAATGAATGCCAATAATCAATGGCCGAAAATGAAAGATGTAGTATGGACTAGGGTTAGGGAAAATGATAAAGGATTGACGGTCAAGATTAAATTATAAATAATTTAATCAAGGATGGAGGTTAATTGAGACACGGATAGATAAGGATCAACATAGATAAAGAGGTGAAAGGAAATTAAATAATAAAAATTATTTAATTTAGGTGGCCAATGAATAATTAAATAATTAAAATAAAATTTATTTAATTATTTAATTATAGAAGAATGTGGCAAAGAGGACCTTTTACATTAAATAATGATTTAATTCAACATTGAAGTTGAGAGTGGACCAAATTAAATAAATAAAATTTATTTAATTTATGACAGAAAAGGCTAATGAATAATTAAATAATTAAAATGATTATTTAGTTATAGTGGAAAGTGATATATAAATAAATAAGAATTTATTTAATTTTATAAAGAAAGGGACTTAATTAGTGATGTAATTAAATAAATAAAATCTATTTAATTAATCAAGGAAGAATAAAGATAGAAATGAATTAATTAAATAATTGAAATTAGTTAATTAATAGAAGACTTATGACTTTAGAAAATAAATAAATAATTAATATTATTTAATTATCAATGATGAAAAGGGAAATGATGAAGAATTTAGGAGTCACGTGCCTAGGACAATTTTTAGTGTCTACATAAAGTATACTCAACTACACAAAAATAAAAGTATCATTTCTACATCTTTAGATAGCTTACACATTGTATTATTTCATGTGTATGTGGAATATACACCAAATCCTTAGGGTATTATTATTGAAGAAAACTAGGGTCATTAAAATCTATCCTTATAAGTAAGTCCCATTATATTTTTAAGTTTAACTCATTCTCAAGCATAACATAGAAGATACACACACATCAAATTCCATAGTTCAAATGAGTTCCAATATGAGTTAGAAAAAGTGGAAACCTACATGACATGGTTCAATTTGAGACTAGAATTTATTACACATACTAGTTTATGTGAGATCAAATTGTAATAAAATTTTGTCATAGGTCTTTCACATCATATCCAATATCAAATTCTAGATCTCAATTACTAGTTGTATCTACATTTATAAATGAAATGACATCAAAAGATTAAACTTGAAGTAGCTAAGCAGTTCTATTATTCACTAGTTGTCCAATCTCAACCCTTTTTAATATACATTATGGTTGTATTCATTTTTTACTTATAAAAGTATATATATACCATTTATCATAGTAGAAAAACAAAAGTTATAAGAGTCATTTATCATCCTAATGGTTGAAATAATAGAAAGCTATAGGGATCCTTTATTATCCTAATGATGGATGCCATTCTATGATCTAAAAGGTTGATAAAAAAAATCTCGCACAATCTAATCCACAAACAACAACGATCAAGAATATGGATTGTAAAAGTTTGACATGTGTTAATAGAAATAATTTTAAGCTTAACAATTGAAACAAGAATTGTAGCATACCTTGACAATAGTTTGATATATAGATCAACCCCTTGAATTATGGTATGTAACAAAATGGTTGTGGCCTCTTCATCTATAAGGCTTGGGATGCCCATGCATGACTCAGAGTTAATACTGAAATTATTTAGCAAAACATCTATAGTTCGAGTAACAAAAGGATGCAATTCCCTTCTACCACGTCTACCCCATGATAATCTCACTTTGTCTATGCTATCTTTTGTGATATTGTCTAGAACCAATAATACTGTTTGTCCCTCCACTTTTATACAAAAGAAACAACATACCTATAAATGATATTTAAAAAAATACAAGGCACACTCACCTTGTTCAATATATTTTTTCACAGAGAAAAAATAAATTCATGAGCTATCAAAGGAAAAAGATCCTCCAAACAAAACAAAATTATACGAAATTGATAGTTCCCACATCCACAACATATCAAGTTTCAATCAAGTTTAAACAGTATAATCTAAATTTTGACTTGTTTTAAGTGGCTTATCAAAAATCACATTGGCTCATCTAAAATTATAGTAGCAATGAAATTGCCTCCTAAGAATGTTTGACAAGCAAACTCTTGGAATCCATGCATTAACATGCCCTGTATCACAACTGAGCTTAACCAACACACTCTAGGCATTGATCACTTAGGTGGTTGGTGTGGGGCCCTCTTAATCCATTCCATTCACCAACACTCCTTTCCATTCTTGTAAGAAATCTCGTTCATTGCTAGGGACAACATTTAGTTGTAGTTAGCACCCAATGCATGAACCAAACCAAATTTAAATTCACTATTCCCTCACTATAGAAAATCGGATGTGCTTAGATCATCCCATGGTCACGCATAATCACACTCATTATTAATGAAACTATGATGGATAAGTTTCGATTTTGAATTTGAATCTACAATGTCCTGCCCAAACCATTGAAAGGAGCAATAGGAGGTTTTCTTTGACTGGATCAAACATCATAGCCATAAGAGTTGTAGAAATAAATGGGTCATCCTCAAATTTGTTGACCTTTGGAATAGTATTCATTATAGGTATAAACGTGCTTCTTTAACTTTGGCCTTGTTTGTTGTGTTTCATAGCTAGAAGTTTAATGGAAGCATAAACCTATATGCAAAGTGTGGAAGCATAGACCAAGTAGGTGAACTATTTGATAGGATGCCTCAATGAAATGCGGTCTCATGGAATGCTATGATTGCAAGATATGCACGAAATTCATTTGTTTAAATGGATTTAAAAACATTCAATCAATTGTAATTTGTAGGTGTAAAGCCAAACTCCACAATCTTTGCCAACATCCTCCCTGCTTGTGCCAAATAAGGAGCTTTCGACTTTAACACTAGTATGATATTTAATATTATGCTTATATTGGATTAGATGATTAATTAATACAACACAACTATTTCCCATGAATAGGCTTCACTATTAACCAATAAAAATGTTGTATCTCAAGTATGAAGTATATATCTCTTTGTTCAATAAATTTGGAGATATCGATTAGCCATGAAAATCCCTAGTTTGAAAGTTGACTGTGTATTCACAATGATTATTAAATTTACTTAGGTTGCTCTTTAAGGCTGGCCTTAAACTTTAGGCATGTTTTCATTCAATTATATTGTTACCTATGCAAAATAAACTTGAGTGATTTTACTAAACTTTATTGACATAGGTAACAGTCAAATATTAATTGCTGCATTAATTTTTGCAGCTTTGTACTTACGTTCAAGATTGTGTAGGTTTCTAGACCCTATTGTTTACAAGGATTATCCTCCTAAAATGTGGTAAATGTTAGGGCAACGTCTACCTACTTTTTTCAAAGAAATGTTAGATAGGGTGAGGGGCTCATATGATTTTATCGACACTAATCATTCTATAACAATGTATGAAACTTTCTTCTTTGTCTAAAATTCAATAACATTGTTAAAAATTTATCATTGAAACTTCTTAGCCATGTGTTCAAATTTTTGGATTGAAGCTGTGTGAATTTTTAAATCAATGTTTCAAATCAAACTCCATGATCCATCATCAAGAAAAAAGAAGCAACGAGAGAGTAGAATGATAGAAAGAGATAGAAGACTTGGAGTGATAAATAGGTGTGGGGTTGAGAGGACTAGAGAACAAAGACTTAGAAATGACCCAAAAAATAATAAAAAATTAATAAAAGGAAATAAAGTGAATTTCTTTTATATTCTTATATAAATGAAAAATGAAAAAGATTAAAACTAAAAATCTAAAGCACTGTAATTAGTGAAATCTTATATAAACAAACTTAAAGATACAAAATTAAATATAATAATGATTACTACAATAATTAATACTATAAACAAAAGATAAAAATTAAAACAATGTAAATAAAATAAATTTAAATAACTTAAGGATCAAAAATATAAAAAATAAATCCCAAAAAGACCTAAGAACTAAAGAAAGATTATTATTTATTTTTTTTGATACGCACGGTAGATAATTTATATTGAAATATAAGAAAACTACAAATGTCTGCAACGCAGGAATAACCATCCAAAGACACCGCCGAGCAAGACGACAACCCAACTGAGACTCAAAACCAAGGTTTCAACAGACCCGAACATGCATCGACAACCACCCATGAAAACTAAAGGGTAGAGACGATGGGTCACAGACCGACCCACTACCATCATTAAAAAAAGCTGCCAAAAAAATGCAGAAGACCACAAAAAACGGCTAGTAAAGACTTCAGACACAGAGCCAACCCTTACATGAAACCATTGACTTCCGCAAAACATACAAAGCCCTCCAACCAGTCAATTCCCTCCGACGGCACCAATTTTAATTTTCGTTTCAAGAACTCCACGGCCACGTCCGCAAGCTTTCTGTGGCGAGACAAAGCTGGCCCTTTGAGGTCAAGGAGGAAGGGATACACCTTGACAACATCCTTCGTGTCCCATAAGAGAGACAAGTCAGCCGGACGCGGAATGCCTTTTCCTAAGAAGGCCGCCTTCAAAGTATCTTCAAGACCACCGAGTAAATCAATGCGGAACAAGTGCTCCATCATCTCCCTTGCCATCTTCTTCGGGGTTTCCAAGTCCAATAACATTGCGAGAAAACGTGAGGAGACATGGGCGTTGTCTCTGGCATACTCCCTTCTGTGCAAGTGTTCATTTCCTAGAATCATCTTAACCGCAACCAACGACACAGGATCGTCCTCGAGCATAATATGTTTCAGTCTTTGATCTGTGACTTCCCTGAAGGCAATTTGTCTCTCCGTAGCAACCAGAGAGACCGGCGTATCAACACCGAAGCATTCCAAACCATCCAGCGAAATATGTATGGTGAATTTCAATTTTTTCAACCCCTCCATGATAAGTGCTACACCCTGCACAGGAACAAAACAAAGCCAAAATGCAAAGACAAAACACTGAAATGAATTTAACGGATCCAAAAATAGACCCGTGAGAACCCGCTTGGCCATCGCACAAGTGCCGAAATAATGAAAGGACGATCTTCACATCCTTGCTATGAAGAATGGCTATGGACGCAGTCCATACACCTTAAATCCATAATCACTTGAAGTGAAGTGAATCGCCACCCGGCCAAGCAACAGTCTTTTCAATGGTTGCCATACACAACGTGTCACAAAATGGATGTCTTGAAAGCAAAGCCAAGCCTCCTTCCTGACGAACATTAAGGCTCCATTAAAATTAAACCGATCACCTTAAGAAGGCCAACTTTTCCCCTCAATGAAATAGGGGGGGCCATGAGATGATGTGGTAGTGTCACCTCAGCTTACAGTCACACCGTCCCGAAGCCAACTCACACACCCCCAAGATTGGGTGTCGAAAAGAGAGGCAGGGGAAACTAAAGAAAGATTATTGCATAATAAGGATGTTATGGAAAAATTATATCCATAATGTCCTTATTATAAATCCTTGGATAGAAATAAATTATAAAAGGAACCACAATACCAAATACCCTAATTGATAAATTAAAAAATAGTACTATTAATTTCTAAATCCTAAAGAAATAAAACCCTAAAAAAGGCATAGAAGTAAAAAAATAAATCAAAATAACAATGAAGAACCTAACAAGTTCAACACGTACTAATAAGAAACAAAACCAAATAAATTATAAATAATAAAGAAAATATATGAAGATATTAGAATTAGAATTATATCTTAATAAAATCTTATAAGAAAAGAAAAATAAATAAAGCATTACAATCCTACAACAACAAATAAAGGGATGAAATAGGAACCTATGTATCTATAAGAACAAAAAAGCAAAATAATTATATATTCTTATATGAAAAAAATGAATATGATCAAAACTAAAAAACCAAACTACTATAAAGGCAACCTTACATAACCCAACCTAAAGAAATGAAATATAAAATAATATTATAATAATATTAAAAAGAAAATTGATAATTTTAATCAATAAATTGATGTAAAAATAGGAAAGACAAGAACTATAAAAATTATAATGAAATTAATAAAATGAATGAAGTTATATAAATCTAAAGATATAAAATTAATTTAAAAAACAAGGAGTAAATGAGATTAAGAAAAAGGTAATTACAAAATAAGAATATTAAGAACAAATTATTAATAAGGATATATGTAACAATAATATGTACATAGTATCCTTGTTAAAAACATAAAAGGAAGAAAATAATAGCAAAACTATTAATAAATGATCTAAAATGAAAAGCTAGCAAATTTAAACTCCTAAAGAAGTAAAACCATTAAATATGAAAAAAAAAGGAAAGAAATAAAAACAATAAGGAATAAAATATTTATAGCAAGAAGGAAAGAAGGGGCATTCCAAAAGGGAAGGAAATTGAATAAGAAGGAAGGACCAAATGACCCTAAAGCAGGGCAGTGAGAACACAAGGAACCAGGGAGAAGAAGAGGGCAATCGAGCTAGGGAAGGGGAAGAGAGGAAGGCCAAGGGAAAATGAGAGAGAGAGTCTACTAAAGAGAGGAATATAAAGCACTACCAAGAGGGGGAGCCATAAGGTTGTTCAAAAGAGGTTTCTAGGAGAAGCTTAAATTCCAACCCCCATCTTAGTTGAGGTTGGAGGGGTGATTATTGATTTCAATGGCCTCTTTATGCTTTCTCTTGAAGTAGTTGTCTTCTTTGAACATGATTTTGGTGTCTTCTAAGGTGGTATGATGTTTGGTCTTGGATGAGTGCTCCACTAGCGCTAATTTTACAACCCGATCATGACAAATATCTTCCCCATGCTCTTTGATTCTTGTGGTGATCGAGTGATAATTTTCCCCAATGTAATGGATGCCACACGAGTATGTCACTTTGTAGACTCTGAGTTGAGGAAAGAGTTAGGAGGGTGTTTGGAGGATGCGAAGTGATTTTTTGAAGTGGAGAGGGGCTTGAAAGTGCAAACTAAGCCCTTTTTGAGGAGGATCTTTGCAATTTTGTTGGAGATGCCTTCAACATAGGGGAGGGTAGCGAAAGGGGAGGAAGGAGGAAGAGAGGGCTTAGGTTTGCAAGTCAACCTAGCTTTGGCCTGATTGATAACCCAATTGATTTGTTTTCTTTTATACCTGTTTAGAGAGAAAATTTGGGTGAGGTGGTTTAACTCTTGGTTCATGTGCTCATCATAACAAATTGTGAAGGCCTTGAAAGCTAAAGTTTTGAGAACTCCAGCTTTTTGGCTAGGGTGATGGTGAGAAGATGATTGAAGGTAAAGGTCAGTCTAGGTGGATTTACGAAAGACAATGCAAAATAGAGACCCATCATCTTTTTTTATGAGAAGGACATCAAGAAAGGGAGTTGGCTGTCATTTTTTATTTCTTTGGTAAAGGAGATGCAAGGGGAAATGTTGTTTAAGTGATAGTGGAATTCTTCTAGTTTCTCAAGATCATGAGACGAACATATGCTAGTTTCATCAACATAGTGCTTCCACCATTTTGGTTTGAAGGGAAAGGTATGGAGGGAAATGTCTTAAAAAATGTTCCATGAACATGTTGGCAATAATGGGAGAAAGAGGAGAACCCATAGCAACACCATCAACTTGTTCAAAAATGACACCTTGGAAGGAAAAGAAAGTGGATCTTAGACATAGCTCTATCAAGGAGGCAATTCCAAAACTAGTTTGTTTTCTAACAAGCTCGATGGCGTCCTAGATGGGAACTTTGGTGAAAAGGGAAACCGCATCAAAGCTAACATGGGAGAGATAAGTTTGGAAAGATGGCAGGCCAATTTGTAGGTAGGGGAATTAATGCTATCAACTATGGGTCGGAGGGGGATGCCAATTTTGTGAATTTTTGGTACCCCATAGGTTCGAGGGGTAACCTCCTTGGAGTGATAGAGCCACTTTTTTGTGGCATCGTCCAAAGAAGAATTGGCAATAGAAGATCTAACCTTTTTATTTAATTTGGAGACGAGATTTGAATCAAGAGTTTAGTAACTATTGATATCAGAAAGAAGTTCACATATCTTGAAAGTGTATACAAGCTTGTCCATGATTACCGTGGCATTGCCTTTGTCTGCCTTAGGGATGAAAAAGTCATTATTGCTCATTAATATTTTAAAGATTGGGAGTTGAGCTTTGGGAACATTGTGCTTGGGAGGTTTGACATATCTAAGAGCTACAACACAATCTTGATGAACCTCTTCGGCATTCCTTTAAGGAAGAGACCGAAGAGCCTTCTCAATTTCAATGAGAAAGTCGGTCACAGGAATGAAGTGAGGCGACATGGCAAAGCCAAGACCTTTTTTAAGAAAGCTGAAAACTATGGTGTCTAAGTGAGAACTCGAAAGGTTGATAACCAGTTTGCTTTCCCAGTCACGAATGGACCAAGGAGAATTGGAGTCAGCCTGAGAGTAAACCGCAGAGGAAGATGTGACGGAGGATGGCCCGTTAACTGAGGAAAAAGATGGCTAGATCGAAGAATTATTGCCAAGAGCCGCTTGTGCCAGGTTGAGGTTGTGTGAGAGGACAGGAGTGGAGATCAAAGAGGGCTTACCCGCGGCTGGAGGAACAAGTGGGAGATCCAAGAATGAATTAGGGGGACGGCTGGGAGATTGAGCAGAGTCAGAATTTGAGATGGAGAAACAATGGTCCCTGCCAGCTAGAGACCCTTTAGTGCCTACTCTACGATGAACGACTAAAGAATTGATGAGAGAAACATTAAAACCATCACGTGAAGAGGAGGATCCAATGGGAAAGGATGAGTCAAAAATAGGAGGCGTACCTACAGGGACGGAAATTTGCAGCCCATTTGAGTGGAGAAGCTGGTTGTCAATGATGGCAGCTGATTCCTTAACGTTTACCTTCATGTCACTGGCTAGAGAGGAGGACAGAGGATTGATGACCCGCGAAGGAGAGAGGTGTTGGAGAAGAGAGAGATTTTCGGGATTTATATCTATCTGTACTGGAGAAAGCATAAATTGTGGGATTCGTCCTAATCCTTGCTGCCTTCTAATTAAAGGTTGTGTATCTCTTTATATACAGAAGGGATTGTAATCTTAAAACACACTGATGAATAATATCAATCTCTCTCTCTTCTCCGTGGATGTAGGCTACGGCCGAACCACATATATCTGTGTAATCTATATTTGTGTGATTCGATTGATTTCTTCATGGTATCAGAGCAGGTCTTAGTCTGCTTTAGACTCTGTTCAATTCATCTTTTTTCGTAATCCTGCCAGATCCCACACTTGTTCCTGAGCCGAATCGAGGGTGTGCGGCTGTTTTTTTGTGCTCTTTCTGAGCCGTTTTCTGGGCTTCCAAACGCGTGATCTGGCCTCTCAGACCCGCGGCTGTTTTTCTGTGTTTTTTCTGAGACTTTTTCTGTGCCCCAAGCGCACGATCTGGACTCATCTGTTCTGTTCTGTGTGGCGCGCCATTGTTTGGGGTTCTCTGCTGCCGCCGACCTCTTCCACAACTACCGCACCTCTTCCTCATCGTGTCTTCCTCTGGGCCGACGTCGAGCTCTTGAAAGGGCTCAGATCCACAGCATCTGCCTACGTAAAGTCTGATTATTGGATGCCAGTACGCTGCAAGGGATGGGCTTTGGTGTGAAGATTCGCTGGAAAGAAGGATTGGTGTGAAGATTCGCGGATTTGGTGTGAAGGATTTGGTGTGAGAGCTGCTGGAACTACAGCGCAACCACGGCTGCAATAAAACACAAAGTCTGGTTCGCTCCATATGGTGTTTTTTTCAGAAACCTCGTAAGTGTTTTTTTTTTCTTTTACGTCTTCCTCTTTCCATGGCTGAGTTCGATTCAAATCCTAGTTGGAGACTTTCATCAGTTCTATTAAATGGAATCAATTATGTTGCATGGTCTAGAGCTGTTACTTTGTCGCTTGGTGGCAAGAAAAAATTTGGTTTCGTTAACGGTGATAAAACAGTGTCCTCAAACTACTGAATCGGGATATGAGGATTGGATATCCAATGATTAGCTTGTTCGATCATGGTTACTCAATTCAATGGAAACTCATATTGCCAAAATTTTCACCTTTTCTAATTCAGCAAAAGAACTGTGGGATTCCATCGCTGAATTATACGGGAACCAAAATAATGCTGCCCGTATTTTTGAACTCACTCATGAAATTGCTGCAGCCCAACAAGGTGAGAAAACCTTCAGTGAACATCTTGGTAATCTTAAAAAACTGTGGGACGAATTGAACCTGTATCGTCCACATACCACTGATGCTCAAACTCTTTTGAAACGAGCTGAGGAGGATAAAATTTTCTCACTTCTTCATAGTCTGAAGCCTGAGTATGAATACATAAGGCGCAATCTTCTGATGGATGCCACATTGCCCACGCTCGCCGGTGTTTGTGCTATTATTCAGCGAGAGGAAACTCGAAGAAAGACTATGGGCTCAGAATCCAAAACTTCAACAGAGAAGATTGAATCTCATGTCCTTTTGGCCGAAAAGGATGATAAAAGAAAGCCTCATTTTTCCACAAAAACAGGAATGCTTCTCGCTACAAGGGTAAGAAGGAACCCTATCAATGTGATCACTGCAAGAAAACTGGGCATACCAAGGATCGCTGCTGGGAATTACATCCTCATCTCAAATCTGAATATAAGGGTCGGAAGGATCATGCTGCTGTAGCCGAAACTTCTTTTTCAATCAACCAGTTGGGTCATCTTCTTCAACAACTCAGTAAGACTGTCTCTTCTGGCAACAGTCCATCCACTTCCTCTCACGTGTCAGGTAATTTTCATGCCTATCTTACTTCCAATTCCAAATTTAATTCCTGGATTATTGATTCCGGAGCTACAGATCATATGGCCAATAGTCCTTCTTCAGTAGTCAATTTTATTCCAAAAACTGATAAGCATGATATATCTGTTGCAAATGGAAGTAATGTTTCAGCCGTAGGAAGTGGTAAAATTAGTTTCTTTCCTGATAATGCTACATCTGATGCTCTGGTTGTTCCATCCTTCCCTGTTCAACTTATGTCTGTTGGAAAAATTACTAATTCTTTAAATTGTGATGTCATATTTTCTCCAACATCTGTCATCTTTCAGGATCGAAAGTCGAAGAAGACGATTGGTAAAGGAACATACTCACATGGACTTTATTTTCTAAACTCCCTCAATAAGGCATGTCATGCCAGTGATGTAATTGAAAGTCACACTTTACATAAACGGCTTGGACATCCATCCAACCGTATCTTGTCAAGACTTTGTCCATCTGCCTCTGTTGATTCTGATGTCTGTGATGTTTGTCAGTTTTCTAAACAAACGCGTTTACCTTTTGTCAATTCATCTTCTATGTCTACTGAGTTGTTTGAATTAGTTCACTCCGACTTATGGGGACCTGCGCCTATTGATTCTTATGATGGATATAAATATTTTGTGTTGTTCATTGATGATTTTTCTCGTGCTACCTGGTTATACTTGTTAAAATCAAAAACTGAAGTTACTTCTGTTTTCAAAGAGTTTCATACTATGGTGTGTAATCAGTTTGGTGCTAAAATTAAAACTTTTAGGTCTGATAATGGTACCGAATATGTTAAAGGATCTTTTTCAGAATATCTTCAAAGCCAAGGCATTATTCATCAAACAAGTTGTGTTGGAACTCCACAACAAAATGGGGTGGCCGAAAGAAAGAATCGACACATCCTTGAAACTTCACGGGCCCTTATGTTTCAAACAAAGGTCCCAAAACAATATTGGTCTCATGGTGTATTGACCGCTGCATATTTGATCAACCATCTTCCCAGCCGTGTTATTAAGTTCAAGTCACCATTGGAAATACTCAGAAATAGGACACCTGACATCTCACACTTGAGGGTATTTGGATGTGTCTGTTATGTGCACTTGCAAGCAATACACAGAGATAAGTTAGAAGCTCGTTCTACTCGGTGTGTATTTTTTGGATATTCTTCCACTAAGAAAGGGTACATATGTTATGATCCTGTCACTCGTAAAATTGTTGTTTCACGTGATGTCAAGTTTGTGGAGTCTGAATCTTTTTTTCAAGCTTGTGTTGAATCTGGGAGTCGATCACAGGGGGAGTCTGTGTCTCACCCGGTTCCGCTTCCTACCATTACCAATGAGGATGTTGTTCTTGATCACGATACAGAAGTTCCTGAAGCAACACCAATCCCCGCATCTCCTCAAGCTACTCGACGATCGAGTAGAGCAACTCGTCCTCCAGAACGGATGAAAGATTTCTTCACTTATCATGCTACATCTTATCCTATACAGGATCACCTGTCTTATAATAATATTTCTCAGTCTCACCTAGCTTTCTTGAGTACCGTTGATCATAATCAGGAACCTAAGACTTTTAGAGAAGCTAATTCCATTGCAGTTTGGAGGAAGTCTATGCAAGACGAGCTACAAGCTCTTGATGACAATCACACATGGGAGATTGTTAAGCTACCTCCAGGAAGGAAAACAGTCGGATGCCGTTGGGTGTACAAAAATAAATACAATAGTGATGGTTCCTTAGAACGACATAAGGCCAGACTTGTTGCTAGAGGATTCACACAAACATATGGCGTAGATTACCAAGAAACTTTTGCGCCTGTTGCAAAGATGAACACATTTCGGGTCCTCATTTCTCTTGCCGTCAATCAAGACTGGAAATTGTTTCAAATGGATGTCAAAAATGCCTTCTTGCACGGTGACCTTACAAGAAGAAGTTTACATGAGCATCCCACCTGGGCATCCGCAAGAGGCCAAGTTTGGTTTAGTGTGTAAATTAAAAAAGGCAATCTACGGGCTTAAACAATCTCCACGGGCCTGGTATGCTAAGCTTAGTTCTATCCTTATGTTGAATGGGCTAAAACGAAGTAATGCAGATCCTTCTCTGTTTGTTAAAAGGAGTAACTCTGGTATTGTTGTTGTGCTGATTTATGTTGATGATATAGTCATTATTGGTGATGATCAAAATGCAATCTCTAAGCTAAAAATTCTGCTACACAATAGATTTGCCATTAAAGATTTGGGAACTTTTAAGTACTTTCTAGGATTAGAAGTTGCCTACTCAAAAAATGGCATCTTTCTTAATCAACGAAAGTATGTGTTGGATTTGTTACAAGAAATTGGTAAATTGGGAATCAAACCATCAGATACGCCAACAGATAGCGGAGGAAAATTGGATGATACTGGTCCATTGTTGTCTGATATTGGTCAGTTTCAAAGGTTGGTCGGTAGGTTAATCTATTTAACCATTACTCGACCTGATCTTTCTTATGCAGTAAGTTTGGTAAGTCGTTTTATGCATGCTCCCAAGGCTCAACATATGCAAGCTGTCACCAGAATTTTACAGTATCTAAAAGGATCCCCAGGCAGAGGTATATGGATGCGTAAGACTGGTCATACTTCTATTACTGCCTATACTGATGCTGATTGGGCAGGATCTCCTGTTGATCGACGGTCTACAACTGGATATTGTACCTTTGTTGGAGGTAACTTGGTCACATGGAAAAGTAAAAAATAGAGTGTTGTTGCTCGTTCAAGTGCTGAAGCAGAATATAGAGCAATGGCATCAACTACCAGTGAAATTATATGGCTTCGAGCTCTGTTGCAGGACCTTGGTTATGGTTCATCTCTTCCAACTCAATTATTCTGTGATAATCAGGCTGCTATGCATATCGCTTCAAATCCAGTGTTTCATGAGCACACTAAACATATTGAAGTTGACTGCCATTTTGTTTGAGAGAATGTGCAAGCCAATGTCATCCGCACAACCTTTGTCCCTACAACTCAGCAATTGGCAGATATATTTACAAAAGGTCTTCCAGCTCTCAAGTTTCAAGAAGTACTGTCCAAGTTGGGCTCTATTGACATTTTCGCACCAACTTGAGGGGGAGTGTTGGAGAAGAGAGATTTTCGGGATTTATATCTATCTGTACTGGAGAAAGCATAATTGTGGGATTCGTCCTAATCCTTGCTGCCTTCTAATTAAAGGTTGTGTATCTCTTTATATACAGAAGGGATTGTAATCTTAAAACACACTGATGAATAATATCAATCTTTCTCTCTTCTCCGTGGATGTAGGCTACAGCCGAACCACATATATCTGTGTAATCTATATTTGTGTGATTCGATTGATTTCTTCAAGAGGAATCCCGATGATGGAGCAAAATCAACTGGAACACAATGATTGAGATCAAAAGCACTCGAAGGAATATGACAAACCAACTCAGAGGAAATAAGCATGATTGTTTTCTGATATTTGTGATCAAACATGTAAATGGGTAGGGGAGAGGATCCAGTAGTAGCTGTGCACCCTAACTTCACGTTTTTAATTGTTTTTGTGGAAATTTCAAATCACTCCCAATTTTTTACAGCAGCTTACTTGGCAAGTCTCCTGTTTATAACTTTTGTTTGAAGGCCACATCATCAAATATGATGTCGCATCAACATGCTTTTTGTCAAGATGTAGCTGACCAATACTTGTGCATTCACATCATGGGTAGTTGAGTGCTGATGTGGCATCACACGATTGGTTGCTTTTTAGATCAAAGGAATATAGTTTGTTTAATTATGGGCAGTCATGTCACGACTATCACAACTATTGAAATATGCTCAACTAGTGGGTCCTCTCCCCTATATTATTTTAGTTTGACATTACACAAATTTTAAAGCAAATTTGCAAGCACACAAGAAAGGGGCAATAATATGTTTCCTTCAAAGAAGAGGTTCATATTTTAAATGGATCATTAGTATGAAATTGAATGCAAAAATTAAAAACTAAAAATTCAAATATAAAACATCAAATGGGAGATTTCTTTGAAGAAAATGTTATTTTATCCAATCTATGAATATAACTTGTGTTGGTAGACAATTATATGACTCGTGAAAATAAAGTTGAATGCATGAAGATTGAAATTTGTGTATTTTTGAAATTTTTATAGTGTTTTGATTTTTATATAAAATAATGATGTCAAATTAGAGATATAAGACTTGTAACTTTGTTATACACCTTAGCGTTAAGGGTATATTATCGGTTGAAACTAGCATTTTTTCACATTTGAATATGTCTACATGTAGTGATTGTGGTCTTGGAGCATTTTCATGTATATATTGCATTGATCAAAAATTTTGAGACTCTCATAGTGCATTAAGTGGATGAAATCTAAGGTAGGTTAAAGAAGAGATTAGAAGGGCTAAAGGTGAGAGGAATTTATTTCTATCTCAAGCTAGCTCCTTGCTTGGAGATGGTCAACTATATGAGAAGATCTAGATCTTCAAATTATTTCTATTTTGGTGAAGGGGGGTTATGTTGGTTATTGTGATATAAAGTTATGGTAACCAAGACATTGAGAAAATTGGTAGGTAGGATAATGAATATGATTTTTGTAACCAAGATAATGAGAATTTTTTTTGGCTAAATAAAGGAGAAACAAATTTTGGTAAACAAGACATGAGAATGTACTATAGCCATGATAGTGATGGGGGAATAGCTTTGATAACCAAGCCAATTAAGTTTTAGTAAAAAGGTTAGTGAATATGAGAAGAATAGTTTTGGTAACCAAGATAACGAAGTTTTGGTAACTATGATAGTGAACTAGTAAAAGTGTCATAGACCAATAAGTGGTTGTTTGCACTATTTTGTTTATCCCATATTAGTTTTTGGTATCTTTATCTCAACAAGGAATATGATGTAATTAAGGGGGGATGTTTGAAATATTACATCATATATATTTAGTTTATGGTAATGGATTAATATGTGATTTTGGTAGTTTTTAGATTTTGGTTTCTATCTTAATTAGCAATATTATATCATATAGTTATTTTATAGTTATGTTTAAACTCTTGTTAGTTTAAAAATTTATTAATGAATATTTGATAGTTATGTAATGTCAAAAATTGCATAACTTACAATTTCAACATTATAAATTGTACCTATTTTAGTACTCATTTTTATAGTACAATTTTGAATCAAATTATCCCATCCTATATCCTTTTCCCTAGTTTGAATGCTAAGTGTTAGGTGTGTTGGTGCATTCATGTTTCTTGTCATATGTTTATAATCTTTTATTTCATGTTTTTTTTTTATAGTTTCTTTAGTATGCTTCTAGTCGGACAAAAAAATGGTCAGGTAGACATGTTAGCACAAATTCATGCCATGATAGTATAGTTGTATGAACAATTTCCAATAGCCAAAAAATTTGGCATTTGATATATTCTTCTTGAGCATAATGGCCATCCACCTATGTCTTGTCTATTCCTAATTATCTTCCTATGATTGCTTTCCCCAAAATAGAAAATAGAAAATTTGAGATTAAAAATTTATGTCTTTTATCTTGATGACTAGTTTTTTTTTATTGTAAATTTCTTAATATTCAAGCATTGTTACAATATTCAACAAATATTTAATAGTTTTCTAAATATAGTGCTATCAACTTATTATCTATGGAGCATAGCTTGTAAATCTTGCAATTTTCTATGAGATTCTTCATTGTTATTTCTTCTCTTAAGCAAAGGATTGTTATCATGCACTAGTTTTGAAGCCTTTTTTCCTATGAATGTCTAAAACTAGGTAACACCACCTTTGTTTATTATAAGATTTATATCTTGCTCTCTTTATTTTTATATTTGTATGTGAGTTTAACATACCTTCTTCATATTGTTAAACTCTTTAATTCATTGTGATTCCAAGTCTTATCTTTGACATCTTTAGACTATTCATCTCCTTGGTTTCCTTCGATATATAGTATACTAATAATATATATGTACACCTAATTTTATTATTATTGAATACACATTACATTATTACTCTTTTAATTCTAGATACACCTTGGATTAAAATTACACATGATTTAACAAATTGTTTTTCTATTTGACTCCCCATGCAAGTCAAAATAAAAAAATATAAATATATGGAAGAGTGAAAGAAAAAAGTCAAAAACGAAGGGTGTATGAGCTCTGCTAGGGTTTTTTGTTGTCTGCGGTCACTCTTGGCCCCTCTTGCATCATACTGCGCTTTTAGCACAAGAAACTCCTCTTTTCTTGTGTGTATGACCACATTTAGTGCGGTTTTTGTGTTTTAATATGCCTTCAACCGGCTCTAACCCATCGGTTCATGCTGGTGTTAGTGGTTCGTCGACTTTGCTCAATGGCTCCTCCTCCAACCAAACAACCTCAAAAATTTGTTCTAAAAGTCTTTCACGAGGTAAGTGTTCTGACTCACCAGTTGATGTGGTTTTTCCTTTACCAGATTTTGATTATGCTTGTCAATGGCTTGTGCAACACACTCTTGTCGGGTATTTTGTTGGGAGGATTCCCCCTAAAAATGTGCTTAAGGAGTGGGTCAACAAGGCTTGGGTCCCTCATGGGGTCCGCCTTGACATGGTCCAAAATTTAACCAAGGGTTTCTTCTTATTTCGCTTTGCGGAGGTCAATCATGTCCAAGCTATCTTAGGCCATGGTCCCTATTATGTCCGGTCTTCTTTGTTAGTTTTCCAGGCATGGACCTAGGACTTTGCTATATCGGATGACACCAAGTCGCGGGTCCCAGTCTGGATTGAATTTTTTGGTTTACCCTTGCCTTGTGCACCTTTTTTAATCATATTGTATCCTCATTGGGGAGGGTTATTTGCATTGCGCCAGATAGGTTCTTTTAGGCCCGACCCCAGAAAAGGGTTTGTGTGGAAGTGGACCTTTCCAAAGATGTGAAAGACTCCATTGATATCCAAATTGGAGCTCTCTGGCATACCTAGAAGGTTACTTATTTTAATTTTCCCAAAATGTGTTATAGGTGTCAGTCCGCAGACCACAAGATCAAGGACTGTCCTTTGACAGTGCCTTGTACACCTTCTCCACCACGAGATGTTAAAAAATCTCGTCCGATGGATGCTTCTGTTGTAAAACTTGATAAGAAATGGACTACGATTACAAACTACAAGAATAATTCCACTAGTTTTGGGTCAACCCCCAAGGCCTTCGAGCCAACAAAAGTTGTTTGAAACCCTTCCGTGAAGGAGAAGGAAGCTCTTGTTGAGGCTGATTATGTTCTGCCGCAGCCTAGGCCAAAGGCAACGCCTCAACCTATTGCTATCATGATAGCACAACCGAATGCTTCTCCTCCCGTGTTAGGAGCTCAAAGGCGATCTCACAACCCTTCTCCACCAAGGGAAGAAGGGGAATATGTTCAAGAAAAGTAGAGATTTTCCTCTCCTATCCAAATTAGGTCAGTTTGGTAGAATTTTTGCAGAATTGTTTCTCTTCTCTGAATGAAGAGGAACCAGACTCCGATGATATGGAGGAGTTTCATTCATGAATTTTCTCTCATGGAATGTTTGAGGTCTGATAGACCTCTCCAAAAAGTATTTTATAAGGGATACCTTGAGTAAGTATTCTGGTATTGAAGTGCTTTGTCTCCAAGAAGTTAAAATTTTTGGCTTTTTGCTTGCTTTGGCTTGTCGCTCTATTTGGCTAGCCAGTAAAATGTTTTGCACTACTCATGATGTTGGGCGTGGTGGAGTAGTCACCCTTTTGTCCCCATGGTGGCACTCTTGTGTGGTTGACTACGGGTCTGATCCCATTCATCGGTTTGTCTGGATCCTTCTCAGCATTGATAATCATTCCTTTGGAATTATTAATGTCTATGCCTCTAATGATGTTGTGGAATGCTCTTTGCTTTGGCACTGGATTGCTAATTCATTGTCAGTTGCTACCTAGTTATTGTGTGGGGATCTCAACATGGTTGAGGTGGCATATGAAAAAGATGGCACCTTTCCATTCAAATGGGCAGCTGGCAAAAGGGAAGTGTGATTTTGCATGCACAATAAATTGGGGCTCTTTGATCCCAATATTGGTTGCTGCCATTCTCATTCTCTTTGACACACTTGGTGTAATTATAGGGCCGGTTCTAATAGAATATTTAAGTGCCTTGATCATGCCATGATCTTGGCTCAATATTTTTTCTCTTTTGACAGTTCTTCTCTCCCAGTTAAGTTGTTAGTGGATGTGACTTTGTCAGACCACTTCCCCATTTCTTTTCACATTGAATGGGAGACTCGACAACCTCACACATGTACAATTCATTTTTTTCTAAACACGTCTTTACTCTACCACAAGCCTACCCTAGTCCACATTCGCAAAGTCTAGAATTTGAAGTGCAGCTTAGTTCATCATATAGGCTGGATTACTTGGTAGAATGATGATATCACTCGTAAAGCTAGATTTTTGTGCATTTATGGGCACCAACTAGCTATCTTTCACCGATGGTCTTATAAGGCTACCACCACTGACCTTTACTTAGCTACTGAGGCTTTGGCGGTCAGCCCTTTTTCTTCATCTTTGCAAGTCAAGGTGACAGAATTAAGACACAAAAAGCAAGTTGCAGATAATTATGCTGCCAAAGGTGCGAAAATCAAAGCTTGATTACATTGGCTAAAAATTGGTGATCGTGCCTCCAAAGAGTTTTTTTTTGGCTCTGCATGCCAAACACTCATCCCCGAACATTAAAAAAATTAGAGATGGTGTTTAGGTGCTTTCTAAGCTTCCTAACATTCTCTGGGCCTTTGTATGTCATTATGAGTAGGTTTTCACTACATAGGAACCCACGCCTGTGCGAAAACAAGTCCTCTAGGATTGCCTTGCTATTGTGCCAAATAGGCTTTCCTCAACCCAAAATAATTTTTGTGATCAATTGTTAATAATTGATGATCTCAAAGAGGCTGTCCATTCTATGGCTGATGACAAAGCCTCGGGGATTGATGGGTTCCCTTGTGAATTGTACAAAGCCTTTTGGGACTATGTTGGGCAAGATTTGTATCATGTTTACTTAGAGGATTTTCATGCTAATTCTCTAGGTAACTTAATAAACAAAGGCAATATAAAATTCATACCCAAGTCTAGTGATTCAGAGGACATTTGCAACTAGAGACCCATCACACTTCTCAATGTCTCCTACAAATTCATCGCCAAGGCTTTGGCTTTGAAGATCCGTCATCTTTTACCTCAAATTGTGTGCCCGAAGCAAACTAGGTTTATCAAATCTAGGTTTATTATGGATAATATTATTGTTGTTTGGGAAGGCATGGAATGGGCCAAGCATTCAAACCAAAAAGCCATGTTTGTCAAAATAGACTTTGCAAAGGCCTATAACCATATTGCATGGCCTTTTATTCTTGCTATGCTACAAGCTTTGGGTTTTGGGCCTAACTTCATTTAGAATGTTCAAATTCTCTTTACGGATGCCTTTTCTTGCATCACCATTAATTGCCTTCAATCCTCTACCTTTGGACTATTTCATTCCATTCGGAAAGGGTGCCCGCTTGCCCCTTCTCTGTATGTGCTTGCTATAGAGGGATTTGGCTACCTTCTAGCCAACACGATTTCCCAACAACATGTCAAGGGAATCTCTTTGCCTAACTCTCAAGCTCAATTGGTGAATGGCCATTTTGCTGATGACTCTTTCCTCACTCTCCTAGAGGAAGAAGAAAATATTCAAGCGCCCCCGGATTGTCTTAACATCTTTTGTCTTGCTTTTGGCTCTAGCATTCAGTGGCACAAAACTTTGTGCTACACATAGTCTATCTTGCCTACTCCTCCTTGGTTTCAGTAGTATGGTTGGAAGTGGATTGGGCTAGGAGAAATTTTTCAATTCCTAGGCATTCCCTTTGCTTTCTAGGCATCCCCAACTGAGCTATGGAAATTTGTTCTTTCCAGAGTTGAGCAGAAGCTTGCTTATTGGATTACCAAGCCCCTTTCTCTAGTGGGGAAATTCTAGGTGTGCTCCAAAGTTCTGGCAGCTACCCATGTCTACTATTCCTCCTATTGGGCCCCTTCCAAAGTTGCCTACGGTAAGCTTGAAAATTGCTCCAAGATTTTCTTTGGGTCTCCTCTAAATCCCACAAATGGTTTAATCATTTTGCTTGGGAATTTTGCTTCCTTCGCAAAGATTTTGGAGGACTTGGGTTGCTCTCCACTCAACGACAAAGGACTGCTTTATGTGTTAAATGGATTATCCGTGCCCTTACTAGGGATGAGGCATGGAAAATTCTTCTCAATCATTGTATTCAGTCAGGCTTTCCTACTTATAGATCCGCTTGGAAGGGGATTGGATTTCAAACCCTTTTAGGCATGGAGGAACTAGTCCAAATTGTTGGGACTTTTGTGGCCAAAAGTATTTGGCATGCCTAGGAGGTTGTCAAGCCCTGGCTTTGTTTGGCGAGCTCTGGCTTTTGTGATGGGATTTTACTCAACTAGTAGAATATTTGGTGGTCGCCTCTTTTGCTTATAATGGTTAGTCATTGACTAGATCACCTTGGATTAAGGCACTCAAATTCCACAGGAAGGGTATCTAGACCCTACAGTAGTTTATTTCATAGACCCACAATACATATCATGCAGTGGGAAGATTTTTGTGCCCTATACAGGCTTCATAACCATGACTGAGCTACTTATGATGGTCTGATGAATGTTATTCCTACAAAGATATTTCATAAGGTTGGAATTCTTGGGACCAAACCCTAGTGGAAAGACTGGAAGTCATATCCAGACACCCCTTTCAGGAATTACAAGCCTCGGCTTGGTTACAGGTGGCTTTCACCACACTTTCCTATGATTCAAAGTTTGAACTAGAGGTGACTTCTTCAATCTCCCGCTCATGTCTAGTGTAAAATATTTTTTGCCACTTGGTCTACAAGTTTTGAGCCAAAACTTTCCCACTTTGGTTGGTGTATTCTTTTCTAAGGCTTTCCTGTGGGTTCTCGACTTGTTCACCTGGGGGTCTAGGACCCTCGTTGCCATTTTTGTGGGCAAGCTAAGACTTTTAAGCATCTTTTCTAGTTTTGTCCCAGAGCTTAGCAGCTTTGGACTCGGATTCATGACTTCTTTTGGCCCTTTAGGCCGGAGCCTTTCTCCTGGCATATGATCCTACTACGAGATTTGCCCAAAATTTTAGCTAAATTTACCCAGCTTTAGCACACTTTCAAGGTGGAGATTCTCTTCAATATCTAGAAAGACTGAAATTATTGCATATTTTCTCATTTTCAAATGGATATTAATGTTTCTTTATATGCTAAAGCTATTATTTGTTCTAATGTGCTCTTACAGATTTAGGTGCAAACTAACAAAGTTGCACTTGAGGTTGCTCACCTACAAGTGTTGCTAGATCACTGGGGCAATGCCACGTGTACTGTTGCTCGGGTGCTCGCTTCACCCACCTCTTCTCGCGGTTGGTTGCCTTCTCAGGGCCAATAGTGGAGTGGTTTTGTGTGCCCCGCTCTTAGCCTCCTCGATGGGATTCTCGCCTTCCTCAGTGAATCCACTCTCCTCTGCCACAGGCTAGCCAGGGGTGGCCTTCTGGTGTTGCTTTGGGGAACAACAGTGGTGGTTCCGAGTGGCCCTCTGATGACCCTCCTACTTCTAGCTCTGGTTGGCCAGACACTAGTAAAAGTTTTTTGCGTCTGGCACTTGCAATCTTGCCCCAGTGTGAGGACAAAGATAAAGAGAAGGAAAAAGATGTTGATGATGGTTGGGGTTCTCCTCCTAATGTCACTCTAGACCCTGCTAATGTATGGGGGAATAACATGGATGAAAAAGACCCTCTTGGCTCTGCTAGCACTACTTTGGCCACTTAATGGCCCTCTTTTTATATGTTTTGTAATCATGGATTTCTAGGCTCGACCCATGTGATTGGTTAATTTTTAGTTTTTCTAGGCGTTGCCCATATTACTCTCAGGGTGTGCCTTCTTACCACTCATATTTTTTTGTGAATATGTATCTTTATCTTTAAATTAATATAGATAACTACCTATTCATAAAAAAAAAACACAAAATATGGGTTTGACCATTTTGAAAGAATCCAATGTCTTCTCTTCTATTTTTCCCAAGCACGTGTAATTTCATAAGCTTCTTTGTTAGGTGTATCTCTTCATTTAAAAATTTGGTTTCCTTAACTCTCTTTGCTCATTTTCTTTATCTTTTGTTTGGATTAGTACTATTTTTCTCATATTAGAATTATTTCTCAATATTTTTTTTATGTCTTTCTATTTTCTATTTTCAAGGTTTATATATTTCATCTCTATTTTTGGATTCTAATGTAGTCATATAGATATTAACACAACTTAAATTTAGTGCAATCTTTACAATTTTATCCAAACAAAGGGTTCCTCATTTAGAATTGATAATTCTATTTTGATATTATATTTTATTTTGTAATAGTCATTTAATATTTTTTAAATAATGAATTTATCAACTATTATTTGTTTTATTTAATAAAAATGGGTAAAAGTTTATTCAATCAAGAAGAAACTCATTACATTCAAGAAATATGCCCCAACAGCAAGTGCCACCAAGAGGACCATCAAAAAGATACAGAAAGAAAAGAACCAAAACCACATGTACCCAAAAAAACCCAGATCAAGATCCATGAATATCCTCCTAAAGCAACAACTTCAACCTCAAGGAACAATCCAAGGGAAGGTGCTTCCAATTGTCAACATGCCACTTATCACCATATTAAAAAGCCCATTTATCCAAATAATCAACAACCTTATTCCACTCCCTAGGGACATGGAAAAAGGAAATCAACTCCAAAGAATTGATTCTATGAATTTTCTGCACGACCGAGTCTAACACCCAACTCACCCCTTCTAAGGAGCCCCTATTCAACAAGGCCACAAAAATCTAAGAATCTGACTCACATATGATTTTGCACCAACATGACTCAAAACCCTTTTCATGGCTAAAAGGATAGCCAAAGCCTCCATAAAATTATTTCTTTGGTACCCTTGAAACAAAAAAGAAGAAGACGAGAGAACTTGAGTCGTCCCTACCAATTCCCCCAACCCCCACGACACCAGGATTGCCTTTGGACGGGCCATCAGTATTAATCTTCAAAACTCACATAGGAGGTGATGACCAACAACCCTCACACTGGATCTTCTTGTTGGAGGGCTCCCTACTGTGAGAACTATACTTCCTTGGGCTTCCACCAACAAGACCCATCCCGAGGAATATCCCCAACTCACTAGCCTCCTGAGGGACATCCACCTTACACCTAGTCTAGATAGTTTCTTGTACCATGCCAAGAATCCTTTACCATTTACTTGATTAGACACCAAACCCTCTCCCTTGAAGATCCTATGATTCCTCTCCAACCAAATCTGCCATAGAATGCAAGAAGGTCCTAAGCCCCAAGCCACCTAAAGACAAACTATCTTGGTAGGAGGTCTCCCTAAAGTACTCCAAAACTCAACCAAAGATGAGGCATGAACACAAGGGTTCCTCCAAACCCCCCACTA
The DNA here is from genome assembly GCA_007258455.2 of Sequoia sempervirens. Taxonomy (NCBI): domain Eukaryota; kingdom Viridiplantae; phylum Streptophyta; class Pinopsida; order Cupressales; family Cupressaceae; genus Sequoia; species Sequoia sempervirens. The sequence goes on from VDFB02256132.1 coordinate 188,194,698, forward strand.
GAAATGCCAAATCACCCTAGAATAGACACACTAAAAGAACAAATGGGAAGCATATTCCTCACTACACCCACTCAAAACACAAATGGAAGGCCCCTGAAAGCCCCTCTTGTGTAGATTATCCCAAGTGAGACACATGTTATGAGCCACCAACCAAAGGAAAAAATTGCATTTAGGCCAAGTAAAATTATTCCACACATTGTTCCACCAAGGCACGACCTCGCCACCATAAAATTTCCTATCTAGCTCCTGATAACTAGTAGGCATAGAGAAGAATCCCCGAGGATTAGGACCCCAAGCCAAAATATTCTCCTTCTGCAAAGAGCTGCAAATTCTACCAGCCAAAATATGGGCCAATTCCTCATGATCCTCCTTAGATCCCCCTACGGGCCAATCCTGAACATCCTTCCACTTGAACACCTCAACCTGACCCAGGATTTTAACAACTTTAAAGTCTTCCACCCAAGACCAGCCAACCTCAAGAAAGGAAAAAGAAAGATTCTGCAAATGCGGATGCATGGTCATTATTGGGGGGTGCCCATCCCACAAGTCAAACTAGAAGAGAGAATTTGAACCTTTATTACAAATCCAAAACAAGCCCTACTTGACTAAGCTAGCTCCCTTCTTAAGAGTGTTCCAGATCACAGTGTAGACACTAAAAATTATCCTAGGCCTACGATTTCTAAATTCTCCATCATTTCCTCTTTTGTCTTTCATAATTAAATAATTTTTAATTATTTAATTATGTCCTAAATTCATAAGTCTTCAATTAATTAAATAATTTTAATTATTTAAAATTAATTCATTTCTATCTTTATTCCTCTCTTTTTTTTAAATATGAGGTAAAAAGTTTATTGAATCTCAGAAAAGAGCATTACATAAAAAAAAAGGACTAAAGCCTAAAGGAACCAAAAAGAACAACCCAAACAAAGCAAGAGACAAAATCAACCAACACCAGCTTTGTCCTCAGTAAGAACCCTCTCCAAATCCAAAAAAAGCTCATGAGGGATCTGCACCCAGTCTTCAATCTTCCAACCATCCAAATGCTCAAAAGCCCATTTGTCCAAGCAATCAGTTGTCCTATTCCACTCCCTTGGAATATGGACAAATGACACCATCTCCATCAAGGTACCAATTTGAAAAATCTGTTGCACCATCACTGCCAACTCCCAACTAACATCGGGCACCTTTTGTGCATTAAGGAAGTTGATCAAAACCTAAGAATCTGATTCACATATAACCTGACACCACCCCAAAGCATAGGCCCTTTCCAAGGCATAGAGGATCGCCAAACCTTCCATAAGGTTGATAGTCTACAAACCTTTATGGATAGAAAAGAGGAAAACCATTGAACCAAAAGAGTCTCTACCAACCCCACCAACTCCAGCAGGTTTCGAATTTCCCTTGGAAGAACCATCAGTATTAACATTCAACATGCCAACCCGAGGGTAACTACCAGTTCCCCAATATTTGAACTCACTGCTTCACTTTCTGTCCTCTCTTGCAATAGGTTGAGGATGAGGATAACCTATGGATACCCAGCCTCACCACCATCTCTGCATCCCTTTTCTCCAATGACAACACCACCTCTCCCTTAACTTCAATCGTCTGATGAATCATACCTAAAATTTTGAGCCACACCTGTTGAATATGCAAGTTTTGACCTATGAATATCCTCTTGTTCCTTTCTAGCCAAACCAACCACAATAAGGAAATAGGCCCAACATGCCATGAATCCTACAAAAATGGATCCAACTAGGGAGGTATTCCCAAGCTAGACTAGAAATCCACCAAGGAGGAGGCATGAACATAGGGGTTGTTCCAAAATCCCCACCAAGAATGTGAGAGCTACAAAGTAAAAGGACACCAAATAAAAAAAGACAAGAGTCCTCCTCATCTCCCCCACAAAGAACACACATAGAGGGGCCCTAAAATCCCTGCTTCTAAATATTATCCCAAGTCAGGCACCTGTTCCAAGCCAAATTCCAAATGAAGCAGTTACACTTAGGCCAAGAAAACTTATTCCACACTTTCTTCCACCAAGGAACTTCCACCCCCTCGATCCTTTGAGAAAGCAGCCTCTGGTATCCATAAGCAATAGTATAAGTGCCCTTTAGGTTAGGAGACCATGAAAGTACATCCTCATCCATGAGGGAACTACACCATCTGCCAAAAATAATATTATGAAGCACTGCACACTCCTCTTCCATACCCACCACTGGCCACTCATTGAGATTCTTCCATCTCGCTCTCACCAGCTGCCTATGAAAAGAAAGTAACTTAAAGTTGCTCACCCTCATCCAACCAACATCACAAAATCTTCAGCACAAGGTTGACAAGTTAGGAAACTGAGAGACAATGGGAGGGTAGCCATCCCAAGAATCATACCAGAATTGAGCCTCCATCCCATATTTACATATCCAAAATAAACCATCTTTTACAAGTGCAACTCCTTTCTTGAGAGTAGTCCAAATTTTTGAGCCCTTACCCACCAAAGGGTAACAAGGGATATCTTGGAAATACTTATGGGAGAGAATCCTGGACCAAATCCGATCCTGCTCAATGCACCACCACCAATAAATTTTAGCTGCCAAAGCTATACCTGCCAGTGAGGACTACCTTAAACCCAAACCACCATACTACTTTGGGCAACATATAGTATCCCATTTAACAAGATTCTATTTGGATGAAAACAAGCTGCTAGCCCATAAAAATTGTCTTGCTAATGAATCTAGATCCCTAACAAAACCCATCAGGGCCACTAGAATCATACACCAATAGATGGGGAGAGCCTGAACCACAGATTTAAGCAACTAAACACATCCCACAAAGGATAGCCATCGATTGGTCCAATGAGTAACTTTCAAACAAAACTTATCTAGAATAGGCTTCTACGAGTCCCTTGGTAACCTGCCACTGAGATAGGAAACCCAAGGTAAGACAAAGGAAAAGCCCCAATTTGAAACCGAAGAATAAGAGTAATTCTCCTTTGAATGGGATTCAAAGTGTTGAAGAAGATGGAAGACTTATCTTTGTTGATTAATTGCCCCGAAGCCATAAGATAAATATCCAGAACCTTGTGCAGATTCAAGACTTCCTGAATAGTGGCCACACCCATCAAAGTTGTGTCATCCACAAACTACAAATGAGATTGCAAAGGTAAATCACCTCCCTAGTGCCACCCCTGAATGAGGTCCAACCCCACATGTCTTCTCAATAAGAAACCTGGACCTTCAACCAACAGAAGAAACAAATAAGGAGAGAGAGGGTCACCCTGTCTCAATCCATGAGAAGCCCCAAAAAGATTGGAATGTTCCCCACTGATTAGAATGAAGAAAGAGACCAATGTAACACAACTCATAACCCATTGAATCCACTCTTCTCCTAAACCAAAAGCAACCCGAACCTTCTAGAGAAAGGACCACTAAACTCTATCATATGCCTTAGCCATATCAAGATTTATAAACACAACCTTTTCCTTGGAAGTGGCCATAGAGTGAATGATCTCTACTACAATAACAACTCCATCTAGAATCTACCTACCTTCCACAAAACCACTCTACTCTTCATAAATGAGCACTGAAAGCCACTTTTTTAGCCTGTCAGCAATTAGTTTGGAAATAATCTTATAAACAACATTGCAAAGAGATATGGTTCGAAAGCAACTTAACCTATTTGGCCCCTCACTCTTGGGAATGAAAGAAAGTATGGTAGAGTTGAGAGCCTTTAATAGCTGCTTGTTCCTCTGAGATTCTTGGACCACAACCAATAAGTCCAGCTTGGTAATCTCCCAGAACTCCTGAAAGAACTCAATCAGGAAGCCATTAGGGCTTGGGGCTTTCCCCTTCTTCATCTAAAACACAATCCCCTCTAGCTCCTCCAAAGAAATCCCCCCATAAGATGATCCATCATTTCCCTTGAGGCCAAGGGAGGGATATAAGAAAGGATGAGCTTCCTCCACAGAACCGCCCTGCATATCCTCCCTGAATAGGGAATTGAAATACTGTACAAATTCACTAGAAATATCATGAAATGAAGAAAGAGTCTCTCCCCTATCATTAACCAAAATAGGAATAGAGTTACTATGATGCCTAGCCTTTATAGAATTGAAGAAGAAGGAAAAATTTCTATCTCCTTCCTGAAGCCACTCAACTCGGGCTTTCTATTTCCAGAAGACTTCCTCCCTCAACTCCCATTCTTCCAAAGCTTTCAAGGCCCTTGAATCCTCTTGCAATAGATTCTCAGTCATCCCATTCTCCCTAATTATCCTCGTAATACCATCCAACTCAGGTTGTGCCACAAACTTCTCTTGGAAGATATTTCCAAAACATTGTTGGTTCCAACACTTAAGCTGATACTTGACAAACTAAAGAAGCTTGGAAAATACATACATTGTAGTGCCATAGGATGTTCTACCATACCTCCACCACTGAGAAACATAGCCATAAAGATTAGGATCATGCAACCAAATAAGCTAAAATTTAAAAGAGGGATTCTGAGGCATTTGAGTAGAAAGAATAGTAAGCTTTATAGGCCAATGATCTAAACCCTCCAATCCAAAATTTCAAACCTAGAAGACCACATACTGCCAACCCAAAAGCAGGAGACCATGAATCAATCCAGGCGTTAAGTAATGCAATCATCGCCAACCTTCCAGTTGTTCCAAGTAAACTGCCCATTGTTGAGCTTGATATCAACAAGATTCAAGGCTAAAATGTTGTCTTGAAACAACACAGAGGACTCCAGCCTCGCAGTACCAGCTCATTTCTCAGCAAGCTCAGTAATAGCATTGAAATTACCCCCAATGATCCTGGGGTGGTAAGGAGCCATGTTGTGGACATATTGAATATTAGACCACAAGAGATGCTTACCCTAAAGCTCGACAGGTGCATACACATTGGAAAAAAGAAAAAATTCCCCTGTCTCAAAACAAGAAGCCACCATGGACAAAGAGGACTCAAAAGACACCCACCATTGGGGGAAAATCTTCCTAGGGTTCCATAAGCAAGCCAGACCCCTAGAAGATCCCTGAGCACCAACGCATTGGCCTTCACCATTCTTCCAAAGCTTGGGCACTAAATCCATCATACATTTCACATAAAGCTTAGTCTCCTATAGAAAGAAAACATCAAGAGAATGACGCCTAACCAACTCCTGAACAACTTTTTGTCGAGGGCCATTGTTCAAGCCCCTAATATTCCATGACATCATAATCATTTCAAGGGGCCTAAGAAATGAGAATCCAAAGTCTTGACTGACCCTGATTCCACCAAAATCTCCCCTGTCATTTTAATCCTCTCCAAATCCTTCTTCCTACCAAGCTTAGAAATTTTATCTGCCCCCTTCTTAAGATCTTTTTGCATAATACCCAATTGATGAGATGAATTGCTATTCTTACCCACCTCATTTCCCATTCTCCTCAAGGGATGGGATAGATCCTCATCACCATTTAAGACTTTATCAGTAGGATCTGACTCCTCTTGAGCCACCATCTACAAATTTGTGTCCAAATTCAATGTCCCATCAACCTGTGAAACCAGAGGGCCCCCAGGAGTGAGCCTCTCATGCCTTGAAGCTCCCACATTCTTCTCTATGCATGTTAAGCCCGAAGTTACCTCCTATTGGTGAACTTGCATAGCCTCCATATGAGGCCCTGATTGTTCAGTACCCATTGTTCACTATCCAAATTTAACAATCCCAAATTCACTTCCTACTAGCTGAGATCATCCAATACCTCAAATATATTAAAAGTGTCATCATCTTGCCTTTCCTTCAGATTCCTTTTCTGCCCCTTATTTCTATTTTGAGCCCTAATAGGAACAAAACCATCATTATTGGCCCCACCACCCAGAATAGGATCCTTGCCCTTGTCAACCCTAGGTGAGGTATGAGGAGCCTAAGAAGAGGGGGCCTCCGGAGGCTTGGCTTTTGGAAATCTATGTAGTAAGTGGCCATATTCGTGGCAAAGTCGACATTGAAAAGGTAAGGTCTCATAGTCTAGCTATTGCACCCATGAGTAAGATCTTGCACACACTTCTATAGAGTCTAGCAATGGTTTGCTTAAGTCAATTTCCACATAAATGCGAGCATATTTCATTACCTTTTTGAACTATGTCTATTAGGAAGAGCCAATTAGTTTACCAAGCATCGAGGCCAGTAAATGCAAAACATCATCACGACAACATTCAACTGGGAGTCGTGAAAATCGAACCCAAACTGGAACCCGACTTGGTAGCTCCTCACCTGGATTGAAACTTGCATGCCATGGTTTAATAAAAAATTCCACCTGGTTGTAAAAGTAAGGGCCTCCTTCAAACACCTTAATCCTATCTACCATACAATCGAATGTAGCCATAAAATAGTTATTCGCTAGGAGCCGAATCTCCATCTCCCCCACTAGCATCCATGTCCTCTGAGCCTAGGATTCCAAAAATTGCAACGAGATTCTCAATCCCAAGAATTTACAGTAAAGAGAATGTCTTGATTAATACTCAATATCCTTTGCCAGCATCTCCATTGGAATCACCACATTCGACCTCTCTTTGCACCTTTCCAAGCACCCATTAATCTTCAAAATTCATGACCCCCCTTGACAAACCCATGTCAATCTTCTCTAGATCCGATGAAAAAAGGTTATTATAGTAAAAATTCTCCACCTGTGATGCAGGTTTCGAGGCAAACATAGTGCAAAAATCAATCTTAGGGCTCGCCCCTAATGATTCCCCATGCGACATATTTGTAGAAGACAACCCTAAACGAGAATGCAAGCCCTCGGGCCTCTTGTACTCACCCAACTCCAACACAAAGGGAACTAAGCTGCCCCCCATGCAATTCAGAATGAACCAGCAAGGCCAAAGTCTGAACCAAAAAACTTTCAATGCAGGCACACACCACCCGACACCACTTCCACAACACCAAAACACCCAATCCACCAAGGATACCTCCGCAGCTAATTATGGAGCCCTCCCATGCCCCCTAGAGCTCATACCACTCAGATGCAACCCACACCAAACACAGGCACCAACTTTCTCTCCCCCACATGAAGAACGACCACCTCCTCACCAGCTCGACCAAAGCTCCAAAATGCGCAACCAAAGAAACAACATCAAGAACAACCAAAACTCACCACCGATTCAAAATATAGAAATATCCCCCCCCCTCGAATAGCATAAAGGACCCACCCTCGAGAAGCTCCTAAGAAGAAGAATACTAAAACAACCTCCAACATCGCATACAAACACCACAAGACCAGATGCAAGCTAGGTCTCCTGCAGAGCCTGCAGAGCCATCGTCTTCCTTTAATTCAAAATTTATTCCTCTTTGATTAATTAAATAAATTTTATTTATTTAATTACGTCACTCATTAAGTCCCTTTCTTTCTAAAATTAAATAAATTCTTATTTATTTAATTTTTATATCCACTTTCGACTATAATTAAATAATTATTCATTAGTCTCTTCTCTAAATAAATTTTATTTATTTAATTGGTCCACTCTCTTGAATTTTGAATTAAATCATTATATAATTCAAAAGGCCCCCTTTGTCACATTCTTCTATAACTAAATGATTATTTTTATTTATTTAATTATTCATTGGCCACCTAAATTAAATAAGGATTATTATTTAATTTCCTCTCACCTCTTTGTCTGTGCCAATCTTATCTTCCACATCAAGTCTTTATCTATCCATGTCACAATTAACATCCACCCTTGATTAAATTATTTATAATTTAATCTTGACTGTCAATCCTTATCATTTTCCCTAACCCTAGTCCATACTACATCTTTTAATCTTGGCCATTGATTTCTGACATTCAATCTTAGCCTTTCATTAAAAATTGTCTTTCCTATAAAAGACCTTGTAATTGTCATTTTTCATCCATCCACAAGCTATCTAGAGTCATCTTGCTATCAAGTCCATCAACATCAAGTCAATTGCATCCATAGTCACATAGAATCTTCAATATTTTGCTTAGTCATTGTAATTAGGCCTACTTGCATACTCAAAATCTAAGGCATATTATTATTTTCAATCAAAATGGAGAAGTGCAATGGAGATGAATCAATGGTGGCATGAAGATTTGGTAATATTGCTTTATGTTTTATGTCTTTATGCTTATTTGTGCTTCATTGTTTATTAGGGTTTGAATTATATGTATTATTGCCTAACCTTTAATGTTTAACCCCGATTACATTGGTGAACCCAATGTGAAAGGATAAAATTGTAGAGATCATACAAAAAAATTGATTTTGCAGGTTACTGGTATGGATCGACGCAATCGTAGGCTAGATCGACGCAATCGCTTTATACACAGGGTTGCAACCATGAAGCTAAATGATGCAACTATTTTTACATTAGGCATACTTGCATTTTGTCTAATTTCTAGGTTTTTATGTTAGATCTAGGTCATCTGGTTCTTCATTTTCACAGGTTAACCCTAATTGCATGTTGTATTGATCATTAAATTGTTTGGTTTTGGTAGATTTTTTTGTTGTTTTGCAGGTCCAAGTTCCTGCGCCGCAATTGAATGTGTTTCACCGCAATCACTTTTTTGGTCAACCGCATTCAACATCGACCTGAACCAAAACTGTCTTAGTGAATCGCAGTCGACATCCAAAATGACGTAGTCGTAGTTTCTGAGACGCAATTGCTTCAAGTTGTGAGCCTTAATCGCCATTACTATGACACAATTTCTTGTTCTTTTAAAATTTAGGCTTTCATTCAAAATTTCTAGTTTATGTCTTTTACAGTACATAGTTTAGGTATTTTCTGTTAGTAATGTTTGATTTCCAGCATGTGGTATAGGTGGAAAGGAGGCATCTAACTTAAACATTGATAATCAATCTATCTTGTCTTCTTTTCATTCACTCATTGGATTAAAATTAACCTTGCATTCACACATCATTGGGTGTAAATCTACCTTAATTTACATTTCACTCATTGGTCTAAAATTAACTTTTGCATTAAGTTTCTTTTCACATATTACTTTGAGGGTTAAAAAGGACAAGTTTTTTCATTGTCTTGTGTTTTGCATTTTGCTTCAATGTGTGTATGCTCTTCTCTCGCACCACTTGGTGATCTTGAGAATCAAAAACATCTTTTGGAATTTTGTATAATCACCCACACATTTGGTTTTGGAATTAAAATGAACCCCATGCAAGTGTGAGACAAAGGCGTTGTGTATGCTCTCTCCTTGCGCTTCGTGCAATCTGGGAGATAAAAAAAATGCCAATTCCTTTCTTTTGTATACCTTTTAGAGTGCCTGCCACCCCACTTTGAAAGGTGGGAATGACCCAAGTGGTAACAAGCTAAAGCCAAGCTCTTTCAAACCACTATATAAAAAATGTGCTTGTGACGAAAGTCATAAACCAACAGGTGTGGATGTGTCATATCGACAAGTGCCACCCCTAGTGCTGGTGTGCTTGAGAAGTGAGTGTCGTGTAAGGGGGAGCCAGTGCCACCAAGTCTCTAGTTGTCCACCTTGTTTAAGTGGCTAGAGAAATCCAAGTGGGGATCTAGTGAGTGGTATCTCTTGAGAAACCTAGGTTGTGAAGTGTTTGCTAGTGTCTTTTTACACATTTAAACATTTTGCACATTTAGACCAGACAAAAGACAAGTGTTTTCAGACTATTTTCAATGTTTTCCAAAATTAAACATCATAAAATCACCTTAAAATTTGGTCAAAATTTAGTCAAAACAAGTAAGATACATTGTGAACCACAACTGACTATCCTATGATGCAACTGTGACACAGAAAACCGCAATCGTCATTTCCAGAAAACCGCAATTGATTGTGCTTTGCCGCAACTGAGATCTCAAATGACGCAATTGCTTGTCACCAAATTTTTTGAGGAAAACTAAAACAAAGCCATTTTTTGATCAATCCAGAGCATCACCTGGTCCTTTAATCATAGACTTGCAACCCTGACATTCATTATCTAGCCATTTATCCATTATTGAATATCTTGCATTCACCATAGGAAAACCATTAAGAATTTCTCTACTTTGCATAAACCTTGTTGTAGACCTTAGTCTTAGAAACTTATTAGACCTGAGACTAGTTCATAGTGACCAAATTAGATTTGTCTTGACTTCAACCTCTTTTCACCATCTTAGTCCTTTGCCATTTAGGTTGTTTCCTCAACTAACAAGGCTAGTTTGAGGCCACCTTTTTCAAACCTTGTTATTTAGTCATCTCTATTACTGAAGTCTTGATAAACCAAATTTGTAATCTTGGCTACCTTAGTTTGGTCCAACAACCTTGCTTTGGCTTTACCATATGGTGCTTAGTAATTATACCTTTACTCATTTCCTTAGTTTACATTACCACCATCACCCATCAGATCCCCTTACACACTACAACAAATCCTTGTGATTTGCTCCATTTTTTGCTTCCACCCATTGTTTTAATGTATTTTTTGGCAATTTTTTGAAAACATCGGTGCTATTTATCGAGATGGCAAAATTTTTGGCATTTATTGTGCCGATTAGTACAAGTTGGCACTAATTTAGGTGCTAATTAGCACCTAAAGTAATGTCGCCTTTAGCGTCGATATTAGCTTCGAGTGTAGTTCTACTTTTAGCTCTGAGTTTAGCTTCAAGTTTAGCACCGATTTTAGCTCTAAGTTTAGCTTCGAGTTTAGTGTCGCTTTTAGTGTCAATTTAGACACCCCTATGTCAAAGAGACTTATTTATATGTCTATTGACAATATAAAACAGTGAAATGTCAACAAGATACGAACATATCGAGGATAGAATCACTTATGTCACATCGACAAGGTATATCTACAAGTGCTTGGAGAAACACAACTCTTGGATATAACAAAGCAATGTCGATGAGACATTGAGATATCGGTAAGACAAATAAGATTGTCTCATCGACACTCTTCAAGTAATGATCAAAAGCATACACCGCTATACCACTGGAAAGGTGAGCAACATATGCGGTAGAGTGGTATACACCATAACCCCGCAGCAAGAAGCCGTGAGCAAGGCGGTAGTGCGGTAAACAACAAAAGGGAAGGGAAAAACATTGCTATACCACAACGATAATCACAAGTCTCCCCGACATGGCAGAGTTACACAAATATATAAAGAAATACTGCCGAAGGAAAATATTGACGAGACATGGCATATCGGCAAGAGATATTAACTTGTCTCATTGACATTGACAACCAACATCAGAGGAACATAAGATCTAATGTTGATGAGACATTGAGATATCAATAAGAAAAATAAGATTGTCTCATTGACAATCTTCAAGTAATGATAAAAAGCATACACTGCTATACTGTCGGGAAGGTGAGCAACATATGTTGTAGAGCAGTATACACGGCAACCCCACAACAAGAATCCTTAAGCAAGGCGGTAGTGTGGTAAACAACAGAAGGAAAGGGAAAAACACCGCTATACCATAGTGATAATCACAAGTCTCCCCGACATGGCAGAGTTACACCGATATATAAAGAAATACCACCAAAGGAAAATATCGATGAGATAGTGGCATATTGGCAAGAGATATTAACTTGTCTCATTGACACTAGCAACCAACATAAGAGGAACATAAGATCTAATTTCGATGGGAAATTGAGATATCGGTAAGATAAATAAGATTGTCTCATCGACACTCTTCAAGCAATGATCAAAAGCATACACTGCTATACTGCCGGGAAGGTGAGAAACATATGTGCTAGAGCGGTATACACCAAAAATTTGCAACAAGAAGCCTTGAGCAAGGTGGTAGTGCGGTAAACAACATAAGGGAAGGGAAAAACATCACCATATCATAGTGGGTATAATAAGAGACGACGGTAGTACGTAATCATGGCATCATTACAATTTATAGCAATAAATGTAGAAAATCACATCAGTTGCCAAAATTAAATGCTATTAAATTAATAAGAGTTTCCAAAACTAATATGACTGAATATTGCGCCATCCAAAGATAAGTGAGTTTTCCCAATATTGCACTCAATTGCAGTGCACTAGCGTGGAAGGAGCTAAGGATACGAGAAGAAGAAATCCTGCAAGCATGAAATACTCGAGTAAGTGCACGAAAAATCTCTAAAAGAGCTCTATTAATATAAAAAATCTTTCAAGGTTTTGTTATTTGAAGCCATAGTAAAGAAAATTGAAACATGCCTCCTAAAAGAAAATGATTAGAAGTAAGAGAAAGTCAGCCTAAAATTAAAGATGAAGGAACTAAAGTAAAGAAGAGACCACTCCTTCAGTCCATATTAGATATACTTCCAAGGTCCACTAAAGAGGGTAATAAGAAGTTTCTCATGGACACTACACAAAGTTGTAGGGATGCCCTCATTTCCAAATTTGGATGGGACCTATTTTGGTATTTTTACAGTAAGAGAAATGAGAAGATTTCAGTGTCAAATGTTTGGATGTTGGATATAGCAAGGTTGATTGTCCCAAATGTGTTTGTTGATGTAGAATTTATCAGACTGCTAGCCAAACACTATCACTCAATTACCAAAACAGTAAGGTTTCCAAATGGCATAGTATTAGTAGAAGTAACCAGAAAATCCATCATTGAGTGTTTTGGCTTAAACAAGGAGGCTCTGACCAAGATAAACCTACAAAAAAGTGAGGAGGATTATGCTAGGTTAAAAAATACTTATAGAAGTGATGAGGTACCCCTATATATGAAAAAAGTAATTGGTAACAGAACATTCCCCATCTCTACTACCACTTCTGAACCATTTAATGTGACAAATTTTCAGTATTACTTTGTGAATACATATTTAGCTCTTTGCCAAGTGTTGGGGATAGATGCTCAAGATAAAATGACAATAGGCCTAATGATGATGGCCATGAGAATTCAAAACCCTGAAACTAATATCGAATATGACTTTGCTTCATACCTTGAGAAGGCGTTAGATGATGAATTCTCCCAAGTTATAGAGGATAGAGCACATATTACATTCAGAAACTATTCCCTACCATGTCATCTAATATTGTACTAGAATAGGAACCATTGGACTAAAAGAATGGACTTGGCTAGAGTAGATGAGCAAGGGAATCCCACACCTGTCCAAAAATGGTGCTATATTTGGGATAGTCGGTGCAAGAATTCAAGCTTTGTTGTATTCTATGAAGATTTTGTACACAAAATCCTTCGAGTTCTTGGGTATGCAATACCAAGATTGTCAACCAAAATGTTGCAACTAGTGAGACCTTTGGATTTAAGACTAGAGCAGGGTCATACACACAATTTTGGAGATTGGTTCTTCCTCCCGAAAGTTACAATAATAAGAGTTTATGGATGCCCTATTGATCCACACATACTGCCAAAATTTGTGCCCCTCAGATTAGCATTTCTTGAATTTATGTGGCAAATGATGTGGATTGAGAAATATGTAATGCACAAGTAGAAGAAAGGAACTTTCCTACCAAACCAAACCAAGTGTGAAGATTGGACTATAGGCTTAGGCACACTAGAGGAGTTACATTATTATTTGAAGACAAGATATGCATTGAAATCTAGAAAAGAAAGAGCCTTTGACCCTAAAAATCATATGAACAACATAAGGCACAATCTTCTTACAAAAATGAAAGTGCCACACCAAGTGGATTTTGACGAAGATGTCATAATGAATTGCATTAATTATAATGATGTATTTAGTAGAAGGAAAAAATGGGAATATATGAAGAAGCTTGAAGTAAGGACGAAGTGGAGGTCCAAGGATTTCCTAAGATACTTTGTTGAGGAAAAGGTCCCCATCAAGAGGATATAATTGATAATTAGTAGATTTGAAGACTTGTATAAAAAGAAGGAAGCATATCTCGAAGAACATGATAGAGGTACAACTACAGAGCATACCCCAGGTGAAACCTCTGAGCCTCCCATGGAGCAGTTACCTCCCAAAAGACAGAAGACAGGAAGCATTGAACAACTAGTACCTTATGAGGATACTGAAGAGGTGGGCGATACTAAGGAAGTCGCTACAATACTGTAGTCATTGAAAGTTGATATTAAAGTTGATCAACCCATCCTTGAGACCAGTGCCCATAAACATAAGGAAAGGATGGGTGATGTAGAAAAAAAGTACAGAGGTACATGGAGATGAAAGGGAAATTGCAGCCAGAAGATTCATAGTAGATGATGAATTCATTAAGACTCCCGAGTTTCAGGATTTTTGGATGAAGATGAAGATAAAAGGATTTAAAGAGAGGATGGAATCAACTGAAGTAGGAATTGAAGTATCAGATAAAAATGAAATGGTAGCATAGACTTTCTAGGAATTAAGAGTTGAAAACATTGACATTAGCCCCCAAAAGGCTATAGAAATGGTCTTGAAGAGAAATATGCTCATTTTCCTTGGCTTGGAATTAAATAAAATGTTTCCGCTTGATCAAGTGTAGGCTTAGGAAGATCCAATGCTAGTTGCAGAATTTGACTTCTATGGTGTGAGTGGAACTAGGTATAACCCAAAGATTGAAACCCTAGCCATATGGATCAAACAAAAAAATACATAGAAGCTAAAATTATTGGATTTAATTCAAGGGATGAAGGGGGAAACGATGGTAAGGACAATACAAGATGCCACCCCTTTGGAGGCAGCTGCAATGACCATGCATTCGACCATGTTCACTCAAGCAACTGTTAAGGGATTAGAAGATAGATTGAAGGAGTATGAAAAGGAACAAAGGTTCCTAAATGATGAAGTTAATAAACTGTTCATGTAGAATTTCAAAATGAAAGAATAATTAAGAGGAGCAGGACCCTCACAAAGCGAGGAGATGGTGTTATACATGCCTCCTATTGCCCCAATGGATATTGTGAAGAACATTTATGCATAACAAGTAAAAAATCTAGAGAAGGAAGTGGATGATGTAAAGAAGGCCAACAATCAAACCTAGGATGAAGTGAAAAGATGAATTTGTGAAGTTATGGAAAAGATTCTTGAGCATAGGATAAAATCAGTTATGGATAAACTGGAGAATGTGCATGATAGTTATAAAACACTTCAAAAGGAAATGGATCAAATAAAGACACATGTGCTTGTATTAGATCCTTTTTTCAAAAGGTGGCATCCTATTCACCACACTTTAGCTAAGTTATACAAAATTCTACAAAGAAGTCCTGATGCACCCACAACATTAAAGCCAACTGAACAAACTGTGAAGATGATTATTGACGAATTTCAATATGTACAAGGGTTTGATAAAAAAATTGTAACACGAATGGATTTATTCCATACCCAGAAACAATGGTATATACTTGAATTCATGAGAGATGGTGATGAGTTGAAGGACTTGTATAAGTGGAAGAAAGAATTTAGTCAGGTTGTTCATAAGTGCGTAACTCATATACAGGAGGATGATGATACTAGTGTTCCCAAGCTAAATCAGATCATGGATGGGTTGATTGTTCTTGATGCAGGATGCCTAAAGTTTGTCAATGATTCAAAGGCATTAATAGATAGTCGATGGAAAACTCATCTTGCAAACATGCAAAAGATCCAGGAATATAAGTGGCCATCATATTTTACGGTGTATCAGTGGGAGGAAAAGTATTTGGTTTTAGAAGAATAGGACACTGAGGCGAGGGCATTTGGACATTCATCATGGAGAGGAATACTTTGCTAGATCAATGATCATGAGTCTTCTACATTGAATAATGGAACCATATGTCAAAATGTCTTAAGTCTTGTTATTTCCTTAATTATGCTAATTAAATAGTTGTTGGTTTCAGAAGAATAGGACACTAAGGTGAGAGCATTTGGACATTCATCATGGAGAGGAAGACTTTGCCAGATCAATGATCATGGTTCTTCTACATTGAATAATGGAACCATATTTCAAAATGTCTTAAGTCTTGTTATTTCCTTAATTATGCTAATTAAATAGTTGTTAGTAAAAGAAGTAATTATGAAAGGTCGTTTCTTTTTGTAAAAGGATTGTAGCTTGTTGCTTCCTATATAAATAGGAAAACCACAACCTGGTTTTAAATTATCATCATCATATATCATTTCCATTTTGAATATTTCTATTATTAATATATATCAATTGAAGCAATATAATGGAGAACATCTTATTATTAGAGATTCTCCATGACTGTGTTATCATTCTGTATTTTTCTTATGTTTTTCATACTTATTTCTTCTTATATTTGAATGAATATCAGTTATTGGGCCTTAATACTGTGCTTATGTGAATGAATATGCTAATATAATAAAGCATTTATTGTGGATGTTGGTTGAGCTGCTATTTTTTTTGAAAATTTGAGCTTATTTCCCTGTTACATGTTCAACATAAAAATGGAAACTATTTAAAAATAATAAAGTTAACAAAGTTGCTTATTTAAATAATTGTGAGTTACGTGCATTAATATTTTATTAACTTTTGTGTCTTCAGAAACATATGTTGATACAAAATGAATGGAAGAAGCATCCAAGTAATCCTAATTTTTTCTGCCAACAATTCATACCAAAGATTGAACCATTTAAGGATATTGCAATAGGTAATTAAGGATATGATGATGATGATATATTCTTGTACTTGTATATTCTATGAAACATTCCTTATTTTCTATGAAACAATGTATATATATTCTTGTACTTGTAAATATTCTTTTACTATTATGTCTATTAAATAAAAAAAAGTTTGAATAAAAAATGATTCACCCTTTTTTGTAAGTGAGTATGTGAATTATTGTTTAAGGAAAAATATTAGTGTTTACATTTTTAGTTTACTAGTTTCAAATCTTCATTTGCTATGTATATAAAATTGTATGTGCTCTTTATCTTGAATGACATAAAACAATAATATCATCAGAATCAGGATTTTGAATTTCAGCACCATCATTGTCCACACTTTTCATATCCTGTTCACTTTTAAGTACAATCATCAAAATTTTATTTTTATTTCTTGTCCCAGTTAATCTTGATTCCTTTCAGCACAACATAGTAGGTTGCATGTTAAATTTCAAACATTTTCTTTGCTTTTTTTGTATATATTATTTTCTTAGTGCATCATTATGTAACAAAAATTTCACTTCTGAGATATACAGTAAAAATAAATGAAAGCACATGTTTCCTTTGTCAAGGGAAATGTTTGGTGAATACCCTATGTCTTTCAGATAAGTGTGCAAGCAAAATAAGACATAACTGATTGAATATGATTTTCTACTGTACAATTGTTTTTTAATGTGCTTTTTACTTTTTGCATGTGGATTACCCTCAGAAAGAGACCACTTATCTTTTCTTAAATGAAGCCTTTACATTTATTGTCTATGAAAGGAATTTACTGCTTGACAACAGGTTCGTGAACTTCATACAAATTAAGATTGGTGTAAAATGCTATCCCTCTAAATGTTGTTTTATCTAGAATTATAATGGAAAATAAAAAATCTTGCTAGGAGAATAAAATAGGTCTTCAATTGTCCAAGTACAACATAATATTATTGAAACATTTCAAAGTTTAGGCCATAAGAATCATCCTTTTTTAAACATGGATTGCAAAAAATTCTTAAGATTTAGAAGTCTTGATCATTAACATTATTTTCTGCTATGATGTCATCCAGTGTATCATTGTCAATGTTCATATGTTCTTTCAAGTATTTAATATTATCATCATGCTCATCTTGACCTGCATCATCTTCATCATCATTGAAATTTTACTATAGACCATCTATATTATTACTAGATGTATTTGGATCATCATTTTCTATACCATCCATATTGTTGTATTCCATAACATCATCTAACTCTGGATTGTTGTCTTCTTGAGCCTGAACATAACCATCTTCAAGATCATCATGGATGTCAATTTCTTCAATGTTTTCTAATCCCTCTCTCTCATTTTTTTGGCCATCATTGTTTTTCTCAGTATCCACTAATGCATCGTCAAATACATGTCTTAATCTTGGATCATAATGTAAGACAAAATCCCTTTCAGGTCCAAAATATCTTCATATAAAAATACCTGTACATGAACAACATACATATATTAGACATTATATAAATTCTATGAACATATATACATCAATTGAATAATGAAACATTATTTTATAGACTACCTTTTTTATACAATAATTGCTATAAAACATAATTTTGACAACATAGTTTATTAAACATCAGTCCGCACTCATTTATTATTCTTTGGTTTTTTTTCCCTTAAGAACATCCTTAGGGAGACCATGTTCTTCCCTCTTCTTTCGTCCATGAGTGCATTTTAAGAAGGGGTAATCAATCAATAACTCATCCCCAATGGTAAGGTCCATAATAGCCTCAACCATTATCAATATATCAACCTCTCTTTCCATATCTCCATCTTTATCATTTATATGATCAATAGATTGACAATTCTATCTTACAGTAGGGTCCCTTCCCTTACTACTATTTATAAATCCTGCAATATTTTTGTGTGTATGGTGTTTTGTTTTGAATTGTTTCTATGTTTGGATCCCACATGTACATTTTGGACAAAAAAGAGGCCTAGATTCGCTCCATGAATATTGGAGGGTCGTATCATGTAGCTATATCCCCAAAATTGAAACACCTCATACACTCTAGGTAGTTGTTGATCACTAGGCCAAGCACAATATAGTCGACGATCAAATGTCTCTTTGTAAATTGATCTCAAACTCAGGGGAAAGTCACCATCTCTGTCACATTCATTCTCATAGGGTATGTAGTCCACCTTTCCCTTGTCTTTGAGAAAATTATGCATCTTCACATCGATTCTTGTTTTGTTACTTGTTTTTGTCAATTCCTCATCTTCTGAGCTGGTATATTGGCACATATTTTTGTTAGATGTATCATCTGATAAATGATCATTGCCCTCTAGGTTGGAAGTCAGTGATCTAGGAAACTTTAAACCAAGAAATTTATCTTGAAAGTATCCATTAAGAAAAAATTAGTTATTTAAATAATATAAAATAATATTTAAATGCAGTATACATGTTATTTATATCAAATTGGAAAATTCCTCACCACAATTCCTATTGGATTTGAATCGATTGTAGGAAGCATACTACCAATTGGAAGCTCATCATATATGTAATGTCTTTGTACAATTGCTCGTTTGAATTGTTTCTTTCCATGACATACAAAACATCCACAAACAACAATTTTCTCCAAGTATTCATCCCATGTACTATAGTCTTGACCTACCTTTTCTTCAGTGCAATCATTTTTTGTGTCTATAGTATCCATTTCATGTCCTCTTCCACCCATTTTCATCTACATGATTTAATAGTTTTAGGTCCACATCCACGTACATATCTTTTTATTTTGATAGTTGAACGCTTAGGCTCTGCATTTGCTCCAATCTCCATCTAAAATAATCAACAACATGCATTAATTTATGTCAAGATTGGATATACAAATGTTATAAATTTCAATAATACTGTGAAAAAAGATGGACGTATCCCAAAATGCCATCAAGTCACCACACTACCACATGCCAATGGTAGAAGACTTGTGGGAGTCACCACAACATCGCCAGGAACATAAGGAAGACTCGCGTGCTACCACAGAAGCTTTCACTGCACTACCACCGAGAAGGATGAAGCACCTTGCAAGACCACAATAAAAACTGCTCTACTGCACCGAGCTAATGAAGGAGCCATGGGACAGTGGTGGTCACAAAAACAAGGCATGAGTTGGAATTATTTCCAACACTTTGGATCTTGTGATACACAAACAATGAAAATAGTCACTATACAACAATGATAGGTGCTAAATTAGGTGCACTTGACGCTGCCTTATATGTCCCAAACATATTACATTAATGGCCAAAATTTGGCGTTAACTAACGCTGACTAAAGCGTCGACTAATGAATCAAAATAACAAATTTAAAACTTTCCCACGTGAAGGAAGAAAATCAGACGACAAAAAAGGGAAAAACTCTACATGAAGGAAGAGAGCAGAGTGCTACCAGCAACTGATGAGAATTTTGATTTGGTTTGCAACACCATAGGTAAGGTTACAATTTTTTTTTTCTTGGTTGAATTCCTAATTGTTTATTGCTCTTTGTATTGCATTTTAATTTGTGATTGTTTACTAGTTTGTGGCTTAACTAGTCCAAGTAACCTCTAAATTGTCCCATCATTATAAATTGTAAAACCTTTGAGAAACCAATAGAAATTTTTACCCTACCCATTTGAGCTTTGGCTCAAAATATTATAGCATGAAGTGAGGATGCCTCTGTATTCTTTCCCTAACCTGGGTATCAAGGAAATAGTGAACTACTTGGAAAATCTGGGAATTGGGTTGGTCACTATTGAGCAACTGCTGAAAATAAACGCAAAAACTGCTTGGTTTTTCCTAGCCATGCCATGAAAAATTCGTGCAAGATTACATTATGAAAGAGTTTTCATGATAAGGTTATTAACACTAAGCAAACCAAGGGAACATATTTTCCCTAGGTTATCAACACTAAGCAAACCCAGTGAACATATTTTCCCACAAAACAAAACTTTCATACCACAAACTGGATGAAAACTTTCATACCTAACAGTGTGTACTTTTTTTCCTCCACATACTGGATGAAAATAATTTTCCCTAGGTCACCTCAAAATGTCAAGCAATGGAGGGAAGTGAGCATTGTCAACAAACTCTGGCCACAATGAGGTAAATCATTGTCAATTTATAGATTTGTAAATGTTTCCATTATTTCTTTGAATTTTACTTTTTAGTTTTTTATTTCTAAATTTAAAAGAATAAATATAATTTAAATATATATATATATATAGGGACATGAGATTGACAAAGATAAAGAGGAATTGGCTTCCATATTGGGGGTAGAGGCAATGAACACATTGGTTAATGTGGATTGGACAACACTTTCTAGATACATAGAAAAACAATCTATTAACGCCCCTCAAACATTGCAAACAAATCAATTGTGTCAAAAGGAATCAATTGATTCCCCAACCAGTCTTGGATTGATCAAAAGATCTAGGAGGAAATCAATGATAGTAAACTTTAAGAATGTGGAACAGGGAGTAGAGACTTCCACTCTTAGGACACAGACTTCTTCCACCATGCCATGTTTTTAATCTTGCATTGGTAGCTACAATAAAAGATAGAATACAAGGTGGTTTCATGGGAAGTTTGAATGACGAATGTTGGGAAAATGTTTGTGAATAGGTTGAAGGAATCATGCCTTCAACGATTCAAAGACCATCTACATTTTCCATTCTCAAAGATACCCATGCACCTAAAAAAATAGTTATCCATGACATGGAGAATGAATTTGGCACAGGTTGGTTTGTAAAGAACATAAAGCTATGAATGTCTCAAAACTTAAAGAGATTTGGGTGCAACCAAACAAAGAAGATAAAAAAATCCCTCTTGAGCTAAGGCAAAAAAAAAGGCCAAATGATGTAAGTGTGAAAGTATGGAGAGAGCTTGTAAAAGCATATGAGAAGTTCGATGTATGGAGGAAGTCTGGTGAGGAGAGTATGCAAGTATTTGAATTTTCTCATAAGATTATATCAAATTTATTAAACGATATTTAAATTTTATTTGTGCATAGTTAAATTGAATTAGTATATGTTTCAGGACAAGGTCTCCAAGACTAGGCTTGAGAAACTTCATGCCACACATCATAGTGGCCAGAAAGGTAAATGATATATATATTTTTATTTTGTTGGAAAAAGTAAATGATTGCATATTAATTAGTTTAACTAATCCATGTGCCATGTTTTGACAAGAAGAGAAATATGGCCACCATCCAAAGCAATTTGAAAAGAATATGTTACAAAACAAAAAGTGGAATGATTTTGTAATTTGGATGGAGAATGAGGTATCAATAATTGATTTTCAATAAATTAGTTGGATATTGTTGTGTTAATATGTCAATTTGCATCTCTTGTGTTGAGTTGTTTATTGATGCATAGGATGAGTAAATAGAGCTCAAATCTTATGATTACAAGATGACTGTTTATGTGCATTAATAAATAGTAGAAGGATGTAGATGAACTCAATTCATTTGACTTTATGCCTCTTGGCAGGCATTCCTCTTGAACCTCTAATATCAGGTGCTTGAGACTTCCCTGTAGCTTTTACCTTTCGTTGTCGCCTTTCCTCTTCATTGTTAGACTCATCTCCTTTTTCCTTATCTGCATTTCTAGCTTCAACTTCTAATTCATCCCATGTTTTACCTTCCTCCTCTTCAGAATCTTCTTCTTCTCCTTCGTCCCCCTCTGACTCCACAAGAGATTCATCTTCTGAACCTTCCTCATATGATTTTGATTCCTCTTCTACATCAGAGGGTTCATATCCTTGATCTGACTCTTCTAAATTATCATAATCAAAATCACTAGCTTCCATATTCCATAATTCCCAACCAACATCTTCAATAAATTTATCTGGATCATCAGTAATAGTCTTCAAAATTGGCTGCCAGTTCAAGTTCATTCTACTTTCATAATACTTTATATCCATGGAGTTTATCCATTCCTTGATGCCATGAAGTGAAGATTGAGGAATGGCGTACATGCAAAGTACATCCCCCTTGAAGTCTTTGAAAACAATATCCATATCAAATTCCTTTTGCCCAATTCATACTCTCTCAAGGTTAACAATCTCAATCTCACTAATAGCGATTACTAAGAAAGGTAATTCCACCAACTCTACCAAATAGTTTACCGTAGGAACAATAAAAGCAGATGATTTGAAAGGAACTCCATGAAAACCAAGCTCTCTAAATGGTATGTCAAACTCTAGTTCAAAATATTTTAGATGAGGCTGCTCTCATAGCTCTCTTACTCGCTTGAAAAATCCTTGAAACTCTGTAATGATTTTATTTTTCCTATCCCTCTCTTGTTGTTCTTCCTCAATTTCATCAAGATCATACATTGACCTTCTTGTCCCTCCTAAAGTCTGAACCACATCCATTACCTCCACATAAAACTAGACATCTTTGATCTTCTTGGTTCCCACACCATGATATGGTTATGCAAATGAAAATGAAGCAAAGTAATCATCTCCTTTTCTATTGGCTAGAAGAATGCATGCTTAATGTTTTGATACATGATATCAACCCTCTCTTCTGCTCTCATGGTTGAATATCGAAATCCAATATGGTGGGCCTCCAGAATTCCAGTCATCTTTCTTCCTCTTCCACCAAATGTTGGACTGATCCACAAGTCTGCCAACCTAATTGGCTTTGTTTTTGAAAGTTGAAGTTTATCCCAAGTCACCAATGTAGCTCTCTCTTCCTTTTCAGACTCTTTCATTGCTACAAATTGTCTTTGGGATTTAATCATTTGTACCACATGGTTGATGTGCTTTGAATCGTCGCATCTAAAGGAAATTTCTTTAACATAAATACTACTAAGGAATTTCAATGTTGCCATTGTAGTTGGCATTAAAGCCGGTACCTGCAACATTGAAAATTATCCTTATATAAGAATTCCCTCCATCTTGTTAATTGGATTGTAACACTCTTGATGGTGGCTACATGAAATCTGATTTTGATTCCTCTTCTACATCAGAGGGTTCATATCCTTGATATGACTCTTCTGAATTATCAGAATCATAATCACTAGCTTCCATATTCAAAAATTCCCAATTACCATCTTCAATAAATTTATCTAGATCATCAGTAATACTCTTCAAAATTGGTCGCCAGTTCAAGTTCATTCTTCTTTCACAATACTCTATATCCATGGAGTTCAGCCATTCCTTGATGCCATCAAGTGAAGATTGAGGAATGGTGTCAATGTGGAGTACATCCCACTTGAAGTCTTTTAAAATAGTAGCCATATCAAATTCCTTTTTCCCAAGTCATACTCTCTCAAGGTTAACAATCTCAATCTCACTAATAGTGATTACTAAGAAAGGTAATTCCACCAACTCTACCAAACATTTTACCATAGGAACAATAAAAGTAGAAGATTTGAAAGGAACTCCATGAAAACCAAGCTCTCTAAATGGTATATCAAACTTTACTTCAAAATATTTTAAATGAGGTTGCTCCCATAGCTCTCTTACTCACTTGAAAAATCCTTGAAACTCTGTATTGATTTTATTTTTCCTGTCCACTCTTGTTGTTCTTCCTCAATTTCATCAGGATCATACATTGAACTTCTTGCCCCTCCTAAATTTTGGACCACATCCATGACCTCCACATAAAATTGGACATCTTGGTCTTCTTGGTTCCCACGTCGTGATATGGTTATGCAAATGAAAATGAAGCAAAGTAATCATCTCCTTCTCTACTGTCTGGAAGAATGCATGCTTAATGTTTTGATACATGATATCAACTCTCTCTTCTGCTCTCATGGTTGAATACCAAATTCCATTATGGTGGGCCTCCATAGTTCCAGTCATCTTTCTTCCTCTTCCACCAAATGTTGTGATCTACCAGCATAATTGACTTTGTTTTTGAAAGCTGGTGTTTCTCCTGAGTCACCAATGTAGCTCTCTCTACCTTTTCAGACTCTTTCATTGCTACAAATAATCTCTGGGATTTGATCATCTATACCACATGGTTGATGTGCTTTGAATCCTTGCATCTAAAGGAAATTTCCTTAACATAAATGATGCTAGGGAATTTCAATGTTGCCATTGTAGTTGGCATTAAAGCTGGTACCTAAAACATTGAAAATTATCCTTATATAAGAATTCCCTCCATCTTGTTGGCTTTTAACACTCTTGATAGTGGCTACATGAAATATGATTTTGATTCCTCTTCTACATTAGAGGGTTCATTTCCTTGATCTGACTCTTCTAAATTATTAGAATCAGAATCACTAGCTTCCATATTCAAAAATTCCCGACCACCATCTTCAATAAATTTATATGGATCATCAATAATACTCTTCAAAATTGGCCGCTAGTTAAAGTTCATTATGCTTTCATAATACTTTATATCCATGGAGTTCAACCATTCCTTGATGCCATCAAGGGAGGATTGAGGAATGGTGTCAATGTGGAGTACATCCTACTTGAAGTCTTTGAAAAAAATAGCCATATCAAATGCCTTTTGCCCAAGTCATACTCTCTCAAGGTTAACAATCTCAATCTTACTAATAGTGATTACTAAGAAAGGTAATTCCACCAACTCTACCAAACAGTTTATTGTAGGAACAATAAAAGCAGAGGCTTTGAGAGGAACTCCATGAAAACCAAGCTCTCTAAATGGTATATCAAACTCTAGTTCAAAATATTTTTGATGAGGCTACTCCCATAGCTCTCTTACTCGCTTGAAAAATCCTTGAAACTCTGTAATGATTTTATTTTTCCTGTTCCTCTCTTGATTTTCTTCCCCAATTTCATTAGGATCATACATTGACCTTCTTGCCCCTCCTAAAGTTTTGACCACATCCATTACCTCCACATAAAATTGGACATCCTTGGTTTTCTTGGTTCCCACGCTGTGATACGGTTATGCAAATGAAAATGAAGCAAAGTAATCATCTCCTTCTCCGTTGGCTGGAAGAATGCATGCTTAATGTTTTGATACATGACATCAACTCTCTCTTCTGCTCTCATGGTTGAATACCGAAATCCATTATGGTGGGCCTCCAAAGTTCTAGTCATCTTTTGTCCTCTTCCACCAAATGCTACCCTGATCCACACGTCTACTAGCCTAATTGACTTTCTTTTTGAAAGCTGAAGTTTCTCCTAAGTCACCAGTGTAGCTCTCTCTGCCTTTTCAGACTCTTTCATTGCTATAGATCATCTTTGGGATTTAATCATTTGTACCACATGGCCACATCGTTGATATGCTTTGAATCCTTACATCTAAAGGAAATTTTGTTAACATAAATACTGCTAGGGAATTTCAATATTTCCATTGTAGTTGGCATTAAATCTGGTACCTTCAACATTGAAAATTATCCTTATATAAGAATTCCCTCCATCTTGTTGGTTTGTAACACTCTTGATGGTGGCTAAATGAAATCTGATTTTGATTCCTCTTCTACATTAGAGGGTTCATATCCTTGATCTGAATCTTCTAAATTATCAGAATCATAATCACTAACTTCCATATTCAAAAATTCCCAACCACCATCTTCAATAAATTTATCTAGATCATCAGTAATACTCTTCAAAATTGGTCACCAGTTCAAGTTCATTATTTTTTCATAATAATTTATATCCATGGAGTTCAGCCATTCCTTGATGCCATCAAGTGAAGATTGAGGAATGGTGTCAATGCGGAGTACATCCCGCTTGAAGTCTTTTAAAATAATAGCCATATGAAATGCCTTTTTCCCAATTCATACTCTCTCAAGGTTAACAATATCAATCTCACTAATAGTGATTACTAAGAAAGGTAATTCCACCAACTCTACCAAAATTTTTACCATAGGAACAATAAAAGCAAAGGCTTTGAAAGGAACTCCATGATAACCAAGCTCTCTAAATGGTATATCAAACTTTACTTCAAAATATTTAAAATGAGGTTGCTCCCATAGCTCTCTTACTCACTTGACAAATCCTTGAAACTCTATATTGATTTTATTTTTTCCTATCCCTCTCTTGCTGTTCTTCCTCAATTTCATCAGGATCATACATTGACCTTCTTGCCCCTCCTAAATTTTGGACCACATCCATTACCTCCACATAAAATTGGACATCCTTGGTCTTCTTGGTTCCCATGTCGTGATATGGTTATGCAAATGAAAATGAAACAAAGTAATCATCTCCTTCTCTGTTGGCTAGAAGAATGCATGCTTAATGTTTTGATACATGATATCAACTCTCTCTTCTACTCTCATGGTTGAATATTGAAATCCATTATGGTGGGCCTCTAGAGTTCTAGTCATCTTTCTTCCTCTTCCACCAAATGTTGTGATCTGCCAGCCTAATTGACTTTGTTTTTGAAAGTTGACGTTTCTCCTGAGTCACTAGTGTGGCTCTCTCTACCTTTTCAGACTCTTTCATTGCTACAAATCATCTCTAGGATTTAATCATCTATACCACATGGTTGATGTGCTTTGAATCCTTGCATCTAAAGGAAATTTCCTTAGCATAAATACTACTAGGGAATTTCAATGTTGCCATTGTAGTTGGCATTAAAGCTGGTACCTGCAACACTGAGAATTATCCTTATATAATAATTCCCTCCATCTTGTTGGCTTGTAACACTTTTGATGGTGGCTACATGAAATATGATTTTGATTCCTCTTCTACATTAGAGGGTTCATATCCTTGATCTGATTCTTCTGAATTATCAGAATCAGAATCACTAGCTTCCATATTCAAAAATTCCCAACCACCATCTTCAATAAATTTATATGGATCATTAGTAATACTCTTCAAAATTGGCCACTAGTTAAAGTTCATTATGCTTTTATAGTACTTTATATCCATGGAGTTCAGCCATTCGTTGATGTCATCAAGGGAAGATGGAGGAATGGTGTCAATGTGGAGTACATCCCGCTTGAAGTCTTTGAAAATAATAGCCATATCAAATTCCTTTTGCCCAAGTCGTAATCTCTCAAGGTTAACAATCTCAATCTCACTAATAGTGATTAGTAAGAAAGGTAATTCCACTAACTCGACCAAACAGTTTATCGTAGGAACAATAAAAGCAAAGGCTTTGAAAGGAACTCCATGAAAACCAAGCTCTCTAAATGGTATATCAAACTCTAGTTCACAATATTTTAGATGAGGCTACTCTCATAGCTCTCTTACTTGCTTGAAAAATCCTTGAAACTCTGTATTTATTTTATTTTTCCTGTCCCTCTCTTGATTTTCTTCCTCAATTTCATTAGGATCATACATTTACCTTCTTGCCCCTCCTAAAGTTTGGATCACATCCATTACCTCCACATAAAATTGGACATCCTTGGTCTTCTTGGTTCCCACGCCATGATAGGGTTATTCAAATGAAAATGAAGCAAAGTAATCATCTCCTTCTCTGCTAGCTGGAAGAATGCATGCTTTATGTTTTGATACATGATATTAGCTCTCTCTTCTGCTCTCATGGTTGAATACCGAAATCCATTATGGCGGGCCTCCAAAGTTCCCGTCATCTTTTTTCCTCTTCCACCAAATGTTGGCTTGATCCACACGTCTGTCAGCCTAATTGACTTTCTTTTTGAAAGCTGAAGTTTCTCCTAAGTCACCAGTGTAGCTCTCTCTGCCTTTTCAGACTCTTTCATTGCTACAGATCATCTCTAGGATTTAATCATTTGTACCACATGGTTGATGTGCTTTGAATCCTCACATCTAAAGGAAATTTCTTTAACATAAATACTGCTAGGGAATTTCAATGTTGCCATTGTAATTGGCATTAAATCTGGCACTTGCAACATTAAAAATTATCCTTATATAAGAATTCCCTCCATTTTGTTGGCTTGTAACACTCTTGATGGTGGCTACATGAAATATGATTTTGATTCCTCTTCTACATTAGAGGGTTCATATCCTTGATCTAACTCTTTTGAATTATCAGAATCGAAATCAATAGCTTCCATATTCAAAAATTCCCAACCACAATCTTCAATAAATTTATCCGGATCATCAGTAATACTCTTCAAAATTGGTCGCTAGTTCAAGTTCATTCTTCTTTCATAATACTTTATATCCATGGAGTTCAACCATTCATTGATGCCATCAAGTGAAGATTGAGGAATGGCGTCAATGCGAAGTACATCCCACTTGAAGTATTTTAAAATAATAGCCATATCAAATTCCTTTTTCCCAAGTCATACTCTCTCAAGGTTAACAATCTCAGTCTCACTAATAGTGATTACTAAGAAAGGTAATTCCACCAACTCTACCAAATAGTTTACCATAGGAACAATAAACGTAGAGGCTTTGAAAGGAACTCCATGAAAACCAAGCTCTCTAAATGGTATATCAAACTTTACTTCAAAATATTTTAAATGAGGCTGCTCCCATAGCTCTCTTACTCGCTTGACAAATCCTTGAAACTCTGTATTGATTTTATTTTTCCTATCCTTCTCTTGTTGTTCTTCCTTAATTTCATTAGGATCATACATTGACCTTATTTCGCCTCCTAAATTTTGGACCACATCCATTACCTCCACATAAAACTGGACATCCTTGGTCTTCTTGGTTCCCACACAATGATATGGTTATGCAAATGAAAATGAAGCAAGGTAATCATCTCTTTCTCTGCTGGTTGGAAGAATGCATGCTTAATGTTTTGATACATGATATCAACTCTCTTCTACTCTCATGGTTGAATATTGAAATCCATTATGGTGGGCCTCTAGAGTTCCAATCATCTTTCTTCCTCTTCCACCAAATCTTGGCCTGATCCACAAGTCTGCCAGCCTAATTGGCTTTGTTTTTGAAAGCTGAAGTTTCTCCTGACTCACCAGTATTAGCTATAACTTTTTAGAAATTTTATTATGGTATGTGCACTTTGATATGATGTAATATGATTATGGTTCTGTCTCATATGTTTTAATATTAGATATATAACAGAAAAATAAATTATTGCATGAAATAAATAATAAATTTTCATTCTAAATGTTTTTTTTTGCAGAACCCGGGTCTTCCTGAAAATCAAGATGATCCTCAACATGATATAGATCCACAAAAGATTGGTTTTGCCGGTACAGATCACATGGCAGAGGATGATGATGACGTAGATATGGAAGACACTGAGGTCGATGACAATGATGATGACAACAATGACGATGACGACGACGATGTCGATGATGATGATGATGATGATGATGAGACATTTGGTGGTAGTAACCAGTGACATTCATGATCATATAGACTACATCATGGATCATTGCTAATATATCGTTATGATGACTCTTTTCATTA
This sequence comes from Sequoia sempervirens, assembly GCA_007258455.2. Lineage (NCBI taxonomy): Eukaryota > Viridiplantae > Streptophyta > Pinopsida > Cupressales > Cupressaceae > Sequoia > Sequoia sempervirens. The sequence continues at coordinate 188,224,425 of VDFB02256132.1, forward strand.
CTATCATATGTATCATTTTCACGGCCTACAATACTATATTATTGAGTTGTATCATGTTGACATGTATCATTTTCACTATACCATTTGGACATGTATCATCTTGACTTGTATTAGTTTGAGTTACATAATTTATCAATTTTATTTATATCATTTGTACACATATCATTTTCACTTATGTCAACTGTTGGACATGTATCATTTTGACATGTTTTTGATGTACTGGAATATTTGACTTTCACTTGTTTTAGTTATATATGATGATGATCTTATCAATATTGAATTGTCAATTTATATATATTAAAAGTGGTTGATGATTTTTGGATGGATATTTATTACGCATGATGATTTTAATTTACTGTTCAAGATGGATGTTGTCAAATTCAATTAAATTATAGATATTTGACTCACTTGTTTTAATTATAGATGATGATCATGTTACAATAATAGTTCAGGTGGCAATGAAAGGTAAAATTAATGCTTGACACCTCTAAAATGTAATTGAACAAATTAGAGAAGTGTTAAGCTCTTTTAAAAGTTTTGCGGTGAGCCACATTAAAAGAGGTGGTAATGTGGAAGCGGATGTCTTATCTAAATGGGATTTAAATTTTGGTGAAATGGGGGAATTCAGGTTGGAGGATTTTAGAGGTGTTAAGTTAGTGGACTTAGGTGAAAACAAAACAGAGGACAATGCCTTAAATGAACAAGCTGGCGAAGCAAGTGGAGTAGGTTTGACATGACAAGTGAAGGTAGGGGTGGCAGGCAATGGTGAAGTAGTACTTCATTAATAGCAGTGTGGGAAATACAAGATGGTGTTAAATGCAAGCCCTTGATTAAGATGTGTTAATTTCATTTGGAAAGGGTCGAGAAAAACTCTGCAACAAACTTTGGTGGTGGCGACACTAGTTGTTAGGAGAAATGGAAGCCAATTTCACCTTCTGGTCATGAAGATTTTTGGGCCCGTTTTATGGAGAGGTGTCTAGAAAATGACTGCAAGGCCTTTTCCTTCTTGACAATAAGTGGCTAGTGTAGTGTGCAAAAATGATTTGTGGCAGGGATTTCGGTTCTCTGAAACATAGATACTGAACCAACATAGACGTTTACTCCTTAATTGTGGTGTGGGGCTTGCATTTAGGTGAACTAGTGGAAATGGTGAGGAAGGTGATGCAAAACATTGTGCATGAAGATTTTATGGTAGGCATCGAGTCCATTCTTGAATGGGCCATTTCGGGTGTAGGTTTAGATTATTCTGAAGGACTCGTAGATGATGAAATTAAGAAGCTCTATGGGAGACCAGGGCTCAAACCCTTTATTCATTGGCCTGAAGGAAAATACAAAGATCATTGCTATGAGGAAGTGCATTTGGGATGGAAATCGCTCAAAATATTCATCAAACTCATGGAGGTTGATGAAGTTATAGCACAAGCAAAGGTAGAGATGCAGGGATTGGAAGCGAAAAGGAAGCGCCAGAAGAAGAAGTTGGGGAAGCGGCAGAAGAAAAGCCTTTGAAGGAGATAACCAAGAATCTGTTGGGTCTGGGTGGAGCTCGTTAAGACTGGTCGTGTTTGTCTGTTTCTGATTTTGAATTGTCATGGTTGTTAAGCTTTTGTTGTATTAAAACATGTAACTCTGAATAGTGTTAATGCTGGTTTTTTTTGTAAGGATTTTACTATTAAATAGTTACAGGGGTTACGAGGTTTATTTAATATTTTACTCTACATGTTAAGGTGCCTCTGGTTTTTTTCGTTTGTTGTGAAATTTTGTGGGGTAATGACATTGAACAATAGATGTACTTTCTTATCTTTACAAGCAACACAAAAATTTCATGTTATTGACCAAAAAAAATAATTATCTTGTTATTAAATCATATGAGTTAAATAATTAAATTACTTAGTCTATAATCATATGAGTTATTTAAGAGGCATGATATATTTAACTATTTAAAATGAAATAAAACATATTAAATTAATAAATGGAAGCAAAAAAAAGAAGCATTTTTACAAGCAAAAAAGAAGCAACAATGGAAGCTAAACTAGAAGCAAACCATAAGCAATTTTGGAAGCAAAATCGGAATCAAATGTGGAAGAAAAACTGGAAGAAAACCTGGAAGAAAACTTGGAAGCAAACTTGGAAGTAAAACTAGAAGCAAAATTGGAAGTAAAACTGGAAGCAAAACTGAAAGCAAAACCAGAAGCAAACCTAGAAGCAAAATCAAAAACAAAATTGGAAACAAACTTGGAAGAAAAATTGGAAACAAACATGGAAGCAAAACTGGAAACAAAATTGGAAGCAAAAGTGGAAGCAAAATTGGAAGCAAACTTGGAAGCAAAATTGGAGGCAAAACTAGAAGCAAAACTAGAGCAAAACTGGAAGCAAAATTGGATGCAAAACTGGAAGAAAAATTGAAAGGAAAATTGGAAGCAAACTTGGAAACAAAAATGGAAGCAAAACTAGAAGTAAAATCGAAAGTGAAAGACATAGAAGCAAAACCAGAAGCCAAATTGGGCGCTAATGTAGGCACTATTTCTGATGCTATTTCTCGGCACTAATAGAGGCACTATTTCGCGGTGCTAATGGGTGTGTTGTGATTTTCTAGAGCTAACTATGACGCTAACTCCGGTGCAACATCTGACACAAAAGTCAGTGCTGAGATGGCCATGTTGTTTGCATCGAGTTTAGCACATGACAAATCGCCCAATTCGTGGACTAAAATACACTGAAATTCGACACTATTTTCCTGTTCTATTGTAGTGACACTTGCATCCTATTTTGCATACCTTAGATATCATTCAAGACTTTGATCCCTTTGTGGCACTTTGACACTTGACTATTGTCACTTTGATCCTTTGTCTTGACATCATTATTAGACATCATACATACCTTAAAAGTCTAAAAAAATAGCCATCTTGCATAGACATTTCCATAGCTTGGATCTCACTGTGGCATCATCTTATTGGCATCTTGACACCTTGTCACTTTGAATCCATAACTTGGTATTATTCTTAGATTATCCATAGGAATACCCTTGTATAGTCACCTTAGACATAACACCAAATCATCTCCATATTCTCTTCCTTTTGCAAGTCTTACATGGTTGAAACTAGGTCGCAAAGGAAGTAAAAAGACATGGCTTTCCCTTAAGACAATGAGTTTGTCAACCCATTTACAAACTCCTCACATGGGACACCCAAACCATACAAATCCCTATTGGAGAAATTTATCACTAGATCATATAAGAACTAGAGGCTGCTGCCCAAGATCTTGAATTTTCCTCTTTTGTGGATGAATTCTTGGCACAAGATCCTCAACACTACGTAGCTAAACTATTGACAGAAGGTGCCACATTACCTCCTAGTTTTGATGTCAATACATTATGATCATTATCCACATCCATCAACCAAAATCAAGGAAACAATACAATAGTCTCTAGTGGCTCTATCCTACAAGTTATTACATCTATGACATTAGGAGGAACTACAAAATATGCAACAACGATTCACACCTCCTTATTTGGCATGCAAGGAATTAAACAAGGCACATGACACAAGGAATGAATTTAAACACAACACAACCCATGACATTTAGCATAGGGGCATAATCCTCAAGTCCATTCAACATAAATAACACAACCAAGAAGCCTAAAATCACCATCAACACAAAAAATTCCATCCCAAACATAGGGGCTTCTCAACACATCATTACGTCACAACTAGGACATATTCCTCATGGACATAGCCAATACGATACCCAAGGTTACATTCCACAAAACACATAATTTGGCAACCAAGGCCCCTTCATGCAACATGGTAACCAAGGACCTTTTCCACAATATGGCAACCAAAATCCACATGGTCAAACTTTTACAAACTCATGGAATATTCCGACACCAAACCAAAACATACCAAATCAAAATATGTCATACACATATATGTCCCAAACACAAAACCAAAACCCATCCCATAACATTGGAATCCAAAACACCAACATGAGTTTTCAAAATATGCAAGACCCATCATTAACTCAAGTGGATGTCCTACAAACTCAAATGTTGTCCTTACAACAATAGATGGAAAATATGAAAATGTTAAACAAAAAGACCTACTCTACCTAGGACTTATGTCCTTATCCTTTTGATAGGAGTCTATACATGCCACCCTTCCCACATGGCTATGTCATACCAAGCCTACCTAAGTACAAAGGGAAGAGCAATCCACTTGAACACATAAGAGAATTTTGTATGACTTGTACAATCATTGCATATGATCCTACGTACCTAATGAGACTTTTCCCAAGAAGTCATACATGCATAGCACTTGAGTGGTTCTCATGGTTACCGACAGGCATAAGAAAATGGGGAGAACTAGAAAACAAGTTTGTGAAACATTTCACATTCAACATTGATAATGAAATTACCATTGCCACCTATGCCATACCACACAAGAAGATGGTAAAAACTTCGTAACCTTCTTCCAATGATGGAGAGGTTTGGCTAGTTGATGTCCTGTTGAAATACCTGAGAAACAAAAAGTTGTCATGTTCATTGAAAACTTAAAATCAAACTTGAAACATGATTTGCATATGTACTATTGAACTTCATTCACCGACCTAGTGGAAAAAGGAATCATCCTTGAAAAGGCCCTTATCGAAAAAGGTGAAATGAAGACGTTGAACCAAAAATATAAATACCCAAAGCAACTCAAATGACAAAAACAAATTTTGGTCCCAAAACAAGAATGTGACTAATGATGGTGTTGTCGATGCTAAGACTGTACATACAAGTCCTATTTGTACACTTAGAGGGCCTAACACATCCAACAATGCACCAAGAATTGTTGATCAAACCACCAATGCTGTCCAAAATACACAACAACCAAGAACCCAAAGGAGGTTTCCAACAAAATGTCAATACACCCCTTTAGGGGAGACGATTGAATCAATCTTTAAACAACTCTTACAACATAATGCCATACAACTTCCTGAAAATATGATCCTTAATAGTTTAAACCATCTTGGTGGGATGACAATGCCTTTTGTGACTACCCTCGAAGCAAAGGACATAATCTATTACAGTGCCGACAACTAAATAACCTCATAGAAGACCTTGTGGAAAATGACACCATTGAACCCAACGGACAACAACAACAATCTTCAAATAGCGACCATAAAATTTTTACCGATCCTTTACATGACCATGGAAAAGGAAAGGCCTCCAACTTAAGAAATGAGACCAATAATAATTCAGCCAATTGCACTAATGCCAACTATGACTATAACCATACCACTATCATAAATCACATTTGAGCTGCTAATGAACATGTCAATACCATTACCATTAAGAAACTGCCTAAATGTGTTTTCACCACTTGTCAAACCAAGGTAACCATTCAAGGTCCTTCGCCACAGCAACAGCAACCCTCAAAGCCCCATTATAACCTACTTGATCAATTGGGGAAGGCTCCCATGTAGATCTCTACCTTAGAATTGTTGCGTATATCACCTGATCACTAAGCCATTCTTGACAAAGCTTTGCAGAATACAACCGTCCCTACTAAACTTAACATCAATCATTTCTAGGAGATGGTCAGTTATTTAACCAATTCCCATCATGCCACCTTTTCTAAACAATACTATTCGACCAAAAATATAGACCATAATGAACCTTTACACCTTAAAGTCCTTGTTCATAAAACCAAAGTCAGACGAGTCCTAGTAGACAATGAAGCTGGGTTAAATATTTGTACCTTGAAATTGGTTAATATGTTAGGCTTCTCAGAAGCTTGTGTAGACACCACTAAAAGCATTGTTATTAAAGCATATGATGATGAAGAACGATCATCTAAATAATTCATAACATTGCCTATCAGAGTTGGTCCTACAATCATAGATACCACTTTCCAAGTCTTGGACCATGACCTTCCACAGAACCTTCTCTTAGGCCAACCATGGATTCATGCCATGAAGGATATCCCATCAATATATCACCAATTCCTTAAGCTTCCTCATGAAGGCACTAGAATTACAGTCGCAGGCAATCTAGATCCCTTCCAATATTGCAACAATCTAAGAGGGACTACTTAGTTCCAAATGTCTATCAACCAAGAAGCCTCATCATCCCACTACATTGATCCATCTTCACTGACCAAGTTGCCCACTCCATTTACTACACCATCAAATTCCAAGGTCCATGTCCATGATGTGGGATGTGGAGAATAGAATGTGAATAATCTTTTAGCGAATGAAAATTCTAATGTTGTTGAGAAGGTCCATGATTCCAACAATGATGTCAATACAACTTCAGAAGGAATGTAGATAGATGGTTTTGCTTGGATCAAAACCTTTTGGGATCTTGATGATACATCTGCTTTTACCCTATCTGCTTCTGCTCAAACTTTTCATGTCCATGACAACCCCATGTTTGACCAAAATATCTATGATAATACACTCTTTGATCCTGACCTCGTTGAGGATATCCATACATCATCCTTCCATACCACCTATCCTAGGTTAGGGTATGTCCCTCTATTTTTTCCTCTACTAAGTCATATTTCCAAGTTGTCAAGGACGTGCAAGTTGCCTTTGACGTTAGTAGTACTGAAAATGATAGTCCCAAAGTCTCCATTGTTGGCATTTCCATTCTCTTTTGTCCATCAAACATTGATGTCACTCCATCCATCTCACCCAGCTCACTTATGTCCATCCCCATCATAGACATGGATCAACAAGCCATATATGAAGAAAAAGACAAGGGAAAAGCTCGAGAATCAAAAGTGAATTTTCCCTCTTTAAAAAGAGATCAAGAATCAAAGGACATCTTGAAAAGAAAGGAATATCAAAGTAAGCCCTTTAGTCAAAACAAAAATCTATTGGGCGAATCAAAAATAAAAGAAAGAAAAGAAGATCAAGACAAGTCCACTAGCCAAACTCAAAAGCTATTGGACAAATAAAAAATAAAAGTCAAAAATGAAAATAAAAAAGCATTGATCTCCAAGTATATGCCTCTTCATAAAAAATAATTGGGGGCATCTCTCAAAACCTGAAGACAAATAAAGAACTTATTGATCCAAAGTCTCCATTTTCATCACTTTCACTCATTCCATACATTCCATTCAATTCGTCCATATTCACATGTCTGTCACATCATTCCATTACCAGTGGCAATTCCTTTCAATGTATCTTTGGTGACGAACCCTTCACCTACCCTAGCTCATTGGTCGCCCAAACTCTTTTTCGTTTGAAGCCTAGTGGCCCATGTAGTGTGCACATTAGGGATCATACCATAGCCTCTTTTGTCTGCCACTTTTATCATCTGTCATATTTGCCACTTACAATTTGCATCCATATCAGGTCCTTTTTCTAAGCACGGTTATCTGAACAAGGTCAACGCATCGTCACAACTTATCAATTCTACACATAGCTTCTGAAATTCTTGTCATAACCATATTAAAAAAACAAAAAAAATAGAAAAATAGAAAAATAAAAAATCATTACCTTGATAAAAACCTAGCAAACAGGCATATTGGTAATACCAAAAAAAATAAAAAATAAAAAATGAAGAAAATAGTAAAGAGAAATAATTCGTCCAATAGTGAAAACAACTTTGGTGGTGCTTTGGATAAGAACCATGTTGAAAACTTGGAACATAGGTGCCATGTGTAGTTGACTTTACTTCATTGTCTACCATCATTCTAATTTGAATTTTCCCCATCATTTTCCCATCCCTTTTCATCCATAATAATGGTTGGTTGTCCTTTCCATATCTTGGAATGATTGGCATCATGTGTCATTTTTGCCTTCCATAAGGCTTATCTCATTTCATTGCACCCTTAATAAATTGGTCTTATACTCGACTGGGGGAAAATACTTGACCTATGTCGTCATTGGATCTTACATTTACTATCAAAGGTCACTGTTATCAAAAAGACAAAAAAAAAATATCAAAAGACCAAAAATCAAATATTCCCAAAAATCTAAAAATAAATCATAAAAACCTCAAAATCCAAAAAAATAAAAACGTAAAAAAATGCAAAACCATCCAAATAACCATAAAAATTTCCAAAAAAGAGAGTCAAAATCAGTCATGTCAGTCTAGTCCAGTTGAATTACGTTGCCTCTGTGACTCAACGTAGGCAAGGCCATTTGTTGATGTGCCCCTGAGGCATTAGGTCAATCCTTTTAGGTTTTTCAAATAAAATCATGGCCCAATCCTTTGTAAATAAAACAAACTCATGTCATGTCAAGCTACGAGGTCTCTGTGCATTGTTACGTAGGCAAGGCCATCTATCGATGAGCCCCCCCTGAGGCCACCTAGGTTGATGCTTTAGGGTTTGTGTGTCAGCCATAATAAACTAGATTATCAACTTAGACACAAACAGTCATGAAAACATAAAAAAAGTCACGCATCAACAAGATAGTAAACCAACAAAGTCACTCAGTCAAACCAAATAAATTGTCAAAATAGTCAAACATCAAATCAGTCAACATTATGTATTTTACAGGATGTGTCCTTCCTGAAACCAAATATTGTCGTTAATCAAACTTTATCATTTTCCTTATATAGGCGGTCACATGATTGAAACCAAAATTTATGTCTTATACGACATGTTTCTTCTCCTGAAACTAGGCTTCATCAAACAATCAACTCGTCAATCACCTAGTCAACTAAATGTCAAACAATCATATTTTGGTAAACACTGTGAATGGCTGTAGACCTTGTGGTCTATTTTGTCTTATATTTTTTCTTGATTTTTCTTTAATTCATGTTCCTAGCTACCTCGAGGATGTCCCATGAAGGATTCAGAGGAGCAAGGATGTCTCATGACTCTTTTCTTTAATTGTTGTTTGTGGATTGTCTTGGAAAAAAGATTGGGGCAACTTGGCCCTTAATATGAGTTGGGATATTCCTTGTCTGTGACTATCTACTTTTGCAAGTGGATGAGCTTGCACATCTTGGTCTATGTCATACCATGGTGTTTGTTGTCCATTTGTGTCATTTTACTGCCCAATAATAATAAATGCAACACCTAGTATGTATTTGGAAAAATATTGAAGATTCTTCTTCTATACTAACATCCATGTCTTCTGTGCTAACATTTCTTCCATATGCATTTTGATAGAGTCCCGTGACACACAAAAAAACACATATCCTACATGTATAGTCATGTTAGAAACATCATAGAGGAATTATCATCCATCCATATGTTGCATCAAAAAATACAAAAATATTCATGGCATAGAGGCATATAGACATCCATAAAAGCATCCATGGCATTCATAATCATAATTCATACAAGCAATTCATTTGCATCTCATAAACATAACATGAAATTATATCTCATAATCATAAACATCACATAGCATAGCATATACATGACATCCATAATGTCATGATAAAAATAAATGCATATATCCATCATAAAAACATCACATATAAGGCATCAACACATAAAATCATCAGATCATCATATTGACTACATAAACATCATAAACAAATAAATCATCCATGACATAACACATGCATAATAAAAGACTGCATGTCATATAATCACCGCAAAAAATCATATATATATATATCGCTCAAAATGTGTCACAATATAATGTCATAATGTATCCCAAAATAGAGCTCGTAGGTTCGATGGACAAAATACAAGTGTCAAAACACATAAGTAAAAATAAGGCCTATTCGGAGCTGCCATGCTCCCTAGAGGATGACTAGTGTGGCCTATCATAGGGTCTTGATACCCCATCATCACTCTCTCCCCTGCTGTGAGACTTGTTGTGTGATCGTCTGCTCAGTGTTCATCCACTGCTCAGTGTCGCTAATGCACTAGGTTCCTTGCACTTTGGGGGAACCTCGACCTCATATAAATCCCTATAGTACTACTACCATTACCGGACCCTGATAAATTCATTTGTTGTGTCTATGACAAATCCTGTGCATGAAGCTACAAAATTAGTCACCCTCTGCTTTGCATCTTGAGCCTTGATCACTACATCATCCCTCTTTGATTATAGAGTGTCCCACTCTATGCGGAGTTCATCTCTCTCCACCCGTACTGTCTGGAGCTCAGCCTCTAGAGCTTGTACCCTGGCCTGCAAATCCTATATCTGCCAATCCACACCCTCCTCCCCATCCCTGATGGGTATATCCTCAAATCCATCATCTCCCAAGACAATCCTCTCTCAGAGGATGTGCTCCTCACTAATCTCATCCTCCTCCTCATGTCATTCTTCCTCCCCATGCCTCTCCACCCTCAGCTACTCTATCTTCATTGCAACCACATCTTCTAACACATCAAGTTGCTCTACCTCTACAACTGGATTCTCTCCCTACATCTCCACATCCTGCCTCCCCTCCTCCTATCCCTCCTCCTGCCTCTCCTCCTCTCCGTCCTCCCTGATAGGAGAGAGTGACTTGCTCCATCTCCTCAGCTTGCACTTTTTCCCTGCCTCCACCACCACCTCTACCATCTCCACCATCATCCCCTCTACCACCTCCTTGTCCTCTATCTCCTTCTCCTCCTCCATCTCCTCTCCCCCTCCCTCCACCTCTTTGGCCTCATAGGCCTCTTGCTCACCGAACTACAGGTTTTGGCGCTCGAGATTTGTCAAAGGCATTGGCCTATGTGCCTACCACCATGTTTCTTACTCTGCCATAGTCCCTACATCTACTAGACCACCCCTCCATGCCCATGACAGTTCATGTAGACCATCAATGCCCTACTCAGTTGTCATAACTGGATTCACAAAACCCCATGGTGTAACCTCCCTGGATGACTGAGCAAACTCTACAGATCCCTGCGGTACACCTTGCTACTCTCTGAATTGTCGTAACACCCTATTTGGAAAATACATGTCAATAATATGCTATTGTAGACATCCAAATTTGGACACTTAATTTATCCAGATTTATACATGTCAATAATATTACTATTATTTAATTAATACCCTTAATCCCTAAGGTATTTAATTAATAATTAAATACTTAATTCTCTTTAATCCTCCTTTCATCAAATAAATTAAATAAATAATACATTTATTTAATTCCTCACATGTCATTTTCATCTAATCCTAATCCATCTCCTAATCTCTTCATTAGGGATGTGCACATGCCTAATCCTTCATTAGGATGTGTCACATCCTCCAACTTTTGCAAGTTGGTTTTTAATCCTCATTTGTTTTCTAATTACTGATTAATTAAGCCTAATCAGTACCTTGGTCAACTCTCCCCATCCCCCAAGGAATTTTTAATTCCTTTTAATTCTTTCTAGAATCCCCTTTTCCCATGCATCTTCTAGAACCTTTGACTTGTCACATCAAGTCACATGTGAAAAATTCCCACCTTTTGGGAACCTTATTTTATCCACTAGATTCTTCCAATCATTGTGAATTTTTAATTCACTTTTATTCTCCCAAAGCTTTCCCTCTCCCCATGTGATCATTGAAAGGTCGCATCAAAGTACTTGGAAGGTACTTGTCCTTCCTCCACTTCATGTACCTTTTGGCCACCTCATCTCCTCTTAGCCACTTCACCATCCACATGTCAAGATGTGAGGGCTTGTGAGTTCTCAACCCACCATAGCCCTTCATCTTGACCTTGTTGAATGAATCTCAACCGTTGAATTCTCTAGAGAATTCAAATTCTTCTATAAATACCCCCCTCCTCAAGGGCATTAGAGAGCACTTTCATTTTGAGCAACCTTATGCTGTCAATTCGCATTCTCAAACATTTATTATCATTTAGCCATCCACTTTGATCATCTTGCATATTCAATCTTGCATCTAACTACACCAAAAAGCCATCCAAGGAGCACACAAATTCATCTAAATCAAGGGCCAACCAAGGAGTCTTCAACAACAAGGAAGGTATAATCGATTTTCATTTTATTTCATCTATTTTCCTTGTTTTATCACTCTTTAGGCTAATCATTGAAGTGTTCTTAGTATTTTTCCACTTGCATTTTTAGTTATTTTGCACATTAGAATAGGGTAAAATTCCAAGGTACACATTTCTGGCACGCTTGGTGGGACCCACAAACGGGTTCTTGCATTTAACCTTCATTTTTATTAATTATTTTGCAGAAAAAGGTCGCAGAAAGGTGAAAGCACCCTCTATTTTACTGCAGAAAGGTGGAAGCGCCCTCTATTTTACTGCAGAAAGGCGAAAGCGCCCTTTATTTTACTGCAAAAAGGTGGAAGCACCCTCTATTTTACTGCAGAAAGGCGAAAGCGCCCTTTATTTTACTGCAGAAAGGCGGAAGCGCCCTTTGTTTTACTGTAGAAAGGCGAAAGCGCCCTCTTTTTTTTATCGCAGAAAGGTGGAAGCACCCTCTTGTCTGCTGCAGAAAGGCGGTCATGCCCTATATCTAAAAATTTAATTTTGGCTAACAGTTTGCTACAGTTAGGTGTATATGTCATTTTTCTTAGAAGATCTTTTCTAACATTTTCTTGTAGTAGGGCATACAACTTTTCTTTTTCAAAAATCTGATAAAGTTTCCTACAGAGGGGCGGGTACGCCCTTTTATTTTTGAAAGACTCTTTTCCTCTAACATTTTGCTGCAGAAAGACGGAAGCGCCCCTTGTTTTGCTGCAGAAAGGCGGAAGTGCCCCCTATTTTACTGCAGAAAGGCAGAAGCGCCCCTGTTTTGCTACAAAAAGGTAGAAGCGCCCCTTGTTTTACTGCAGAAAGGTGGAAGCGCCCCCTATTTTGTAGCAGAAAGGCGGAAGTGCCCCCTGTTTTACCACAGAAAGGCGGCTACGCCCCAAAACAACATAGTTCAGAAGCATATTATGACGTAATCAACCAAGGATGAAGGATAAAATAGCTAACGTTTGCTTGCAGGGACACCTATTTGATTAAATTTTTGAAAAATTATCCTTGTTGTTTGAACATAGTCCAATTAGGGGGAAGTAACATTTATTACTTACTGTGTTTTTTTATTATTGTGTCACTCAAGGGGGCATTAATTTATTTTCACTTTCCCCTTGCACTTCGTGTGAGCCTGGGGAGTAGTTGGAAACGCTTAGTGTCTTCTTCCTAGTGGGACTTGCTTGGGGATTTCATCACCCCAAGGGACGATTCCAACCACACATACCGGCAGGGTATGTAAAGGGGGGAGAACGAAAGTTGTACCCCAATCCAGTCACATCGTAATTGGCGGAGCGTCGAAGCTAGGGTGATACCTAGATAGATGTGAAGAGTTGGTATGAGCCTTTCAGTATCTTGTTGGGGTTCCCGACTCACACTTGTGATGGGCTGGTGTTCACGGTTGTGCCTCACGTATCGAGAGTATATCGAGAACTCCCTAGAAGCCTTGTGCATCCTATATTAAGACCTTTCCAGGCCATACCCTTAACATTAATCATAGGATTGTGCTTGCTTGAAGTGTTCTCTTGTGAAAAACCCATGAAATCTTTGATACATTGGCCTTATTTTATCATTTTGAGTCCTTTCCATAGCCATTGCCATCAAAACCAAGCTCTGTCTTACCAAAGAAAGGTGGAAGCGCCCTCTGTTTTGCTGCAGAAAGGCGAAAGCACCCTCTATTTTGCTGTAGAAAGGCGGAAGCACCCCTATTTTGTTGCAGAAAGGCGGAAGTGCCCTGATTTACTGCAGAAAGGCGGAAGCACCCCTAATTTACTGCAGAGGGGCAGATTTTCCCTCTTGAACACCCTAAATCACCCCATTTGGATCCGTTTACCCTCTAAACCATCATTTAATCATTCCCAACCATTATCTCATCATTCCAAGCCTCTGTTTCATCACTCTAAGTCTCCCAAAACCTCCATTTGATCAATTTAAACCTCCATCTTATCATTCCAAATCTTTGTTTAACCATTCCAAATCCCCACTCATTTTCCACAATCATCTTCAACCCACCCGTTCATTTTAATTTCCTCATATTCCATTCAAAATTCCACACCATCACTTAGCGAACATCATCATCACCAAACACCACTCGTAACCAAACCGCCTTAACCTTGTATTACAAAGTGGTTACCCAAATTGACCATAGCATTTGAATTTGATTATTAGTCTTTAACTTCGACCCCAATCAATTTGCTTCCATCTTGAGGTGAATTCGGTGTCGTAAGTTATCATCCTCAGCCTAATCAATCCATTCCTATCTTAAGGTGGATTCGGTGTCGTAATCATCCTCTTAATCAATCAAAGCTCTAGGTCACTAAGGGTAATTTCCTTTGATCAGACTTAAGGTCTCTCTCACATCTTTCATCATCCAATCATACCCATCCAATAATCCAAATCTATCAAAACCAATTATTTGATCAAATTGTGCAATCAATCAAATCACATCTGTTCAACCAATGCTATCTTATTGATCTTATCCAATTCAATCAAAATCCAATCTAGCCAATCAAAATTTGATCCCATCAAAATCCGATCCAATCCAATATATCTAAACAAAATATGATCAAAATCCAAATCCCATCTTATCCAACTACAATCAAGTCATTCATCAAAAACATCTTTATAATCCACCCATAGCACATTTGCATGCCCGTTCGAACTAGGTCACAAGTTAGGAGACAAATGGAACAACAACAAGGTCAAAATTCCCAAGCAAACATGTCTCAAGACCTTAATAACAATACAAATCCCACCAATGGTGCAAATATTGCTCAAGATCCTAAGAACGTCCCACAAGATCCTCATAATGGTACTTCATCACACTCCAACACCAAAAATCAGAACTCGCCACATGGTGAAGAGAGTATGGCTAATCAACCTGAACTCACACTTGAGGAACATTTTAGTAATCCCGCCAATGTACAAATGACTGACCGTCTGCTTGAAAAATATGGGGAAGAAATTTTGGCCCACCTAATTGAGAAGGGTGTCAAACCCCCCTCAGGTGTTGACTTGTCCAAATATAGGGGTTCCCCATCTAACGTACTCCAAGGTTCACAAAATGCACCAGAAGGTTCATACTTCCCCAATGTTCCTCCAGTTGAGGGTCGGCATCAACCTGAATTTGGAAATGTTGTTCTCTATCATGTTAACTATCCCCCACATGCTTCGACCTCAGTTATGGGAGGTCCTCAAGTGCCTAATCGCAATAATCCTTTTGCCTATGGTATGCCACAAAATGTTCCACAACCTCCGCCATTAACGTTAACAACACCCCCTCCTTTGAATCAACCTACAGTCAACACTGGGGGCACCCCCCTTTCCACATTGCCTCCACATCCTGGGGCCACGCATCTACCATCATCCTCATATACATCTCAACAGCTTCACCAATCCAACATTCCACCTCAATTACCTTCGCAAGCCACATCCCAGTTGAATGTTCTGGGTGGTACCCAACAACCCCCTTTACAAAACACTTCTATGCTACCTCAGCCATCTCATCAGCAACAACCTATACATAATACTTTGGCCTCTTCACAACAACCACCCTACCAACCACAAGGCAATCCATCTCGACCTATTGCTCAGACCATATCCCCTTTTCTCGCATCCATTTTGCACCCACAGGCTCAACTACAACACAATATCCCATCTCGGCCCATACAACATTTGACATCACAACAACAACCGCCCCAACACTACTACTATCACAATCAATAGCAATTTCACCAACAACCGCTTTATGCGACCTCCCAAAAATCACAACAATACCTTCAACACCAACAAACCAATACGCAACATCCCATCCAAGCTTCTCAACAGCTTACCCCACACTTTTATCAAACAAATTCGTACTATACTCCACAACAACAGCCCCCGTATCAACAAAATCCCCCATCTTACCAGCAAGGCATATCATCATCCAACCATCCAAATCCGTATTTCAACAATCCGACGCTCTCTCACTAGGATCCTTTATCATCCTATCATCAATATCCCCCCAACCCGCCACCGACCAACGTGGATTTGTTGGAAATCAAAGTGGCATTGAAAGACCTTCAAGCAAGGATGGGTAAACAATCATTCAAATTTGAAGACATATGCCCATATCCATTTGATCCCTCCATCTCATTAATCCCGTTTCCTAAACATTTTGAGATACCAAAGTTTGACAAATACAAGGGAAACAAAGACCCTAAGGCTCACTTGTAGGAGTTTTACTCCCAGTGTCAAGAAGTTATGTACAATGACAACTATCTCTTGTGCCTATTCCCATGAAGCCTGACAAGCCATGCCCTGGATTGGTTCATGACCCTCGAAAAAGGGTCCATAAAAACTTTTGCAGACCTGTCAGAAAAATTTGTATCCTACTTCTCTTTCAATTTGGAGAAGGAAACGGACACCTTAGATCTCCTCATAGAGAAACAACGTGAGGGGGAAACCTTTACTAGCTACCTACAACGGTGGCATGCATTAGCAAACTGAATGAAGACCCCTCTGAAAGAAAAAGACATGGTCACTCTTTTCGTGGAAAACTCTCATCCTGACATGGCCCATAATTTTAGGTTACATTGTGTCACCACCTTCGTGGAGATAGTAGAAAAGGGACCCATCCTTGAACGTGCCCTTATTGCCAAAGGACACATCAAAATACATAGTCATGATAAAGAGAGGTCATTTGGCACTAAACCATGATTCTGGAACAAGAACAAGAATGCGGTGAATGACGGCGTGACAGACACTAAACACGTCCAAGTGGCTAATGCATCCCAAAAAAAAAAACCGTCTGTACCTAACGCCATCTTTGTGCCACAGGGGACACCTCACCCTCCTCAACAGTTGAACCAGAACAATCAAGGGAACACCAAATGTCAATACGCTCAATTAGGAGAACCTCTAAGTGTTGTTTTTAATAAGTTGTTACAAATCAACTACCCCATCATGTACCCTGTCACCAAGCAATTTGACGAGTCCAAACCCAAGCTCGCATGGTTTAAGGAAAATGAGTATTGTGAGTTCCATAAAATCAAAGGACACTCTTTAAACAAGTGTCAGAGTCTGAAAAACTATGTCCAAGATCTCATTGATCGAGGTGATATCAAGGTTGACCCCAGTCAAGCTTCGTCATCCAATTCTCAATTACAGATATATCAAAATTCCTTTCTGAATCATAATCAAGGCCCAAGCACATCTAACAGTAATCCCCAAGGAAACAACACAAATAATGTGAGCTACAAGAATGTGCCCTTCAATTACGAGGGTGTTATTCATTACATTGAGCAGGTGGAACCCCGTGTATCCATGATACATGTTAAAGCCAAGGACCCTCAATGTGCTGTCACCACACGACAAGCCCGCATTACTGTTCCTGCAGCCTCTGCACCCACCTAATCAACTCCTGTAAGCTCTCAGTACAACATCCTTGATCACTTAAGAAAGAGCCCTGCTCATATATCCATTTTGGATTTGCTTAAGTCTTCCCCAGTACATCAAGAAATCCTCAATAGAGCCCTGCAAGAAACCCATGTGCCAAATGACATCGACCCCATGCAATTCCAAGATTTGGTGGGACACTTGGCTTTATCTCATCAACTGCACTTCAGCCAAAATGATATGCCAAATATCGATGTCAATCATAATTGCCCCTTACATATCGAAGTCGTGGTTGCCCGTCATAAAATAAAAAGGGTCTTGGTAGATAATGGCTCTGCCCTCAATTTGTGTACTCTAAAATTCATAAAATAGGTGGGGTATACTCAAGTGGATTTAAGTAATCAGATCATCATAATCAAAGCCTATGATAATTCAGAAATAAATTCAGAGGGAATCATCAGTCTTCCTATCCAAGTGGGACCTGTGCTTCAATACACTACCTGTCATATCCTTGATCTGGACTTGCCATATAATCTCCTCCTTGGCCGCCCGTGGCTCCATGCTATGCAAGCCGTCCCCTCCACATACCATCAATGCCTAAAATTCCCTGTTAACAGACAGGAAGTCACCATCTATGCTAACCCCCAACCATTTGAATATTGCCGCGCTCTAGAAGCGTCATTTCCCCATTTACATTATTGTCCCAGGGTTGAAATGGGGGCATCCCAGTCATCATCCACTAATCCACCCTCCATTGCGATAACCACTCCATCTTCCACCACTGATCCTACAGTCACCAAAGTCTAGATCATCGACAAAGGGTGTGGTGAATATGAAATGCATACTGCTCTCAATATAGCAACCATGCCACTGTCACCACACGAGTATGGTCAACCTTCGCATGCTACTCCAAAGGAAGACAAGACTGTCACCTTCAGTGGTAAAAAAATCCCTACCACCACTTTCAGATCCCCAAGTGTCAAGATAGATGCACCAGAAGAGGACATAAGCCAATGGGTCTACCAAGAAGAACCCCAGCCGGACCCTCCTCTAAAGGAATATTTTCAGGAAGCATATCTGTGGTCAGCTAAGTTTGTAGAAAAATATAACTACCAAGGTAGGGGCCTAGGTAAAGAAGAACAAGGGAGGTTGCAACCTATTGATACACCAAAGTTACCAAAGAACATAGGCATCGGATACGATAAAAAATAGAAAAGCCCTGCAACATCGTCTAATACCTCCAATAGTGTCACCATGGACAACGACTCATTGGAAGATATCTCTGAGGAGGAATCCATCATACATGCGTACGATGACGTCGATCACACCGACTTATCATCCATGTTCGAATGCCTATCTGTTTGCACCATCAGCCTATCCCTTTGTCACCCTGAGCTTATTGATTGGGACCTACATAATACCACACCTGTCAATATGTCTGCGGATACATATGTCAACCTTATGGGATTGGGGGAGGATGAACACTCCAGTCGCAAAAATAAGAATAAGAAAAGTAAAAAGCGGTCATCTAGTGAAAACCTCCCTGAGGCACTTCCGAACCTTGAAAAAGTAAAAATAAAGGACGCATCTGATGGCGAAAACCTCGAAGAGGCACTGGACGATGGAGATGTTCATCTTCCCCTTGTAGGAACTCAGTTATCTGCCCGATCATCCATTCTAATTGAAGAGACTCAAGAAGTTAATCTGGGTACAGCTGAAAATCCTAAAATAACCTATGTGGCTAAGTCACTCTCAGAGCAAGAGTATCCAGTCATCATGCAGCTACTCCGAGAAGGAATCATCAACTTTGCTTGGTCGTACTCAGACATGCCAGGCTTAGACCCTGCCTTAGTGGTTCATCATCTAGACGTTCGCCCAAATGCCAAGCTTGTCAAACAAAAGCTCCACAAAATGCACCCGCAGGTAGCATTACTAGTCAAGAAGGAATTGGAGAAGTTACTAGAGGCGGGTTTTATCAAGCCGATTGACTACTCTGAGTGTATCTCCAATATAGTACCAGTTGCCAAACCAAATGGAGACATTCGGGTCTGCACAGACTTCAGAGATCTTAACAAAGCCTGCCCAAAAGATGACTTCCCTCTGCCTAACATTGACATGTTGGTCTACCTCACAACAGGACATGAGATGCTCTCCCTTATGGATGGCTTCTCTGGTTATAATCAGATTCGAATCGCACCTGAGGACCAACATAAGACTGCCTTCACAACACCTTGGGGTACTTTCTGTTACAATGTTATGCCCTTTGGTCTCAAGAATGCAAGGGCAACATATCAGAGGGCAATGACAGTCATCTTCCATGACCTCATTCATATCATCATAGAGGATTATGTTGATGACTTGCTAGGAAAATCTAAAACACGAGCAGAACATCCTACTGTCCTAAAGCAGATCTTTGAATGGTTAGAACATTACAAGTTGCGGCTAAATCCAAAAAAGTGCGTCTTTGGGGTCACATCAGGAAAATTGTTGGGTTTTATAGTCTCCCGAAGGGGTATTGAAGTTGATCCTACCAAGGTAAAAGCTATTCTGGACATGCCACCTCCACGCAATCTGAAGTAGTTAAGAAGCCTCTACGGGAAGATGCAGTCCATCCCTTGGTTCATAGCCCAGCTAGCAGATAAGTGTCAGCCATTCACTCATCTTCTAAAAAAAGATTCCACTTTCCGATGGAACCAGCAGTGTCAGATAGGTTTCGATAAAATTAAGGAATATTTAGCTCATCCACCGATATTGATGCCGCCTATTCCAGGAAAACCCCTCCTACTTTACATCTCTGCTACTTCAGTCACGTTGGGGGCATTGTTGTCACAACATGATGAGTCGTTCAAAGAAAGGGAAATCTATTACATTAGTCGAACATTGGTTGGCTATGAGTTAAATTACTCCCCCATGGAAAAAGCTTGCCTTGCGCTAGTCTTCAGCACACAGAAACTCCGTCATTACATGCTCAGCCATCCGATCAAATTAATCGCTAAAATTGATCCCCTGAAGTATTTGTTATCTAGGACCACTTTGACTGGCCGCATGGCCAAATGGGTCATGCTCCTAAGTGAATTTGACATAGAATATGTAGAGCAAAAAGCCATAAAAGGACAGGTCATAGCTGATCAATTGGTTGAGGCACCATAGTAGATGCCTACCCACTAGACACTGAATTCCCAGATGAAGAAGTCTACACAATTACAGAAGCACCAGCTTGGACGCTATATTTTGATGGCTCATACACTCATAATGGATCTGGGGCAGGAATTTTATTAGTTACCCCTCAAGGTGACTACATCCCAAAATCATTCAGGATAGCATTCCCATGTACCAACAACATCATAG
This sequence comes from Sequoia sempervirens, assembly GCA_007258455.2. Classification (NCBI taxonomy): domain Eukaryota; kingdom Viridiplantae; phylum Streptophyta; class Pinopsida; order Cupressales; family Cupressaceae; genus Sequoia; species Sequoia sempervirens. The sequence goes on from VDFB02256132.1 coordinate 188,245,012, forward strand.
AGTATGAAGCCCTCCTCACCGGCCTCCGAATTGCAAAACAATGGCATATAACTCACCTAAAAGTCTTTGGTGATTCTTTGCTAGTCATTAGACAAGTTAATGATGAATTCCTCATGAAAGATGATAAATTGTTACCCTATAAGCGTATGGTGGATGATTTCAAGAAGTATTTCACTTTTATACAGTTTGACCAAATCCCTCGGGTATAGAATAAAGCGGTAGACGCAATGGCCACTATTGGTTCCTTGATTGACATGCCTAAAGACCGAACATAATGTGATTTTCTTGTTAAACAGCTTTTAATCCCTGCATATGATGTTCCTGAGAGTGATATGGTGTGTGATATTGTAGGTCCCACCTCCCCTTGGTATCAAGACATATACACTTATCTCTGTGATAATATCATACCTCCAGAACTTACACACAACCAACGCAAATCATTTATCCATTGCTCTTCCCAATATATCATTGTTGGTGATACGCTTTATTGTCGCGGGTATGATGGAATCCTCCTTAGATGTCTGAATGAGACTGAGGCCCACATGGCACTAACAGAAATACATGGTGGTGTTTGTGGAGCTCACTCAAATGGTATGGCTCTGGCCAAAAGGATCCTATGAGCTGGATATTATTGGCCTACATTGGAACATGATGCTTGTGAATTTGTGAAGAAGTGCCTTCCATGCCAACAACATGCAGATTTGATTCACGCCCCAGCACAAGATCTCTAGCCCCTCCTAGCACCATGGCCCTTTTCTTAATGGGGTTTCAACTTGATTGGCAAGATTTACCCACCATCATCCAACGGCCATACATTCATAATTACCACCACTGAATACTTCACTAAGTGGGTGGAAGCAATGCCACTCTCACAAATCACTAGTGTCCAAATCTCAAAATTTATCCTTTACCATATTCTCTGCAGATATGGTATCCCATCCACCATCCTCTCTGATAACGGAAAACCCTTCAAAAACCAAGCCATGAAACACCTCTGCGACACCTTTCATATCCAGCATCGTTGGTCAACACCTTATTATCCCCAGGGCAATGGTCAGGTAGAAGCAACCAACAAGACCCTTATCCGCATCCTCAAGAAGGTTGTCAATAACACTGGATGAGATTGGCACCTCCATATTTATCCCGCCCTCTGGGCATACCATACATATATCCACACCCCGACAGGCGCGACCCTCTATTCTTTAGTATATGGTGTTGAAGTCATCTTGCCAATTGAAGTTGAGCTCCCATCACTGAGGATTTCTTTGAAGAATCTTATCAGCAAAGAAGATGCTTGTGTCGCACGACTTGCACAGCTGGAATTACTGGATGAACAAAGAATAAAAGCCTATGATCACCTGCAAGCATCCCAAAATTGCCTCAAACGTAATTATAATAAAAAGGTCCGTCCTAGACAATTCCAGGTTGGTGAGCTTGTTCTCAAAGAAAACCAACACACTCAACCGGACCGTGATAAAAAGGGAAAATTTGAGGCCAACTGGTTAGGGCCTTATATCATAGCCGCCAAATATGGATCTGGGGCCTATAGATTGACTACTCTTGAAGGAGATCCCCTTGACGAACCCGTCAATATCATCCATCTAAAGAAGTTCTACACCTAAGTCCGCTTGGTAACCCCACCTAAATCAGAAAATTAAAAAAAATCAAAAAAGTAATAAAAAATCCAAAAAAATAGGAAAGAAAAATAAATTTGTCCTATGGTGAAAACCACCTCTTGGTGGCGCCTTGGATAAGTATGGATGGTGAAAACCTAGTAACAGGCGTCATCCGTAGAGGGCTTAATCATTATCTACCTGACATCCTAGTTATTTTATACTTTCATCCACACTATCGTCCTCACCCACCTCAGCCTAGGCTACTTGGTATTTATTGATTGAGCATTGGATGACTCATCTAACCTATCCCTCATCCTGAGCATTTTAATATCCCACTTTGAGCTTATGTCATTCATTCCCTTTGTCGGTCGGTCTGTGTCACCATATAGGATCATCCATCATGTCGGTCTCCATCTAGATTTCATCCTTCTGCATCACCTTCATCCTCTGTCAAACTACGTTGCCCTTGCGCTTTCACGTAGGAAAGGTTGGTCATTTGATCCTCCCCCAGGGCATTTTTCTATCTTATTTTGTGTCCTTCATCATCGGTCACCATTGTCTTCTTTTTGCTTTATCCATGGTCTTTTTCCATGAACTACGAGGGCTCTGCGCTTTCACGTAGGCAAGGCTAATATCTGATCGGCCCCCGAGCCCCTAGGTCTTTGGGTTGTGTCAGTCTCATGTCTTGTCTCCCTTGTGTCGTGTCGTCAAGCTATGCCCTTATCTAGTTGGTTCTTAACAAACAAGATCCACTTGTATCAACAAATCCAATCAGTTTTGAATATCCTACATCATATCAATCTTTTAGATTAGTATCCATCATCAGTCTCAACAGGATGCATCCTTCCTAACAGACCTCATCAATCCCATCTATCCCCTTGATCCTATGGCAAAGGACATTTGAAATTGATTGCGATATTTTGATGCTTTTGGCTTTTTTTTTATCATTTGAACTCCCTATCATCACTTGTCAAGGCCGCCATAATCCATCATATTATGGCATGTTTTGATTGGTCCACATAGGGGCATCTCTTGATCTTTTGTTTAATTGTGTCTTCTTCGTTGTCCCACGTAATACCCACCAAGATCCCCGAGGTCTTGTATTATGTTGAGGCATCCTTTTGTGCTTGTGGTTATCTCAATACCTAGCCCGACCAAGGTCTTTCTTTGTGACTTTGGGGTGTTGGGATAGCCTTCTTATCTGTTGTGTTTGTTTCATGCATTAGACACTAATACGCCTTGGTTCCACATACCCTAGCACTGGGTGTCTTATGCTATAGCAAAAATCAGTGCTCTGAAGATGGTAAATTGCATTTAGAATTGCATTTCATTTTTCCATTTCATCATCTTGCATGTATCCCCCATCCCTTCATCCTTCTTCACAATCCCCCCATCCCTCCATCTTTTTTTTTCCTATCTTTTCCCTTTCTTTTCCCCTCTTCTTCTTTTTTCCTCCCCCCTTGCCGGGGTGGCTCCGCCCCTGGCGAGTCTGCCCATTGTTGGGGCAGCTCTGCCCCAGGCAATTCTGCCCACTGTCGGGGTGGCTCCGCCCTAGGCCGTAGCGGTAGCGCCCTCGACAGGGGCGGCAGTGCCCAGGCGCAGGGCGGCTATGCCCCTACCCCGCCAGCCTTTGATTCCTGAAAATTCACATTTTTACCATCTTTTTCAAAAAACTAATCTCGACCCATTTTTCAATTTCCCCCCGCCATCAAAACCCATGTGTTGAAATTTTTCAAAATTGATCAAAAAACACATTTTTGAGGGTTTTGATTTTTACACCGAAACTTTCGAAACCCATTTCGCCACATTTTCAGGGCCTCAAACTTTCATCTTAACCCTCAAAATTGCAATTTAGTGTTTTTTTCCAACATTTTGAAAAATTGTTTTCACTCATAACTCGAAATGCATATCTTGAATTTGGGATGTTAGTTGGCAATTCATCCTATCTCAATATTGGGTATTTCTTGGAAAAAATTTGGACTCCCAAAAGTATATCCATGAGGTTTCCTAAAACGGCAAAATTTGATAATTGTTGAAAATTACCAAATTGGGAAAAATCTGATTGTCAACACTTTATGTCCTTTAAACCCAGAACTCATTGTAGAATCAATCCAATCATAACCTTTAATCCTTCTAGTCTTCAATCCAATCCTCATCTGAGCTTTAATTTAATCCCAATCTGAGCTTAACCAAAACCCTAATCTGAGCTTTAGTCCATTTGCAGTCCAAATCTTTGGATATCAAACCAAATCTTAAGATCCTTCTCTCCATCTCACATATCAATCTTCTCCTCATCTATTCAATCTCGCACAAATCACCTAATCAAATCCTTGGTCTTGTCCCCAGTCTTGTTACCAGCCCTGACCCATCATCATCATCATCCATTAGTATCCTTCCCTATCCCTTTGGTGTTTTTTTGGGATGTATCCTTCCCTCATCAACAACAATTTCATCATCCTCATCGGGAGGTATTCTTCCCTATCCTTTAGTGGTGTTTTGGGATGTATCCTTCCCTCATCAATACCACTCAGTGGGATGTATCCTTCCCTATCCTCGTGTTGTTTTGGGATCCTTCATTCCCTCATTGACAACCCTCCATCCATCATCAACCCATTTTGGCTTGTACCTTGACTGGGGCAACATCACCTTTTGTCCTAAAAACCATTTGTGCTTCATCCATCTCCTATCGCTTCTCCTTCTCTCTTGTCCATCACTTCGCATCATCTCCCTCATCGCATCTATTTCGAGAGCACACCCGTGTTCTCTTCAACCCGCATGTCCTCTCGAGGGGGCATCCTTAATCCCTCATCCTCATCTTCATCCCCATCATCTATTTTCCCAATCAATCCTTTGATGACTAGGGCATCTTTCCCAATCTAACCATCTTCTTCTAGGTTCTATATTTTAATATTCTTTGAAATGATGCTACTTCATAGCACCATCTCAAAGAGGGGCAAAATGTAGACATCCAAATTTGGACACTTAATTTATCCAGATTTATCACTGTCTAAACATCCTCTTATCCAAGTTAATTAAGTAATATTACTATTATTTAATTAATACCCTTAATCCCTAAGGTATTTAATTAATAATTAAATACTTAATTCTCTTTAATCCTCCTTTCATCAAATAAATTAAATAAATAATACATTTATTTAATTCCTCACATGTCATTTTCATCTAATCCTAATCCATCTCCTAATCTCTTTATTAGGGATGTGCACATGCCTAATCCTTCATTAGGATGTGTCACATCCTCCAACTTTTGCAAGTTGGCTTTTAATCCTCATTTGTCTTCTAATTACTGATTAATTAAGCCTAATCAGTACCTTGGTCAACTCTCCCCATCCCCCAAGGAATTTTTAATTCCTTTTTATTCCTCTTAGAATCCCCTTTTCCCATGCATCTTCTAGAACCTTTGACTTGTCACATCAAGTCACATGTGAAAAATTTCCACCTTTTGGGAACCTTGTCTTATCCACTAGATTCTTCCAATCATTGTGAATTTTTAATTCACTTTTATTCTCCCAAAGCTTTCCCTCTCCCCATGTGATCATTGAAAGGTCGCATCAAAGTACTTGGAAGGTACTTGTCCTTCCTCCACCTCATGTACCTTTTGGCCACCTCACTTACACCTCATCTCCTCTTAGCCACTTCACCATCCACATGTCAAGATGTGAGGGCTTGTGAGTTCTCAACCCACCATAGCCCTTCATCTTGACCTTGTTGGATGAATCTCAACCGTTGAATTCTCTAGAGAATTCAAATTCTTCTATAAATACCCCCTCCTCAAGGGCATTAGAGAGCACTTTCATTTTGAGCAACCTTATGCTGTCAATTTGCATTCTCAAACATTTATTATCATTTAGCCATCCACTTTGATCATCTTGCATATTCAATCTTGCATCTAGCTACACCAAAAAGCCATCCAAGGAGCACACAAATTCATCTAAATCAAGGGCCAACCAAGGAGTCTTCAACAACAAGGAAGGTATAATCGATTTGCATTTTATTTCATCTATTTTCCTTGTTTTATCACTCTTTAGGCTAATGATTGAAGTGTTCTTAGTATTTTTCCACTTGCATTTTTAGTTATTTTGCACATTAGAATAGGGTAAATGTCTAAGGTACACATCTATGATTGGACTATTTGTCCAACTAGGTACCTCGTTTATTGGCACCACTGCAAATTTTGATCCTCATCTAGCCACTGAGCACAATCCCTCCAGGGCCTCCAAATGAAACTGGCCAAAATGTCATGACTATGCCTCCAATGCCCCACATCTCTGACAGGGGTTTGTGTAACTACACCTCTGTACATGTAGGCATATGGAACGTTGGCCCCCAATTGGCGACCAACTGGTGGACGAAACATAACAATGTGCTCCCAAGCCCAAACCATCAGAAGTGTAACCCCGCAACTCATAGAATGTCCATGTCGATAGGCTATATCATGCAATTGAAAATAAAGCATGACCAAAAGACATGGCTCCCATGCATACAATGTATCCCTCACCATCGTCCCCACCATCATCTCTCCTCGCCCGATTGGAAACCCATGTCCTCAGCGGTCTGGTATCACAACCCTGACAATCAAGGTACCTAATACATAGTTAAATTGCTCATACCGCTTTTCCAAAGTCTCCCATTTGATCTCGTAACAATCTATCCCCAGGTCTCTAACATCCTCTTAGAAATAATACTCTATCAATGCCTGGTATCCTTGACCTAGATCATATCTAACCCACTCACCTCATATAGGTAGTCTTAGAATCCTGTAAACATCCTCTAGCATGACGGTAGCCTCTCCTGTTGGTAGATGAAATGAACATGTTTTTGAGTGCCATCTCTCAACAAGTGCAATCAACATACCCCTATTTTCCCTAATGACGGGCATGAAAGTTACATGGTAAAGTCCAAGATACCACAACCTGTGCTTTTCAGCGCTGGTCAACTGGTCCCATAGATGGTATGTGTCAGGTAGCTGCAACTCTCGTGTATAAATCAAATCAAGTCTAGCCTATGGTAAAAATAACAAACATTACATCAATTAAACAGCTTAGTCAAACCTCTTTGATACTTGTTACACAAGAAATTTTTTCTAATACTAAGGTAAAATCTTTAATAGTCAGTTGCATCGCAAAACCTAGCGATTGCATCACACGATGACTCTTACATCGCATGCTTTCATAGATGCGTTGTAGGGTTTCGATTGCGTACAACCCCCAATCATTTGCGACTACATACTACAATTGTGTCATTTCCTAAACAATTGCAACATTCCTTAATCAATTGCATAAAACCATAGACACTTGCATCGTGCATCATTAGTTGCATTACAGAACACCACATATGCATCATTCTATCGCAGTTGTGTAGCATAATTTTAAATCCTAACCTACCCTAGGCATGTTTTGAACAGTTGTGTCATTTGGAAGCCAATTGCGTCGATTGCGATAGCACTTACGGTTAATGGGAAGCGATGCAATTGGATGTTAAATTTTCCTAGTGCCTAGAAATGCGTGAAATGTAATATTGACTAAGTGGGTTTACAGATACTTACCGGCTCTCTTGTGCCCTCTGGTCGTCTGAAGGTCTGCACGCAATACACTCTATGCTCGGTGTGGGGAACAGGTGACATCTTGGCTGCCTCTCTCCTCAAAGCTCCTCAATCATCAATCTTCAAATGTGCAAATGAGCCCTTTGACCTTCAAATTTCCTATTTATACCTCTTAAAAATTAGGGCTTTGATTAGGGTTTGTGCTAGCTGCACTTTGTGAGAGCTTTGAAACCTCATTCTTTCTACCCCAAAGGCCCTGAAACTTATTTCTTTCATCGCCATGGCATTTTTTGACTATTAATTTGACTTTTTAGAACAATTTTTAATTTTTTTGAAAATTTTCAAAAGTTTGTAAATTTTTTTTGAGGGGGCATGGGTCTACCCTGCTATCACTGGGACATATTTTGATTGAATTTATTTTACACAACGTGATAAACTACATTGTATGAAAGAGGGGAAAAATGTAGACACTAAAAATTGTCTTAGGCCTGCGACTTCTAAATTCTCCATCATTTCCTCTTTTGTCTTTCATAAATAAATAAATTTTAATTATTTAATTACGTCACTCATTAAGTCCCTTTCTTTCTAAAATTAAATAAATTCTTATTTATTTAATTTTTATATCCACTATCCACTATAATTAAATAATTATTTTAATTATTTAATTATTCATTAGTCTATTCTCTTATAAATTAAATAATTTGTATTTATTTAATTGGTCCACTCTTTTGAATTTTGAATTGGATCATTATTTAATTCAAAAGGCCCCCTTTGTCAAATTCTTCTATAATTAAATTATTTAATTATTCATTGGCCACCTAAATTAAATAATTTTTATTATTTAATTTCCCCTCACCTCTTTGTTCATTCTAATCTTATCTTCCACATCAAGTCTTTATCTATCCATGTCTCAATTAACATCCACCCTTGATTAAATTATTTATAATTTAATCTTGACCATCAATCCTTATCATTTTCCCTAACCCTAGTCCATACTACATCTTTTATTATTGGCCATTGATTACTGACATTCAATCTTCGCCTTTCATTCAAAATTGTCTTTCCTATAAAAGACCTTGTCATTATCATTTTTCATCCATCCACAAGCTATCTAGAGTCATATTGCTATCAAGTTCATCAACATCAAGTCAAGTGCATCCACAGTCATATAGAATCTTCAATATTTTGCTTAGTCATTGTCATTAGGCCTACTTGCATAATCAAAATTTGACGGAAATTATTATATTCAAGTAAAATGGAGAAGTGCAATGGAGATGAATCAATGGTGACATGAATATTTGGTAATATTGCTTTATGTTTTTGTTAACTATCCAAATTTGCACCCCTGCCAAGTTGTGGAAACTCAACAAATTTGGAGCAACATGGGACTACTTTCAGGTTGTGGGTATCCTATTATAAAAGTAGACCTCCAGATTATGGACTGGCTCCCCTTTTGATGTCACCTAAACTACTACTAAAGTAATGATTTCCTAAGGAAAGACTAAGAGGGTTGCATAAACTGAAATTGATTGAAAACTTTTAAAATGTGATTCACCAAACTAAGACCTGCAAACAGTTTGCACATAGTTCAAACAATGAAAAACCCTGGTGTTTACACAACTCATTATGTATACATTCTTGCATAAGTATTTTATAAGGAGGTTTTAAAGCTAAACTCCTAGAAGGAAAAAAAAATCACAACTAAAAGCATTTTCATTCATTAACACAACTTATAACTTGCAACAATACACTTTTCTGCAAAACAGGTGCTTAACGATGAGACAAAATTACCAGGAAAAGCTAAATTTTGCAAGTAATTTGATCAACCACTAGATGCACACAATAAAGCATGAAATAAGAAGGAAAATATTCAATATCATTGATCCAAGGTACTCACTGGTATACAAATCTATCCCTGAGTTACAATACTGCTCCTGCTGAAAAGATAACCCTAGAAAATAAGCTATCACTCTACTGGAAAGAAAGAACTAACTTCAGCAACACAATTTGAAGTTAATTAAGCAAAAAAATAACAACTACCTCACACAAGTCCATCTAGAAGATTCTGGTCAGATGCAACAAAAAAGGCCAAAAAGAACCTTCTAAAATCACTTCAAAATGTCCTCCAAATGAAGCAAAGTTAAGCCAAGACCCAAGTCACACTAAAAGTATGACAAAACTGCCTCCAGATGGCCCATTTCCTCCAAAATTAGTCAAAGACAAAACTCACACACCTTTCTCATGTTGCTCAGTCATCATAATCTTTGGCGCATGCTCCTTGTGTGTTTGCAAAAGCATAAGGCCTTATTTTGCATTTAAGATAACAATTTGATTAAATGACTTATAATAACATCACTTAATCAAATTATTTTACATTTCAAAATAAAATGTAGAATAAGAGGCCCCACCATTCCTTGAAATACATCAAAATTTTGCATTATGAGTAACATCAAATAAAGTGATTTATAGACACATCACTTAAATAATGTTTTACAATGCAAAAATAATAACAATTTCTCAACCCCTCCTAAAGGCTTGTAGAAGCATCAAACCTATCTTAATCTCCCCTCAAGGCATTACTCACCATTATTTGAAATGACATTCACAATTAAGTGATTTATACTTAATTAAAATGTCACACATTTTGAGACCCATAGAAAGCAAGGGTTAGCCTAATGCACAACATAAGTCTTGAAGACTTTATGCAAGGTGATAAGAGTTTGAAAATAAAACACAGTCTTTGAAAGACTTTGCAACCTTTAAGGGGACATGAAATCACAAGGCACATATGATGAAGTCCTAAAAACACTAAAGCATAAGCCTAGGTTTGGTATAGATACAAGGCATTAGTGAAGGCCTTTTTTGACTTAAATCAATGTGATAAAAGTCCTAAATTTGAAATAGGGCAACTTACAAACCCTAAACAAAACAAAGAGCTCTACCTTTCGACCATTCATTTGGTATTATCATTTTTGGGAAAAAGCTTTTGCATTTGGCCGCCATGATGAGCTAGGGTTAAAGCTTTCTATATGCATTTTTCAATTGATTTCCCCATGCTTGGGGTTGAAATCCCTCTGCAACCTGGTGGTAAATCATTTCTTGAGTATTCTATAGCATTTCACTCCATTTGCAAAGGGTTTTGAGGCTTCTTGGCTGCAACCTATCTAATCTTGTTTTGATGCATTGTTCTCTTGTTTCATCTGCGAAAGATCTGCTTGCATTTGGTCGCCATGATTGAAGCTTTTTGAATCAGAACAGTGGTATTTTCTTGATAGATTTCTTGTGTAAAACACAACAAATGAGCTCAGGTGAGCCTCTAGCTGACACATTTTTCTTTTCTCTTTAATTCCTATAAAAAATATGCTCAAACTTGAGCTCTTTTGTTGAAGTATGATGAATAATTTGTTACATGCATTTCTTTGTGATTCTAATGCATTTCTATTACTTCTCCTGTGATATTCATACATTTTCTATGAGAAAAGACTAGCATTTCCTGTGTAGAACGTCACAGCCATAACTTGCACATTAACTCAAAGGAAATTATGTACATTTCATTAAATTTCTGAATATTTTATGCCATGGATGTATATTTTTGTAGAAACTATAAAAGAAATCCTTACCCTCATAGCTGCAACCTCGATCATGCTCTTCATTTTTCCAAAATGAATATGTTTCCATTTTTTGTTGTTTTCATTTATTTTTGGAAATAAAAAATGGAGGAGACATCATCTCTAGGCACGACCTCATGAAACCCAAAACTGGAATTTGGTCTGTGCAAGTTGTCCTTGATTACACCTAAGCAAACAAGATACCATGGCTATCTTGAAACCCTAGACAGGTGCTTTATATTCATACCCCTGACTGTGTCTACTCTGGAATACTCAGACTCGTTGTTCCTCCTCTAACAATGAAAGTGCAAATGGTATCATTGTTTCTCATTTTCCTATTTCTAAACTGCAACACCTCAAAGCATCCTTCACATACCTTTGTGATCTTGGCAACCGTTGATTCCTCATGGATTCATTAACAAACCTTAATGCTGCTCTTAAGCCCTTGATTTCATTATGCACTTAGAAAGTTATGAGACTTCTTATTATTGTGCATTAATAACCAAAAGTCACATATTGTTGTCAATGTATCTCTTGATAACTATCCTCCAACTGTCATACTAGTCATTCCATTGCCTTCCTCTTTTATGAGGTCTCATCATGGTTTTTCTCATTGGGAAAATCCTTGTGCATTATGGAGTGTATACTATCCTTTGGAGTTTGGAATTTCATCTAACAAGATGATCGAAAACACAACTTCTCTGTCACTAACATAGCTCATTGGCACTGTGTTCCTTTAGTGGCCGCCTCTTGATGTCTAATTGTCTTACATGTTCTCTTTGAATTTTTGTCCCTTTTGAATCACACAATGACTATGCCTTCATTAACTTGAGATCACATTTTCCTTATTGACAATGACAAATATAGTTTTGAAACTCATGACTATATATAGGCCTGTATATTTTCTCTATCTTTTTTATGCATACAGTATGACTATCCATCTATCTTTCACATGGCATTTTTCCAAAACTGTTATAGCTTGTTAGCTATTCATGATGCATAGCACTAATCTCTTGAGCACTTCAATAGCAATGTCACCATGATGACATGTCAGGAATGTCATTATAGTCTCCATAGACTGTCATGAGGAAAGGATCTTATAACCCTATCCACTATTGTTCTACTATCATGAGTAGCTTATAACACTAATTCTGCTAAGGTTAATATCTCATTCATGTTGATTATCACCTACCTTCAAACTGCTCTACTCCTTGCCATAGTTGTACAACTGGCATACTACTGTTATCAAATCTCTACCCTTTCTTATGACTGTAACAATCATGTGCTCTGTTTAGGCTCTTAATACATTGCCCACATGAATATTCCTATTCTTGGACTCGTACATCTGTGTCCCACTAGAGTACCTTTGTATTCTTCATGAGAATAGAGGAAAAATTAATGGCTTCTAATGCAACCATAGAGGATTCTCATCTGCTCAACTCACTGTCTCTTTCAAAGCACTTTGATATTGGGACTGGCACTCATAAATGTTGCATCTAAAGTCATGAAATGAAAGAACATACCTTTGTTGTCTTGATTAATCCTTGCCTCTATAGTTTGAGATATGATTTGGCAACTATATCTAAACTTCTTCATTGCCCCTTGATGACATTGATTGTGCTTTTACATCACTTTACAACTGGTTCTTGGAAATGTCTGGCATTGTGCATAGAATCCACATTGAAGAAAAGTCGGATAAGAGTGTTTGTGCAGTCAACAAAGTGTTTACCTTATTGGTGTCTCTTGTGACATGAAAATACACTTGCTCCTATGGACTTTCCATTATTTCCATAAGGCAATCCTGAGATTGTGAGATCACCATACTACCTTCCAAGCTCTATCAAACTATCCAATGCCAAGAGAAACATTGTCTCCTTAAGATCCTATACACGACTACCTTCTTCAATCCTGGTTAGCCAATGCATTCCCAACACTCGCTTTCATTTTAGGATTTATAATCAACCTCTGCCCCTTCTATGACTTTATGGGAACCTCTTGACTGCAGATGTCTTCTTGATCACTATGCTTCATTATTGGCTGTCATGCATGTTTCTCATGTCTTTAAATGCATCTATATGTTGTATTTAGACTATCTCCTTGGAACAAGTTTTGACAAGATTCATCGGTCTCAATACCCTTGTAGCTTTATGGTGAAGATATTTTTAAAAGGTCCTCTTACGCTCAACACCCTTGAGATCTATGCTTGGCCGTCATTGAACAATTTGTATAGGTCATAGGCTTTGCATGATGTTGTCCTTCATTGTTTAATGTCTACTATAATGATTTGAGAACATACACTAGGAGATTTCTTCCACATATGACTATAAAATATGCTTTGTCCAATTACACTCTACCATTATGCCAAATAGCCACTACCATTTTAAGATTGAGTTTCCTTTTGCATGGCATTGACTTCCCTTGACATGATTACCAACAAAACCTTCTCAAAGGCTCCCCTTCATCCTAGAGGACTGCTTTTGGTCGACCTAATGGGACCCTAATAAATGCACTAAAAACACAAAAAATAAGAAATTTTTTAAAAGTTGTACCGGGGGTCTTGCGTCTTGGGGCCGCTGAAACTCACAAACTCGACCCATTTGATGTTTGGGAAGCACGCGAGCATCCATTTTGTTAACACCTCAGAGCAAAATCGCCAGAATCTTTAAAGGGAAAGTGAGAAAATGATTTGAAAATGACCCTCTTAACCTCTTATATGCAATTTTTTTAGGGTTTTTTGGGTAATTTTTCAAGGTTTTCGAGCCCATTTAATCTATTTTTGCCCGAATGAAGCTCGTTTTGATCCGTTTTCATTGTCGTGAGCCTAATTTCGCATCTCGTGGGCTATTTCTTGCTCCTAAATCGTTGTTGAATCTTTTTTGTGAGCTCGACCTAATTTTGCAATTTTTGCCTATCTCTCGAGGGGGCAGTGTGGCAGCATAATTCCTTCTACTAGGATAGTAGTAGACCACCCAAAAAAATCATAATTTTTTAAAATTTTGATCATGGCGGTGTTATTCTTTGAATCGATGCAGCAAATACTTTGCTTCAAACAAGGAAAAAATGTAGACACGTAAAAAGTCCTAATTGATACTATGCATTTGATTCTGATCAACTAACATCGTTGCTTCCTAAATAAATTAAAATTGATCAATTAATTGAATAATCAACATTATTTAATTAAAATAAAAAAAATTAGTTATTAATCAAATAATTAAATTTATTGATTAATTCATCCTTTTTCTAACTAATTATTCATCTTATTTAATTAAATAACATCATTTAATTAAATCCTCTCATTTGATTAAAATCAATCAAATAAAATGTCACATCTCCTAATTCACTCCAATTAATTCTGGACTAATTAATCCTAAATCAACTTTTTAATCAACATTATCAAATCCTCCAACTTTTAACTCCTCAAGAGTTAAATCAACCATGGTCAACTAACTAGGTTGCACATAAAATCAATTTCTTCTAATTATCTAATTATCTAATTACCTCAATTATCCTCAAAAAGGCATATGTTGAGGAATATTCCTCTCAACCACCTCTAATTCAATTTCCCTCCAAAGGTTTTCAAAAACCTTTCACATCTGCAATAACTTCTCTTACAGCCTTTCAAATCCTCTTACATCCTCTCAAATCTCATTCAATTCCTCTTACACCAATTTGAAATTCTCAACCAACAACATTTACTTCTCTTCCATCCTCCTTCACTCACATATTTCCCAAAATGTGCTCCAACTTCCTCCAATAGAATTGTGACACTTGGTGCATTCTCATTGGCTCTCAATTTATCCCACATTCATCAAATCCTCTCATTCTTCAACCCTTGGCTTCCATAAATAGAGGCATCCTTTTCACATTATGGATCCACAACTTCATGCATTTCCATTATAGTCATTTGAGTTCATAGTTTTCCATCATTTTCAAGCATCATAACTAGATTATAGTCATTTTTCATACTTGGAATCACATTCAACAACAAAGCTTATCAAAGGGATTGGGAAAGGGCTTCTTTCCACATCAAAGGAGCACCAATCCTCCTATGGGATGCAGATTTAGCTAGTTCAATTTGATTTGCATGCTATCTTTGATTCGTTTCTTGTTATTTTTATGTTTTCTCTTGAATTGCCTAAAGAATCTTATAGGGAACATTAGATTTGCTTTTATAACATGTTTGAATCTTGTTTCATGATCTCTTGTTAGCTTGTACAATTTTGGTGTTCACAACAACCAACGCCCGATTTGTATCCTTTAGGAAAGGGTACCAAATCCCATGTATCATTTTTCTTCAATACAACCATCTTATCATCCATGGCTTTTATCTAATAATATGCATCACTCATACCCATATCCTCTTGCATAATCCTTGACTCATCAACATTAGCAATTAAAGAAAAAATTCAATTTGAATCCAACAATGAATGATCAAAACTTTTAGATAAATAACCTAACCTATCAGGTTGTCGCCTATCTCTCATAGACCTCCTTAATTGTCAAGGTTGAGATTCTTGTTCTTCCTTAGAACATGCAAATCTTCTTATGCTCTCCTCATCATCAGGTCCATTATGGGATCCAAGTTCAACTTTCGTTATGTCAAGAGGAATTTGAACCACATATTCTTTATTCTTTTCTTTTGTAGGCTGTAGAATAGTGGAAGAAGGTTTCCTCTCTCTAAAGACAACACTTCAACTATAGAGAATTTTTTCAGCTCCTGGATCCCAAATCTTGTACCCTTTCACGTCAATACCATATCTGATGAAGATACACTTAACATCCTTGTTTTCCAACTTTGACCTTTTCTCCCTTGGAACATGAGCATATGCCTCACAACCAAACACATGAAGATGTCTCAACGAGGGCTTCTTTCCCAACTACATAGGTCTCAATAGGTGTCTTATCAACAACAGTTGATATAAGAGATCTATTCACTAGTAGAATTTGACAAATAAATGACCACGTGACTAAAAGTGACTAAAATAGGAGATCTATTCTACTATTTTTTTTAATTCACAAGTATAAATGACTAAATAAATGACTAATTTGGTCATCGGGTAAAATCTTAACGAAATAAATGGTCAGGCAAATAAAAATGACTAAATAAATGATTATTGCTCCTCTATTCTTTTTTCTTTTTCTTTTGATCATAATCCATGGAGCTTAAGCCCCCCTCATGGGACCCCTATCTAAGCAGGCCATTTGGCCGCCTAGGTTGCTTGGTGCACCAAAAATACATATTGCATGGAAGGCATTTCCTCTCGGTGTAGTCTTAAGGCCTTCACATATTTTATAAAAAAAATTAACATTTACATTCTTTAACTTTTATTACTCATTATGTTAATGAATCATTAATGTTTTTAACTATGATTTGAAGCCAGTTTGATTTTCCTGTTGTGTTAGCATGTAAAATGTATCAAAGAGCAATTGTGCTCAATTTCACTAATAAAATATGATTTAAACAATCCAATTGCATTTTGAGGGCTATCTTGCATAAAATTTCATTTCAAAAGGCCAAGTAGTTATTTCTAGAAGCAATTAAATTCAATTTACATGGATTGTAGAAATGTAATGTCTATAAAAGTAATAATTTCTAGAAGCAGTGCCTTAAAAACATAAGGTCAAGTAGTTATTTCTAGAAGCAATTAGATTCAATTTATATGGATTGTAGAAACGTAATGGTTGAGTCTACTGAAAATGAAGATTTTTCCCTTAAAAAAAGAAAAAATTTCCCTAAAAATGAAGATTGATTCACTTCTATCTTCGCTTGCTAATATACTCAACCATATTAATTATAATGCGAAATAGAAATAACAATGATCCACTACTACATAGAGGGGGGAATTTAAGACATTAGTTTAAGACAAAATATTAGTTTTGTCTTAAATATATATTTTATGTTTAAATTATATTTTTAATTTTCTAATTGTCTTAAATTAAGACAATAAAAAAAAAAACTTTTTAAAAATAATTTATTTATTTCCCTCCCCAAATTTATTTTCCCTCCCTATTTCGACATGCATTTTCTTTTTCCCTTATGCCTGTGTATACTCGTTCATCGTTGCAATTTTGTTGAAAATCATGATCATTGTTAGGAAGGGATAGTCACACATTTACAAGGGCATGACCACATCCCTACTCGTGGTTGTCCAAGGTCGAAGGTCAAATATAGCATGTTGGGCTGAAGGAAAACCATATTTGAGTTTTTCCCGTGGAAAAAATTTCAATCAGGGTTTCCCTTGAAGTGGAAAGGTGAGAAAAGCTTTTGAGCTGTGCCGTGAAATTGAGCTCCTGCAATTTTAAACAATTCTCCAAGTATTGTCAATGTAAGTTTTACTATGAGTATTTTTCCCATATTGTTTTGTTTGTAGGTATGTTAAACAAGTGTTGTTTTTTTTTACAGAGGCCTTCAAATCCCAAGAAGCGGAGGGTGGTCGTGCATGCTTCAAAGCCCTACTCCAGGTTAGTAATAGAGGATTTCATAGCGAAGGGTATTTTAATATTTTATGGGCTTGCCTATTTTAACAAAAATTTAATGGGTGAAAGGTATCTTCAGGATCGTTTATATCACAGTTGTTTTTTGGCTATATTTTCAATATCTCCAATACCAATTTATGGATGTAGATTTTTCTTTTCTTCTTGTTTTTGGTGGTTTTCTATGTTTGAAATGTGAATTATCTTTTCTTGTGATTGTTGAGTCTCCTAAATTTGACTTTTTTTTGTGAGATTGCTTCAATTTTGTTCGAGGCATGGTTCCAAAGAGCTCAAGCCTGAACTGTAGCCCTTTGTTCACAAAAATATTTACTGTCCTGATTTTCTTTTATAAAAAAAATCTTATCCTTTGCAATGGACTTCAAGCAAAGGATATTTTTCATGAGTCTCCACTACCATCCACAAACATGCTGAAGATATTTTTCTGTATTTTGAATGGTCTTCAAATACATGCATTTCCTGCTTTGATAATATTTAGGACAACAAGTTATCTATCAATTTTGTGGAATTTCATTGAAGAAGTAAGCCAACAAGCTCTGTTGAATGATACTGGAAACCACTATAGGCCAATCACTACATACAATAATTTACTTGGTAGAGATAGGGTTTCCAATATTGGTGGGTTTAGTCATACATCCTTTGCAAAGAATGAGGGTGTCTTGGGGATTCATCTATAGTTGGTTGCTATGGCACAAGGATGCTAGAAAGGAAACACATGTAACCTTAAAATCTCCCAAAATGCTTCCACCTCAACCTGCATGATTGTAACTTGATAATAGATTGCCTGCGCAAACAAGGTTGTTGCTATTATTCCAATTCTGCCACTAGGGCTAGGTCTAATTTTCACAGCCAACCCAAATCCTCCCCTTCAACCAATCCCAATGTTGGATTTTGGGGGAGGAAATTATGGAAATCATCCTAGTTATATTTCCAGTTTGATATCAATTTAAAATTTTAAAAAACTGGTATGAATACAACATTGTCAAAAAAGTTGAAAAAAAATCCTCTACATTAAACTCTCATGCTAATGATTGTGTAGCATGAATCCTGACTTTCTTAAGCAACTCATTTCACATTATGAGAAATTCATTCCCTAATCATCACAGTTGAAATTCCTTGATCCATTTAAATGAGGGTAGTAATTTTTTTTTTTTATAGACTCAGTTTAGACACCATTTTCCTATTAATCATTATAGACACCATCTATTGTCAGGATCAGTTGAACATAACTACAATGCTATAACTTCATTCATGCGATTCTTGTAAATGTTCATACCTTAAAAATATTATTACCGTAGCGCTAATAATTTTGGACCTTAGTTTACTTTCATAAAGTTTAATACAGAACAAAATAATGTCTTTGTAATGCATAACACAATTAATATCTCAAAGGGGTTACAATCCTCCAGAATAACTAATATGTACCATGAAAATAGAAACTAATGAAATCCAAGAAGGGGCAACTCAAGAATCTTGGGGTAAATCTCTCCTGTAAACCTTACATTTTCCATTGATTTGAGGCAAAAACAGGAATAAATGAAAACACATTTTATCTCATTAGTCATAGATTCAGTTAAAAATATGGGCTAGGAATCTATTTAGTACCTACATTGTTGTTAACTATTGTAAAGAAGCCAACCATGGAGGAATTTCCAAGGGATCAAATGAATTGTTGCTCAAATCCCTGATAAGAATGATCATTAGTCTATTAGCGTAAAAAATTAAAGCTTTCAATTAAGATTGTTGCTTAAGAACTACGTACAAGTAGTGAAGGCAGGTCAAATTGGATAAGTCAGGTATAGGTCCATTCAATTTGTTTTTTGATAGATGCCTAATTATAAAAGAATTCAAAAAACTGTTTGATAGAGTACATCACTACAATGAAAAACCAAGGTAACTTAAACCTTTCATTAATACCTAAAACCACAACTGAAGTATCATTTTTTATACACATTGCATTAGAGAATCGCCAATAAATGATCATTATTTCTTGATGACAATTTTTGATTTGTCAAATGTGAATTTTTTATACAAATTGTAGTTTGGCAGTGAATCAAAATATGTGATGTGTCTTTTTTTAATTCTACTGCATGGTTTTGAGTCAATCTAAATTAATCCCTATTTTAGGTCATAGCTCTTACAAATCCATTACTTATAAGAATCAACATTTCATTTGGCACTTATTACATTTAGGTGGTGCACGCAAATGTTGGAGGTTATCCATTCTAACAATACTCTATTTTAAGCATTCTCTACACAACCAATCCTGCTTTACTTATTATCTCATTTTCTTGTTTTACTTTAATATTATTTTTGGAAAGTAACAGTGACAATATTTTTCAGTTTGATTTTTTTTTAAAAGCCATATGTATATTAACCTGTAGAGGGCATTCAGTATTTAATATTTATGAATTCTGAAGTGGTAGGAAACTGATTTCTAGGTATGAACAAGCCTTAGTCTTAGACATGGCACTACATGTGCATTCCTTCCAAGTTACAAGTCTCATTTTTGGAATGTGAGGAGTTGGTCTTGAGTCACTATACTGGTTTACCTTTTGCCACTATCTCTTGGACTCTAAAAAAGTTTGATAGTAGAAAAGATTGTAACAAGTTGGGATTAGGTTTGGACAAAAGAATTGTGTAAATTTTTTGTTGTTCAAAATTTTGAGTTAAAAATTAACACATATTAACTTCTTGTTTTATAAAAAAACATTATAATAGTTTTATATTGTGAATAACTTCAAAATTAATTAAAAATTTCACTAAAAAATGTATAATGAAAATTAAGGTAACTTGAATGATCAAAATTGATTTTGAAAAAGAAGTTTGTCATTTGTTTTCATTTTTTCACGGACCTGCTTAAGCTTCCATTGTGACTAGGTTTGAATTTTGCAAGAATTTCTTTGGTTGATTGTGCCATGAAAATGGTTTGCACCTAATTTGTTGTTTATTTTTTATTTTTTATCTTCAAATATTTTTTCCCTCCCTCAGATGAAATATTTTGTACAAAATATAAACACATCAGTATATACCATGGTCTTTTAATATAATAAATTATTGATTTAAGATGATCATAATTGAAAATAAAAAATAAACTTGATTATAACATATCTGGTTTAAAAATCCATTTGTATGCTTTTTGTTCATCCCAATGTTAAAGCGTTGAGGTTGAACATCAGTAATTGATCATTCGCCATTGGTTATTGGTATGGTTTGTTAAAACCTTTGTACCTATTTTCTTGCATGCTAGATTTTATGGATTGGTACCACAAGCTAAGAATCAAATTCAAAGATACTATTTCACACTAAATATTATTATTAAAAATAACAACTTGTTGAGATCAACTAGCTTGATAGGGCTTAGGTCTTACAAGTTGATACAGGTAGAAAATTGAAATAATTAATTTTAATTATTTAACTCAATAAATAATTTCCTTTTGTGGTCACAAGAAAAAAAGTTTCCAATTTTGGAATAGGAACACATCTTTTTTCATTTGGGTTCCAAAAAATGTAGTATATGTTCATCTCTGGTCAAGATAGACAAGCATTTTTTCATCAATTCACTCACAAACAAGTGCATCTAGGATATATCTCTAAGCCTAAGTTGTCTTTTTCACTCTACTAGGAACACATTTTCTTCTATTCTCTATCATTTACTTAGTGTCTCTTTGGAGGTTCAAGCAATCCACTATACTATTTATGTAACTAGAGGATGACGAGAATTACTTTGAAGGCCATATTCTCTTAAATAATCATACCAATTATTGGCTCTTCATGTTCTTATTCAAGACATATTTTGGATCTTGAATCCAGATACAAATAAGGTTCTATTTACTAGAAATTCATGTTCTCTTTTACAGTAAGAGAAAATATCATCTCAACATTAGCTTGAAAATGCTTGCAAATTTTTTAAATAATTAGTTTTCCCCTTAAATAGGTTATGCTATGAGATCAGAGAAGATAAAATTTTGGTATAGTTTACATTGTGGAGTTCACAACCCTTAAAATTGATTTACTTTTCATTTGATCTTGTGAAAATGAAGCCACACGGTCAGGTTGAATGGCAAGAGACATTTTCAAACTACTGATTGTCGTTTGACTACTTGTCCTTGCCATAAATTGAAAATGGATTGGAATTGATAAATGTTAGAATCATGACTATGGAAATGGCATTAGAAGATTCTCATCCAACATGGAACCTGAAATAGAAAACCATGGCTTACTGTCAATCCATTCAAAAGCAAGTGGAAAAATAGTTCATCAGTATAGGTGGTCAAGCTGAAATTTTTTGCCAATTATTCAGCTCCGAGTATCTAAATAATTTTTTAAGGAAATAGTACCATAGGTTTAGAGAGAGAAATAAATGATATCATTGTCCACAAATAATCATAGTAGGTTAATGACATTTGAAAATACAACTTGCTACAATAAAGAATAATGACGAAAGTACCCTAGTTTATATAAGCAACCAAATAGTAAAGGGTATATTAAAAAACATAAATCCATTGAAAAGTAAATCAAAATTGGTTAAATCCTCCAAATGGTAAGAACTAACAACAAAAGGGCCATTTTAGGGAAGGCCTCCCTTGATGAAGCAACAAGTTGAGGAAGTTCAAGGCATGTGATCAAGATTGAAGAATACGACTTGAAGTAAAGGAGTCCAACCTTTAGGTTTGTAGCACTTTTGAAACCCACCTATACTTTGTAGGTATGCTACGTTTTCTTGCATGATACCTTGGACCTTAGAGATGTCACCTTTGGCAAGCCTTTTGTAACTTTAAATGGCACTATTTTTCATTTTGTTTTGGTTTATTGAGGAGCATATGGAGCCTTGAAAGTTAAAAGGAAGTTCTTCCTTGCCCACAATATTTATTTGGATGGTATCATTTGATCCCAATTAAATGAGATTAAAAATAAATGACAAGTAATTTGTAACTGGAAGGTGATGATTTGCCATACTCCTTTAGTGGGTTGGTCACATTCTCAACTAATGTATTATTGTTGTATATACAATAACAAAAAAACTTGCTCTGCGACTAATTCCTTATGAATTCATTTAGTGCAAGCTTGGGAATGGATGGTGGAGTCCTTGAGAATGTTTTTTTCTTTTTTTCTAAAGATATTGTTTTCTCCCTTTGGATGTTACTGCCTACACTATTCAGTACTCAAATAATTCCTTCATTGATCTCTTTCTCATGATTGGTCACTCTTTATCATGGATCTCTTATGAGCTTGGATGGTCCACAACTCCACTTTGTACTCTTTTCATAAATTAATGCTCATGGGTGTAAAGCATTATTCTTGAATCTACCTAAATGATCAAATTTATAGCATTAGTTGTCATATCTGTGACTAACACTTGGTAACCATGACTTGGGAGGTGACCCATACCTGTACTATTCTAGTTCAAGCACATTATCTGTGTAATATTCTTCATAGTCATGCCCACTTAGTCTAGTGTACTGTTATGGGTAGGGTGGAAGCTGATATTAGAGGATATCATCTTTGTCATTTTGATGGTCTTATTATGGTCCTCTTTGTTTCACTTGGTGACTTGATTCTATCTTTCTAGCCCTCCTCACTTCGCTCAAGTTGTATTTATAAAACCATTAGCAATTAGTGTGCCTTAAGAATGATTCATCTTTGAGATTACTTGCTTATTCCTATTTTTAGGCCTTTGGAATTTCCATAGTGCAACTTTTGTAGGTATCATTTTTTCTGGATTAACAAAAGAGTATTCAAACATTAACAATAGACAAATTTGAAAATTTCAGTGATTATTTGTTAATAGTTGCAGACAAAATGTCAAAATAAAAATGTAATGATAATGTGTTGTCTCACAACAATACAGAATAACTATATTATAGCAGTCTTTACAGTGAAAATGAAAGTATAATAGCCTCATAGTTATAGGAAAAATGTCAAAATAAAAATGCAATAATAATCCATTGTCTCATAACAATACAAAACAACTAGATTACAACAATTGTCATAGTGAAAATGAAAGTACATTGAAAAGGAAGAACAAATAATATTGAAAGTGAGGGCATTCATTTTATAAAAATATCAACAACCATTTCATTATCCATTCAATGAAGTTTCTTGCTTGTACATTTTAGAGATGGTCTCAATTTTTTGTTAGACTATCAATATAGATTGAAGCTTCCCTTGTCTATTCACTAGACCTTCCAACCACAAAATTGGCCTTTGAAGTGACAATTTAAAAACAATGAAATTCAAAATCTTTTTCTTTACATTCTTTATGTTTGTGTGGACATGCGTGGAACCTTCATGATTCATTGAGTCTTACTCCTATTAAAGTTTCATCTTTGTGCATTTTGTAACCCCTTTAAAAATAATGCCAAGTAGGTACTTTTTCATTCTAGAATAAATTCCTTTAAATGTTCCATTACAAATTATGCATAGCCATATGCATGCCCCATGATGGTTTCTACTTTTGTTTAGAAATTAGATTGGCTTTCATTCATCATACAAATTCTTTGGGTTTTGTCATTTTGGCCTTCAAGATGTATGGCAGTTGTAAATTTTCTTTGGCTGTATTGAATGTTAATTGAATTGTCCTCTTCAAGTGTAACATGTGCTTTTATGGCTGAACTCATTTTCACCTTAGCTTTGATGTGGATTTTAACAGTTTTTGAGGTCTGCTTTATTTTTTCATTTTGCAAGACTGAAGGAAAAATGAAAGAACTCTAACAAAATCACAAATGCTAAATGTGTGTGTGTTGAATGTGGAGAGATCTAATGTCAACACAAACCTTAATGAAATGGTTTACATTCAAATTTTGATCAATTAAGATACTCTATTTGTAATACAATCAACCTTTCAAATACGTATCATTGTCCTCTATTTCTAGGGATTTATTAAACCATTTGGCCCTCAGATTTCTATGGGCACAATGGATGTTAAAATGACAACTTAGAAAATGAGATTTGATGCTTAATATGCAAGCTAAGATGATTCCTATGTGCAAACGTGTGCTGGAAGGATTAGTGGTATGCTTTTAAATGAAACAAAAGGATGAAAAGGATGATGAATACGATGATAAATGAAGGATGATGTTGATGATATTTAGACAAGTGGAGATGAGTGAGATGATGTGAAACTAAAATGAACTATTCATGATTATGCATATGATCAAATGAAAACATAAAACAAACTAACCTAAAATGCAACTATGATGCAATGGGGATGATAAAATGCAACTATGAAGCAATTAATTAATCTAAAATGAGAATGCAAAGTAACACATGATATGAAAACTAATTATAAGACTCCATGAAAGCTCCAAGCTCCTAAGAGAAACCTGCATAGTAACTTTACTTCAATTTTGGATGATAAATACAAAGGAAAGGAGATGTATTATGGGGTTTCTCAAGCATTTTGTGAGGTGGCACCTATCAACAATCTAGATTCGAAGGAGAAAGAATAGACGGTGGAGATGGAAAGAATCAGGATGTTGTCCCCTTGACCAAAGACAACATGCCATGTGTGTGGAGAGAATCCCTTGACCAATTGGAAACATGCCAAATGGATGGGGGACCCAAGTGTGTGAAACAAAGACCCATGTGCTCCAAATTTGTTGGAAGTGTGGGGGAATAAAGCCACGTGCGTTTTCCAATTGGTGGAAGTGTGTGAGGATAATTCTAATTAATAATTAGGCTTATTTATTTTCATGTGACCTTTGTGAGGTGGCACAAGAAAAAGTAGTAGACATGTGCTCTAATTATTAATCAAGATTAAGGAAGATTAATTAAATAAACATGTTTAGGATACTTTGTTTATTTAATTATTTAGAAGAATATGGTTTATGATTTTGAAGAATTAAAAGAAGAGTGAACAATATAAATAAAGTAAGACTTTATTTATACGTAGTTGAAACATTAATCAAATAGGTTGTATTTAATTAATTGAATATGATGACCGTTTTTAGGTGTATACATTTTCCCCCTCTTTGAAGTGATGTGTTTACACGTTGCTTCAAAGAAAATTTTGATTTCGATGCTCAGAAAAGATTTTGATGCCGTAGACAATGCCCCAGACTTTTGAATTTCAAGTATTGATGTATATATGCCCCCTCGAGAGATAAATCAGTGAATGTGTGGATGTTAAAATGAAATTTTGGAATGATGTGATGGTGTTGTGATGATTATGATGATGATCCAATGTTGATTTAGTGAGATTTGGATGTCGAAGATGATTTATCTCTCGAAAGTTCATTGCAAGCTCTTGTTTTGAATAGTGTTGATTAATTTCAACTCCTTTGTGGTAAAAATGGGAAATAAATCCCACCATAATTCCATCCATTTTACCCTTGAAAAGGTAAAAAGTGGTAAAATGGGATTCATTAGCACATTTTGATTTTTGGAGAAGTTGAAGATTGGAGAGCTTAGAGGAAGATGGTGATCCCATACCACAAGCATAATTTTGAGCGTCTTTGGCAACCTGATCAGCCTGCTGCCTCTGTACCTATGGTACGCTTTACGAGAAACCTCTTTGTTAGTCATTTTCTTGCCTTATAATGATATTTTGAATGTCATAGATAGGTGTTGTATCTTGTTTGATGTTATTGTTGCATGTTTAGATGTTGTTTTTGCTGTTTTGTAGTGTTTTTGAATGTGTTTGAGAGTTGTGGCGCCTTTGGGGTCCCAAATGGCCCCTTTTGAAAGCTTAAAATTCAATTTTTTGAGTGATTTGAGAGTTTTGGTGCCTTTGGGGTCCCAATTGGTGCCTTTTGAAAGCCTGAAATTCAATTTTTTGAGTGATTTGAGAGTTTTGGTGCCTTTGGGGTCCCAAATGGCACCTCTTGCAAGCTTGAAAATGCATGTTTTTGGGTGATTTGAGAGTTTTGGCGCCTTTTGGGTCCCAAATGGCACCTCTTGCAAGGGTGAAATTCATGTTTTTGAGCTCCAACTTTGTTTTGGCGCCTTTGGTGTCCCAAGTGGCAGCTCTTGCAAGCCTTGTTTTGAAGGTTTTTGAAGTTAAACTCTATTTTGGCACCTTTGGGGTCCTAAATGGCACCTCTTGTTGCCTTGGAAAGTTTTTACCTTTATTGATTATAGGTGGTTTAGCCTGTGGTTTTCCCCATTTGAGAAGGTGTGATTGTGGAAAGCCCTTGTGATGATGTTCACAAGATGTTTTTGAGTCATAGTAGTCATTGCTTTGTCATGTTTTGGATTGATTTTAGTCTGATTGTGAGATGTACATTGTTTGATTGATGTTCGAGTAAGATAGTTGATGATTTGATCTCATGATAGGCGATAATCAAATGAGAGAACCAATGATGTATCAACCTCATGATAGGTGAGGATTGATGATAGGATTGGTAGCTTATTGACCTTATGATAGGCAAGGATCAATACTAGTTTGATAGCACATTGACCTCATGATAGGCGAGTATCAATGATAGGATGATAGCACATTGACCTCATGATAGGCGAGGATTGATGATAGGATTGATAGCATATTGACCTCATGATAGGTGAGGATCAATGGTGTGATGATCGATGTATCATCCTCATGATAGGCAAGGAACAATGATAGGATTGTTTGCACATCGACCTCATGATAGGTGAGGATCGATGATAGGATTGATTACACATTGACCTCATGATAGGCAAGGATCAATGGTAGGATTTATTGCACATCGACCTCATGATAGGAAAGGATCGATGATAAGATTGATTGCACATCGACCTCATGATAGGCAAGGATCGATGATAGGAGTGATTGTACATCAACCTCATGATAGGCAAGGATCAATGATAGGAGTGATTGTCCTAATTGATTGAGTTGATGATTGTTCTAATTGATTTAATTGTCCTAATTGAACCTGATTTGATTAACTACACATTATCTTGATTAATTGATAATCTTGATCGAACATGGCATTGATTGACTGATAATCTTGATTGAACATGCTTTGATTGACTGATTTGTGTTCCACCTTATGATTAGGGAGATTAAAATGTACTCCAATCTCAGTAGCATTTCTTGAAGACATGGAATATGGTTAGTCATTTGTCCGTGTGGACATCAAATTTGCAAATGGTTAAAAATCTTAACATAAATTTGAAACACATTAAATTCAATATCCCTATGAAATACTTGACTATGATAAAATATGCTAACTAAATAAAACAAAGATAATGAAATGCAAGCATATAAAAATATAATCAAAACTTTATTTCATAGTGGATTGGTGCTATTGTTGAAAATATCCCTTTCCCAATCCTTGATAGATAAGCTAGATGATGAAATGCCTTGATGATGATGAAGTGATGGTGGGAAAAATCAGTTCTCCTGAAGAGAGTGACTTTACATGAGTGATTGTGGAGATGATTTGTGTAGGATTTGTTGATGAATGAAGCTCTCTATTTGTATATTCTCAAATGCTAATAGTGCTCATAAGAGAGCAATGTGGGATAAAAAACAAGTCAATGAAAAGATGCCACTTGTCATCATGTCATAGGTCGAGGGATGTGCAAGATTTGGGAAATGTGCCCAGTAGGGGGAAATTTCAAATTTGAATTTGAGAGTTAATGCTTAGTTTGACCTTTGGAAGGGACATGTAAGTGACATTAATTGCTTTGTTGGATGTACATGTCCACTTGATTTTGAATTCAAACTTGAGGGAATATTCCTCAAAGATGCCATGTTGATGGAAAATGTTGGATTTAATAAATCAATAAATTGATTTATTTGTGCAAGTGGGATTATCTAGAGGATGTGATGGGTGATTAGATTAGGTTAATCAGGGTTAGACTAACTTAATGATGATTAGGTGAGTTTGACCAATTTGACTCAAATATTTGGATTTATTTAAATCAAAGAGGGATGGATTATGCATTTGGAGATTTAATTAAATAATTTTTTGTTTATTTAATTAAAGGTTGATGTGAGACTTTGATCTATTTAATAGTCCCAATTTACTTGGTGAATGGATTTGATGAGCTTGATTAATTTAATGAGCGACTGAACGTAAACTAAGTGCATAATGATAATATTGCATGTCTATAGTCCGCAGCGAATTTGGATATTATCACACATTATGGGTTGGCCTCCTTATTAGATATCCCACAATATTGGATCAACAGAGGTTTATTGATGACATTGGCAAAGAGGTGGCATAGTGACCACAACACATTTCACTTAGCTACGAGAGAGATGACAGTGACCCCATAGGATGTATACCGTATTCTATGGATCCCAGTGATGGGGGAGATAGTGGTGTATGATAAGATAGAGCAGGGAGAGACAGTTGCATTGCAAAGGTTATGCCAAGATGATCACGTGGCAAGCCAATGGATTCCCTGGACATACATGGTTAGTAGCTACAATCCTTTGCCATGTGTGCTTTTTGGTTTCATTGGTGGATTCATTTTTCTTGATCGTAGGTCAAAGGGATTTTCAGCAAGTTGGGGTTGAGTGTTATCATAGATGACACTAGATGGTACCAGACATGCATGGGCTTCATGCATGTTATCCCATTTATACCGCGATTTGCATGAGGTGGTGTATTACAGGGTGACGAGCCTATCATGTACAATCACATTACTACAGACATGGGAATGGGAGCATATAGCCATCACTTGACCCATGGGAGAGAGATAGTGACCACCAGGGAGACCCTATGTTTTCTATTACAGCAGTCCACATGTCCATCATAAGCTGGGCAAGGTAGCCCATTGGAGGCATGCTCTAGATGATTTGGAGACTGATACATGGCACTCATACTTGGATTGTGAGGAGTGGCCAGAGGATTAGTTGGAGATTTTGTATATGTTGTTATCCCGCTAATTGATTGGGCAGAAACATGTTGTGCTTGAGCAATACCTGTATTTGCGAGTATGTCGGTAGTTTGGACAGGTTCAGGGGATGCCCCTGGGAGTTGCCTATTATGCACGATGACGAAAAGATTGTGTAGAGTGGGAGCCCTGTGTATCTTATGAGGAAGCCTGTACATAGTACTATACCTTGACACCAATTTTATGGGAGTATGTTCCATATATTACAGACATCGAGATGACAGAGGATTATTTAAAGTACTTCCACACTCATCCCTTTCCTAGATTTACTCATCCAAAGGAGCTAGTACCACCAGCTGATGGAGAGGGAGGGGATGACAAGGATGGTGATGATGGTGGGGAGGGTGTTTGCAGGGGTGATGGTGGTATAGGGGGTGGTTGCAGGGGTGATGGTGGTGAGAGTGATGATGAGGTAGGGTCATTAGAGGTAGATGATAGTCATCCATTTGATTTTGCAGTTTTGAGGTGCATGAGTGTTACCATACCTTAAACAATGATTCCCATGATTCAGATTGGGATCCCATCTCATCAGCAGTCATCATAGACAATGTCTTTATAGGCAGAAGTTCAGTCATTTTAGAATGAGGTAGTGTAGGCTCGAGCATAGATTGAGTCACTTCAGGATGAGTTAGTGCAATGTCAGGCATAGGTTGATATTTTGATGACTGATAGAGGGACAGACAGGTAGCAGATACATCAGTTGCAGGCACAGGTGATTATACTCATGTTAGAGAGGGATGCCTTTAGACACCGGACATAGAAGGTTGAGGTCATTTCCAAGAGGATACAGTAGATGACAGCATCTGTAGGTACAACGGATTTCTTTAGAGAGATTCAACAAATTTCTCAGGAGTTGCAGTTTTACAGAGGTAAATATCATGAGTTGGTTCCTCTTGAGCGACGAGAGAGTTTTGTACAGTCTTGTTCTGGCAGATCTCATTCTTGGACTATGAACATGGGTGTCACGCAGCCATTTCCTGGAGATAGGAGAGACCCAGGTGAAGGCCTATTAGGTAGAGGAGGTACTAGTTTAATGAGACCAACATTGTCTGGTGGGAGCTCGACATAGCATATTGTGATGTTCTTGGACATTACGTATACACCTTTTGTGAGATTGAGGATGTATTTCCCATGATACAGTGCCTTGTTGGATTTTGATGTATCTCATCCTACTTTTGGATATCCTTGTACACTTGGACACTATGATATTTTTGATGTTATATGATATGCAGTGATGGTTAGGCTCTAAATGTTGATATGATGATAAAAGTCTATGATGCATTTGATTTCCCTATGATGATTATGATATGCAATACTATGAATGTATGTAATTTCTATGTGATGATGATGATTATCCAATGTAATGTGATGCTTATGATTATGCAATGTGATGTGATGTTTATGATTATGCAATGTTGTGAATGTATGTAATTTCTATGTGATGATGATGATTATGCAATGTAATGTGATGCTTATGATTATGCAATGTTGTGAATTATGTAATTTCTATGTGATTATAATGATTATGCAAACTGTATTTGTTTTAGATGATATGCAATGCAAATGAGTGAATGTGCATGACTTCAAATGGCCAGGTCCTTAAGTTTAAATAAGTGAGTTTGTCCAACTTCCAAAAGTAGTGGGAAGACTGCAGTAGATTGATCTTTTATACTTCATAACTCTGACATATTTCCAAAATTTCTTAGAAATATGAAGAGACTCACTTATTTAAGCGTAGTGGATGACATGATTTTGATTTTGGAAATGATATGCAATGTATGTCCTTTATTATTTTCTTTTGTATTTTTTGATGCAAATATTATGATGGGATGTATGAATGTAAATAAGATGAGAACATTTTCTAAGATATGCAAATGATGATGCAACTGATGTGCAACTAAATGTGAATGATGTGTTTTTGGTTAATGTCCAGTGTACTCAATCCATTAATAATAGAGATGAAACCATTGTGAAAGTGTTTCAGCTTTGAAAAACCCCATAAATACACATGCAATAGTAACATGAATGCAATCTAAATTAACTATGCAAATCTCGTATTCAAAATTTGTCATTTGTATTAACCAAATTGTTGTGCTCTTTATCATCATTGGGCCTTTAAAATGTTGAAAGTGAGTACAAGCATCGATGACATAGTTTAGACCAAGATGACCTGAGTACTACTTCCATGATGTTTTAAAATTGCAAGTTAACACAAGCATCTAAGTATAATTAAATTGAGATAACCTGAGCATTTCTTGTGTAAACAGACAAGATTTAATCTTTTTCCTATGCAAATTTAGAATTTCATTAGTGATACTTTGTAGCGCATGTCTCGCGACAACTTGCATAGTAATATTGATAAACTCACAAACATTAGACAAAGATAAATCATACTCCTTCCTTGCTCCTCTAGTTCGATACATCATCGAGGACTCAAGGGATATGATATCAAAAATCAAAGTAGAACAATTTGAACTTTTGTTTTTAATGTGATAAACCCTTGATTTAGAAAGATCACCATCCATTTGAAGTTTGTGTTTGTAACGTTAGTCCAAGGACTATTTTCCTGTTGATTCAAGCTCAAAGTTTATTTTCCCCTAGTGAATGCAGGATTTTGCCCCTAGTCTAGGGTGAGACATGACCATGAAGACCAAGACCTAACCTAAAGACCTATCCTAGGGGCCTAAGGGGCTAATCAACAGATTAGCCTTGCCTACGTTATACACATAGAGACCACATAGTTTGACTGACGACTCGACCAAGATTTACAAGACGAAAATATGAATGTAATAGACACTTAAAAGACTGATCTAAATGTCTCGGGGGATAATCAAAGATCACCCTTGCCTACATTCAAAGCTCAGAGACAACGTAGTTTGAATAACGACTATGTTTTTTACTTTTTGACCTTTTGACTTGTTTTTGGATTTTGATATGTTTTGAATGTTTTTGGATTTTTGATTTTATGACCTTGAGAATGTACAAGAATCCAATCCAATGCAAGACATGCCCCCAGTGTGATACAATAAGACAAATTGATTTTTAGAATGGGCCGAGTAATACTAGGGGATACCATGATACAAACACTAAATCAAGCTATGATGAGAACATGGAAGCGTGAAAGATGCAGAGATGGAAGCCTGATGGAGGAATGAAATGATATGACCGATTTAAAAAACAAGATGCCCCACGAAAGAAGCAATGTAACCATGGATAAATGATAGATCAAAATGAAAGATTCATTGCAAAACATGTCACGCAAGCAACATATCTCTTGTCAAAATATGATAATGGTTGATTGATTAAGATTCCAAGAATGATTGATTCCATAAGGCATGATGATGATAAGTACTTAGGATCATTGATTTCCTCTAAGTACGATAAGATTGATGAGTGTTGATGATTGATTGAAAAAATATATGATGATTGGATAATGTTTTACAGCTAGGCTCAAATATGATTTTCATGATAAGATTCAAGATTGCAAAGGGACATGATGACATGGATTTTGGTAAGCTAGGAGATATGGAATGGAAGAAAGTGAGGATAAAGATAATGAATGGGATGATCAAGATCAACTAGATAGGATACAAACACAAGGCCCAAGTATTTTTCCCTATTCCTCATCAAGACCAAGGAAGGGAAGAAAGGATGTATCTAGAAAGAATGATGTGATATGGATAAGGTGAAGGATATGGTACAAAAGATATGGACAAAGTGAATAGAATAAGATATATGATGTTCAAGGATATCCTTAACTTTTTCAAAGGTGGAAATGTAAGGAATGATAAGATGGGTGAAACTTGCCCCCCAAGTGTAGAGTGCAAGAGGAATATGGAAAATAGGATATGGATGATAGGGAGATGGAGGAAGGACTTAAGCATCAAGTTTCACGACCAAATATCCCTTTAATAAACCATGGCCATGGGGATTAAACTCATACATGTCCTATTAAAGGTACGATGGAAGAACTAAGGACTTACCCAAAGGTTTGGATTAATGGAGAATGATGGGGGATGAATGTTGGGTAATGTATAGGAGGTGGGAAGGCTTGTTGATGGATATATGGAAAGGATTGCAAGGTCAACATTGGCACATACCTTGAAGATTGGTGAAGTGATGGAGGAAAAAATGGATTTGGAAGGTAATAGGTTTTTAAATGGAAGATTGGAGGAAGCTTTTGGATTAGAAAATTTGGATCCCAATTTGGATTTTATTGCCTCTATGAGACTTTTTGGAATCCACAAGACTTTTGACTTTGATATTTGCTTTGTGGGCCTTTGTGGCCTTTGATATTGCTCCTTTTGATTTATGGGCCTTGGAAATTTTTCTTTTTGCTTTGATGGGCCTTTGTGGCCTTTTGAAATTTCCTTTTGATTTATGGACCTTTGTGGTCTTGGGAATTTTTCTTTTTGCTTTGATGGGCCTTTGTGGCCTTTTTGATTTTTTCTTTGATTTTGGATCAAATTATCTTCTATTTTTGCATGCCTCTTTGAGGAGACAAGTTGATCCTTTGACACATGTGGATTTTCATATGGAAGCTTTTGACATTTAGCACCCGAATTGCTTCCAAGAGCAGCGGGACGGGTGGATTGAGATGAATGGTATGGAGGTATTATGGATGAGTGAGTGTAGGTAGAATTTTGAAAGGGCATCAAGGATGTGTGCCTTTGTTGTTCTTGAGGAATAAGATATGGACCTAGGATAGATGGAAGGTTTGATGAACTAGGATGAGGACCTAGGATAGATGGAAGGTTTGGTGGATTAGGATGAGGACCTAAGATATATGGAAGGTTTGATGGACTAGGACACTTAGGTGTATAACCAAGGCCATGGTAATGTGGGTTTTCTTGAGCAACAAGGGGTTCCAGGATAGCTTGTTCATGAAGGCCTAATCCTTCGCCTTGTATTTCATACTTTGACACATTAGTTTACCAATGGGATGTGTATTGTTTCTAAAACAAAATGCAAGTCAATTTTGGGGAAGATATGATATGGATGAAATGATAGTTGTTGGAAGTAAACCAGAGCGGATGAAGGTGGAGGATCCCAATTTGTAGGTGTGTGGTTCATGAATAGCTTGAATATGTGTGATAGGATCTTGACATGGGGATGATGGGGTACTTGGATCTTGACTTGGAAAAGGATCACGAGGTGTAGGAGATGGAGTAGCTTGATCTTTATTAGGTGTGGAGTCATCATGAAGTGGTATGGAAGGCATATCTTGATCTTGAGAAAGATGAACATCCTCATGGAATGAAAGGGTATCCTTGCATGGAAGCATATCTTGATGTTGATGAGGAAGGGAATCATGAGATTTTGTAGAAAGCATTTCTTGATCATCGGGTGATAGGACATCATTATATAGGATGGAAAAACTATCATGCTTCTAGGATGCAATAGAATCTTGAGATGGTATGGATTCATTAGATGGAGTCGAAGGAGGACTTGGAAGGATACTTTTCTCTTGAGATGGAAGGGAATCCTTGTGGATGAAAAGTGAAAGGAGAAGATCATCATAGAATTCTTGAGAGATGTGGTCTTGGTCAAAGATTGGAAGAACTTGTGGAATTTTGGTATCATGGGATGAAGTGGAAAGAATGCTTTGATCTTGAGGTGTAGAGGATTCTATGAGAGCATGGTTTGGACTGAGAGATTGACATGAATCATTGGATATAGAAGATATGATAGAAGAAGGTGGTTCGATGGAATTGTTAACTTGGGTGAAAGAATCTTGAGATTTTTTTTGGCTTATAGGAGATGAAAATTGATGCATGACATGGTAAGGTTGTTCAATATCATTTGTGTTTGAGGACTGAGATTTGGGCTTCTGATTTAACTTTGTCAAGAATTTATAGAAATTGAACTTGGATGATGTAGTTATTGGTGGAGAAGGTGTCATGTACAGATGTCTGTCAGATCGATAAGAATAGATGTCTGACAACAAATATCCTTTTGTGGTTGTTTCCCTTTGCATATCCCAAATTTATTGTTGAAGGATTTTTATTTGATGAGCTAAAGCATTCAAATGATCGTCATCTATTTCAGCCATGGTGGTTTGGATTTC
The DNA here is from genome assembly GCA_007258455.2 of Sequoia sempervirens. NCBI lineage: Eukaryota > Viridiplantae > Streptophyta > Pinopsida > Cupressales > Cupressaceae > Sequoia > Sequoia sempervirens. Next base: position 188,280,181 of record VDFB02256132.1, read on the forward strand.
ATTGTTTTGAGTTTCAATGTTGGGATCTTGTTAAAATGGGCATACAAGTGTTACAATTTAGCTAAACTTTGATCTATGTTTGGAGGAGTGCCAAGGATTACAACTAAGTCAAATAGAATGAAAAATTATATTGATGGGACTAAGTTTGATTTGATTGTATAATGTTGTTTCATGATTAAAGGATGACAAATTCCGATGATGAAACTAGGTTTAAAAATCAAAGATATGATAGATTTTGATGATTTAGGCACTTTGAGATGTTTAGATCTAGGTTTAGTTTCAAGAATTCCACTTGTAGAGGTTGGTTTTAACAAGTTTAGACTTCTAAGGTATCTAAGGAATGATCTTGGACTTGGAGTTTTGAAATTTTGGTTCAAACTTGTGAGATGAGATACTCAAATCTTTGGAAAAGTCATGGATTTTGACAGTAGTAAAAGATGTATAATTCATGATTGTTCTTGCAAGCTCTTTTGTAGAAATTGAAGGTTAACCTCTCTCTAAAATCGTAAAATGTTGATAAACATTTTTGGTGTTCTTTTGGACTAAGAGGTATGGAATTTGGTTTTCGAATATTAATTTTTCGTGAAATCATTGGGTAAACCACATATTTAGACTCTATTTTTCCTAAGGAATGGTCAAACACTACTAAGAGGATTGACCTGCAGAATGTGAATGAACCTAAGTTACTGTTTTGTGGTCTGCAAGAGGTGCCAAAATAGAGACAAGAAGCACCAAAATAGAAGCAAAAGGTGCCAAAATAGAGACAAAAGGTGCCACTTCAGAGTAACATGTCAAAACATGAAAATCAGGACTAGCAAAAGGCACCACTTGGGACACCAAAGGCGCCAAAACAGTGTTTCACTCCACAAAACTTGAAAACTAGCCTTACAAGAGGTGCCACTTGGGACCCCAAAGGCACCAAAATAAAGACAAAAGGCGCCACTTGGGACACCAAAGGCGCCACTTTAGAGTTCCATGTCAAAACACTTTTATAGTCAATCTTAAAATGGTCGTATCTTGGTCATACAAAGGTCTTTTTCAAAGCTTTTTTTTTTGAAATGGGGTAGAATTTCATAAGCTATACAATGGTGTAGGAATTTTGGCACCACTTGAGATACAAAAGGCTCTAAAATAGAAACAAAAGGTGCCAAAACTCTCAGAAACCCTCAAAATGACTCCAAAATAGCAAAAATACACCCCCAAAGGTCTGATTCCTTGGATTTTTCAATTGTAGACTTGTTTACCTCAATGAATGTAGTTCTGAATCAAGGTTTTCACTTTCAAAATGTGATATTTTTTATGGTGTTTTGTTTGAGTTTTGTTTTGAAAACACTTTGATAAAGACACATCAAGCAAAATATACACTCCTAGGGCTATGTAAGACTGTATTCTTTTAGATTCCATGCGGGTTTTACCCAACCACACTATCTTTAGCGGATGAATTCAAAAGCTTGGTTGCACGGGCTCCCCCTTACAATGCACTCTCTTCTCAGGCCAACCAAGCTTCCAGTCCCCATGAAACTCCCATGGAAAACTGATCATCTCTACTAAAAACTATGAGAATGTGGATACCTTTGCAACGATCATTGGTGCACCAAAGAATAGATAAAGGATTTTGGCCAAACTACAACAAGGGTTTTAGTAAGGACTTTTCATTCCTGGGGGTTGATCCATGCAGCGAGAGACCATTGTTGCCCTTCTCGTCAGAACCAACCTCGTGATACTGGCCTTTGTTCCAGTATCCACACTTATATACCGGCTGAAAATGCACTTGGCTTTAGCATGTTACCGATTGGGTCATTCCCTTGGGTGAGTAATTTTTCCCACAAGGCATGCCCTCTAGGATAAAAAAAAAGCAAGCAAGCATACCCGTAGTTTAATCAATCTTTATTTCATATGAATAAAGAGAGAACACATGCTATATGCTCCACTTACACTTGCACATAAACAAGAACGGGTCTGGATTTTTAGATCATCCAATTAAGGGGAGAGCATATGCCTACCATCCATCACATACAAAAGACATGGTGTTCATTTTCCTTTAATTAAGCTATGTTCCTAACTTAACCAAAAGGAAACATTATGTTCGTTAACCTTTTAATTAAGCTATGTTCCTATCTTAACCAAAGGAAACAAGTGAATTACATCTCGCCCCTGCAATATGTTAGTAGTTTATGTTTTGAGTTTTTGACAACAATTCTAAGAAAACCTACAAATGCACAACATAGAATGTGAGTTTTCTAATTTGGTGAAAAACTACAAGAGGCACCAAAATAGAGACAAGAGGCACCAAAACAGAGGCAAGAGGTGCCAAAACAAAGACAAAAAGTTCAAAAATAGAGTTAGAAAAGCTAGAACTCCCTGAAACAGTTTGCAAGAGGCACCAAAATAGGTGCAAGAGGCGCCAAAACTCCAGCAAGAGGCACCAAAAATCCAAAAATAGTGCAGAATGGTCCTAGAACAGGTGAAAATGGTCTCATAACAACTTGCAAGAGTCACCAAAATAGATGCAAGAGGTGAAAAAACTCTAAAAATAGCCCAGAATGGTCCCAGAACAGGTGAAAATGGTCTCGGAACAACTTGCAAGAGGCGCCAAAATAGGTGCAAGAGGCGCAAAAAATCTAAAAAAGCCCAGAATGGTCCCAAAATAGGTGAAAATGGTCTCAAAACAACTTGCAAGAGGCGCCAAAACTCTAAAAATAGCCCAAAATGGTCCTAGAACAGGTGAAAATGGTCTCGAAACAGCTTGCAAGAGGTGCCAAAACAGGTGCAAGAGGTGCCAAAACTCTAAAAACAACCCATAATGGTTCCAAAATAGGTAAAAATGGTCTTAGAACAACTTGCAAGAGGCACCAAAACTCTAAAAACAGCCCAGAATGGTCCCGAGACAAGTAAAAATGGTCTCAGAAAAGTTTGCAAGGGGTGCCAAAACTCAAGCAAGAGGCGCCAAAACTCTAAAAATAGCCCACAATGGTCCCAGAACAGGTGAAAATGGTCTCAGAATAATTTTCAAGAGGCGCCAAAACTCAAGCAAGAAGCGCCAAAACTCTAAAAACAACCCAGAATGGTCCCGGAATAGGTAAAAATGGTCTTGGAATTATTTGTAAGAGGCGCCAAAACTCTAAAAATAGCCCAAAATGGTCCCAGAATAGGTAAAAATGGTCTCGGAATAGTTTGCAAGAGGCGCCAAAACTCTAAAAACAACCCAAAATGGTCCCAGAATAGGTGAAAATGGTCTCAGAACAACTTGCAAGAGGCGTCAAAACAGGTGCAAGAGGTGCCAAAATAGAGACAAGAGGCTCCAGAACTCCAGAAAGAGCCCATAATTGTCTCAGAACAAGTGCAAAAGGCTCTCAAGTCTCAAATATGAACCTGCGATGACGAAATTTGCAAAAAAGCTAGAAACAAGTGAGGCAAAGGCCCCACAATGGGCGCCATTTTGTGCATGTGTTGAATGTGGAGAGATCTAATGTCAACACAAACCTTAATGAAACAATTTACATTCAAAGTTTGATCAATTAAGCTACTCTATTTGTAATACAATCAACCTTTCAAATATGTACCATTGTCCTCTATTTCTAGGGATTTATTAAACCATTTGGCCCTCATATTTCTATGGGCACAATGGTTGTTAAAATGACAACCTAAAAAATGAGATTTGATGCTTAATATGCAAGCTAAGATGATTCCTATGAGCAAACGTGTGTTGGAAGGATTAGTGGTATGCTTCTAAATGAAACAAAAGGATGAAAAGGATGATGAATACAACGATAAATGAAGGATGATGTTGATGATAATTGGACAAGTGGAGATGAGTGAGATGATGTGAAACTAAAATGAACTATTCATGATTATGCATATGATCAAATGCAAACATAAAACAAACTAACCTAAAATGCAACTATGATGCAATGGGGATGATAAAATGAAACTATGAAGCAATTAATTAATCTAAAATGAGAATGCAAAGTAACACATGATATGAAAATTAATTATAAGACTCCATGAAAGCTCCAAGCTCCTAAGAGAAACCTGCATAATAACTTTACTTCAATTGTGGATGATAAATGCAAAGGCAAGGAGATGTATTTATAGGGTTTCTCAAGCATTTTGTGAGGTGGCACCTATCAACAATCTAGATTCGAAGGAGAAAGAATAGACGGTGGAGATGGAAAGAATCAGGATGTTGTCCCCTTGACCAAAGACAACATGCCATGTGTGTGGAGAGAATCCCTTGACCAATTGGAAACATGCCAAATGGATGGGGGACCCAAGTGTGTGAAACAAAGACCCATGTGCTCCAAATTTGTTGGAAGTGTGGGGGAATAAAGCCACGTGCGTTTTCCAATTGGTGGAAGTGTGTGAGGATAATTCTAATTAATAATTAGGCTTATTTATTTTCATGTGACCTTTGTGAGGTGGCACAAGAAAAAGTAGTAGACATGTGATCTAATTCTTAATAAGGATTAAGGAAGATTAAGGAATATTAATTAAATAAACACATTTAGGATACTTTGTTTATTTAATTATTTAGAAGAATATGATTTATGATTTTGAAGAATTAAAAGAAGAGTGAACAATATAAATAAAGTAAGACTTTATTTATACGTAGTTGAAACATTAATCAAATAGGTTGTATTTAATTAATTGAATATGATGACTGTTTTTAGGTGTATACACTAAAAATTCAAAAAAGTGAACAGTTAGCATTAAACATTCAGTTTTCATGATAATGAAAATCTCACTGTCCACAACCTCCACTCCAAATGATGTGTAATATAACCATCTTATATAATCCAGCCTCTCTTGGATGTCTGCAACTTCCACTCCAAATGACAGGAAATGCATTAAATTTTGAATTTTTTGAACCTTTCCTTGATGTCCACAACTAAACAATTTATTCAGATTTTAAATGTTTGGGATATAAGAATGTGTATGTTGGAGATGGCCAATGCCAATTAATGCTTTTAAGTCAAAGTTGGATAGTTGGATGTTCCCACTATGTCCCATGGGTATGGGAATGAGGAGATGCCCTCAGACCATCCCTTATAGAAGGGTATGAGTTGGGAATGTCCTCATTACTTTCCTCTGATCCCATACCCATGGGTAATAATGGTTGTGAATGCATCCTTGGGAACACATAAAAATTCAGTGTATCTGTGCGGCCACTCTACCATGTAAGAAATGTTGGATCTACCATGGGGGTTAGACTGGTCATTCATTGCTGAGTGTTTTCCATTGTTCAGTTTCAAGGTGTGTGCCCTTGGTTTCCTTGTGTTGTGCAACACAGCTCTTGGGTTCGTGACATGGCTTAATCGCCTCTCGTAGATGCATTAACTCTGGAAGTTTTATTGGGCATTAACAGGTCGATCTTTTGGTGTAATGGAAGCCATCTTTACAACAATTAGTATCATAGTCTAGGTAATTGGTTTGAACCCCTCGCTTGCACTTGGGGGGATTGTTGCAAGGTATGCACCCTTGGTCTCCTTGTGTTGTGCAATGCAATGCTTGGGTTTGTGACATGGCTTAACCTCTTCCCATGGATTCATTAACTCTGTTGGTTGTATCAAACATTAATAGGTTGATTTTTTGGTGCAACGACAACTGTCTTTACAACATGTGCAACCACAATTTGATTTTCCTAGGAAGATTCATTGTCGTATTGATGAAAATTGTATAGATTTCTAGTTGCCCAGTCACCTAGTGGTTGGGGGCTTATAGGGGCTAGCCTGGTGGTTTGTTGGCCATTGGGTTGTTGCTACCCATCATAGAAAACCCTAAGAGGCTCGTTACATTATCTAGGCATTGATATTCAATTACTTGGTTTCCTCTTTTTTTCCCCAAAAGAAGAGGCCAACACCATCTTCTTTTTTGGTATAATCAATTACCTCGATAATTATCAAAATTATTTAAATATCATACATGTACGGTTGGATCAGCTCATTGGATATTTATTGTCTACATGTAAGGTAACTCACTAATTAAGGAGGGTTTCAGTTCACTAGAGCTTCATTCCTCGTAGGTCTTAATTTACATGCATATATTAATTAGAAGTTTGATGAAAATGAGGTACTAACATGGCTGAGTCAATTGAACACTTTTTTATTCTCACATCAAATTGTGGCCAAGTTGAAGGTGGCCTTTGTTTCTAAATTACTCTATCAAATGACAAAAAAATGAAATATTATTCCAAAGAGAAAAACTAGTTCAATGTAGTGCACAAAATTTTAGTTTAACAATAGTAGAATCATACAATAGTGATCCTTCTTGCGAATTGACTGCAGTAACCCATTCAATGATCATCAGGTTACGAAAGTCTGCATGGTCAAAAAATTGTATTTGTGTTCAACTGGTAGTAACTATGAGAAGTGGCTTTGTTGATTGATGGTTTAAGTATTATTTTTCATGATTGATTTTTAATTTGTATGATCCATCAAGTGTTTTAATCCAATTCGGGAGGGTCTTAGGAACATGCACAAGTGAAGAGAAGAGGAAGATACTTGAGGAGAAAGGATATGATGCACTCATATTCAAGGTAGAGGATACTTTGCAAGAACTCAAGTAAGTACATCAACTTATCCTTTTGAAGTTTAATGACCCTTCATTTCACTGTACTTCAATCCTAAAGTCATGAAACTAAACTCAGAGGGAAGCCTAAGTTTTTAAAATTTAGGAACTGGCAATTTCATTGGCTTATAATTAGAATTTTACTTTCCTTCTTGTTAGTTTTACTATTTTACGAGAATTGTGCATAAGCACTCACCATTTTGTTTTAACCTTATAATAGTGTCTGACTCTAAATGTTCAATGATATAACTCATGAAAAAATAAATGTATATTTGGTTCTATTTTCCTATATAGGTGGGTTTCCAAAAGGAATTTGTATGGTTGCATGAAATTCTAGCATGTTTTTCAGGATTAATGAAATTAAGTACATGTTCCAACATATTTTTATATGATAGATGCATTTTCTATTCCGTAACCCATCTTATTGGCTATCCTTATAACATAGCTAAAGGGAACCCTATCAAAATTTAGACACTAGATATAGAATATTATTAAGGAGCTTGTCAATATGCTGAAACCATCTCTTTATGGGGTCTCATAAGCTAGCTTGTATGTTGTTGGGTTGTGACCTAAGAAATGACCTTTAGCTTTTCTATGGTAGTGTTTGGAATTTTATAAATGTTATAAGAGTCAAGAGCTTTGCACATTCCCTACCTAATGACCATTTTCACAACTGCATTAGTTGAGGCTACATTGATAGTCATGGATGTTTTAGGCCATTCATTCCTTGATCTAAAAAAATGTTTTGAATGTTCAATGAAATGTGTCACTAAAGAATAATTGTATATTTGGTTTTGTTTGTCTAAATAGCTGGGTGTCCAAAAGTGACATCTATGATCACATGAAATTCACATGTTTTCTAGGATCAATGAAGCTGAAATAAATGACCCAACTTTTTGGTCTATCTTATTGGTTGTCCTCTTAACATAGGCAAGAGGACCCTGTCAAAGTTAGAAGCTAAATAAGTAATATTTCTAAGGATGTTGCATTATTGGCATCTCAAAAGTCATCTTGTGTGTTGGCTAGGCTGGGAGCTAAAAGATGACCTTAACCTATTTTATCAGATAGATTGTTTTGTTTCTCAGCGTTAGTTCAACTACTTGGAATTTTATGAGTGTTTTAAGAGTTTTTCACGGGTCACATTTGCATTAATTTAGGTTATATTGAACTCATAGAACTATAGGATTACTTAGCTATTACCATTGTAAATCACATTTGCCAATATGTGCTTGACTGAGATTACTTTTAGAGGCATAATCTAGATTGGGGCGTATGAACCCACTAGTGAGCATCATGCCATCTTAAGTTGACCTCTCTCTTCTCTATTGTCTTCTTCTTTAAGATTCTAATAAATATTGTTTCTTTTTAGAATTATTGGAATGAATTTTGAATAGATTGGAAAGTTTAAAACCTTGTTTTATTTGATCTTGCTTATGATTAACTAAAATAAGCCTGTAGCAAGTAATTAATATTTAATTTATTAACATGAAATTGAGAGGTAATATTATTTAACATATTTTTTTGTGGGATTTTTGGCTAGTTGGAGCATTTTTATGCTCAAGTCATCACCAAGATGACTATTTTTAGGAGTACTCATTACTTAATAAATAAAATAACTTCAAATATAATCAAGGTAGATATATTTGAAATTCTGTTAAATTTTTTAAAATTGAATTCATCCATCCATTCCTTATGTCCTGTTTGGAACACAACTTGGATATATATTATTTGTTTGAGAAAATTTGAAATTGGTGTTTCCATTTAAATATATGTGACACATGAGAATGTGTGCTTTATTTTTTTTATGCCTTTGAAATAACTTTTACTTGGTTTTAAGCTTGATAAATATAAAAAATTCCAATAATTTCCTGCTATTGTTAAATTTGTTTAAATTTAGAGATTCTTTGATAAACACCATTAGCTGTAATTTATGTTTTTGATGATTCATTTTTCATTACTTGCTCCATGATACATCCCTTGTTTTGCAAAAGCATCCTTGATTTTACAATCATGATTATGATCAAGTTATGGTGGCTTCTTTTCAGCACTTCCAGCTGGATGTTTAAAAGACAAATGATTCTTCATCTCATTTGTTTTCTCTTTTGGTAGTTCTTTATTCTCACCGTTCTAAAACTCACATTGAAATGAATTTAATTGCAAAACATCATCAATTCAATTCCTTCAAGCATTGACACTTGGAAAGATCCGGTTAGAACATATCATGAAATCTTTTGTATATGCAATTGAATTTATTTTGATTTTTTGCAGTCTTTGTGGCTCAAGATGTCTAATTATTAGTATCATTTTTGGCTTAAAGATAACCAGTCAGAATTTCAATACCCTCTCCCCCCAAAAATTAAAAGTTTTCAAATGTCTTGGAAATTAGTATTTTCAGTAACATGGAAACATTTAACACTCTATTCTATTATGAAATTATTGAAATTTGTATGCCTCCCACTTATTTTTCAATGACACATGATATGTTGAAGGTAATATTTCAACTTGGACAAACGTTACAACAAGCAATATTTAATGGAAGTATTTGTTGGATAGGTTACTTGCCATCAACTAGTAAATATGCTTCTGTTTCATTAAATTTCCATAGTGCATAAGCCTTTCCTTTGGCATGAGAAATTAATCTTTCACACTATATCCACTGCTTTTTGCCTCTTGATCTGTTGAGACTGCTAAGGTAATTTTCTCATAAGGTATCATTGCAATTATTTTTAAAATTTTCCTTTTGCAATTATTTTAACACACACATGCAAGTACTATTTAAGTAAGTAATGGTTGTTTTATTATGCAAACAAGGGTAATCATTACCTATGTAATATAATGTGTTATTTTTTTTTCTTTTTGCAAAAAAGTATTGATAAACTCAAAGAAAGGGATAAAGCATGGGTGTTGGATCCGTTTGATGGTGATGCTATGGGAATTGGGTAGATTCACTCCCTATCTATTATACATGGAGTCAACTTGAAAGGAACAAGAGATGCAAATGTAAATATTTTAAAGGTCACAAGTAACATACCCCTTGTTTATGAAGACAAAATAGATGGATTTGTTCGTTTGAAAGAGAAAGAGGGAACCTTCACATGGTGGCCACTAAAATATTTGGAAAAAATGACATAGTTAAACATGTTTATCATGTACTAGTTGTCAGACATCTTGGCTCACTGCTTTATGCAGTATTTTGAATGTGTTGTTCAGGGATCTTAATTATCATGGTGTATTTGAAAGAGTTGGAAACTCTTAGAAAACTTTGACATCTTATAACTTGGTATATATATATATATATATTCATTAAAAATTTATTGCAAATTACCTTTATTTATCATGATGTTGAATCAATCTTTTAATTCTAGCATGTTGTAGCTTGTTCGTATATGTAATATTTTTATTTGCTTTTATGTTTTAGTTCAAGATTAATATTATGTTAGTTTTGCATTATAAAATTTATGGTATTTAATAAATTATTCATTTCATGACTATATTTACTACCAATTAATGGAAACCAATAAATAAAAATGACTAAATATATGACTAAATAAATCACTACCACGACTAAATAAATGACTAGGTAACAACAATCAATGACTAAATTAATGACTAAATCAATGACCAAATCAATGACTAAATCAATGACTAGATAAATGACTAAAATAGTTTAGTCATAAATTTGGTTGCATTATAAATGACCGGAAATAAACTCCTAATGGTCATGTGACCAAAATTAGTCATTTATATGCAATTTTTAGTAATTTATTTAGTCATATATTGTTGTTTTTGTACTAGTGGTTTACCACATAATATACAGTGGCAACAACTTCAACCTAGAACTTTTGTTCGAGGCTAGCTCCAAGCATTCTCCTAGCCCTCTCCATCAACATCATGTTCATCCTCTCTACAACTCCATTCTGTTGAAGGGGTATATGGATTCGTCTTATTCCTTTCAATCACATGTTCTTTATAGAACTTAACAAAATTTGTTGGACAAAACTCTTCACTATGTTCAGTCCTCAAATAGATAATCTTCATACCAATTTTATTTTCTGTCAATGCCTTAAAATCCTTAAAATGACTAAAGACTTCAACTTTACTTCTAAGAAAATAAATAAATGTCCTTATACTGTATTATCTATGAAAGTAACAAAATATACAAATTTTGATAATGAAGAAACATTCACAGGACCAAACACATTAGAATGCACATAGTCCAAAACCCCAATTTAGATTTGTGAGAACAATGATAAAACTAGACATAGTTTTTCTTTCCATACACATAATGTTTGCAAAAATAAAACTCAATATTACAATCATCAAGCCCCTCAAAAAGGAATTTATTTTTTAGGATTCTCAAACCATTTTCACCAATGTGACCAAGTCTTTGGTGCCAAAGCATTTTCTTCTCAACAAGTAACTTCATCTCCAAAGCATGAGCACCCTTGGGTACCTAGAAAGAATGACCTTCAGAAGTGGATGCAACTTTATTCGTTGATGTTGGTTCCAATGGTGAGGATAGTGACTCAGAAGTTTTTAATTATTTTCCATAGAAGAACTATTTGTTGAAAATCAAGGTGAAGAAAGCTTGCAATATGAACTTAAATGTGTGAATGCAAATCTAAAATATGTAGATTAACCTTAGCCTTAGTGTGAAGAAAGAATGAGAGATAGAGATAGAAAAATCATAACACATGTGCAACAACAGATTTACGTGGAGAAACCCCAAAGGGAAAAAACTCCACCACCGAAAGAGAGGCAAGTATATTACTAATATTCTGAAATATTACATGCAGCAATAGACTTCTCTTATCAATCCCTGTAAAATCTAGCAGCACCCTGTTACCCTGCAAAACTGAATTTAATAACTCTAGCTCAAGGCCCCAATTTATAGAGATTTGTGAGGATGAAAACCATCATGGTTTCACCAAACAATAGGCAGCAATACCACCTAGAAAAACCCACGCCTCCCTCCTTGAAATGGTCAAAAAATACCAAAAATAGCCTCTTACAGCTGTCATAAGGCATCTTTCCTGCGTGGGTGCCTGGGGTCTAAAAACAACATATTATGTCATAGGGAATCTATCATACTATCATAGCATCTTATGACAACTTTCATGCATGTCATAGATGCTCTTACAACACCCTATTTTGACCCAACAACCTTATTTTAGAAGATTCCAAGGTGGGACGCCTAGCTAATTTGTCCTTTTCCAAAAATGACAAATGGTAACAGTAACACTGCATTTACATTGTCCCTTTCACCACTGTTGGTCAAACAGTTTCACCTCTTATGGGTAAATGTACAGAACACTTTAGGAGAATAATAAATTAAAGGATTTACAAGGTTGATGAAACCTAAATCCTAACACTATTATACTAAACAATGCATGCATCTATCTGAAACAAAGTGCCTATCCGAACATCCTTAGTAAGAACCATAGCTCCTCTTGTCATCTTGCATCCCCCATTCAAGAAGACAGCCTTTACATCCACATCATTCAACATAATTACAAAAATAAGGTTTTTATGCCAAACCAGGGATATGCAAGACACCATCAATCCCGTTCAGTCTACCATTTGGGAGTCTTATCTTGACTCTTCCATGTCCAGTAAATTTTTTAGGTGAGAGTCATCGCCCAGATACACCTTCCCACCATCATAAATTTCATACTTAAAAACCCAATCTCGCTGTGAATTCATGTGGAAAGAAGAATCAGAGTCTATTAGCCACACATCTTGTGATCCATGTGTTGCCAAGGAAGCAACAAAGGCATCTACATCATCTTGAGAGGATTTATCAAATTCAAAATGGGAGAATGGCTTCTTTTTTCATCCTTATAGTCTTTGCAGAAGTGACCAAATTTTCCACAATTCTAACATTTTTCCTTGGTCTTACTAGGAGACTTAGATCTCCCACAAGATTTGGATTTTGACTTTTATTGCTTCATGTTCCGGATGATTCTTCTGCACATACTTAGGAGTCTTAACAACAAGTTCTAGGATTTTTTCTTCTTCTTCAACCTATTCTTCTTCTTCTTCTTCCTTCTCCTTATTCTCTTTAGGTACTTGTCCACAGATAGGATCATTAGGTTCAACTTCACTTATCTCAATAGGTCTGTGCATGTCCTCATCAACTTTCACATTAGTACTTTCAACAATCTTCCTCAATCTTTTATTGAAGCATCTATATGCTTTTCTAGTAGTTGAGTATCCAAGAAAAATTCCTTCATCACATATAGAATCAAACTTTCCAAGATTTTCATCATCTCTTTTAATGTAACATCTGCTTCCAAATACCTTAAAGTACTTCACAGTAGGAGTCTTGCTAGTCCATAACTCAAAAGGAGTCTTTGTGTTGTTGCCTCTAATCTAAATTCTATTAAGAACATAAACAACAATGTGTTTTTCCTCTCTCGAGTACGCATCTAGTACATTTGATTCTTTCATCATGGTTCTTGCAGCTTCCTATACCATCTGGTTTTTCCTCTCAACTACCCCATTCTACTGAGGGGTTCTCAGAGCAAAGAAATGTCTTTTTATGCCATGCTGCTCACAAAATGTTTTAATTTCACTAGAAGTGAATTTTCCACCTCTATCAAATCTCAAAAATTTGATTCTCAAGTTCACCTCATTTTCCACTCTTTCTTTGAACACTTTAAATCTATCCAGTGCCTGAATCTTTTCTCTAAGAAAAGCAACCCATGTCATTCAAGTATAATCATCAATAAGAAGCATGAAATACCTGTCACCACTTAGACTTCCAGTTCTAGTCAGACCACAGAGGTCAGTATCAATTAATTCAAGCATTCCAGTAGTAGAGTTATCTTTTCCCTTAAAACTACATCTTGTATGTTTCCCCAACTGACAACTTCTGCAAATAGTATTAGCAGGCTTTATGATTCTAGGCAAACCTTAGACTACATCTCTTGTATTGATCCTAACCAGATTATCAAATTTTACATGTCCCATCCTTTGATGCCATAACCAACTTTCATTGACTTGAGATACAAGGCATTAACCATCAACACCCTTAAGCTGATGGATGTTTCCATGAGTTCTCCTTCCAGCAACAACCATATCTCTGGATCCTTTTATGATTTCACTAGTGTTATTCTGAAACACAGGCTTAAAACAATTACAACACATCTGTCCAATACTCAAAAGGTTATGCCTCAAACCCCTTACATAATATGCATTATCAGTGCTATGAATTCCATCAAAACTAATAGAAAATTTTCCAACAATCTTCGCTCTTGAATCATCACCAAACATGACCAAACCACCATCATACTTTTCAAGTTTAGTAAACTTACTTTTATCTCTGGTCATATGATTAGAGCATCCACTGTCAATCACCCAGTACTCTTCATCCTGTCTAGCATGAGATGTAGTAACTAAAGTACCTTCCATCTCATTCTTTTTGTTCTCTGATGCATTATTTCTTGCACATTTTCCAGGGTTAGCAGACATAAATTTATTCTCCTAATCTAAAAACAAGCATTCACTATCACTGCCCTCATAATCAGATTCATCATCAGAGATTTTGGCTTCTTCTTTAACATAATATAGTTTCTTATATTTTTTATCCTTTCTATCCTTATCTTTGTGATCCTTGTTCTTCTTATGTACAACTCTATTCAGACATCTTGAAGCATAATGACCAATATTACCACAACTAAAACATTTAAAGGGAAACATACCTTTTATACTTACCAGTAACTTTCTTCAACTTCCTGGTGAAATTGGCTTCCAACTCATCAAAACCATCACTATCTGGATCATCCTCAATCTTTATTGCTTTAAATGTTATTTCTATCTTTTCTTCTTTCCTGAACTTTCTCATCTCAAATGTTGTCAAGGTGCCAAATAATTGTTCTTTAGTGTATTTCTTATTATCATACATTTCTTCAATTACTAATATCTTATCACTATAACAATCAGGGATGGTTATTAAGATCCTCTCAATTATATCTTCATCAGTTAGATTTCCCCCTTGATTCCTAACTTCATTTGTTGTAAGTTCAACTCTTTGGAAATAGCTTGTAAAATCTTCACCTTCTTCCATTTTTAGATTCTCATATTTGAGCTTTTTCTCTAGCTTCTTTGTCAATTTTACTCTTTTATTTCCTTCATACAGTTCTTCCAACTTCTTTCAGACTTCATGAGTAGTGCCTAAAGAAAGAACCTTAGTTCGCTTAGTTTTAGATAAAGCACTAAAAATAGCATACCTCGCTTTCTCATTCTCTTCATAAGCAAAAACCTCATTTGTAGTAGTAGGGCCACTTGCCAGAGCAACATACTTCGTCTCAACAACCTTCTAGGTCTTATAACCAAGAGAGATAATGTATCTTCTCATCTGCACTTTCCATTCACTGTAATCAGCTCCATTGAACATAGGGATCACCAACTTATGCACCATCGAATCTTCTTTAAGTGGTTAAGCTCTACACCAAGGAACCAAAGCTCTGGTACCAATTGTTAAAAAGGTGCAGGACAACTAAGAGGGGGTGAATCAGTTGTCACCAAACATAAACTCAAAACTTCAACACTTATTAACTTTACAATCACACTATTTTGTTATTAAGTATGAACATGAAATGTAGATAATAGAAAGTAAAATCAACACAATGAACACCATAATTTTACATGGAAAACCAAATGAGGGAAAAACTATGGTGAGGATTAACTCACAATATAAAGAGATTGCAAAACCAAATACAAAGGCTCACTACCTAGAAGAGGATTCATTGTCTAGATGCAAAGGCTCACTGCCTACAAAAAGGACTCATTGTCCAACAGGGAGGCTCACTACCTACAAATACAAAAGGAACAAAATATCCACCACAACAATTTGCACACATCTGTAGCATTGATCAGAAGATTGCAGAAACCTTCAACTCACTGCTTTCAGGAATCTAACAAAATGAAGTACTACTACCTCAACTCACCTTCACACACTTCTACTCTTTTAATTTGTGGTTTAATTTGTTACTTTGCATCATGCAATCCTTCATAATTCGACTTGCATTTATACCATCTCCAACCTTAGAAACTTTCTCCAAGGTCGGCCACAAAAGCTTCATTTCATAAATTCAAACTAGGTCGACAACTCAACATTACTATGGTGGAAAGGGATGAGAGTCAACCAATAAAATACTTAACCAAGACCAAAATAATAATGTCTCAGATCAACCACACATCCTTAATTAAATTTTTATTCTTCATATGAATTGTAAACACTAGGTCGGCCAAATCTAATGAAAACATAAATGAATATTGATGTGCACACTTTCTAACAAGATGATGACATGTGGATGATGCAACATGCTTCAATATGCATGAGAACACATCTCAAGTTCCTTTAGATACATCCGCAACAAGTGTAACAACCTTCAAACACCGAACACCTTCCATCAGTCCATCTAAACTGTGCAAACACATATAGCAACTTTGATACTCAATTTCCAGATTACCAAACCACAAGAGAATTGGCTAGAACCCAAAGAAAACCATTATAAGACATATTTCAAATCCACAAGATCTGCAATAGAACAATGGAGGACTGCGGAGCAAAAACATTTTTTCCAGTTCACAAAAAACTAACTCTTCCAGAATGGTTCACACACCGGTGAACACAACTTTCACATTCCATCAACCCAAAAGCTACAAATCAGGAGATATCACTATCAAATCACTATCAACAAACCTTCAGATCTTCACAAGCATAGGATCAACACAGGAGAAATGTAGAGCACATACCAGAGCACATTTTGAACACATTCATAACTCTAACTTCTCTCTTTTTTAATTTTCTCGAAAGAACTTGGAAAATTATCAATTTAGCACATCTATAACATCATAAATATAGGTCCATGGAATCACAACATCTCAAATATACATGCACAATCTACAACATACTGAACAGTGTTGACATCAATGACAACATTAATGACAACACCACCAAACATGCTCATACTTGCAACACCTCCTTAGTTGTTTCAAAATATTTTATTTGCACCTCTTTAGATAGCAATGACACAACCACTTCATCCATCTTAAAGGTGCTAGTGGTACTTACATTGGTCATGACAAGGTGGTCCCAAGAATTTGACAGAGAGCGCAACAAATTCATACAATGATCCTCCTCCTCCTCCATTTTCACACCAATAGAGTTAAATTGGGTAATTAGCATGTTGATGGATTTAGGCGATCTATGACATATCCTCCTTCCTCCATCCAAAAAGAATACATCTTCTTTCACAAGAACAACTTATTTATCAAGGGTTTAGCTTGATAAATTTGAGAAGTTCCTTCCAAAGAAGTGTAGTGGTCTTCTATTCATGAAAATTTAGGAGTACTTAATTAGTTAAATAGAGTCTTATCAAACCCTTAGTCTTATGATCCATCAAATCCCAATCTTTTAGTTTCATTCCCATTGGCATAGTTCCAAAAATAGCTATCCACAAGTTGTGATCTACAAGAATATCTTCCATCTTGGGCTTCCACAACTCAAAGTTTCCTCTATTAAATTTCTCTATCTCAACTCTACTAGATGTGCTCACCATATCCTTCCAGAAACAGGGTTAACAAAAAAAATTCTACAACAAGCTCCCACTCAAAATAAGATCAATACAAAAATCCCTTTAACCCACAATAAGAGATAGAGGTGATCAAGCTTTAATACCAATTGAAAGGAAGCTAGGTACATGGAAAATCTTCCAACATCAATCTATCAGAGGAGAGAATGTGCAAATTTATATAGTTTCAAACTATTATTCAATTACAATAAAGATGCACAAAATAGGTATCATAAATAGCATTAGAGATACCATATAAACATATAACACCAAAAATACGTGGGGAAAATCCTTTAAGGAGAAAAACCCCACACTCTTAAAGTTTGAACAATGTATTATTTATGAATAAATGGTTACAATACACTTGCAATGCAAGCCTCTACAGGAATTTGTCTATGTTACAATTCTGGATTCAATTTGGCAACATAACAATATCTCAACAATACAACCTTTTCAACTCCAAAATACAAGTGCTCAATATATAGGAGTTTACAATGCATTAATTAGAAATTTTTAAATCAAATTCCAAGGAATAAATATACATGGAAAGTGCCAAAAGCACTACACATGCATAATGAA
Organism: Sequoia sempervirens; assembly: GCA_007258455.2. NCBI lineage: Eukaryota > Viridiplantae > Streptophyta > Pinopsida > Cupressales > Cupressaceae > Sequoia > Sequoia sempervirens. The sequence continues at coordinate 188,297,907 of VDFB02256132.1, forward strand.
AAGTTTCCAATTGTCACCACATGCAATATTGCAATTTCCAATTGTCACTAAACCTGCACCTACCAAATAATAACTGCACCTCCAAAACTCACATTCTGTGCAAACTCAACACAAAAATATAAAATGCCTTCATGCACAACTCCACCTATAAATGGTAACTTCCAACTTGACTCCTTGAAAATAAAAACAAGTTGTAACTTGCAAGACAACATGGGATAATTATCAACATTAAATAAGGGTAAGTGCATGGATCTATGACACAATTTTGATGCCAAATTGGAAAAAATGAAAAAAAAATCCCAAAAAAGAGCATTTGGCGCATGCCAAATGGATAAGTCATTTGGTGCATGCCAACTTTGGCGTGCACCAAATTTGGCACTCGCCAAATGGTAAAGTGAATTACAAGGAAAAAAATGCATTTTAACCTCCATTTTCTATTAAACCCGCAACTTGGCTTGGATTTTTCTTCTCTAAAACTCGTGCTTTCCAAATCTCTTCCATTTTTTGCACTCTTAGCTTGCAATTCTTCATGAGGATGTCACCAAAATGTCAGATAGGTCGAAGATTGCAAAGAGATATGTATTTTTATTCTATTTATTTTGAATTTGATTTAGAATGTAGATTGAAATAGGTTTTTTAAATAAAACTTTGTTCTAATTCTCAGGAAATGAATCTCCACCTCTAAACATTGTTAATTCACAATCATCCCCTCACAAAGAGCCTCCTATACAAGAACAACCTCAAACCCCTCCATCAGTTCATAGGAATCCTCAAGGAACACAAGAAAATATCCTAAATCAAATTGAAAACAATAAAAGAGACATTGAATAATTAATTGGAAGATTAACCGAGCATGCCGAAACCCACTCTTATAGGAGAGGGATTGTTGAATCGTTGAAGTCAATTGTATCTCATGTAGGAGAAATGAGTGAGAAAATAATTTTTTTGTCAAATAAGAGGCATAAGTTGAGACAATTTTATGCTAGTGGTTTGTCATATGCAGAGGTGAAAAAGAAGAAGCAAAGACGACTTGTGTGCCCTATTTACAAACACGAGAACCAACACACCTTTATCTCATGCATGCAAGAGGTTCCCCATCCATTGATGCCACCATGAATTAATTAAAAATAATTTTTTGGAGTGGTGGTGGATGGTATTTGACCAACCTCCATGCAATAACCATGAGGTATCACAATACTTTTTGAGGAAACTCTATTGTGAGTTTGTCCTCAATAAGATGCCAAATTATTTTGACATCTTAGACTTTCAGGGTAGAGGTGGGGGCTCCACACATGATAGATTGAGTGCACGACATAATCCACAGTTGGCATCGAGACCCTTGGCCAAACCCATGGTGGAGCATGTCATCGTTCCTTCCATTGTTAAGGACAATGTAGACGTGGACATGTTGGAGTTGATTATCTCACTCACCTAGACCATTATACAATGTGTGAGGCCTCTAGTAGAGCCTAATGTGGAGGAGACATGTAGGTCCTAAACTCGACCCCACCATTGTGGCACTTGTGGTGTTGTTTGCATGTATGATTATCAGAGTGCTCAGGATGTAGCCACAACCTACAACAGTTGTAGAGGTGATGGCTATGATAGATGAATTGTTGAATAATACATATGACATTGATACTTAGGTAAAATTCAACAAGTTCATTTAATTTTGTTTATTAAATCATATTTTGAAATTTTAGAATAACTAAATTAGTAGAATCAATATGATGAAATTTCAGGGTCAGAGTGTTCATGATACGTGCTCCATTCCTGCAAACCCTTATTCATTCTCCACATTGATTCCACAGGTATGCTACTAGTATTAAAGATATTATAATTGCATTTGAACAGTTGAATGCTATATTTGAATGTTTGACTCATAACATGCTTTGGATGTCAAACAATTTCTTGGTGGACCTTCAAGCTCTACACCTCGCTATTCATGTCCTCAAACAACTTTCACTTAGGTAACCTTTATTCATTAATGGTGTTGTAAAACAATGTTAGCTAGTTTTCATAATTTTGTGTATACAAATCTAAAAAATTGATGAGAAACACAAACATTGGTTGGTCTTGTGAGATCCTAATTATATTTACTATTAAGTGTCCATCTCATTCTTCCATTCCTGTCATCATGCATATTTTAACCATTTTATATCACATATCCCAATCTTTAACACCTTATATATTATACCACCTTCCTCCATATTTCATCTTATACACATATCGTTACAAGAAACCTTTCCCTCTGGTCATTATTGACCAAATCTCTTATACATTATTGCTACACACCTCAAGTTCCCAGTTCATGTCCTATATTCAAACCTTAGACACTGCCTAATTCCCTTTATGGTTTAATATTCCCTCCTAATTACTTCCCATTAACCTCTAGTATAGTTCACTTTAATTTTTTTTATTATCCCATCCTAGCTCATCCAATTAATCTCTACAAGTCCATTATATGTCCCATCATCCCCTCTTGAACATGTCACATTATCTTCTCCTAATTCACTTTTTTTTCATTTATTCCTTCCTAATCCCATCCCATTAACATTTAATAGTTCACCCTATTTTCCATGATCCCCCCTAGCCCATCCCACTAATATCTACTAATCCATCCTATGTTTCATTATACCCTTCTACTCCCATATTATTGTACCCTTTATTATTTCACCCTATGTTCCATCATCCCCTATGTTTCATCATCCCCTATGTTCCTTTACCCATTCTATGTTATACCATATTCATCCACGTTTCATCTTATAACTCTTTTCTATTATTACTACACACAAGTCAAGTTCCCACTTCATGTACTATATTCAAACCCTAGACACCTCCTAATTCACCCTATGTTCCATTATTCCCTACTAATCCCATCCCATTATTCTCTAATTGTTCACCCTATATTTTGTTATCCCATCTTGGCCCATCCCATCAATCTATACTAGTCCATCCTATGTTCCATTAACCCCTTCTATTCCCATCCCATTACCCTCTCTTATTTCACTATATGTTCCATTATCCTCTTGGTCTTGTCCCATTATCTTCCCCTAATTCACCCTATGTTCCTTTATTCCTTCCTAATCCCATCCCATTAACCTCTAATAGTTCATGCTAGATTTTGTTATCCCATCCTAGCCCATCCCATTAATCTATTCTAGTCCATCCTATGTTCCATTAACCCCTTCTATTCCCATCCCATTACCCTCTCTTATTTCACCGTATGTTATATTATCCCCTCTTGGTCTTGTCCAGTTATCTTCCCCCGATTCACCCTATGTTCCTTTATTCCCTCCTAATCACATCCCATTAACCTCTAATAGTTCACCCTATGTTCTACTATCCCCTCTTGGACCATCCCACTAATCTCTACTAGTCCATTCTATGTTCCATTATCGCATTTGATTCCTATCCCATTGTACCTCTATTATTTCACCATATGTTCCATTATACCCTCTTGGTCTTGTCTCTTTATCCCTTTTATGCTATAGCAGCTCCATCCAAATTTTATCCTATACACAATGTACTGTTACAAGAAATATTTCCTTCCACTCATTATTGACCAAAGTTTTCTTCTCCATTACTATTGCACACCTCAACAACCAACTTTACATGCTATAGTAAAACCCTAGATATGTCCTAATTCATCGTATGTTCCATTATCCCTTTGAAATATGCTAGTAACATAGTAATTCTCACTTCATTCATGTGAAATCCATTGTGGCACTATCATTATGTTGACAACATGCAGTCATTAACATTACTTCATCAACATATGCAATTTGAATCTCAATGAGAACTTAACTTGGGAATTTGCAAGAGTTTGGACTATTTGAGTGGATTTAGTAACTTCACCATTCTTTGATCTATAAGCACTATACTATAGTATCAACTAAGGCCAATCATTTACTCTTTCATGCAAGGTCACTACCACCAATAGGGATTGTACTATTGCACAGACTGCCATCACTTCCCAAAGTTGTCATAACATTGTGTTTCAAGTTCTTTCAACTGTCATTGACCTTTACCTTGTATTGATTTTTGTTATCAGTATCACCATTCTTGACTAGATTCCTTTAAAAGTTGTTTCACTCATGATGCATGAATTTTCTACATTTTTATCTATGAAGTTACTGCACTTTTACATTTTTAATTCCTACTCATTTATGACAGTCATATTGTTGCTCTTTTCATTTTCATTTGCTACTCATTTACGACAGTTATAAAGGGACTACCTAAACTTGTTTATATGAATGTTAGATATGTTGTTTCATTTTTATATGTTGACATCAGACAACCCTGGTGATGTTGGTGGCATGATGGACCATGGAGTTGCTGCAAAAATAGCTAGTTATAATCCTTTGAGAGAGGTAAGCAACATATTAGTCAATTTGACATTATATTTGATTTTTTATGGTCTATTATGGAAAATCTTCATGATACTTAAATGCAGTTTAATTTTTATCTTGATGGTTGCTACAGGTGGTTGTCACTCTAGATTCTAGATGTGGTAATGTTGTAAATGTGTATGATGACTATTTATATGCGGTAAGTGACTATATTTTGTTATATGTCATTTTATAATTCAATTTCTATGTATTAACATCTATAATTTTTATTGTATTAGTTGTAGCTCTAGAGAAGTCTAGAGAGGAGGACTAGAGAAGTCTAGAGAGGAGGACTAGTGAGCATATCCAAAAGACAAGAGAACCAACAGGCACTCCATCCAGCCGAATTTTGAATGCATCACAAGATATTTTTCCTTCCCCTAGAGAGAAATGACTATGTATTAGGGTCATTTGTTGTATTCCTATGTGTCATTTTGAAACATAAGTTTTGTACTATCGATATATATGTGATATTTTATGTCCATATGACTCTTTTGTAGTAAACCTATATGAATTTTTTGGATATATTGTATATACTTTTATAAATATATATCATTGTATAGCCTTACGACTTTTTGATTAAAGAAAATATTATTTTACTACTACCATTCTTGAGTGATGTTATCATGTGCATTGTGTAAATTGTATGCTTGAATGTTGTAGGCATGGGTTTTGTTTACATCTAATGCTTAAATAATTATTGTCGATTGCTCAATAAGCTCCATCTAATGCATATTGTGTAAATGAGCTCCATTCATAGTGGTTTGTATCCTTTGCAATGCTTCCATTACTTGAGCTTCACTTATTCACATGTATGCTTCACTTATTCACGTATATCTCGTGTATTCACGTGTGTACTTCATGCTTCCAATGTATAATTCACGTGTTCAAGTGTATTCTTCATTATTCATGTGTATACTTCATGTATTTGTGTGTGTGCTTCATGCTTATTCAGTTTTATTATTGTCTAGTGGCAAGTATTTTAACACCAAAAGGTTTCAAATGAACTGTAAGAGCTCCTTCCCATAAAAAAATATCATAACAAAATGTATTTCTTTTAATTCATGGCTAAGGCTGGCATCCAAAAACTAATGGTTTTGATTCTAAAGCTTAGTAATCATTTCATTTGCATCTATAGAAAAAGTGGATGTTTCAAACCTTATGGGCATATATATATACCTCTATGAAGTTGTATGATCGTGTATCAAAACACATGATAGTTGTTGATCCAACCAACAAAATTTATTTTCATCTACTAATATCACAAAACTTGTCTTCTCATTAAATGAAATCAATGCACAGGTTAGTTTTAATGATATTCTAAAGATATTAGATGTGTATGAAGTTATGAACAACAATATAAGCTTGATTTTTGGATGCATCACCCATGTGCAGTTATCACATTTCTCCCATATTCATTATTTAAATAAGTTAAAAAACCTCCTATTTTCTATGTGTGAAATAACATGACAAATCATTAGGAGACATGGTCCTATAACTACCGCCACATCATGTTTTATAACTCTAGAGCACGAAAATCCATACGTCATGGATATTGAATATCCAGATCCAATGTTTCGCTAGTAGGTTGATTTTTGCATCTCAGCAAGGGTGCACTATTCGGTGACAACAACTGTACTTCAAACTCTTAAGGGATTCAACCGGTTGAACATAACTCAGAGTGATTTGACATGTTTAGGTGTGAAAGAGGACCATTCCTACCGTAAAAATACCCATCCAAATGCATTAGAATAGTTTGTTTGGTCACACGAGTTGCAGAACAAAAGTTGCACCATTTTGCAACTTTACATTGCTTATATTTGACAATTTTTTCTCAAGTGAAAATTTTCCACCACGAGAAAACGCCTCTGAGATAGAAAAAAATAAGTGAGGTTATTATATAGGGCGCCAATGTGATCCCATAGGATCAAACGAGAATTTTCTAAGCATCACGGTATCCAAGTAACAAACCGTCGAAGATTGCAACCATTTTGCACTTTGGACTCTTAAGGGATTCAACTAGTTGAACGTAGCTCAGAGCGATTCATTGTGTTTGGGTGTGAAAGAAGACCATTCCTAGCATAAATCTACCCATCCAAACACATTGGAATAGTTCATTGTCACACAAGTTGAAAAACAAAATTTGCACCAATTTGCAATTTTACACTACTTGCATTTGACAATTTTGTCCTCAAGTGAAAAGTCACCACCATGGGAAAACAACTCCGAGATAGAAAAAGCTGAGAGAGGTTATTGTAGAGGGTCCCAACATGATCTCATAGGATTATATGATAATCTTCTAATCATTACAGTATTCAAGTAACAACCCATCGAAGATTGCATCCATTTTGCACTTTGAACTCTTAAGGGATTTAGTTGGTTGAACATACCTTGGAGCGATTCAGTGTGTTTGGGTACGAAATAGGACCATGAATAGTGTAAAAATATCCATTCGAACGTGTTGGAATAGTTCGTTTGGTAACACGATTTGCAGAACGAAGCTTGCACCACTTTGCAACTTTACACTGCTTATATTTGACAACTTTTTTCTTAAGCGAAAAGTCACCACCATGGAAAAATGTCTTTGAGATAGAAAAAAATGAGAGAGGTTATTGTAGAGGGCCCCAACAAAATTTCATAGGATCATATGAGAAGTTTTTAAGTATCACGGTATTCGAGTAACAACCCATCGAAGATTGTAGCCATTTTGTACTTTGGACTCTTAAGGGATTCAACCGGTTAAACATAGCTCGGAGAAATTCAACGTGTTTGGGTGTGAAAGAGGACTATTCCTAGTATAAACATGTCCATTTGGACCTATTGGAATAGTTTGTTTGGTCACATGAGTTGCATAACGAAAGTTGCACCACTTTGCAACTTTACACTACTTGCATTTGACAACTTTTTCCTCAAGCGAAAATTCACCACCAAGGGAAAATGCCTCTGAGATAGCAAAAATTGAGAGAGGTTATTGTAGAGGTTAGTGTAAACATACCCATCTGAACATGTTGGAATAGTTTGTTTGGTAACACGATTTGCAGAACGAAATTTGCACCACTTTGGAACTTTACACTAGTTGCATTTGACAACTTTTTCCTTAAGTGAAAAGTCACTGCCATGAGAAAATGCCTCTGAGATAGAAAAACTGAGAGAGGTTATTGCAGAGGGCCCCAAAAAAATTTCATAGGATCAAATGATAATTTTCTAAGTGTCACGGTATCCGAGTAACAACCCATCAAAGATTGTAGCTATTTTGTACTTTGGACTCTTAAGGGATTCAGCTGGTTAAACATAGCTCAGAGCAATTCAACGTGTTTGGGTGTGAAAGAGAACCATTCCTAGTATACACATGCCCATATAGACCTATTGGAATAGTTTTTTTGGTCACATAAGTTGCATAACTAAAGTTGCACCACTTTACAACTTTACATTGCTTGCATTTGACAACTTTTTCCTCAAGCAAAAAGTCACCACCAAGGGAAAATGTCTTTGAGATAGCAAAAAATGAGAGATTTTATTGTAGAGGGGCCCAACATGATTTCATAGGCTTAGACAAGAAGTTTCTAAGCATCACAATATCTGAGTAACATCTCATCGAAGATTGCAACCATTTTGCACTTTAGACTCTTAAGGGATTCAGTCGATTGAACGTAGATCAAAGTGATTCAGCATGTTTGGGTGTGAAAGAGGACTATGCCTAGTATAAATGTACCCATCTAGATGCATTGGAATAGTTCATTTGGTCACACGAGTTATAGAACGAAAGTTGTACCACTTTGCAATTTTACATTACTTGCATTTGATAACTTTTTCCTTTAGAGAAAAGTCACCACCATAGAAAAATTCCTCCAAGATAGTGAAAACTGAGATAAATTATTGTAGAGGGGCCCAACGCGATCCCATAGGCTCGGACTAGAAATTTCTAAGCGTCACGGTATCCGAGTAGCAACCTGTCGAAGATTGCAGTCATTTTGCACTTTGGACTCTTAAGGGATTCAACCAGTTGTATGTTGCTCAGAGAAATTTGGCATGTTTGGGTGTGAAAGAGGACCATGCCTAGCATAAACGTGACTATCCATATGTGTTAGAATAGTTCGTTTGGTAATACGAGTTGCAGAACAAAATTTGCACCACTTTGCAACTTTATATTGCTTACATTTGACAACTTTTTTCTCAAGCGAAAATTCGCCACCACGGGAAAACACCTCTGAAATAGAAAAAAATGAGATAGGTTATTGTAGAGGGTCCCAACGCGATCCCATAGGCTCAAATGAGAATTTTCTAAGCATCATAGTATTCGAGTAACAACCCGTCAAAGATTGTAGCCATTTTGTACTTTGGACTCTTAAAGGATTCAATCGGTTGAACGTAGCTTAGAGAAATTCTACGTGTTTGGATACGAAAGAGGACCATTCCTAGTGTAAAAATACCCATTCAAATGTGTTGGAATAATTTTTTTGGTCACACGAGTTACAGAACGAAAGTTGCACCACTTTGCAACTTTACACTCCTTGCACTTGATAACTTTTTCCTCAAGCAAAAAGTCACCACCATACAAAAAAAACCTCTGAGATAGTGAAAATAAAGATATTTTAATATAGAGGGTCCCAACGTGATCCCATAGGCTCAGATGAGAAGTTTCAAAGCATCATGATTTTGAGTAACAACCTGTTGAAGATTGCAACCATTTTGCACTTTGGACTCTTAAGGGATTCTGTCAATTGCGTGTAGCTCAGAGTGATTCAACGTGTTTGGGTGTGAAAGAATATCATGCCTAATATAAATATTCCCATTTGAATGTGTTGGAACAATTTTTTTGGTCATACGAGTTGCAGAACAAAAGTTACACCACTTTGCAACTTTACACTGCTTGCATTTGATAACTTTTTCCTCAAGCGAAAAGTCTCCAAGATGGGAAAACACCTCTAATATAGTAAAAAAAAAGAGAGGTTATTGTAGAGGGTCCCAACATGATCCCATAGGCTCAAATGAGAATTTTCTAAGCATCACAGTATCTGAGTAACAACCCGTCGTTGCAGCCATTTTGCACTTTGGACTCTTAAGGGATTCAACTGGTTGAACATAGCTCAGAGCAATTTGACATGTTTGGGTGCAAAAGAGGACCATTCCTAGCATAAGCGTACCCATCTGAATGCGTTGGAATAGTTCGTTTGGTCACATAAGTTACAGGATGAAAGTTGCACCACTTTACAACTTTACACTACTTGTATTTGACAAATTTTTCTTCAAAAGAAAAGTTTCCACCATGGGAAAATGCCTCTAATATAGCAAAAACTGAGAGAATTTATTGTAAAGAGGCCCAATGTGATCTATAGAATCATATGTGAAGTTTCTAATCATCACGGTATCCAAGTAACAACCCGTCGAAGATTGTAGTCATTTTGCACTTTTGACTCCTAAGGGATTCAACCAGTTGAACGTAGCTAGGAGTGATTCAACATGTTTTGGTGTGAAAGAGGACCATGCCTAGTGCAAATGGTCCCATCCAGACACGTTGAAATAATTCATTTGGTCACATGAGTTGCAAAACGAAAGTTGCACTACTTTGCAACTTTACACTGCTTGCATTTGATAACTTTTTCCTCAAGAGAAAAGTCACCACCATAATAAAATGCCCCTGAGATAGAAAAAACCAAGATAAATTATTGTAGAGGGGCCTAACATGATCCCATAGGCTCAAACGAGAAGTTTCTAAATATCACGGTATTCAAGTAACAACCCATCGAAGATTGCAGCCATTTTGCACTTTAGACTCTCAAGGGATTCAACCAATTGAATTTAGCTTAGAGTGATTCGGTGTGTTTGGGTGCGAAAGAGGACCATGCCTAGTGTAAAAGTACTCATTCAAATGTGTTGGAATAATTCATTTGGTCACACAAGTTGCAGAACAAAAGTTGCACCACTTTGTAACTTTACACTGCTTGCATTTGACAACTTTTTATCAAGCGAAAAGTCACCACCATGGGAAAACGCCTCCGAGATAGCAAAAAAAAGAGATGTTATTGTAGAGGGGCTCAACGCAATCCTAGAGGCTTAAATGATAAGTTTCTAAGCGTCACGGTATTCGAGTAACAACCTGTCAAAGATTGTAGCCATTTTACACTTTGGACTCTTAAGGGATTATGTTAGTTGCACATAGCTCGAAGCGAAAACTAGTGTCTCACCTAAATAAGCTAAAAGTTACTAAAAAACTATTTATTACCACACGTGTAAATCCTTAGAAAATTTGGAAATATCCTTGCTTCAAATGAAGTGTCTTGGAAACATTCACTTGGTAGTCCTTTCCATTGACCTTTTCACTCTAATTGTAAAAACACACACTTTTAATGACTACCACTTTTCCATCACTTAAGTTTGTTGTTTTAGCTTCACTTTAATAAACACATTTCCATGGAGAGCAATAAAAGGTTGTGTTAGTTGTAAGATAGTGCTAATAAGAAAGAGGGGACACTCTACAAAGAATGGAAGGTCATGTCACTATGCATGGAGGTCAAGACCATAATGTGAGGTAAATGAAAATAAATAGACAACCACCATAAAGTATGCAAAGGATAATCAAATTATACATAGAGAAAAAGGAAATACTCAGAGAACAACCATAAAGTATTTAAGTCAAAAGTTTTTTATTTTGTGACAAAAGCATTGAAAATGTGTTTTAATTATTTAATGGGGCTTATTTTCATGATATTCACGTGCATGAGTGAAAAGGGATTAAGTTTCATCTTTGATTTTTGAGTTTGGAGGGTAGCCCATTGATATAGGTACAATAATTGGCCTCACTGTTTTCTTTGTGTAATGATATGAGAAGATGATGCCATGTTTTGACATACAAGCTTGGATAGAAAATTTGGAGTGATAGCAAGAGGAATGCTTTTAAGTGTTCTTGATTCATAACTAGCAAGAGTATGAGATAAGGATGGCATTCTAAGGGTAGGAGGCAGTAGATTTTTTGGAGCAACACTATCAAATATTGATGTGAGTGGCCTTTATGGATGCAAAGCAACAAGGTACAGTCATTATGTGTAAGTGTGGTTCATGAGGAGGCTATCAAAAGCAAACCCTACATTTTCATGGAAGTTAAAAACTTGGCAATGAGCATTGACATGTTTCAAGTTGAAAACTTAATGCCAAGTCCCTATTGAAACCATGGCACATTGAAAAACAAGTTTGATACATAATGAGGAAAGCCACATTATGATGATAGTGATTGAAAGGTGATCATGATGCATAATGAAGGAAAGCTAGATCATCATGATGTGGTGGAGGGGCACCCTGATACACTTTGATCCAATTTTGGGTTATATTGTGAAACTTTGGTTTTTTCTTTGTTTTGGTTTGATTGATGTAAATAAGGTCATTTGAGACCATCCTAAGTGGTTTAGGACCATTTTTTGTCATTAGGTGAAATTTAGGCAAATATTGTAAAAGTTGCTAAAAAGTTGTCAATGTTGTAATGACAACATTGAAAATTTGTTAACCAATTAGTTGTGGGTCAGTTGGGGGCCTCAAAATTATTGTAGAAGAATAAATATTCCTTGAAAAAATTAAATCCAAGGTTGGTTGAATTTGGAATGAAGAAAACCTCAAGTTTGCACATTTTAAACTCCATTTTCTTGCAAAATCTTATTTTTCTTTCACATTGTACGGCTTTGTACTCGCTGGTACAAACCATAAGTTGATTGTAAAAGTTACAGGGATTCATCACCTTTGAAATTATTTTTGTTTGACTCAAATCCATTGAGTTTTGAGGAGGATATGAGCATTTTCTGTGAAAACTACTCTATACCCCGCCTAAGGTTTCAAACTTGTGAAAAATTGCAATAAATCGAGATACGAGCATGGGGAAATGCTGAAAAATTGTGGAATTTTTTTTTGACCTCATCTACATCCTTGCAAGGTTTGGGTTAATTTCTTGCACGTGGGTGGAAGTTCTTCCTGATAGTTTTCTTCTTTGTATGGTGAAACAATCATCACACACCCCTCCAACCTAGGGTTTGATAAATCCATGCATTGTTTGATGTTGTCTGGGTATAAAGCATTATTCCATGTTATTTGGAGCCACTGTAGACTAAAGGTGTCATCGAATCAGTTTTTCTTATGTTGGCTGAGTAATATTGCGTCATTTATGCATTGTGTCAATAAACCATAATGTTGATTTGTGCCTTGGAACGTTGCATCATGGAAGTCTAAATCCAAAAAGGGTTCAGAATCATTGTGATATGTTTTTAATAACCTAAGACAACCCAAGGTATGTGCTCATGTTGTTCCATCCTTTGTCTGTGCTATTGTCCATGTGATTATGTCACCAAAGTTGACAAGAGCACCAAATGCCAAGTGACTGTTTGGAGAGATTGGTTGGTTGAAGAATGTTTGGGAGTTTTCAAAGGTATTGGAGGGTATTGAAACATTACTGCCCCCACTATTCATGTTGTTCTACCCTTGCTAGTGTTCTTTTCCTTCCTTGGATTCCCACTAGGCTAGGTTGTCAATGGTGGCAAGGTGTACTAAGATGTCTTGTGCATTACTTTCCAATGAAGCCCTTGAAGAAGTTTGTTGAAACAATCATATTGTGTTAGGATCTTTTGTAGCCCTACATCATGATGTGTATGAAGGGTGACTGAGATTATGTAAAGAGACAGATCATGATGTTAGTGACTCTAAAACTCATCCAAGATTAGAGTAGATTTTTGAAAGCCAAACACAAAAAACCTAAGAGTAGATAAGCTTGGAAATGATGGATTCCCTTTTATTGGTTTAGACTTATATATAGTGGGGCATATCAATTGGAAAGGTGAGTTCACAGCCTTCTGATGCAAACTTTAGCCTCAAGTTGAAGCATACTAAATGAGGAAGGGTTGATCAAGTTTTAATGTTAAATAATGATGATGGAATGAGTTCTAGGGTTTATAAAAGAGAAAGAAAATATGTCTTTGTACAATAGAAGGAATTGTTTCAGATTTTGTCATAAATCCACATGTTTTTCCTTCAAGACAACTTTAAATGTAAACCATAAACCATTACAATGAACTTTAAATGTAATATACACATTTGCATATATTAATTTCTCATAATTTTTATATTTCAAAAATACACTAATACAATAACAAATATTACAATAGTGATGGAAGAACATCTTGAAAATCATCCCATTTCTCAGTACTTGTAGCAATACATGCAGGGAAATAATCCTCCCATTTGCAGCCCAGATCATGGAATATCTTGTATAAGAAGAAACAAAAGGAGTTGTTGCCTAGTTTGTTTTTCCAATCCACCTCAGGTGGCCCAATTATTTAAATTCCAAAATTCTTGAAAACATGTACATCCCATGCTCCCTTGGAAACACATGGGTAGTAGCCTCATCGTGCTTGTGTACTTTCACTAGAATTTGGTCCACAAAAAATCTGCAAAAGCCTAACAATTTCAGACATGAAGTCACATAAAAATAATTAAAAGACCAATAATTGAATAATGTCAGACATACACCTTCTGACTAGATCTAATATCACCTTCATGCATGCTATAAGTAGATTGATTGAATGTCCTACAATGGTGATGTGGCCCATCTTTAACTACTTTCTCATCTCTCGATGATCCTACGTATAAATGTCATGAATATATAAACATAATTAACATAAAACATATATCATATAAGAATCCAACAAATCTATGAAATGGAAAAGAAGAGAAGATTGAAAACTAAAAAATGCACCAACAACAGATGTTTCTCATACCACTAAACACTTGCACCAGCAACTGATGTTGTTCTTTTCTTAAGTTGATAATCTTTAATGAAGCCTTTCCCTTTTTTCTCCTTCACTAGTTTTGCATATCTCTTCACTAAAGAAAGTATATAATTAATAAGTGGGTGAAAATATAGTCACAAATGCATCAATGACAGTCCTAAATGCATATGACATCAAACACCAATAGAGAAACAAACTTAAAGGTAGTCAATAGAGAGCAACATTTAATGTCATTTTTCCAATTAACAATAATGCAATTTTGTAAACCCTTCTACAATCAAACTTAAACGCTTGAAAGAACACAATGATCAATAACATGAATTTACAAATTCAATGTGCATACTTACAAATAAATCTAGGGAACCATCCAGGTCTACTCTACTCTTTATTGTGTCAAGTATTGCCTTGTGGTCAAACTCACACACTTTCCACAAGTTCTTGTTTGCAGGTCTACCCTTATATTCTATCAAATGAACATTGGTTGCGATGACAAGGTTCGAGTAGTAAAGAATATTCAAATGTGTGTCAAAGTCCTCAAACAACCAAATTGCAACATTCTTAATTGGGTAACTTCTAATCCATGTTCCAATAACAACCACCGAACCTGTAGGATATTCATGTTTTCTCCATCTATAACTGGGGCCTCCAATTTCATTTTGGCTTTGATACAATGACATAGGTAATAATTTGTTCCCTCTTCATTTTCTTCATCTACAATCATCACATAAACATGTCGTGCATTGATATGTTCATCTTGTTAGATGTATTTAATGAACATCAAAATAAAACAATAAAGTAAGATATATTACCTGGTTCTAGTAGGTTTGATACATGATCAAAGTCAACGAATGATTTCATCTTCGTGATTTGTAGAGCCATCAAGAGCTAACAAGTGTCAAGTGGGGTTAGACTTCTTATAGAATTCGTCAATCCACTCTTTTGAGTTGCAATCATTCCATGCTTGAAGTGTACATGCAGAACAAAAGCATGCCATCTTCCGCGTATGGATAGTCCATGTACCTGCATTAGAGCTTCGAAAAGAGTGTAGCTCACTCAATCCTATTAGTGTACAATAATCCTCATATTTTGAAATGTTAGTATATCTACTAAATGAAAAAATATATGAACTAAAGAATTACCTTCACTACCTAGACCCATTGCATGATTGCACCACTCGACAATTGATCTTGCATCTATCAACTTTACACTGTCTTTGTATTTGAACTCTTCTCATGCTAAGGTTCTTTTGATACATGCACCTACTCCATCATGCTCCCCATTTCCATGCCCGACCTTTGAGAAGTTTCACATATGGTGAACACCACCGATCTTATGCATCCGACTTAACCAGTAAAACATTTTTGAGTTCTTGAATTGCAATGTACAATTATTTGACCATATGATATGCTGACTGAATGATATTCCCCTACTAGCCGGATCAACATAGAACATCTAAAAGAAACCTTGCACAAACTCTATAGAATTTGTGTGATCATCACTGATGTAAAAGTGATACTCCCTCAATACGTTCCTATTATTTTATGTACTATCATTTGCATGAATGAATGCTATATGCACAAATATAGCAACCTGCGTGGAGTTGTAGTATTTTGATTGCACCTCGTTCTATGGTTGTAGTGTGTAGTTCTCCGCAAATTAAAAAACTAAAACGATGCTATGAAGTGGAAATGTGTCCTTTCATAACTTGAACTACAAGTCCAACCATCGAGCTCGATGAGTATGCCTTGCAAACTCATAGACCACATAATCACAGAAAATGCCCATAAACTAATACACTGGGATCTTATCATTGACCAATTCACACTTCTTTGCTTCTTTCCCATCTTTTAGACTATAGGCCACTGTCTTGTATTTTCCAAATTGCATAATTTCATTTCCAATTGTGTGTGTACCATCCATGTGTTTGAAAATTGGAAAATGTTGCATGCCACCACTATGATCACATGTGCCATCCAAACATGACTTCTTGTAAAAAATTTGACCATCCACTCTTTCACATAAAATGGAAGATAAGAATTCCCTTTAGGATTTAGGTGGAGGCCTTATGTTACATTCCTACAAAACATTATTAGTATGCATATCTACACATATACGATGATAAACATCATAATGGTTAGAAAACTCAATATGTACTCTATGTGTCAATGGGTTAAAATTTAGGTATTAGGTTACAAAATTAGATCAATAAGTATAAAACCCAAAGAATCTATAGAGCACAATGAAAGCTATAAATAAATAAAATTATTATACCAGCTGATTCGCAAAGCTTCCATGATTCACCTCCATAGCACCTTCTAACTTGCTGATTTTTGCCCTTAGATCGAGTGTGTGAGCAATCCTTGACTATGATAATGTCCTAAACAAGCTTTATAGGATTCAAACAATGACTATGCCTATGAATATGACAAATAACTATGCTAAGAAGTGCCTAAGACTTGATGAAATCGACTATGAGAAATATTAGAAATGCTACGACCTGTAAGTATGAGCGTGAGTAGTCGAAAATGTGAGCAAAATTGACATTTTATAGAAAATACAATTTTGGATAGACGGACAAGATTGAAAGTTGACAAAGCCTAAAATTAGTAGATGAGATTTCATGTGACAATCCCTAATCAGGGTTAGGGAAAAATCATTAAATGAACATGGTCAAGATGTCATTTGAGAAAATCTAATCGGCAGTCGAGAATAAATGTGATAATTATCTAAAAAGATAAAAAAATTAAAAAATCAAGAAGATAAAGACTGCTTGATTTGTAAGATTTGAAAAATCAAGAGATAAGAATTGAACTGAAAAGCAGACTTGAAAAATCGAGAATTTGCTCAATTACCTGATTTTTGGAAGAAGATTATCTTTTTGAATTAAATAAATTCAAAATATGGATTCCATGTGATAATTAAAGATAATTATTTAATTTAGAGGATTATGACCAATAATTAAATAAATTAATAAATTTATTTAATTATGAGAATTAGTGACATTAAATAAATAAATAAAATTCATTTATTTAATAATCAGGAAGAATAAATGAATAAAGACAATTAAATAAATTTGTGGGAAGATTTAGACGATTAAAGACATATTGAATAAATAAATATAATTTATTTATTTAATAATCATGAAGAATAAAAGAGATATGAATTAATTAAACAATTATAATGTATTATTTAATTAATAGTCGAATGTGGACCAAGGACATAATTAAATGTCATAATTATGCTAGGACGAAAGTTGTAAAATAGAGCTTGCAAGCCTAGGTCATTTTTAAGTGTCTACATTTTTCCCCTCTGTCATAATGTAGCATGTCACATTGTGACAAAGAAAATACGTTAAAGTCATGCCCCAATGAAGGTATAGAGTATCGATGCCCCCTCGGGAAATTTTTCAAATTTTGGGCCGGTGACAGAAAAATTTGGAAGGTGTCCCGATAAGTCAACTTAATGACCAGAAAGGCAATGGTGCATACGATTTCAGGTTCTGACATGTTTAGAGCAGCCAAAAGGGTGGTCAAAGTTGGTCAAAAGGGCCTCCAGTAATAACCTAGTTGACAAATGGCATTTTGACTTTATAAATAGGTTGACAAAGGGGTAAAAGTCAATTCATTTTCACTATTCACCTTAGCAATTTCGAGAGCTCAGAGCAAGGATGACTATGGCGAGGATGGTGATTCCAGTCACATAGTATCGCGGGGAGATCGTGCAGACGTTCAAGTGGCCAGAGGGTTCAGAGCCTGCGGTATGTACCCCTATCTCACTTTATCATTTTATCACTTTTCGTGTAAAATGTAGGGTTTTAGGGTCAACGACAGATGTGCTGCGACACATATGTGTGTGCGTAAGTCGCATCTGCTATTGCGTTCAATGCATTTGATTTGTCACTACGCAAGTGCATCGGATAATTAGGCTAGGAAAAGGATGGGTGACGCATTTGTTAAAAATTGTGTCGCATTCGTAATATCGTGCCACATTCGATAGCTATCACACCGCATATGTCATTTTGTGACGCATTCGTGAGTGTGAGCAACACATTCGAATGAAGTGACGCATGTGCAATAGAGCATAACACAAATGCTCTGATGAGACACAATTGAGGGATGGAACAACGCAATTGATGTGTCGCGACGCAAGTGAAGCAAGAAATGACACAAACGCTTTTTCGTGACGCAAATGAAGTCAACGCGACTCATTTTACTTTGACTTTGACTAAGGTTGATTCTGATGGGTTTCAAATTTTAAATGCTTTTTAGTTATAATGATGATAATGACGATTGTCCATAAGGTGTTGATGCATTGTTTAATCATGTGCAGAGACAGCTAGCGCCTATCTATACACGAGAGCAGGCCATCGACATTTTGGTTCCAAGATTAGCTAAGTTCATGAGAGTGACGACAGTTGATGCAACTTAGTTTGTATTATGTTGCCTATATGCCCATTATTCGAGCAAATAGGGGACTATTGACTACATTGTGCGAGAGATGGCACTCCGAGACATGCTCATTCCATTTGCCAACAGAAGAGGCTACCATGATGTTGGAAGATGTCTAAAATATTCTCCGCTTTCCGATTCGAGGAGAGAGGATCGTCTATGACCCTCAGTATGGCTATCAGACCTTCATGACCTCCTATCACGACCAAGGTGCAAGACTCAGCATCGAGAGATACGAGATTCATTGGGAGTTTATGGCAGAGCATTATGCCCGGTTTGATGCACTGCTAGCAACATTGATCGACAGGATACCGATTCTTGATCGTCGCGGACACGGGTTTCCCATTGGTTGGGGTGATGTGCTAGTGGGCATGAGGTGAGACAAGAAAATTTATGCCGTGGGGGCCTATTTGTTAGGCATGCTTTACCATTAGCTTCACGAGGTGGCCTATAGGAGGGCACAGAGCATTGGGTGTGGCACGACACTGCTGATGATATGGGCTTGGGAGTATGTGGAAATATTCTGACCTCCTATCCAGAGACCACAACTAGTTGAGGGTATGCCATATGCACATTACTATGTTGGTGCTCTACAACAAACGAGGGTTGGAGAGACAAGTTGGTGGCACCATTGTATTGATACCATGATTTCATTCATCTAGAGGCCCTACAGAGACTTCCAGTAGTGGGATGACGAGGGTGACCACCTTAGTTTCTGCCGGCAGTATCATTATCCAATTGGGAGGACAGTGTAGAGTCAGCTCATCATAGAGATGTATCTGCCACAATGTGTCCTAAGACAATTTGGAGAGCAGTAGGGTGTACCCGTAGGCACAACTGAGTATACCAGATCCTTGATGGAGGGAGCCTAGGGTCTACCTATTCCTATACCATTTGTCAAGCAATAGATTGATGGTCTAGTGGCACAGCAGTGGGGGTGGAGGGGTGGGATCGCAGATCCAGGGATGACTAGGGATGATGACTTGTGGTGGCAGGCGCGTCGACCATTGTCGTTGACAGATCCAGATGGGCCAGCACTGATTAACAGGAGATCGATGATACCTCGTGTGCCACGAGCTAGATGAGGGGGCAGAGATGGCGAAAAAGGCATAGGCAGAGATGGTGACAGAGGCAGAGGCAAAGATGGCGACAGAGGTAGAGGTAGAGGCAGAGATGGAGGTAGGGACAGAGGCATGGGTGGAGATGATAGGGATGAAAAATGGGATGGCCGGAGATGGAGGAGAGATGGCGAGAGGTAGGGTAGGAGGGTGAGACAATGTGCAGCGAGAGGGGCATTGGATGCCATCCCAGAGGTAGGCAAGGAGGAGGAGAGAGAGGAGTAGGAGGGGCCTAGGTAGGAGCAGGAGGATATAGGTCACGAGCACATGGCCGAGGAGGCCAGGCAGGATCAGGAGGTCGAGGAGGAGGAGAGACAGGAGCATGAGGAGGAGAGGCGGGAGGAGCAAGAGATTGGAGAGGAGGCGGTTCAACAAGAGGCCGAGATGGAGGTTGATATGCCCCAGGATGAGGGAGTCAACGAAGAGGAGGAGGATGATGATGGCAGAGATGATGATGATGTTATGGATGAGGCCGAGAGGCTCTTGAGATGGAGGATGGTGGAGGGAGATGAGGAGATACCATCCAACTCAGCGTTGCCCCATGATTCCACGACAGACTAGAGGATGACAGACTTACAGAGGAGATTGGATGAGAGTGTCGCACAGATTAGAGCACTGTAGTCAGAGTTAGGGGTGGCTCAAGTAGAGCGGGATCAAGTAGTGATCCGCCAGTAGGAGGTAGTGCAGTGGTGTACAGAGTTTACACGACTGTGTATAGGACCATCGACAAAGTTGGCACGGGAGTTTGGCAGGGTTAGTGTACAACTTGGGCAATACAAGCAGTTATATGAGTAGGTCATACCAGTTGAGATGAGAGATCCCACCCTGACTAGGACACAGACGAGGATAGGCGGCAACAGTAGGTCAGGGAGTGGTAGTGGCAGTGGCAGTCGGAGCAGTGTAGAGGGCTCGACCTCTTCAGGGCATACTTCGAGTCACAGGTCCCATCATAGACACTCCTCCAATAAGAGGTCAAGACACTCACATGGGTCATCAGGTTTAGGCCATAGATCAGTACCTGGTCCACCTCCAGTGACAGATCCTTCAGCTTCACAGAGTCAGGTCGTAGTGTCATCACAGATGCATGTTACCGTGGAGATGATGCCATCAGTGTCAATTCCATTGGTTTCACAGACAGAGGTTGCTATAGGTCCACCTGTTACCTCAGTGCCAGGCACAGTTCCTCAGTCACCACACTCTTCGCCACAAGGGGATGATGAGAGCATTTCCTAGGGGCATGTTTACTGTATTTGGCTTCATGTTTCAGACTTTATGTTATGACACGTTATGTATTGATTATCGAGCCTGCAAGCTCTATTTTTGGGATATCTTTTGACTCTATCCTGTGACATTGATTTTTGAGATGATGCTATATATATGATGTAGTTTTGATGTGGCCTACATGTGTGTTATGTGATGTTATTTTATTTATGAATTATGATGTATGTAATGTGGTGCCTATGTGGGTTTATGCATTTATGTTGGATGATGGTTTTATTTATATGTCTTGTCATGTATGTCCTATGATGGTTACTTATGATGTGATGCCTTGATAATGCAATGTTTATTTATATATCATGCTGATGTTATGCCATGGATGATGATGATATGCATAATGCATTTTTTTTAATGGATGCCATTTTTTATGATTATACTAATGCATGACTATGTAAAATGCGATATGTAGTGCAATGTTTATGATTTTATGATGATGTTAATGATGATGTGTGGACCTAATGCAATGTCTATATGATTATGTATGCACTTATGTTTTTGTATGTCATAGGTTATAATCATGAGATGGACGAGAGAAGATGACCAAACAGAAGGAGATGCATGTTAGTTCCTAGACCAAATCCTTCAAAACCTTACCATAGTACTTTAATATTTATTGCTCTTAATCATCATTGGGAAGAGTATTGTAATGGCCAACAAACACCATGATATGACATAGATCAAGGTGTACAAGGCATACAATCACATGAGACAAGACAAACCACAAACATAAAAAGACAAGAAGGACAAGTCATGCAACGTCGTTGCTTCTCTAAATCTTGTTTCCAGGACATCCTCGAGAAACTAGCAACATGATTGTCAAAAGAACATAAAATTAAAAGCCATTATCATGATACGTGATTATTTTTCTAAATCCTTTAGTTAGGACATCGTTGATAAACTAGTAGCATGAGTGTCAAAAGACAAGACAAACGTCATGATACGTCATTGCTTCTCTAACTCTCATTGTTAGAATCTCGCTAAAAAACTAGTAACATGATAAAAAGCCACATACAAGTGCCAAGTGTTTTCCAAGTGTGTCTAGATGCCAAGTGTTTTAATGTCGAGATGTCAGGTGTTAAGGTTTGACAATGCCAAGATGGTGAGTGCCAAAAATTGCCAAATTCAGGAAGGACACATCTTGAATAATGTTGATGTCAAGAGGATTGATCCCTAAATGTCAAAAGGGGTCCCTCAAAATGCCAGCTGACAGTGATGATGCCTAGGAAGGACACATCCTAAGGCATAAATGATAGAGTTTTTCTTCAGAAGGACACATCTGAAGGATATTGATGTCGAGAAGAGAGATCCATGAATGCCAAGAGGA
Organism: Sequoia sempervirens; assembly: GCA_007258455.2. Taxonomy (NCBI): domain Eukaryota; kingdom Viridiplantae; phylum Streptophyta; class Pinopsida; order Cupressales; family Cupressaceae; genus Sequoia; species Sequoia sempervirens. The sequence goes on from VDFB02256132.1 coordinate 188,320,230, forward strand.
TCCCTCTAAAATTTTGGATGATAGTGACGATGCCTAGGAATGACACATCCTAAGGCATAAATGATAGAGGCTATTCTTCAGAAGGACACATCTGAAAGATAACCAAGAGTTGTCAGTTTGATTGGTTATGATAATGTAACTTGTTTTGACAAAATTTGATTGAATTTGACTGAATTGACTTGTGTCGACTATATATCGATATTGACATGCTGATGTAATTATCACGTTGAGTAAATGGTTGCCAAAATTTGGCTGTAGTAATTGGCATATTTTGAGATGACTTGTTTGACTTGAAGACATTTTTTGTCGTGCGTGCCAGTGTAGTACCATGAACCCTAATGGACTGACCTAGTGCAGCCTTGGGGGCTCATCGACATATGGCCTTGCCTACGTCATGCACTTAGAGACCTCGTAGTTCGACATGACCAATGACTTTGTCTTGATGACCAAAGATTGAATCATGATTTTATTTTGACAAACCTAAAAAGACTAACCTAATGTCTCAGGGACTCAAAGATTCCCTTTAGATTCCAAAAGCTGACACTTTCAATTTGAATTTTGATCATTAAAATGCTACCCAAAAAATATTTTAAAATGGGTCCTAGCCCATAAAGAGGACCCATTCGCTCATGGGGGAATCGTTCTTGGCTTATAACTTTAGGACACTCATATTCCAAGGTGATTTAATTATTGATTGCATTTATTTAGTGTTGGTTCCCCTTTTGGATAACGGGAAGAATAATGATTTGGAATGCATAATTTGGAAAATTAGAAGATTAATTAAGTCCAATAAATTAAGGGACCCAAACATAGTGTGAAATCGTAAAGCTATACAATTTCCTACACGACACCTATATATACAAGGTCTATCTTATACCCTATTCATCTTGTATGGATTATACCATTATTGCCATATAGTAATTTCATTGCTTCTCTCTTGTGTGGAAGGGTTTTAGAGTTGCAAAGTGTTTTTTCATGTATGAGTTCTTTATGACATGACATTAACAAGTTTGCTAGATTATTCACAAAATTCAATAAATATTTATTTACAAAACTAAGGATAATTAATTTGTTGGGGGGCCTCCACATTACTAATAAATTCAATGAGCTCTTTAACATGATTATGTTTGGCTTGTCCAACCCAAAGCCTCATGTTCCATAGTCAAATGTCAGGTCAAGATTTATAATAGATCTCTAGACATTTATGTCCTTTATAATAGTATTCTCAACACAAAAAATTAATTTGAGCATAATCAAATTGACAATACATGTAGACATTGAAAATTGTCCTTCAAACCCACCTTTTCATATCAATTCCTCCTTCTACTTGCATAATTAAATAATTTTAATTATTTAATTATCTTTTAAGGTCATATTTCTCTATTAATTAAATAATTCTTAATTAGTGCAGTAAAAATTTCTGGATTTGATTGTGTTTTAGTTTTTCACATCAACGTTTCGAATCATACTACATGATCCATCATCAGGATGAAAGAGAGCTGGAGGAAAAGAAATGGATTGTTGCAGACCAAAGCAAGCTAAAAAGAGAGAGAAGGGATACAAGGAAGAAGGCACACGGTTTGAGGTTAAGGGTAGATTAAAAAATAGAAAAGAAAAGGAGTAAAGGAGAAAATAAATAAGGAAAATGAACCCTAGATAGCACCTTGAAGAGGGAATGAAGAATGGAAGGAATTAAAACAAAGAAAGTTATAAAGGAAGCAAGATAAAGAAATAGAGAGTAAAAGAAAACTAGAATTTGAATAATCAGAAAGGTTCAGATTAAGATGAAACAACAAAAATAAGGAAGTAACAACAATGAAGAGAACCCAAAAATAAAAACAACAAGAACAAGGAAGCAACAACAATGAAGAGAACCCAAAAATAAATTGAGGAAAGAACCAATTTAAGACGAATAAAAAGAACCCAAAAAATTAAAAATTAAAAGAAAAAGAGAGGAAAATAATATATAATGACTAAAAGAGAATTATATAAATAAATTTATTATAATAAAAATTAAAAATTAATATTATAAATATTATATAATGTTTATTAATTAATATATAGTTTCTATTAAAATATAATAATAATAATAATAATAAATAAAATAAATAAGTAAATAGGAATAAAAATAAAATTAGAAAGTTAAAATTATAATTTAATGAATAAACAAAATAAAAAACAAAATTAGAAATTAAAAAAAGAAGAAGAAGAAATAAAGAAAAATAAATAAATAAATAAAAATGAGATAATAAAAAGATATAGGTATAAATCAAGGAAAATAACAAAATAAAATAAAGAAAGAAATAACATTAAAATTTAAGAGATAAACAAACCAAAATAAGATAAAAAGAAAAAATTAAAATAAAATAAAATAAACATAAAAATAAAATAATAATAAAAATAAGAATGATATGATAATAACATAAAATAACAAAAACAAATTAATAAAGAAGAAAATAACAAAATAAAATAAATAATTAAGAATAATAAATAAAAATAAAAGCTTTAAAAGAATAAATTAGAAATGAATAAAGAAATAAAGAAAAATGAGATAATAAAATGATAAAGGTAATAACAAAATAAAATAAAGAAAAACTAAAAATAATATTTTATTTTATTTTATTTAAATTATTTGTAAAGATGCTTGTAAAAATAATACAAAAGTTTATCTTCTAACATCTTTGTAAATTACTTTATTTATAATTCTTTAGTTATTTTATTTTATTTTATTTTAATTAATTTATTTATTTTTAATTTTTAATTTTTTATTTTTTTTTATTTTATTTTTTTATTTTTTAATTTTTTCATTAGAATAAACTTTTTATTTTTTTAAAGCTTTTATTTTTATTTATTATTTTATTTTGTTATTTTCTTTCATTATTCTTTATTATTTTGTTTTTGTTTTAATTGATAATAAGGAATAATACAAAGAGTGCTATGAGTGCAGCATTATGGAACCTGCAGCTTCATAACAGTTGTAGCAAAAACAACTACAACATCGAGAAAAGTGATAAAAGAAACCTCTAAAGCATGACACACAGGGTCCAAATTGCTACAACTGATACAAGCCATGACGGAGAATAGAAACAATAACAACAACATGATGGCAACCATCAGCACTAAGTGCAATAATGAGAGACAAAACAATATCTTCCAGACATCCACAAAATGACCTGAGCCAAGATCAGTTGCATTTGATATTCAAAAGTTCGTTCAGCTCCGCTTCTACAGGAAAGACTGTTGGGGATTGCTTTGTCTAGTAACTCTGATTGCCTTATTCATCTCCTTCTGAAGCTCCTCCAAGGCTCTTTTAAAAACTTCAGGTTCCTTTGTGTTGAATGAAGATCCTTCACTAAGCAAATCCCTGAACTTTTCCATAGACTTCGCCGCATGAAGAGAGACCTGCGAAGAAACAAATGCATATGTGAGTCTTCTTTCAAACTCAGTAAGCGCCCTCTTTACTCCCATAAACTTGTCATTGTTCCTCGCCTTCCAAATGTGCCATAAAACCTTATTAGTGAGTAAATTCCAGAACAACTTGCAATCAGAATTAACTTTGAGATTACAAAACAAAATATCATGCCAACTTCTTTTACCATCTTTATTCCAAATATTCAAGCCATGACAAAAGAGATTCCATATTTCAGTAGCATATAAACATTCAAAAAAAATGTGATTAATAGACTAGGCATTCTACATATGCTGCAAATATCCAGATCCATACAGTTAGCCTGCTTGGGTATTATTTTGTTTTTGTTATTTTATTTTATTATTATATCATTTTATTTTTATTTTATTTTTTTATTTATTTTATTTTGGTTTGTTTATCTCTTAAATTTTAATTTTAGTTTTTCTTTATTTTATTTTGTTATTACCTTTATCATTTTATTATCTCATTTTTCTTTATTTCTTTATTCATTTCTAATTTATTCTTTTAAAGCTTTTATTTTTATTTATTATTCTTAGTTATTTATTTTATTTTGTTATTTTCTTCTTTATTAATTTGTTTTTGTTATTTTATGTTATTATCATATCATTCTTATTTTTATTATTATTTTATTTTTATTTTTATTTTATTTTATTTTTAATTTTTCTTTTTATCTTATTTTGGTTTGTTTATCTCTTAAATTTTAATTTTATTTCTTTCTTTATTTTATTTTGTTATTTTCCTTGATTTATGCCTATATCTTTTTATTATCTCATTTTATTTTTCTTTATTTCTTCTTCTTCTTTTTTTAATTTCTAATTTTGTTTTTTATTTTGTTTATTCATTAAATTATAATTTTAACTTTCTAATTTTATTTTTATTCCTATTTACTTATTTATTTTATTTATTATTATTATTATTATATTTTAATAGAAACTATATATTAATTAATAAACATTATATAATATTTATAATATTAATTTTTAATTTTTATTATAATAAATTTCTTTATATAATTCTCTTTGTCATTATATATTATTTTCCTCTTTTTCTTTTAATTTTTAATTTTTTGGGTTCTTTTTATTCGTCTTAAATTGGTTCTTTCATCCTGATGGATCATGTAGTATGATTCAAAACGTTGATGTGAAAAACTAAAACACAATCAAATCCAGAAATTTTTACTGCACTACTTGATGGATTGTGGAAACTTGATATCTTTAATTCTTAATTATTTAATTAATTCATTTTTTCCTTTATTCTTCCCTTGGTTAATTAAATAAATTTTGTTTATTTAATTACGCCACTAATTAGCCTTTAATTATTGTCATTTTTCTACTATAATTAAATAATTATTTCAATTATTTAATTGCTTATTATCCTCTTCTTCTATAATTAAATAAATTTTATTTATTTAATTATTTACTAATTTGTCATTTTCATCCACTTTTGAATTAAATTTTTATTTAATTTAAAAGTCAACATGTTACATGTCTTTTATAATTAAATAATGCTTTTATTATTTAATTATTCACCTTACCTCCCAAATTAAATAATTTTATAATTATTTAACAACCTCTTTTCTGTGCCAACCTCATTATCCGTGCCATTCTTATCTTCTCTTGTCTCATTCATTTTCCACCCTTGATTGAATTATCTTATAATTCAATCTTGGCCATTAATCCTTATCATTGCCCTAATTTTGTCCTAACCCTATTTCATACTACAACTTTCAATCTTGGCCATTGATTAAGACATCTTATTGACATCCAATCTCAACCATCAATCCAAAGCAGACCTTGCCTATAAATCAACTTTCTCATAAGTCATTTGGGGGGTTTTGATTCTTCAAGTATCCTTATGTTGCCAAAATATTCTTGAATCATTCATCCATTTCTATCTATCATCATTCATATATCATCTCCATCTCAATGTTATGTTGTTGAATTGAGCAACCAACATATCAAATCAATCGACCAATTCATTCATCATTGCATCTATTTGAGGTATTGAAGATTTAGATCAGGTAATACATGTTATTGATTTATCATTTTTATTTTATCCAAATTTTTCATATACAATACCAATAAAATATCATCTATAAAATTAAAATTCTATAAAAATACTAAAATTTTGATTACTAAGTAATAAGATACTCAAAATTCTATAGACATAGAAGATCAATTTTTTACTGCCTTAAAAAAGACCTTTTATCTATACTCTTTAATATTTTCTAAGTGCTTACCAAGTGCCACTGACTTGATTTCCTTAACCCTTACTTATCAAGCATCAATTTGGTTGTTTTTATTGTGAAGTGGTAAATTAGGATTTTACATGTGGAATGAGAGAGAAAAGCCTTTTATCTGCACTCTTTAATGTTTTCTAAATGCTTACCAAGTTGACTTGATTTCCTTAACCCTTACTATGAAGCATCAACTTGGTTGTTTTTATTGTGAAGTGGTAAAATAGGATTTCTCATGTGGAATGAGAGAGAAAAGAATGAGTTTGGACCCCATAAAAAAGCTTCATGTCCTATCATGTTTGAAGGGGCTCTAGGAAAATTCACCGCTAGCAATTCATCACCGTGGAAAATTAATCATGTCGGTGAATTTTACTTGTGGTGAATTTGTCATGGCGGTGAATTTTCCCACAGTGAATTGTTGACGGTAAATTTTCCGTTGATGAATTGTTGACGGTGAATTTGCTGTATGCTGTTTGGAGAATAGAGGTGCACCATGCTAATGTCTTAAATGGCAATAAGGCTCATAATTTTCATATAAAACGATTAAACATGGTGGTAGCTACTCAAACTGAATTCATAAGGGCCCTAAGATAATTGCTAAACGAGAAACAAAATTGCTAAGTATGCTAAAACCAATTTTGTGCTTGAAATTTAGGCAAAGTCGATTGCTTTCACAGTAGGATTCCTTATTTCCACTACTACGTAAAGAACCTGCTTATTAAATATTCCCCCCCTTTACACAAGAATCTTCTTATCTCTGAATATTAAAACCTGCAAATGGGGTTCATATGATAACAGAGTCGAGAAGAATCCAATGACTTTCCCCTTATCTTATGTTATGAAACGTAAATAGCATGTATTTGTGATAGGAAACAATTCTTGCAATATCTCCGCCTTGTCATATCATATGTCAAAGGTGATGAATTTGCCAAAAACTTAAGAGCTAAGCTTTAGCAGTACTTTGTCTTTCTCAATATATTAAATTAATGAAGCCACACAACTTTTACAGCTATGACAGTGACTATGATCAATGCCGTAATCAGTCATAAGAGTGCCTCAAAATTGCATTAGGCAGCAGGCTCTACGTTTACTTTATTCGTAATCTTCTTCTTTTTGGGTATAAGGAACTTTATTCCGAGATCGTGAAAAAGAAAAGAAAAAGGTGGCGAGGATACAGCAAGGAGAGCATTATTGGGATGAAAGGGCTGATGTACCCATACCACCATCTTGAGTGCCTTAAAACTGTTGTTACAGTTTTTGGAGATACAGACATCTATTATATATTATGGAAGCTTGGAGAATCTGATTTTGGTGTTGCTGATATTGGTCTAGAGTAAATTGAAGGCATCATTCCAGAAGAAATTCGAGAAGGCTTTCTTTCTCTGTGCACATCAGTTTTCTAGAGGTTAGTAGAAGAAATTCTGGAGGGTTTTCCTTTTTGGGTGTGTGCTCCAATCGGCATTAATGGCTGCTTACATTGGGTCCATGATTTTTTATTCATTTCATGTGATTTGAGTTGTACATATGCTAATGATTATGTGGTGAGTACACCAGAAACTGTTTTCAATCTTGTGAATATGATGAGCACTGGTTACATACTGTTTTAATACAATTTTCCCTGAGAAAAACAAAAATGAGAATATGAGATACCAAAAGGTTGCACTGTTGCGTATGTGTTGCAGAGTATCTGAGATGGTTTTTTCCTCTCACAAGTTTCGTTCTTCCTGGTTGGTTTTATAGTGAAAAAATGAAAAGTTTCTGCTTTAGTACAGTAGTCAAAAGATATAGGAGATACCATGTTTCTGTGGGTATTGGAGTAACAGGCCAAGATGGTCAGTTCTTACCATGATTCTGTGCGTACTGGAGTAACAGGCCTAGATGGTGAATTAGGTATTCTGGTTTGGGAGAACGGTTATCCTCAATTAGTTAGGGTTTGGATTTGGTGTTGTACTAGGAAGGTAAAGTGTAAGTAACCTTGCTACCAGACCTGACAAGCAATATGGATCCGACCATTACATTGAATATTGCCAATGTATGACCTGTTTCTGCTTTTTTCCGTTGTTTTAGGAAATGAATAGGCCAGTCAAACCTACGATTTCCAATTCGTATTGCTGGCTGCTACGCTACTGAGGTTGGACATTTGCCCAAGTGTGGATTGAACCTCGAGAAGTTGTCATCTCATAAAAGCTTATATGCAGACTTTTACAGGTGATTTGGGTTTTGGGCTTTTGCTGGTAATCATCTTTATGTAGTTGAAAATATTCCATTTTTGAACTTAGGACCTACCATCGGCATTCCTGGGCATTCGATCACCGAGAAAGGGATCCTTCACGGATTAGTCTATACCAGACTGAGGATTGAACCCCCAACAGTTTTGCACCTAATTTAGAAACTTAGCAGAATATGTCTCCACATTTTTTGAATTTTGGGTTTTGGATTTGGTTTTATTTATTGTAGCTTAAAAGAATTATTTTTTGAAGAAAATTAGGTACGCTGCCAGGAATTTTGTTTGTGGACTCCTTTTTAATCCTATACTGAAGAGTTAGATGCATTAGTTTCCTTAACATATGTAAACAAGAAGATTCATTTTTCTTTTCCTGGGTAATTTAGAAAAGCCTTGAGAGATTACAATTGGTCTAGAATCCATTAATAGTTCTCGAAACTTTTGGTAGTATTGTACTTATATTTCTCGTTTTTGTTTTCATCACAGTAGTAAAGATAACTTGCTGAGATTTCTTGTTTTTGTTTTGATAACAAAGTAGTAAAGATAATTTGCTGATATTTCTTGTTTTTGTTTTGATCACAGAGTAGTAAAGATAAGTTGTTCTGTATGACGACAAGAAAGGTCATTGTGGAGGTTGTGGAGGCACGCAATTTACCACCAAAGGATGGAGAGGGGTCAATCAGTGCATATGTGATGGTCGATTTTGATGGGCAGTGCAAGCGTACAAAGACAATACCCAAGAAATTGAATCCTGCATGGAATGAAAAACTGGAGTTCACTGTAAATGATCCAAAAACAATGGTTGGGGAGGAATTGGAAGCAGAAGTATACAATGATAAGAAGACTACTATTGGACGCAACCCTTTCTTGGGAAGAGTGAAGTTGCTTGGAAGCCAATTTCCCAAGCAGGGTGAAGAAAAGTTGATTTTTTATCCTTTGCAGAACAAGTCTGTGTTTAGTACGGTCAAGGGAACTCTAGGGCTTAAAATCTGTTACTTCGATGAACCTATTAAGCCTCCAGATCCTCCATCAGCAGAGCAGCCACCTGCCGAAGCTCCACCCACCGAAGCCCCACCAGCTGAAGCCCCTCCACCTGCTGAAGCCCCCCCTGCAGATGCTCCAGCTCCCCCTGCAGATGCTCCAGCGCCTCCTGCAGAAGCCCCCCCTGTAGCGGCTCCTCCTGCAGATGCTCCACCAGCAGCAGCTCCTCCTGCAGATGCACCCCCTGCAGAGGCTCCTCCCGCAGAGCAACCCCCTGCAGAGGCCCCAGCTGCTGCTGCAGCACCTGTAGAAGCCCCTCCTGCTGAGGCCCCACCAGCTGAAGCTCCTCCAGCTGAAACTCCTCCACCTCCTGCAGAAGCACCCTCACCTCCAGAAAATAAGCCGGCAGAAGAAGTCAAGCCTCCCGAAGAAGAGGCCCCAACAAAAGAAAAGACAATACATCATTATGAGAGACCACCCATGTCCCCACTGCCATCCTCTGCAGAATATTTCACAAAGGATATTCCTTTTGGAGGAAACGATGAGAGATCAACATATGATTTGGTTGAGAAAATGCCTTATCTTTTTGTTAGAATTGTGAAAGCAAGAGCTCTTCCATCCAGAGATTCTACAGGTGAATTTTTTGTTCCCTAGTAATGTAGGAAAAAGTATAGTCTATTGAAAGCATAATTTAGGGAGCAAGGATAGTGTCTGGATTGGCCAGAGATTTATTTCCAGAAGGCATACAATTGGTTTCTATTTAGAATGTCAGACAATGCATTAACATTGTGGCTTGGGTTGGAAAAATTTGTGTCAATTGAAATTTCCATGCTAGGGCATCTATTGCTGGTGATTTTGTGTTCAAACCAACATCTGCAGTTCATATTAATAATTATCTGCAGTTCATATTAATAATTCTAGGCAATTCCTGCAGATTATATCGGAAGTTCCCACATTCAAGTATTTTAGGGGTATGGTGCTATGCTCATTTGATTTTTCCGTAGTGAAGCACCAATTTAGTGATTGGTTAATTAATAATTGGTAAACGGATACATATTAAACAAAAGCCAGGGCCAAGGAAAGAAAGTTTGTTCTAGTTGGTGCCTGCTATTCCTTTTCTTTGCCCAAAATATTAACCACAAGACTTAATAAATGAGCAAGGAAATAAGTTTGCTGTTTATTGAAAATGTTACTTGCAGGTTTCAAAAATCTTCATTGCCAGGGAGTATAGTTTGATAATCCTATTTTGTTTTTTGAATAAAAATTGTTTGTTGCAGGGAATGCAGGAGATCCATTTGTGAAAATTAAAGCTGGAGGTGAAATTGTTCGAACTCGGAAGACACAAAATAATTCAAATCCAGAGTGGAATCAAATATTTGCCTTTGGCAAAGGCACTCTTCAAGCAGCTCCAACTTTGGAGATTTCTGTATGGGACGAAAACACTGGTACAAAGGATGATTTCCTTGGAGGAGTCTGCTTTGATCTTGCAGAAGTTCCAACAAGGGTCCCTCCAGATAGCCCTTTGGCACCTCAGTGGTATAGATTGGAAGGTGATGGTAGAGTCAGAGGAGATATTATGCTTGCAGTTTGGATGGGAACACAGGCAGATGAAACATTCACAGAGGCTTGGCAGTCTGATACAGGAGGTGTGATTAATTCAAGGTCAAAAGTTTATCTTTCTCCAAAATTGTGGTATCTAAGGGTTAATGTGATTGAAGCTCAGGACTTGGAGTTTCCAGAAAAAGTAAAGTCTCCCGAGCTCAAGGTGAGGGTGCAGTTAGGTATGCAGGTTTTGAGAACCAGAACCTCCAATAATAGAACTTCCAGCCCAGTTTGGAATGAGGATTTGATGTTTGTTGCTGCTGAGCCCTTTGAAGAACCACTAATGTTGTTGATTGAAGATCGACCTAATACTGGAAACAATAAGGATGCCACAGCTCTAGGTCAAGTTCTAGTCGGTCTAACAATGATTGAAAGAAGAGTGGATGACCGTGTGGTAAGTTCTAGGTGGTTCAATTTAGATAAATCAAACGGAGAACAAAATGGCAAGTATCATGGAAGACTTCATCTACGCTTGTGTTTTGATGGGGGTTATCACGTGATGGATGAAGCTGCTCACTCCAGTAGTGATCTAAGACCAACTGCTAAACAATTGTGGAAACCAGCTTTAGGTATCTTGGAATTGGGAATTTTGGGAGCCAAAAATATGTTACCAATGAAAACAAAAGGAGGAAGGACTACAACAGATGCATATTGTGTGGCAAAGTATGGACAGAAATGGATTAGAACAAGAACAATTACTGATAGCTTTAACCCAAGGTGGAATGAACAGTACACATGGGAAGTTTATGATCCTTGCACTGTTCTAACCATAGGAGTCTTTGATAACATGCACATTTACATGAACAGCCATGATCAGAAGTCATCTGACCTCAAGGATGTTCGCATTGGGAAAGTTCGGGTTCGCATTTCTACACTTGAAAGCAATAGAATTTACACTAACTCTTACCCATTGCTGGTTCTTCTGCCTTCTGGTGTGAAAAAACTGGGAGATATTGAACTTGCAGTAAGATTTTCCTGTCCTTCATTGCTTGATGTGGTTCAGGCCTACAATAATCCATTGCTTCCAAAGATGCATTATCTACATCCCTTGGGCCTAAGCCAACAGGATATGTTAAGAAACATAGCAATGAAGATTGTTGCAATGCGTTTGTCTCGTGCTGAACCACCTTTGAGGCACGAGGTGGTGCAATATATGCTGGACACAGACTCTAATATGTGGAGCATGAGGAGAAGTAAGGCTAATTGGTTCAGAATTATGAATGTTATATCTGGTGTTATATCTGTTGTCAAATGGATTGACGATATATGCCAGTGGAAGAATCCAATCACCACAGTACTGGTGCACTTCCTTTTCCTTATCCTTGTCTGGTATCCAGAACTAATTGTGCCAACGGTTTTCTTCTATGTCTTTGTCATAGGTGCATGGTACTATAGGTTTCGGCCTAGAATGCCACCACACATGGATACCCGAATTTCACATGCAGACACAGTTGATCCAGATGATCTTGATGAAGAATTTGACCCAATACAGAGCTCTAAGACTTCTGAAATTGTTAGGATGAGATATGATAGACTGAGAAACTTGGCTGCAAGGATACAGACAGTGTTGGGTGATTTTGCTTCACAAGGAGAGAGAATTCAAGCCCTTCTAAGTTGGAGAGATCCTCGTTCTACTGGAATTTTTATTGCTACATGTTTCATGATCTCAATGATCTTGTATATTGTCCATATCAAAATGATTTTGATAAGCCTTGCTTTCTACTTCCTTCGCCACCCAAGATTCAGAGAGCCAATGCCTGCTTCACTCCTCAATTTCTTTAGGCGTTTGCCTGCCTTGTCAGACTGCATCATGTAGATCATCCAAGTTGGTTAAGCTTTGTCTTGCCATGGATAAACAACATATGATACATTTATTATACATCTTTTCGTTTAATGTCTCTCTTGATTACCCAAATCCAACAAGTATTGTGTACTAGTACAGCTTCAGAGCATTACTATATTTTTTTATTATCTCCCAGTTAAATGTTTTCTCGTCTTGACATGTTGATGTATAGCATTCATCAAATAGATGAATCCAGTCCTTGTAAGACATGATCATGTAAAGCATCCAAGATGGCTAAGCATAATCCTGCCATGGATAAGCACCATATGATACATCTTTTCATTTATTGCTTGTCTTGTTTACCCAGATCCAACAGGTGTTTTGTACTAGTACAGCATCAGGGCATATTTTTTTTTTGTTGTCTCTCAGTTAAACCTTATCTAATTTGGAAATGTTGATGTGTAGCATTAATCAAATGGATGAATCCATTCATTCTCCCTGGCACTAATTCAATTTTTCACCTCCTCCAAAGGCACTTGCCCTGTTATCAGATGTGCAGTGGCCTAACTAAATCCTATTGATTCAGATTGATAATGGTTGCAGTGGAGAGGACTGAGAGGTGAAAATGGTAGATCTTTTCCTGGAAAGCTTCTCAACCCAGAAGAAAGAATTATACAGAAAGAACAATGTTCCAGCTCAGGTGTCATGGAACTTTATAAGGTCATGTTCATTAATATATAATTAGGATTCATGCAATTTATCAATCTCTATAAAACTGCAAATTGATGTGGGAGTGGTCTAGATGCAAAATGCATGACAGATCCAACAGTTAGAGGGAAGTTATATTATGGATATATTTGTATTAGCGAAAACCCAAATTCAAATCTTCTCTATGGGAGTTTCATGTGAAATATGTTAAACTTCAGTCACTACCAACACAGTTGGCAGGCCTACAATTTTTTTAAAATCAGAAAATGAGAGAACATATGGCTCATTTTATAGTATAATGGTGAATGCTAAATGGTAATGTACCACAGGAGTAATATTTGTTACTTAAGTTTGCGTATGGTTTATTATCTAGTATATCATACCAGAACTGGAATTCGATTTCCAACCTTGCATGTCTCAACTTATATTTGTATGAAGTTTACTACTAATGCTTGATATGACGCCTGGAATTTGACAACCAACTATACATGTCAAATAGAGGTACTGTCTGGTTAGATCTTGAAGTTGGTATGAGTGTTCCACAGTCCTTGTAAGCTTTTGGATTCAACTGTGTATGTTTTTCAATCTACAATAGATTGAAAAACATAAACGGTTGAATCCAAAAGCTTGCAACACAACAGATCTTGAAGGTCAGTACCAAATTATATGTTGTCAATATTTTATATTATAGTTTAAGTTTTAGGGAATTGTTTACTTCATTGTATATTCTCATCATTCTAAACTTCCTGTGTTCTCAAGTTTTAGCTAGCAATCGGAGATTTGTCAAAGATATATAATTTATAAAATAAGATTAGAATTTATTTAACAGATATATAAGACATTTGTAATGGTGAAAAATAGATATTTATGTTATTTTTTATTTAATTCTAGGCTTATTACGAGGAGAGTATGTGTCAAATTGATAAATGATCTAGTTTTATATAAAGCGGGATCTTTTGTCTTATGCCACCTACTTATCCATTATACACATTCTTATTTTCTTATCTCCTATTTCATTTATGTATTCATACATTCACTACACTTATGCATGTACAAATTCTCATATATTTGTTTTGATTTGTCACCTTATTATGCCTATAGTTGAACCTATATTCATGGACTTGCCCTTTTCCAATTCAAATTTTAAATTTAAATTTCTATCAATTTATTTTCCTCCAAGAGCTAACTAAATACAAATATACTCGCTTAATTACTATGTCTTGATAATTATAGACATTCCATGCATTATTTTACAAATTATAATTCACAAGTCTTCTTTCATTTTGGGGTATTTTAGGAGTTGTGGGCCACCTATTTGAGTTGCAAACAATAAACCCAAAATTCAAATAGCAAAGCGCACTCATGATTAGAGTAATAATGGAAGCAAATAAAAACAATGTAAAACAATTGACACAAGCATTAAACCTCCATTATAGTGGCATGGAGGTGCTCCAATATAATGGTATGTGGATGCTCATGTGCTAGAATGTTACTCAAATGGATAGCATAAGGTTAGCGTTTTAATAGGTGATAGTTGGGCAGCTAACAATAGCATGCAATTGGTTGATGAAATGAGGAAGGCAAACCTCTCTTAAATAGATTTCTCAAGTGAAAAATCGAGGGATAAGATGTAAAGGGAAAATGGAAGGCTAAGATGTGATTGCATGGATGGGATTCATAACCAATTGACAAGTGTCAAAGGAGGATGAAAGACTCTTGATCAATAGAGGAGATATGATCAAACTGTGAGATAGACTAAGAGGAGAGCAAGTGTAAGAAGATGTGATAATGAGGTGGAAAGCCAAGCATGCTTCCACATGTATGAGTAAAGATGTGGCATGTGTGGGGAGCATCCTCACATTTGAGCAAGAAAGTGGAAGGTGAACCAAGATTAAGGCATGAAGTTGAGGGCTAGGATTCCTCCAAGTTACCATGCTCACATATGTGTGAGCAAGGAATGAGATGATTAAGCATGCTCACACATGTGGGAGCATGGAGTTGAAAGAGGACATATATAAGACGTTGAACAATTAAGATCTTGATACATGGCTTAGAGTTGGAGGACTAAGATCAAAGGACAAAGTCCTTTGTCCACAATTAATTATGTGGATTTAAATATTAGAAGAAATGTTAAAAGGAGATTAATTGGCCTAATCAATTAACTAATCATGGATATTCACTTATTTAGTTGGAGGAATTAAGAGGCAATTTTAATTCATTAATTTCATTTAATTAATTAACCTTAGAGGAATAAACAAGAATTAATTGATGATGAAGGAAGAAGATAATTAATTAAATAATATCTTATTTAATTAATTTTATGATAACTTAGTTTGAAAATTTGAAAACAAATTTGGGGTGTCTATAGGAGCAATTAAAGACACATTTTGATTCGATGCTTTAAAAAGAGTAAGATATCTACATATGTAATTCTAGGATCCTTATTCTCTGTCTCCAAGCTTTTGTATATTTTTTGGGGGATTGATCTAGTAGAACTTTTCTATTTGCCATATAACAAAATAATTTACAAAATATTTATCACCAATCATCAAAAACCTTGAAGATAGAAGGAGCAAAGATATATTAGACAAAATATAAAGGAGAGATTTATAGACTATTATGTCAAATTTATGGATACAAAACATTTCTATAATCAATAACTCAAACTTAATCCTTAAATTCAACTCTCTTCAATACAATCTAATTGTCATATCTAAATAAATTTATAACAAAATTTTATTAAATTCAAATTCAAAACATGACACTTTCAACATTTTTTTTTGTATATTCTTTAATTATTAAATTAAATATATTTATTTTATATTTATTTTTTATAGCAATTATCTAAATTATCTAAAATTATTATTTTGAAACTATCACTTATCAATTAATTTATTTATTATTAAATTAACATGAATTTATGATAAAGAAAGTTTTCTTTACAATTCCATAAGCATTAGTGACTTTCATAATTTTCAAATTAACATCTTAAAATCTATATTAAATTATCATCCAATTAAATATAACTATATTTTATATCCCATATTTATATAAGAACAAAATTCTAGCCTTTAACTAAATTATATCCTTTCTCTCATATCACATATAATTTGATTCCATAATTACAATTAATTATAATTTTATATCACTTGTAGCATCCTAGCTAATCAATTAAAATGTCTACCTTTTATTTATCCAAATTAAATAAACATTTAATCTTTTTCTAATTGCTTTAATTACTTAATCTTTTATCTCAATTTAATTCATCATAAATTAGATTTACTGATTTCCTTGTATCATGATAAATGGCTTCTCATTGTTTAATATAAAATATATCTAAAATTATAAAGAGAAAATTAAAAAATAACTAATGTTTTTTTATTATTTCTCTATTTAACATTTCATTTTTTAAATTTTATTTCTAAATTTAAAATCAATTTTTTAAATCTAATCTTAAATTTAAATATTTAAGGACAATACAATAAGATTACATTTACATTTTATTATTTAAGTTTAAAAGGTTAAAATAACTTTAAAGAATTTTTTTATTTTTAAAATAAAAGATATAATATTATAAGGATGCAAATTATGTATTCATATCTTTTTTAGTCCTGCCATGGAACTATAGCGACCCAACTTAACTAGTGATTAATTGTTTTGCTTGTAGCCAATCAAAATCTATTATTTTCTTTCCTATACATTATAATTTAATTTTAATACATTATATTTTAATTTTTTTGAAAGTTAAATGCACGATTTTTAACTTTTCAAATTCCCAAAATTATTTTCCCTCAATTTAACTTTTGAGCCATAAGGGCCATTTTCCCAGCTCCATTATGAGACTTGCAATTATAGTGGGAGATGGAAAGGGCAAGAAAATGACAATTACTTTTAACTTAACTATTTTATTTATGTTTGCAATCTAAATTTAACTAACTCTAAATATAGATTAATTATTCAATTTATTTTTGCAATACAAACCTTGCTAATTCTCCATATTAATAAATTCAACTATGCTAATTTTTTGAAGATTATTGTTTTGTTAAATAAATGTATCTATACATTCAAACTATATTTTTTAAGATTAACTTTTGGTAATATTAATTTTCATTTGCCTTTGATAAATTAAAATATATTTCTTGAAATCTATTTTTGTAATATAAAATCAATTAATACTAATTTCTTTTGAAATTTGATAAATTGAACTAAACTAATTTTCTTTAAAAAAATAAAATATGAAAATAATTAATTTCTAGATAGTTTTAATATAATTACTTTTAAAATAATTTTAAAAATTAAACTATATAATTTTTGCTAATACTAAATTACATGCTAAATTAGTTTGATCTAGATTTTATTTAAAAAATAAATTTACTAAATCTATTTACTTTGTCAATAAATATCAAATTCCTTTATAAAATAAAATTTTAACTAATATCTATGTCTAAATAAATCATTCAATTTTAAATTTTCTATATAACTAGAAACAAGTACTTTGTATTTTAAATTTTATTTCATACTTATGGGTGTGCACGTGCAATTAAACTACATAATTGTTTCATAGTTCATTGTGAATGCTTCTTCCTCTACAATTTGTAGGTGATTCAAGTACACATTCATATTTATGTTATGTGGGTAAAATATGTTGGAATTATGAAGCCCAATCGATTCATCTATCTAACCATTTTATTCTTTGGTGTTTCATTTCTTTCTTTTGTCCTCTCATATTCTTGATTGTATCAAACTTCAAGATGCTCTCTTTGGAGTTGGATAGTTGAAATGTAAAAATGACAATAGTGCGTTGAGTTGTTGATATTGTATTGTATCTGAATTAATAGAGTGCCCCTACTTCTAAAAGTGGATGTAGTCTGCATTCTCCATGAGTCTACATTTTGCAAATTTATTACCATTCTAAACATTTGTATAATTGGCCATATTTTAGAGGTATTGTCAAGTCCTCTTCTCTTGCCTACAAAATTTGTTTATTTTTTATTCGTATCTTATTAATAATCTTTTTAAATAGTGAAGTCAAATGAATATCAACAATAACATTTAAAATAATGAAGTGTACTTAATATTTTTATTAGTGAATAACATACATTTACAATACAATTATGTCATATTCTTTTAGGCACTTTGTTAAATAGATTACATGTATTCTCCATGTCAATAATTGAAAGATCTTCTCATTAATTTTTACAAAATCCAAGTTTGTTTGATAGATATTCTTATTTTTTACACAATCCAAGTTTGTTTGATAGATATTCTTATTGTCCTAAACAACATAAGTAATAGATAAAACATTCAATTCAAATCAAATATGTAGTGTACAATTCTTTATGGGTAAAATAACAAAATCTACTATTGTCAGCACCCAATTTTTAGAACGCACAAAAAAAAAAAAAAGTATAACAATAATTTTAATTATTTATAAATAAAATGAATTTAATAGAAATTAAAGTAAATTATATCAATATAATATATAGAACTATAATATATAATAATTAAATAGCATAAAATTTAATTTCTTAAAATAATTAATAATAATAACAAATTGATGCAGGAGCATCTGGGTCCAAGGTGTGTTTGTGTTTGCAAAAAATTCCATGATTATGTTGTAAAAATAATACACATAAGTGAGAGGAAAAAAAACACTTCATGAGAAGGAGAGAAAGGTGTTGGGTATGATGTCTATGTGCAGCAAAAACATAGAGGGGTGCCATATAAAGGAAGCAATTATTTTTTATTTTTTTTAAGCCAGATAAAGGGGTTGTTGCAACCATGTTCAAACATTTCAAAATTGAAAACTATAGATAGAGATAAAAAGAAGATTGAGAAAGGGGCTGCCTATTTGAAATAAAATGCAAAGATAAGTGTAGAAAGAGGTTGTGTACCATATGTTTTGAGTGAAAAAGTTGTGCTAGATACAAATCAATTTAATTGTCAATGTAAATGGTGCTACTGTGAAATTATAAATTTTATATTTTGAAGAGAATTGGTGAGTCATGGGAGATTGGTTGTAAATTTTTTGTTTGTCAATAAATAAATTATTATTAATAATGATAAGATAATAATATGGTTTTATAATATAATATAGCTAGTTTTAAATCTATTATATTTGATTATATATTATATTAATTTATTAAATTCATATGTAATATATTAATTTTAACATGGTATTATAATAATATATACTGTATAATATGTAACATATATAATCTAATATTTTTTTTAATTTATAAGAAATAAAATATTATATAAAAAAGATCAATGATTGCACTAAGTTTTTAAAGATATTTTCCACAACAATGTTAATTTCATTATATTTAATTTTTCTTAAAGTAAAATGTTTGATTTTTTACTTTTTTAATTTTTGAATTTTTTTCCCTCATCTCTTGAAAAGTGAACCTCAAATTATTCCAAAGAAAATGATACACCAGTTAAAATATTTGTTTGCTTTAATATATAAATTTGCATAATGTATTAGCAAATTTTCATAGAGATAATATTTATGATATACTTAAGTATTTTAGTTAAGTTGATTTCCATATAATTGAAGGGTGTGCAATAATA
The DNA here is from genome assembly GCA_007258455.2 of Sequoia sempervirens. NCBI lineage: Eukaryota > Viridiplantae > Streptophyta > Pinopsida > Cupressales > Cupressaceae > Sequoia > Sequoia sempervirens. Next base: position 188,339,767 of record VDFB02256132.1, read on the forward strand.
ATTCTAAAAATTGTTTATTAAGGTGAGTGTTATAATTAATATTACATAAATATAATCAAAATAATCTAATTTGAAAATATTAATAATTAAGAATTAGGTTTAGAATTAAGTTTATTATATTTATAATTATATAGATTAATTTACAATTATAACAATATAATTTTTTAATTAAACTATGATTAAGGTTATAGTTCACTAAAATACAATTAAATATTTTAGTAATTTAGAATTAGAATTAAAATTATATAATTATTTAAGTTTAGGGTTAGAATATATAAATATAATTCTAATTTATTAATTATTATTTTAAAATTTAAAATAATTATAAAAATAACTATAGATGTTTTAATCAATTATATTATAACCATATCTTATTTAATAATTATTTTAAATGTTTAATTAAATAATTAGTCATGAGAATTTTTATAATCAAATAATTAATTACAACATTAGTTTTATAAATTAATTAAATTATAATTCTAGAGCCCTAATTATTATTAATAATTATAATTATGATTAGGTTTAGAAATAGGGTTAACTAGTTTAATGGTTAGAATTATACATATGATTAGAGTTAGGGTTAGGATTATTGTTAGAATTAGGATTAAAAATAGGTTAGGATAGAGTTAGAATTAGATTTCAAATTAATGTTAGAATAAGGGTAATGAAAACGTAAATAATGTTCCCCTTAATCACACTTCAAAAATTTATCTTTATGTTAGGGTTAAAATTAGAGTTTGGTTTAGAATTAAAATTAGGATTAAAATTAAGGTTATAATTATGGTTAGGCTTAGGCTTAGGCTTAGGCTTACAATTAGGAAGGGTTAGAGTTAGAATTAGGGTTTCAATTATGTTTACAATAGAATTAGGGTTAGGGTTAGAATTAGAATGAGAACTATGATTAGGGTTACAATAAAAGTTATAATTAGGATTAGAATTAAAATTATGATTAAAATTACAGTTAGGGTTAGGGTTAAAAGTGAAGGTTATAATTTACTTAAGTTATTCTAATGCATATCAACCAATACAATAATATTCACTATTAATGCACAATGATAACTTAAATGCGAAATTTCTCACTTAGTTCACTTAAACACCTATCTTCATCAACTATGTCCTAGAAATAGTAGTTACTATCAATGCACACCAATAATTTACGTAATAAATTACTTATTTAATTCACCTAAATATCTATTTGATCAATTATGTCCTATTCTTTCCTTTATTTATCTGTATTGTCAAACAAAACTACTTTGAGAATATAACTATCAATTGTTATTTTTCCAATCTAATCAAACCATCGCTAATCTCATTGCTAGCATTTGGAGGAACTTCGAATCAATATCTAAGATTTAAATAAAAACACAACAAATAAAAATAGGACTATTCTTGCACATTTTGGCATGAACTTTGCATCAATATCTAAGATTTAAATAAAAACACAACAAATGAAAATAGGACTATTCTTGCACATTTTGGCAGGAACTTCGTTGCAAATGAAAATAGGACTATTCTTGCACATTTTGGCAGGAACTTCGTTGCTCTGCATCGAGCGAGAAATTGGGTCTTAGAATTTTCTTAAATGTTCCATTTTCTCTATTTCTCATAACTAATGATTGTATACCTTATCCAAATTGGTTGTCTCATTGCACGTCATATTATATAAGTTCATTATAGACACAATAGATTGAATATTGTAAATAACAACATTAGTCATTATTACAGGGATCTCTACTTTTATTTGTTTTTACCTCTTGGCACTTTTGCTTAAGTTTGGTTTTTGTTGATAGAAGAAAAATAAATAAGGAGAGTCTAAAAATATGGAGCTAGCCTGATTCTACCCTCATTCATCTGCCCCTTAGATAAACTGATTTATAGTCTCATTGCATGATTTGACTCTCATTTATGCCATTTATTGAAACTTTGAACTTAGTTTCAACTTTATTTAATATTTTGGTTAAATATAAGATTATCAGCCTTCCAATAAATTGGAGGAACATAAATTTGAGTTTTTCAGCCAAACCCAATAGCCTAATTTGGGACACTACTTGTCTATTGACTATCATTAATGTATACCAAAATATAAAAATTGAAGATTCCTTCAATAGTTAGTATAAAACTACTCTTTAAAACAAAACTCGTACTATAAAACTATCTAAGGATTCCATATTTAAATGTTGGTCATAAAGGGTGCACACCCTTGCAAGATTAAACACACTACAAGAAGATATAAGAATCATAAGGTTCCAAGCCTATTTGTCAAGTTGGAATAAATCCAATGCCACATTGAATGCTAAGTTCCATCATAGGCTTCTCTACAACATCATCCCTTAACCATGGAACTTCATCACAAACTTTATCTTACATAAAAGGATAATTAAACAAATGTAGGTTGAGGTTGTAAACACTTTCTATTGCATGATGACCCCAGTTACATATGTCATAGACACAAGGTCATAAATTTTTTGCAGACTATCAACATCCAGTTTGAAGTCATCAAACTTAGGAAAATATTCATGAGAATAGGAATTCTATAGAGAAAATTTCTCATTACTCATTCCTAGAATACAAAACCCTAACCTACTTTTGTTGTTTACAGACAGTTTCTTTAATCTCATCCTCATATTTCTTTAGACAATTATAACCCCAAGAGGCCATATTGACAACACGACCATTATTTGGGGGGAAGTAGAGGAAATCCCAAGAAAGAAAGTACGAGGTTTGAACATAAAGTTAGTACTGTGATCTTTCAAGATAGAGAAGTCCTCAACATCTAGTTTAAGTTCCTCTGAATAAGATCCTTGACATTCATCCATTTTTCATTAAAATTCCTCTCGTCCAAGCTTGATTGAACTGAGTGATGGTAATAGTATTCTCATAGACAAGTGTTTGGTCTTGGTATCCATGACACTAGGGGGAATGGGGATGGGAAGTGGGCTAGATTTAAGAACAACAAGGATTGTAGAATCTTTAACCAAACCAAGAGAATCCACATGTTATAACTAAAATGAGGACTTTGTTTGTGGCCTCAACTTGGACTTTCTATTTTTTTACATGGCCCTTGCTTGAGCTCACTTAGACACATACTTTAGTGGCAAACACAATGTATTTACATTGATGTGTCTAGCTAAAATTTAATGGGAAAATGAAGTTCAATCCTCATACTTCAAATATTTCTTGTGGTTGGGATGGCCAAAGGGGCATAAAGCCTTGTTTTAATGGTTTTCCAATTCAATATTTCGTTACCTATTCTTTGGCATCAAGGCCACCATAGACTTGCTAAGAGTACATTGCATGTTGTGGCATGAACTTGAAGTTCCAATGGTTTCCAATAAGATTCTCATGTGCCTATAATTGAAGTACATTCCCAATCTCTTACCATGCCACACACTTTAATACTTGGTTGGGCCCCAGCTTGAACAATAATCCATTGACCGGCTGGAACACCTTGCTTTCCCATGCTAACCTTTAGTGGTTTCTTGCTTGTAATTCATGTATATTATATGAGGTTCGATTAATACTTGAAAGAAAATAGCGATCAACATTAATTAGAAAGAGGCAGCGATAAATATTGATAGAGGGCATCCATTCATATTTGTGCTCATCAAAAACTTGTTGAGTTTTGCTTGCAAAAACTTGGGATGAAAAAAATCTCACAAGTAGTTAAATTGTGTTACAAACAATCTAATGTCCAATGAGACGGTAGAAGATTTGGGTTTGAAAAGGATAACACACCCAAATCCTTATAAGTTATCTCGCCTTCAAAATGGTCAACAAATATTGATAAATGAACAATGCTTAGTTGATTTTCAGATTGCTTGGTATAAGGACAAAATTTATCTGGAAAAATACATATCTATAAATTTATAAGTACATATGTTTAGTCTATAAATAAATACACATTGATTAAGGGTGGACTACATTATCTCTTCTTTAAAAAAAAATTTGACATGTTAGAATATGGTCCATATTCTATTGAATAGCTCTAAAATTTAAAACATAGTAGACTATCTTTATTTAAGTATTAATTTAGAGTTTTAAACCATGTTTCCAAAAAAAAAATATGTAGACTGGATAGTTACTCAAAACATAAAGAATTTTCTATGTAGATTTTACTCATGAAGTAGATATTCTTGTTGCTGTAGCAAGTGTGCCAAATTTGGTTCGTGGTCATTAGCTAAAACCTAGTGTAGTACTAGTTGATCTTGGATTAAATGCAATAGAGGTATGGCACCTTCTAACTTCCTTTTTCAAAAAAAGTTTGTAAGTAAAAGATGGCTAATATATAGCAAATTAAAACTATTGCTTCCACTTTTGTAGGATCCTAGTGCTAAAAGAGAATACCAAAATTAGTCAGTCATGTTTCCTATGAAGAGGCTTCAACAATTAATCCTCTACCTTGTGGTCTTGGTCCAATGACTATTGCAATGTTTTTTTTCACTACTCTACAATCATCAAAATGGGCATATGGGTTCGATTGAGATTTTTGATGTTTGATTTAGGCCTTTTGCAATACACTTCACATTATGACTTTTATTAGGCTTATAAATGAGTTATCTAAATTACTGAATGAAATAAAAAAATCATTTTCTATTGTAAGGCATTTTTTGGAGACATTAGGAACCTATAAGAGGACTTGGGACTATATGCTTTCATTTTCATTTGTGCAGAAAACTGTAACATTGAAGCAAGTTGGTTATACATGACTCTATGTACAATGAAAGTTCTAAAGATCTTCACTTTTTGAAAGAAGATTTTTTATCATATATGCTAAATGGTTAAGGAAATACTTGAACTCATAAATATTTGCATAATGTTGGCAACATGTAAATTGTGCTTTCTTCATGCCTAAAAGCACAACCAAATACAAACAAAACTATTCTAAAACTTTCTAGGAGGAACTTCGATGCTCGCTCTTGTTTAGATTTTAAATCTATTTTAATTTGAGTTTTTTTAATGTAATTTTTATTTTGTTAAGTGATATGCTTTTAAATGAATTTAATTCATGGCATCATCTTCTTTACATATCATTTTCACTCAATTTCAAAAAATGAATTTTATCTTTAGAATTTTCATTCATCATTTTGAATTCAATTATAAGTACAATCACTTTATAATTTGGGAACTACTCATTTAATTATAGTCTTAAAGAACTACTCATTTAATTAGAGTCTTAAAAATATCAACGTAGTGACAAATTATTTGCTAACATCTACAACAACATTTTCCTACATATAAAATCTAACTAAATATTATATATAAATGCATTTAATTTTCACAACTAATTCAACATTATTTATTTCAATCTCAAATCATTTTCTAAATTAATTACTTATTTAAATTTCTTATTAATTTAACCAATTCAAAATAATTTATTTTTATCCTTACAAATTAAATAAATAGTTTAAAATTTATAAAATTAAACTTATTCTTAAACATTGTACACATTTTTAAAGAATTTAAGATATCATTTCAAATATTTTCCCTAAATATTATTGAATTTTTTGATAAACTAGATTTGTATATTAAAGTTTATCATTTATCCCTATTCCTTACATATAGAACAATAATATACTAGTTTTATGTATACATGAATCAATTTTAAAACAATTTGTTAACTTAAAAAAGCATAATTTAATTTTCCAGCAATCCTTATTTTTCGGCAACTTTAGCAAAAGTGAGATTGTGATGGTGCCATAAAGAAATACAAAGCAAATGGCATCTCCATAAAACAATTTCCCTGTATAAGAAGGGAATCACTTTGTATTTTACTTTGGTGAAAGGTGTTAGGTAAAGTAGAAAGTATCTAAATTTATTTATTTGTTTGGATAAGAATAAGAAATTTAATATGTGTAGATATTTTGATGTTTTTTTTTTTTTTTTTTTTTTGATAATTTTGGGTGTCTCTACATCTACTTTAACATTTTTGAGTGGTCTATCCTGAAATCAATTCAAAGGTGCATTCTTGGAACAGGGTGAGATGAGACGAGATTAATCCTTGAAGATGCACCAAACCGCCTGCTAAGCCAGATGCAAGATATTTCGACTTCTTATTATATAATTAATTAATTAATTTTTGTAATTCATTACATTTATGTTTTCATAATTAATTATTTTTCATCTTTGTAATTAATCAAATTATATTTAATTTATTATGCTTTCGTCTTCTTCTAAAGATTGATTAGTTTACAATTATAGTCTCCACCTATGAATTCTTTTTAAATTGTTTAATTAAATAATTAATTCTTAACTAATCATCATTAATATTTTTCTCAATTAAAAATCAAACCAAATCTCCAAACTTGTCATCATGTGACACTTGTGTCCTTAACCCTTTCAATGCCCACACATGTGTGTGCATGCATGAGTCACTATCACTCTCCACCTCACCCTTTGACCAATCCTTTCATTGATTGCTCACATATGTATGAGATTCTCCCACATATGTGTAGCTAGCCTACACTTTTGTCTTTCTCCCACATGTTGCACTTCTTGATTTCTCCCCTCTTACACTTTCCAAACCTCTTCACTCATCAAACTCACGTGCCTCTCAATGAACTCTCTCTTCTCCATGTCACATGTCATTTTCTTCAGCCTTCCTCTTGTGACACTTGTCACAAGGCTAAGCCTTTATCCTCTCATGCAATTTCAACCCTCCATCTCATAAAGCATCTCAACCCTCTATTCTTGCCATCAAAAAACTATAAATTGAAGCCTTGTCCTTTATTATTCATCAATCCATTTGAGCTAAATTTATGTTGTTAATTTTCCTTTGAAATCCTACCAGTCCTACCGAGGTTGTATTGGTTTGAAGAAAAATTCACATTCATTCAAGTGCTACAATCAAGCAGTCACATTGAAGAGCACATCAAGTGGAAAAGTGTGCTTCTACTTCAAGATCAATCAGAAGAGCAAGGTAGTAAAAAGTATATGATATAGTTTGTATTACTTTATCTTTGTGTATTTACATTTACCCATTTTCTAGTTTTTATTTTGGCACATCTGGTGGGACCCGCATCCCTCTTTACTAACAATTTATCCTTATTTTTTCATGGATTTTAGTCCCAAGTCTTGGGATGGGAGTTGATAGTGAACCCCGCAACTCCTAGAAATCACCTACAACCAAAATGCCTATCACATTTGAAGAGAACAAGCCATTAATATTCTCATGCAACCAAGAGAGAAAAGAATGATCCACACAAGCATCTGATATTCCTTTTGTATTGAATAATGAATACCTAGATTAATAATTACAATGAAGGATCAATCCTTATAAAAGGAAAAAAAACAAACCCTATGAGACAACTTGATGAGGGCGCAGCCCAAGACTTAGAAAATAACCCACAAACAAGAGAATAATTTTATTATTCAAAAAATGGAGCTTCTTACATGCAGAGGATCTCAAATCCCCAAGTTCTACAACACATGCAAGTTACAGAAAGCTACAGAATCACCATTTCGCAATATGCAAGCTTGTCTCCAAAAAGTTACACAAAAATTAGAAACCCGCCCATAAATAGAGCTCCTATTTAGTTTGGAGCCAAAACAACATTCAAATTTGAGTTTAGGTGGTTTGGCGCTGAAAAATTACAAATTGAAGTTCAAATTTCAAAAGAACATTTGCAATTGTATCTTCTAGAAAGTGGCCAACTTCCCGAGGCCATAACTTTTGATTTGGGACTCGATTCATGAACCGTTTGAACCATTGGAAAGGTCTCAAAGTCAATAACGCACTCAAAATTGCTATGCCAATTTTGGAAAGTTTCGGCCCGGAACTCTAAGTGCCTCAAATCTAACTCAAGATTTTAGGTGCAACTGGGAAACTAAAACTGCAAATATCTTTCAACCCGGAATAGAAAATAAAAATCATAAATTGGGAATTTCATTATGATGAAAAGGGTATCCAAAAATGTAAAAACATCTAAAAACTGAGAAACTTGAAATTTAACTATTTTTGGGTGATGCAAGATTGCCCTTACACCACTGGATGCTCTTGCATCACAACTTAACCTATAAATAACCTGATTTAATAAATAAAAAAACACTCCTAAGTGTAGCTTAAGTGAATAAAGTAATAAGGGACCTAATAATCAATTAACGATTAATTAATTATCAAATGATGTCTTAATTACTCCAACAAGCCCTTTAAGATCAACTTAGGGAGAAGCTAAACAATTAATAAAGAATGCAATGGTGGATGCATGGATGAGTCTTGGCTACAAGGTCTAATGAGGTACCCATGTACAAAAAAATGAAACTCTCATAACTAGAGAAAAGGAGAAAACCACATGGAAAACACCCCTCTCCAAAGAGAGAAAATGAATTGATTACACTAGTGAAAGAAGGATAGAAGGAGGACTCAATGTGACCCTCTAAGGACCACTTCTATCACAAAAGTACAATAGATGTCCCCCAATAGGAGAGAGAAAATAAGGATATGAACCCCCCCACAAAGAAAGAGCTCCGATGCCATTGATTAACACCTAAATAAAGAACATGATCTACAACTAGCAAAAAAATGTATCCCCTTAGGAGGAAACAAATACACTGGTGATTAGAGAAGCCAATCCAAAAAAATGGGTGAATTGGGAATCCAAATCCAAATGATGTGTACCTTTGAAAAGTGCTCAAGTTTCCACACGTCGAAAAGAGATGAGGTCAATCTAGAAACCCGTGAAGATTGAAGTAGAAAAATTTCCAAAGATGATGAAGATGATGCAAAAACAACGATGATGTGGCTGTCAACAAAGAGGAGATGAATGTCCTCAAAGTAATCAGGTCCAAATCTTCAATTTGAGACTCTACAAACAAGAATGATATGTCTGTAAGATACAAATCCTAAATAGTTGTGTTTGAAAGATGATGGATGTCCTATTGCACTAAACCAAAAGGGTCCAAAGGTGTGGTGTTACCAAGCTGATCATGAACAAAAAAAGATGAAGATGAATTCTTGATCTAAAGAGTGGGAACATGAAGAAAAGACTTTGAACCGCCAAAACATGCAAGACCTGTGTTATACTCAAGCTCCTTTAAAGTATCATCATCAAAGAGTATGAAATTTTCACCTGCAAGAGCAATGAGACAAGCTGTAGTAGGATCCTTTGTATACAAATATATATGAGGGTCTCCATGGATCTCCTAAAGTCAAGTCCAAAGTGTGTGGGGACAATCAATGTCTAATACAACACACATAGTATCAAGATCAACACTAGAATAAATCACTCCTACAACATGATCATGTTGATAACACCCCATGCTGATAAACTCCCTCGTGTGTTTGGTTTAATTATGAGGCCATAAAGATAAGGAAAAAGATCAAGCCACCTGAGATGTGTCAGGATGTCATTTCGCCAAGACCCATAGTTATCCTTTTTCTAGGATGACCACAAAAGGATGAATAGAAAAACCCAAGAAGTATTTTTAATTCCAAAAAGAAAAACATGTGATTTGGTAAAAAAGAAAAACTTCACCTAGAAGGAAAATGACCACATTGTGCTATTTTGACATCGTTTTTTGTAAGATTTAATCATTATTTGTAAAATATAATAGATACCTAGATAGTTTTTTGTGATCTTGAGAATAAAACTCAAAATTCATTTTTCTTAGAAATACACTAAGATATTGGTCAAAATTTCTTGGATCTCTTAGAAATTGGATAGGAATTCATAGATCTAGTGCTCTGATACCATTGTTGGAGTTTATAGTGAACCCCATAGCTCCCAAAAATACCTGCAACCAAAATTCCTATCACATCTAAAGAGAAAAAGTCATTGATATGCTCATGCAACCAAGAGAGAGAATAAAGATCCACACAAGCATTTGATATATGCCTTTGGTATTGAATAATAAATACCTATATTAATAATTATAATGAAGGATCATCTTTTTAATAGGAAAAAACAAACCCTAGATGAAGATTTGATTAGATTGTGACAAGTGTCTTAATCTCGTGCAATGAGACAACTTAACCTATAAATAGCTCAATCTAATAAATAAAAAACACTCCTACGTTTAGCTTAAGTGAATAAAGTAATAAGGGACCTAGTAATTGATTAATGATTAATTAATTATTAGGTGATGTCCTTATTACTCCAACAATCTTGGGATGGCTCATTTGACCTATGTTTCATTGCTTCTACTTTAGAAACTATGCTTTCATCCTCCACATAAGTGCATGTGTTGTAGTTTCGATGCTTATGTTTCAAATTCAACACTTACGCTCAATTTTAGTGCTTCTATTTTCTATTATTTTTAGTTTTTTTCTATTTGGTTTTGTAGGTTGCAAATTATCTATGTATTTCCTATGTTTATTTTATTTGTTTCATATCTTTTCTACTATCTTAACTCTCTTACAAGAAAATTGAATTTTTCTTAAAGGTCTTGTTATTCAACCTCATTCAATGTCTATGCTCAATGAATCAATACTTACGTGATTTAGTGCTTTTGCCACCATATCTGCACTTTCATTTTCACTTTTATTTTCTATTGTAATTTTTTAATTATAATTTGTATCTATAATTATAAAACAAAATCTAAATTCAACAAATTAATAAATTGTATGAATAATATTACATAAAAGGGACAATAGAAAATAATTACCATATCATATCAATATACATGTTATCACAATGACTAGGAACATGCTTGGAAGCACTTTATATACATTTGAAGATGAATAATTGTTCAATTATTAAAAATCAAACTAGAAAAATGCTAGAACAAATAGAAAAATCAATTCAAAGGCCTATAAATACCTTTAGGACCAACATTATAAACAATCATTGGATGTTGCAAAATTTTGGGGTAGTAGACAAGATGTTTGGGATCCCCATTTTGTGTGGCATAGATATAGACATAGTGGTGGCCACCTACAACATGCACAATGTGGCTCCGTGTTATTTTTTCCTTACTATGCCATGATAACACATACCTTACAAGGTCAATGATACACAAAAAATAATTAATTTTTTTATTTTGGTATCAAATACGTGACCAACCACAATATTGAAGCTACTATCAAGATATCCAACATCATAGAAATATTAGAAAATAAAACACAATTTGGGATATTAATCCTACCAGGCCATGAATTGCTAGAATGAATTCATGGATCCAAAACCATCAAACTTACAATATCCAACCATCCAACAAGGCTTCTCAAGCTCATATCCATTAAACACATGTAAAGGTGATGAGGTAAGATAAAATTGACCACAAACCACCACCCTAGCCCCACCTAAAAATAAATTACATATCACCACAATCATAATACAACACAAGACCATACCAAATAAAAAAGGAGATGAGCTTAACGTAGTCATTCCCACTTAATTAGTAATCCCTCATTCCTACGATATCCTGACCAAGTATACTACATAAAAATTAATGATTCAACACATTTGTCAAGAAATGTCATCTAGGATCTTAATATACTTGAATCGAACATACTTGACATTAGGAGGTATTGTCCATTCTAGTAAAACCCACGAGACAATCTCTCTTGCTGCTAGCCACACCAAAACAAACATATTCCTAAGTACCTCAATTAAAAAAAGTTCAAGACTTCCATCCTTCTATGTTGCAAAAATAATTAGATCTAGAGTACTTAAGAATAACAAAATGCTAGTATGGTCTTTGAAATCTGGTTTGTCTTTTGTCTCTGTGTAGGGAACGACCGTTAAAAGCGTTGCAAATGGCGAGGATGACGAAGTCAAAATTCATCATCTCCATTTCGGCGGTGGGGGTGGAAAGTTTTGGTGTTGATACACCAGTCTCCTTGATGGCCACGGAGAGGCAGATAACATTTTGGGAGGTTACAAACTAGAGGTTAAAGCGAATTCTGCTTAAGGATGACTCGGTGTCAATAGTAGCTGTCAAAATGGTTTTAGGCAAAGGACACTTGGAAAGAAAGGAATTTTCCACGGACAATGCTCATATATCCTCTCGGTTTCTAGCAGTGATTTTGGACCTGAACATCCCAAAGGCGGAGGCAAAGGAAATGATGGTGCATCTCTTCCGTGATGACTTGCTTGGGGGTCTAGAGAAGACATTAAAAGCAGCTTTCAAAGGTGAAGGAATCCCGTGCCCCATAGACCTGGACCTCCTATGGGAGACAGATGATGTAGTTAAAGTCTTTCCCTTCATCCTAGACATCAAAGGGCCAGAACTGTTGAGGCATAGAATGATAGCAGCCATGGCTGTGGAATTTTTGAAGAGAAAGTTGAAGCTTGTGCCGGAGGAGGGGTTGGAATGGATGGAAGATTTCATAAGGTTTACAGAATTAAATGGTTTTATGTGAGGCTCGGCCTCTGTGTTTAAAGTTTTTTAAGGTTTAAAATTTAATAGCTTGTCAAATTTTGGTTGGTCTTTTAGTAATAGTTCAGTGGAACTGTAATTTCGTTATCAGCTGGATGAGGCTCAGCCTCTGACCTAAATTTTTTGTATCGATGCTTATAGTTGTCCATTCTTTGAAGCTTGCAATGGGATTGTAAATGTTGAAATGGTGGAATTTTGTCTCGGATTGGAATGTTTTATTGTTCGACTCGGAGTCCAGGAAGGACCATTAACCCCTGCTTAGTAGATGCATGTATAATTTTATAAAATCAATATAAATCCTACATTGTGTATCAAAAAAAAAAAAAGAATAACAAAATGCTAGGAATATTGACCTAATAACCAACAAAACCATCAATTTTAACAAACCATAATAACCACTAACAATTCCTTCCTCCATAAAGCGATGTTTGAGATCATATATTGTTGGTATGTGGCAACTGATCATGCTATACTGTACACCCTGGCATGTATCCTTGTCGGGGTCCATGGTTGGGCCGGGCCCTACGCAGGGGTTCAGGGGCAGCAACCCCTGAGAAAATTTTTCCTCCTTTTCTGCGTCATCACCGAAAAAGGAAAAATCAACGAAAAAGAAAAAAAAAGACTTTGTAGAACCCTAATTCAGAAGCTTTTAAGCTTGTTAAAAAGGGGTTCGGATGGGGGTTATAGTATGATGAAAAACATGATTATTCGCAAGATTGTAGTAGGTTCTTGCACTAGATAATAAAATTGTTGGATGGCTGCGGTTTGGTGGATGTAGCCTGGATTGGGTGAACCACGTTAAATTCTCTGTATTATAATTTATTTTATGTGTGTTTTTGTTTCTCTGTTTATTAATTAAATATGCATTTAATTGTTAGATATCTGCCTTTCTAACCCTAACAAGTGGTATCAGAGCGGGTTGTGTTTCGATTATCGTCTGTAGGAAGGTCTCACGGTTGAGTGGGAGTAATGGCAGATGAGGGTAAGAAGGTTGAGAAGTTTAATGGGCAAAACTATCAGTTATGGAAGATGCAGATGGAGGACTACCTCTATTAGAAGGATTTATGGTGGCCATTGGAAGGGAAAACCAAGAAACCCTCAACAATGTCTGATGAGGACTGGGATATTTTGGATAGAAAGGCTCTTGGCAGTATTTGTTTATGCCTGACACAATTGGTGGCATTCAATATTACAACAACAAAGACAACTCAAGAGTTGATGAAAACCCTGGCGAAGTTATATGAAAAGCCTTCTACTTCAAATAAGGTATTTCTTATGAAGCGTTTATTTAATATGAAAATGGTAGAAGGTGGGTCAGTTACTGATCATTTAAATGAGTTTAATATGGTCACCAGTCAATTAACTTTTATAAAATTAAACTTTGATGAAGAAGTTAGGGCTCTTTTGATTCTGTGTTCTTTGCCTGAAAGCTGGAATAGCTTGGTAATGGTTGTTAGCAATTCTATTTCTGGTTCAAATACATTGAAATTTGATGATGTTGTTGGTGTTATTTTGAGCGAGGAAATTCGTAGGAAAAGCTTAGGTGGAACATCCACATCATGCAGTGTTTTGAATGCAGAAAGTAGGGGCAAAACAAAGGAGAGAGGAAACAATTCCAAAAATCGTGGGAAGTCACGAGGAAAATCAAAGGACAAAAGGTTCCAATCTAGAGATAAGAGGGATTGTTGGTACTGTGGTAAATCGGGTCATTTAAAGAAAGATTGCTACTCTCAGAAAAATAAAGGAGACAAAAAGGAAGGAAGTAAAGAGGAAAATGTAGTAAGTAATAAATTTGATGAGGATGCTTTGATTCTTTCCCTTGATAATGCTGATGATTCTTGGGTGTTAGATTCAGGGGCTTCATTTCATGCTACCCCCCATAGAAGTTATTTTCTTGATTATGTCCAAGGGGATTTTGGGCTGGTTTATTTAGGAGATAATGAACCCTGTCAGATTGTTGGAAAGGGAAGAATCAAGATTAAGTTGTAGAATGGGAATCATTGGCTACTACATGAGGTAAGGCATGTTCAAAAGTTAAGAATAAATTTAATTTCAGCAGGGCAACTAGATGATGAAGGTTGTGTTGCTACATTTAGTGATAAAAATTGGAAGGTCACAAAGGGTGCCTTAGTGGTAGCAAAAGGTGTGAAAGTAGGCACTTTATATCTTTGTACAGGTCATATTGTTCCTTCTACTTTAATTGTTATAAAAAAAGGTCAATGTTTAAGAACAGTTGTTGCAGTTCAACAGGTAGAAGATCATATAGTTGTTGTGGACTCTGAATCAACACTAAGGCATAATAGACTTGGGCATATGAGTGCAAAAGGTATGAAAATACTTAATTCAAATAATGTTTTGCCAGGTCTAAAATGTGTTAATATGGATTTTTGTGAAAGTTGTGTGTATGGAAAACAAAAAAGAGTAAGTTTTTTCAAGGATGGGAAGCAAAAGAAAGATGAGAAATTGGAGCTTGTGCATACGGATGTATGGGGACCAGCTCAGGTATCTTCTCTCGGTGGCTCTCAGTATTATGTTACATTCATTGATGATGCAACTAGGAAGGTATGAATTTATTTCCTTAGGAAAAAATCTGATGTATTTGAAACTTTTAAAAAATGGAGAAGCTTGGTTGAGAATGAGACAGATAAAAAGCTAAAATGTCTCATATTTGATAATGGTGGTAAGTATTGCAGCAAAGAGTTTGAAGATTATTGTTCCTCTAATGGTATTTGTAGGAAGAAAACGGTTCCAAGGACTCCATAGGAAAATGGAGTGGCTAAGCGCATGAATATAATAATAATGGAGCGTGCACAAACTATGAGATTGCATGTTGGGCTGCCTTTAAAAATGTGGGAAGAGATTGTAAACACTATTGTTTATTTAATTAATAGAGGTCCCTCTAATCCTTTGGGTTGTGGTATTCCAGAGGAAGCATGGAAAGGTAAGAAGGTGAGTTATTCTTTTCTCAAAACCTTCGGTTGTGAAGCATTTGCATATGTAGATTATGAAAATAGAACCGAGCTTGATGCAAAATCAAAGAAATGTATATTTGTTGGATATGGCATTGATAAATTTGGTTATAGGCTTTGGGATTTTAAAAATCAAACAAATGTGAGAAGCAGGGATGTCATATTCAATGAGAAAGTGTTGTACAAAGATCTGTTGATGTAGTATGAGAAGAAAGAAAATGATTATGCAGTGTTGGATGATATTCCAAACAATGATGTTTCGGTGGTTCCTCATGCTCCGCAACAACAACAACAAATACCACAAACTCCTGCGAATGTTAGACGATCTTCAAGGATAAGTAGATCTCCACAAAGATTCTCTCCCTCTTTGTATACTATTTTGTTAATTGATGCTGGTGAACCATAATATAATGATGAAGCTATGTAGGTGGATACCAAGGTTCAGTGGGAGAATGGAATGGAAGAAGAAATAGACTCCTTGCTGAAAAATCAGACTTGGGAATTATGCAAGTTGCCTGCAGGTAAAAAGGCTTTACCAAATAAATGGGTTTATAGGCTGAAAGAGGAGGATGGAGGTAAGAAGAGATTTAAAGCCAAATTAGTTATAAGGGATTTGCACAGAAAAAGGGTATTGATTTTATGAGATTTTTTCTCTAGTTGTTAAAATGACTTCTATTCATATTGTTTTAAGTATTGTGGTTGCTGAAGATTTGCATTTAGAACAACTTGATGTTCAAACAACCTTTCTCCATGGTGATTTGGAAGAGGAAATATATATGGAATAGCCACAAGGATTTGAGGTCAAAGGTAAAGAGAAACTAGTGTGCAGATTGAAGAAAAGTTTATATGGCTTGAAACAAGCACCTCGGCAATGGTACTTGAAATTTGATAGTTTTATGGTTGAGCAAGGCTACAATAGGTGTAATTCTGACTATTGTGTTTATTTTAAATAACAACTACATTATTTTATGTTTATATGTTGATGACATTCTTGTAGCAAGGTCTAACATGGATCACATAAGTGAGTTAAAACAACAATTAGCAAAATATTTTGCTATGAAGGATTTGGGGGTAGCAAAACAAATCCTTGGTATGAAAATTTGTAGAGATAGGAAAAACAAAAAAAAATTATCTCAGGCTAATTATGTTGAAAAAGTGTTGCAGAGATTTCATATGGAGAATACAAAATCTATCAGCACACCTTTGCCTAGTCATGTTAAATTGACTAAGGATATGTGTCCACAGACATAAGAGGAGGAAGAAAAAATGTTCAAGGTACCATATGCTTTAGCTATAGGCAGTTTAATGTACGCCATGGTATGCACAAGACCAGATAATGCATATGCCGTAGGAGTTGTTAGCAGGTATTTGAGTCATCCCGGAGTTGAGCATTGAAATGTAGTAAAATGGATTCTCAGGTACTTGAGAGGTACATCCAATAAATGTTTATGTTTTGGGGGCTCTAATACTGATTTAAAAGGCTATGTTGACTCAGATTTGGCAAGTGATATAGATACTAGGCGGAGTACCACATGTTATGTATTTACAGTTGGTTGGACATTAGTGAGTTGGATTTCTCGATTGCAAAAGGTGGTTGCTTTATCCACCACAAAGGCAAAGTATATTGCTGCAACATAGGCGGCAAAGGAGATGATATGGCTGTAACTTTTCATGGATGAGTTGGGCAAACAACAGGCTGGAAATTACTTGTTTACAGATAGCCATAGTGTTATACATCTTACAAAGAATTCTACCTTGCATTCTAAAACAAAACACATACAGTTGAGATATCATTTCATTCAATCAGTGTTGGAGGATGGACATGTCAAGCTAGACAAGATACATACAGATGCCAATCTAGCGGATGTGTTTATGAAGGCAGTGACAAGGGAGAAGTTGAGCTCCTCTTCAACTTCGGTTGGCCTTCAAGGTTGAATTCAAGTATAACAGAGTAGCAAGGTCTAAGGTACTTATTTCCAGTGGGAGTTGTAAGTACAACAGTGTCATCCAAGATTAGTCTCCAAGTGGGAGATTGTGTTGGTGTGGAGCCTGATCAGTCTCCAAGTGGGAGATTGTTGGTATGTGGTGATTGATCATGCTATACTGTACACCCTGGCATGTATCCTTGCCGGGGTTCGGGGTCAAGCGAGGGTTCGGGGCGACAGCCCCCGAGAAAAATTTTCCTCCTACTTTTTCACATCATCACTGAAAAAGGAAAAATCAACGAAAAAGAAAAAGAAAAAACTTTGTAGAACCCTAATCTAGAGGCTTCTAAGCTTGTTAAAAAAGGGTTCGGATGGGGGTTACAGTATGATGGAAAATGTGATTATTTGCAAGATTGTAATAGGTTTTTGTATTGGATAATAAAATCGTTGGATGGCTGCGGTTTGGTGGATGTAGCCCAGATTGGGTGAACCACGTTAAATTCTCTGTGTTATAATTTATTCTATGTGTGTTTTAGTTTCTCTGTTTATTAATTAAATCTACATTTAATTGTTAGATATCTGCCTTTCTAACCCTAACATATATGACTAGCAAAAAAAATTCTACTAACCACATTTAGTACTTCCTCTCCATTATTCTTGCCAAACTCTTAAGAAAAGATTTTAACAAATTTAATAGTGACTATTATAAGATGTTATATATATATATAAAACTATAGAAATGAAATGAAATTTTTATGTTGTCATACTTCACACCATTAAACATGTATTTTTCTTATTTTTTAATTAATATAAATTTATTTATTAGTACTTGTCATTAGACAATATTATTTTTGAATTGATAATAAGGAATAATACAAAGAGTGTTATGAGTGTAGCATTACGGAACCTGCAACTTCATAACAGTTGTAGCAAAAATAGCTACAACATCGAGAAAAGTGATAAAAGAAACCTCTAGAGCATGACACACAGGGTCCAAACTGCTACAGCAGATACAAGCCATGACGGAGAATAGAAACAATAACAACAGCATGATGGCAACCATCAGCACTAAGTGTAGTAATAAGAGACAACACAATATCTTCCAGACATCCACAAAATGACCTGAGCCAAGATCAGCTGCAATTGATATTCAAAAGTTCGTTCTGCTCAGCTTCTACGGGCAAGACTGTTGGGGACCGCTTTGTCTAGTAATTCTGATTGCCTTATTCATCTCCTTTTGAAGCTCCTCCAAGGCTCTTTTAAAAACTTCAGGTTCCTTTGTGCTGAATGAAGATCCTTCACTAAGCAAATCCCTAAACTTTTCCATAGACTTCGCCGCATGAAGAGAGACCTGCAAAGAAACAAATGCATATGTGAGTCTTCTTTCAGACTCAGTAAGCACCCTCTTTACTCCCATAAACTTGTCATTGTTCCTCGCCTTCCAAATGTGCCATAAAACCTCATTAGTGAGTAAATTCCAGAACAACTTGCAATTGGAATTAACTTTGGGATTACAAAACAAAATATCATGCCAACTTATTTTACCATCTTTATTCCAAATATTCAAGCCATGACAAAAGAGATTCCATATTTCAGTAGCATATAAACATTCAAAAAAAATGTGATTAATAGACTCAGGCATTCTACAAATGTTGCAAATATCCAGATCCATACAGTTAGTTTTAAAAGGTAATCTATGTAAAACGACCAACCATCTGAAGCAAGCCTGTTTGGGCTCCATTGAATCATGCCAGACGAAAGAAAGGATATTCTGCCACTCCTTATGGTTCAACAAGATATCCCAACATTTATTAACATGCTCCAGAACAAAATCAGATTTTGTCAATTCAGCATAGATCAATTTAGCTTTGATACAGTTAATAGGAGAACCATCTTTCTAGGAGACACTACTAGCAATATTATACTCTTGATCAATAGACCTGGGAAAGCATACATTCCTACAAGCTTCCACCAAAGTAGAATAGGTTCTGAAATGGGAATCAGGAATATCAAATTGATTTCTAATGCTGTCCCAGCTTATCAGCTCCCCATCTGAAAGGATATTAGCAAAGGTTTTAATTCCTTTGTTATGCCATGTTTTAGCAGAGCAACCCTAAAGGAGGGTAAGATTTTTACCTTTATGATCAATGTTCCACCATATCGAACTATGAGGGTTGCATTTTCTATTCGTGCTAAGAGTTTTGCTAGTATTCTTAAGAAAAACAGTGTGCTTGGAAACTTCCCACGCCTTCCACAGGCTTTTGAAGACAGCAGACCCCGCAGGGACCATTGAATGATCACCAAGGAGAATGTCATTTAAGGGTAGAGACTTCCAAGACTTAGCCTGCTTCGGCACAGCTTGTTTAATATTCCTTCTTACCAAGACTTTCCAAGGTTCATTACCTTCCAGCAACCTCAGAACCCACTTAGCAACAAGAGCCACCCCTTGCAACCTAAGGTCCTTCAGACCAAACCCCCCTTGCATCTTAAGCAACACCACTCCCACTTAACAGAGTGCCATTTTTTAGCACCCTTACCGTCTGACCAGAGGAACCTTCTTATTTTCTTTTGAATGTCATTCACTTGGTAACTACTGGCCAACCAGACAGACGCACAATAAACGTTGTAAGAAGCAAGCACCTTTTGACAAACTTGCCTTCTGCCTGCCAGAGAGAGGCAATGCCTATTCCAACCACAAAATTTTTTCTCAATTTTAGAGCTTACCCAATTCCACATATCCTTTAGGTCAGGGCTAATGGCAAAAGGAATTCCCAGGTACCTCACAATCTTATGGGGACCTCCCCATTGAAAACCAAATCTGTACAGCTAATCAGGTGGCTCCTCTTTCCACCCAAGAAAGGTGGACTTGTCTCTAGAAAGCTTGGCTCCTGATGCAAGACAGAAAAGATCAAGCTTCTTCATTAAGGATTCCACATTATTCAGCTCAAGTTCCACAAATATGGAAGTATCGTCAACGAACTGAACATTGATTAGATCATTATGATCAGGGAGGAAAATACCCTTAATAGTGGGAGAAAATGTATTGTCCCTAAGTAAATAATGAAGAGCATCAGACGCAATGACAAACAGGGTAGGAGCAAGCGGACAACCTTGTCTGATGGAGCGCCCAAGAGGGATTTTATCAGAGAGCTTACCATTAACCTCAACTTGGGCCAAAGTATCTTTCAGGAGAGTATCAACCATGTTACAGAACTTAGTGGGGAATCCAAAGGCCTGGAGGATAGTTTTCAAAAAGACCCACTCCACCCTATCATACGCCTTCTCGAAGTCTAAAAGGAGCATTGCAACATTTTGATTAGTGTAATTGGCCCACTCCAAGGCTTCCTAGCTAGTTATGAGATTTTCGAGGATATACCTACCTTTTATAAAGCTAGTCTGAGTACTGCTTATAAACTTAGGTAAGATATTGACCAATCTGGAAGCAACAATCTTGGCTAGAATCTTATAAGAGACATTCAGCAACGTTATCAGCCTCCAGTTCTTAAGAGAGGTCTTGTCTCCACCTTTGGGGAGCAGCTTGATGATCCCCCTGTTGATGTCCTCACCCAACGAACCTTTTTCCAAGGCTTCCATATAGACTTGCAGGAGGTCATCACACACCCAGTCAGAAAATTCTTTATAGAATTCCACAGGGAGGCCATCCCCTCCTGGGGAATTATCATTACACATGGAGGAGATTGCAGAGGCAACTTCACTTCTGGTGATCTCTTTTTCTAGTTGGCGGCAGTCAACTTCCCCAATCATCTTGGGAATAAGACCTTGTATGATGGCCCTGGCCCTCAAACCCTGGCCATCCCCACATTCCGAGGTGAAAAGATCTTTGAAGAAAGAGTGAAAGCACTCCAGCACATCCTCCTGAGCAGAGCAGAGCCGATCCCCATCCCAAATCTGACCAACCTGCTCCTTCGTTTTCTTCTCAAGAAAATTAAAGAAAAATTTAGACCCCTTATACCCACATTTTAGCCAATTTAGCTTAGCTCTGACTTTTTTCCCAGCCAGCTTGTGGGACTGAATTTTTTGCAAACTATCTTTAGCCAGAGTTAACCTCTCACAAAGATCCCTATCTTTAGGATTAGCTTGAAGATTGATCTCAGTCTCAAGAAGGCAATCTTGCAAATCTTTTTCATTTTTCCTTCGGTCCAGGGCCAGCTTTTTTCCAACAATTTGGAAAAGGGCCCGCCAACCTTTAACGTTGGCATTCCATCGCTCAATGGCAGAGACATCCTTCAACATCCATTTGTTGATTTCCCTTAGAGAGGCAATTGCTTCCCTGCAGTCACTGTCTTCCAAGAGCTAGGTGTTAAGGATGAAGCTTTTATCTCTTTTCGTCTCTAAGGAAGGAGTGAATCTACTGATGATGGTGGTAATGATTGGGTGGTGATCCGATAGGGTATAGGGGTAGATCAACACCCTGTTTTCAGTGTCACTCGGGAGGAAACTGAACACATCTTTATTAGCATAGAACCGATCTAGCTTGCAATAAATCCTATCTTCCCCTTTCTGGGCGTTGCACCAGGAGAACCAAACCCCTTTGGACTGGCTTTTGCATCCTTCCATAGGGTCGAAAAGTTTCAGCTTACCTTTACATTGCTTCCAAAAAACTTTTCATTGCCTTTCCAATTCTAGATGGAACCTCCCCATTTGTCTTCTTTTTGCTCCACCATATTGAAGTCACCACCAAAAATCCAAGGAATGTCCTCCAAATCAGCAAGCCATTGCCAGAGACTGCATCTTTCCCTATGATCATTGGGGGCATACACAGAGCATATCCCAAAACATGCACCATCTTTTTTGATTCTCGCCCAAACAGCCCTGTCACAAGGTGAGGCACCACTCCCAGTAATGTACGGGATCTAGTGATTAGCCACTAGCAAGGCAGCACTGCCTCTCCCCTTCTCATGAGTAGTGTAGTAGGCCATGGAAGAATTTCAGATAAATTTGAGGTTCGTATCCAGAGTGAACCCAATAGCTTTAATTTCTTGAAGGAACACAAAATCTTTTAACCTCTCGAGGTTGAGAAACCTCCTAATAATATATTTCCTGTTAGGGGATTCCAACCCCCTGACGTTCCAAGAAATGCATTTAAGCTTCATTGGCCAAGATCACGTTAATGTCACTCTGGTCGCCTTTGAGTTGTTCAAAGTATTTGGGTAAAATCTCATCAGTCTCAAGCTTCTTCACAGCCGGAGACTGCAAAACAGTACTAACTTTTTTCCTTTTTATCTTAGATAGCCCCACTTTTTTAGTTCCTCCAGCTGGTATACTATTCTTTCTTGGCCTCCCTGGGCCTTGTTTAGGTTTTAAAATCTGATGGTCCTGTCTCACAGTTCCATCCTCCTCATTTTTGCACACTTCGGTAGGGTGGGTTTTATTAAAATTCTCATGAAAGACTTTTGTGTTTAGCTTGTTTATTTTATTTGGTTTACCACATCCCTGTTCAGATTGAATACCAGTCCATTCATTAGTGGCAGAAGGAACCAGGATGGTAGTTTGTTCCCGAGGGGGGATCAGGTTCTCAGTTACTGAAGTCATTTCCTGCTTAGGGAGAGCCACGCCATCAAGCCCAAAGCTAGTGCTACTCGACCTAAGCAGGGAATCAACAACACCAACTGCGAGCCCATCCCCCCTCGAAGGCAAACTATCAACCCTAACCTCTTGCCCAAACTATTCAAATGGCTTAGGACTGCACCGATTATTGTCTTTATTGATTTGAAAATTAGAAACTTGGATGTCAGGAACATAATCATATCGCTTAGCTAAAATTTCTACAATTCTCTATCTAATCCCTCTCATTGCCAGCTGCTGGGCGTTTAGCTTTTCAACAAGGTTTGGGTTGTTGGCAATGCTGCGGGCCAACTCGAGAGAATTTGAAGAACCAACATCACCCCAGCCAAGGGCAACCTCAACCTCGCCCCTAGAAAGGGCCTCGAATGAGTTGCGGAGGACCATGTCATTCGGGCGCTCCAAAAGGGGAGGAGGCATCTTTTCATGACTTCTCCCATCTTGCGAGACCCCCACAAATTCGCTAACACCCTCTGACATCGAAGGAAAGGTTGGAGATGACTCCTGAGAAATGAGGCCATCCCTATCCTCCTTCCCCACATCTGACCCACCAGCCCTTGGGTTTTCCTCTGACATGGGCTGCGAACCAGAATCAAAATGGGGAGGAAATGGGTCAAACACGGAGGGCTCGCGTCCTTTAGCCTTAGGACCATTTTTCCTGATCACCGGGCAATTTTTCTGAACATGTCCTTTGCGACGGCAGAGGAAGCAAGCATTCAAACCCCCGAGAATTTCAACAAGACAAACTGTGAGGCATCCATCCTCATTAATGATAATATTCTCAGGAATTTTGATGCTCGGGTTTAGCGTTACCAAAACCCGTGCATCAAGGTGCGGAAGTGTGGCTTTCGCCTCATCAATCCGCACAACAGAGCCTATGGGAGCCAAAATATGAGGGATGATCACCCAAAACTCGAGCTGTAAATTTTTAAGGACTACCCACTTGGGGGCAGAGAGGGCCAAAATTTCTTCCGCAATGGCAGACGGAGACCATGGAAATGCCCTAAAAGTGCATCCTCGGAGGTTCCAGAAGGGTTTTTCAACGACTTTCATTTGCATTTCATGATTAGCAAGGAAAATAACAAATAATCCCTGTTGGATCATTCTACAAAATTTTACCAGAATCCCAAATTTATTTGCCCAAATTTTTATAAGCCAATCATCTATGAATTTTCTCGTCGGGACTCTGGAG
The DNA here is from genome assembly GCA_007258455.2 of Sequoia sempervirens. NCBI lineage: Eukaryota > Viridiplantae > Streptophyta > Pinopsida > Cupressales > Cupressaceae > Sequoia > Sequoia sempervirens. Next base: position 188,363,751 of record VDFB02256132.1, read on the forward strand.
GAGTCAACGGCCGCAAAGAATAAGGCAGAGTCTTTTAATCTACCCCTCTCATTTGAAATAACAGATTTAAGAGCCTGGTTAGGAGAAATGACAAGGTTACTAGGAGCAGACGAGAGCAACTTACCTTATGACTGGCTACGCATATCAATCTCCTCAATTTCAAACCTGGCCTCTGCGGGGACCTCTCCACGGCCGAAAGAGAGCGCCTCCTTGAAAGACTTAGTCGCGCCCTCCATAACCATCGCCGGACGAGGAATTCCAGAGTTACTCGGTTCAGGGCCAGGGATGCTCGAACCTCCCTCCATCACTGGATGGAGGGGTCCAGATCCCGCACCACGCCAAACCGGCCCTATCCAGAAAACCCTAAGGAAAAACCGACAACAACTACAACAAACGAAAACGACACAAATAGAAGGTGAGAAACACAAAATTAAGGGAGAATGAGGGAAGAAAACAAGCAACGATCAAACCTGCGTGGGGGAGTGTGCCAACCCCCCCACCGAGAGTGCCACGACAAAACTCGTACGCAGCAGCAGCAAAGCCCTCTGGTTTTCCTTCTTCCGAGGATCAATCTATCATTATCATTAGACAATATTATTGCAACAACGACACTTATTATTAATAAATGTGTTTTTCAAATTAAAAGTCATTATTTTTTCTATTTAAGAAATATTTGTCTTTTCTAAAGTAGAGATGCAAGAATTATAACTTCAAAATATTTATCATGAATATGATTGACTAAGAACTTAACTTTATAGGAATAATATATTTTTTAAGCTTTTTTAACATTATTTTGGCTATTAAAATGTTCTATATAAACACATATAATATAATCTTAAAATAATAATTTACATTAGTGAATAAAAATGATAATAATATAATCTAATCTTAAAATAATAATAATTAAAAAATTAAATTAAGATTAAATTACAGTTATAATTATATAATTTATTTAATTAAATTAAAATAAAAATTATAATTAATTAAAAAATATATTTTTTTTCATGTGATTTCTTGATGCAATAGGATACTTTAGCCAATCGAGTTAGGCCCCCCACCCCTAATTAAAATATATTTAATAGATGATAATTAATTAAAATATATTTAATAATTATAAAAAAAAATTAAAATTAAAGTATGCTACTCAATAATTTTTTTTTGAATACTAATAGTTTTTCTAATGAAATTCCTATTTTTTTCTTTAATTAAATAAAAAAAAAATCAACTTCATAAAAGCCGATTATTTTTTTCCCCGCACAATTCTAGAAACGCACTAGGTAATTAGTATGATACCTAAATGTTCATCTATCTTACATTTATATTGTCTCAATAAAATTAAAGATAATGAACTGTAATACATTACAACGTCATTAAACAATCATTTTCTACGCTTTTTCATTTTGTAAACGAACCCAAAAATTACAAATTTAGTACCATTTCATACCACATAACTCTTAACGCGAAATCTACAATATTCTAGACCGAGGGTACAAGGCATTGAATTTGTTATGGCTTTGCAAGCAGTTTTCTTAACAGCGAAGGCATTCCAATCAAGAACGAACATAATAATTCATATGGGTGCCTCTTCTTATCCGGGGAAAGACGAGCAAATTTGATTGCAGGGGCAAAGAGAGGAAGATAATAAAAAGAAAGAGAATGAACAGAGGCAGAGGTCGTAACAGAGGGATGCTGTACCTGCTGGCAATGCAGGTCGCCTCTGAGTTTTATCAGATGGACAGGAAGCCCCCGGTCACGGCCGCCTTAATTGCAGCAAACACCTTGGTTCATCTCAGGCCTGGTGTGTTGGATAAAATGCTTCCTTCTCTCTCCGAGGTCTGTCTCAATCCCCACTTGGTTATCAAGGTAAACTACACATACCCAATTAATCAAATTCTACTTACATACACTCAAGTAATTTAAGTTTAAATATTAGGTTTTTTAATTTGTTTTTTCTTTACTTTTAGACTATAGAAGAGATAATATATAATACAGGTACTGTGTTTTTCAAGCAAAATGGTATTTTGCTTACAAGTGCTTATTTGAAATTGTTTTTGAATTTTTGGAATTGTTGTGTTCGTAGGATATGTAATCGTTGGTTTTGTGTAACTGATTTTGTGGGGTGGATTCCTTCCATGTTCTGTTGGAGCTTTTCCCTGATTTATGTCTTGGCCCAATTGGGTGGGGTAAACCCTAGTTGCAAGAAATGCAACATGACAATTGTCTTTCCCTATTTGCATTATTAAACTGGCTCGCCCGAGCTTTTTTTAACATGTTGTTTTCCAGTTTATCACTTTCTAGTATGTATAGCAAATTAAATCACCCTTTGGATTACCGAACTATTGCCACTATGATCCCTACTTTTTTTGATTTGATTGATGTTTTAACTGTTAAAAATGTGCATGATTGATTTTTCTGTATATACAAATATCCATATATATGGTATCATATTTTCTATTCCTTGATTCAGTCAGATGGAAGAGTTGACTATATTGGAGCCATTGTTTTAAATTAGATATGAACTTTGGCTCATTGAGATCGTCGGCCCTTGGTGATAGTTCTGTATTCTCTGCTAGGGAGTTTCTCCACAATTGAGCATCTTAATAAGTGTAGTCTAATATTTTATTCACACATACACACATACATATATGGAATCGCTTGACTTTGGCAATTGATCTGTTTTCTTCTGCTGGAGAGTTTCTCCAAAATTGAGGCTAGCATTCGAACCATGAGACTTACCAGCTCTCCTTTTTCCCCACTAAATTTGGCAGACATGATCCTGGATGACTCTAAAGATAGTTTGACTCGGTTGCAGGGGTTGGATGGTTAGGTTGTAGTACTTGGCTGGTTAGGATGAGAGTCAAACACAGAATTAGTTAGCTTTACTTAATCCTGGTGTTATTAAGTGTTTAAGCTTAGTTTCTTAGAGCAGTCAGGTCATATTATTATCATCATATGTTGTATCATGCTCCATGGTAAGTGGGAGTTTGCTCTATTGCAGTGGTCTATTGCTTTCATTGTAATTCAGAGTATGTCTCTGCAAAGTGGTAGAATAATACTTAATTTGTTATCTTGTTCTCTTTATTATTCATTTCCTATTTTCTGTTATGTGTCAACTATTCACCGCCTTAGCTAATATTGGAGAACTTAATTGTAAATTTGTAGCATCTTAATAGAAATAGATAATTAGAAATTGAGGCATATATGTGTTTGTGTTGAAGACAGAGAATTTTATTGTTGTATTATCTTGGTTGCCAGATTTGTGAAAAGCCTTTCGCTATTGTGACAAATGTTCTTAAATTCTCCAGAAGTTTATGATCTTTTAGGATTAGTGTAAATCCTGAACAATTAAGGTAACATAAAGACTCCCAGATGTGCAAACTGTTTGTTTTTTGTGTTTCTATATTCAAATTTGGGTGCAATTTATTTCTCCCATTTCCAAGTGCCATTTTCCAGCTCTTAGTGCAACAAATGCTCCCAACATTCTTGTAGATGCTCTGATGGGCCTCAAATATCGGAAAAAAACAGTTGACCATTAAATAAGACGGTTAGGAGAAAAAGGTCAAATATATATTTAGAAAGTTATAATAAATGACATTAAGTTCTGCATTTAAATAATAATATAGAAATAAATCACCGCAGTCCACCTTTTCAATTGTATTTCAAACCTTCTAGGTTTGGTCAATTCATCACATAGACCTCAAAGTGTCAAACTTTATATAAATCTTGTACCCAAATACATTTTCTGATATCACTTAAAGCTGTGTAGGAAATGAAAATACTTGCTCAAATATGAAAATTGCTAAAACACTCAAAATGTGAGGAACACTCTCACAAGTTTGACATCGTTTATGTGGGAAAATCCTTCAGGGATAAAATTCCATAGGAAAAAGGAGTAGATGCTTGATTAATGGGAATGAGCATATTAAAGAGTACATAGGTTCTCCCTGGATCTTGTGGCCAACAAAGGTGTTTTCTCTGTCTCTGGTCCTACACCAGAGCTCAGCAAGTTCTAGTCTCTGTCCCACCCCCTGTATGGATTTCTCTTCTTCTCTGTCCCACCCCCTGTATGGATTTCTCTGCATACATGACAACTGTGTCACAGCATTCGCCGAATTTTGGGCTGGAAATTCAAAATTCGTTGAATTTATTAAAAAAAAAAGAAATTCGTTTAAATTCGGTTTAAATTTGTATAGTTTCAGATTTTTAATAAAAAATTCATAACACGTTTTTCTTAGATTTTTTTTTTTAATGGGTGATGTCTGAGGACGTGTGGCACCACTCCTTTATGCATTTCTCCAAGGCTTCTATTGACATATCTGTCACGACCTTGTTAGCGATCTCCAGCCTCTGTCGAACTGTCAGGGCCCCTTCCACTATCAGTTCCGGATATTTTTCCAGGATCTCATCCGACATCACCACGTACCTGTTCTTCACGGTGGTCGTCTTGCCTGGTCCTATCGCAGCACTATAATTTTACTGGATGTAAATTACAAAAACTACTATCCTAAGGAAATCCAAGGAATATAACATTTTTGAAGGAACGTTTTTAATTGATGAAAAATATGAAAAAAGGGAATTCTATGGTTGTCTAGTGTTTCGCTGAATCCTAGAATGTTGCCGCCTCTGTCCATAATAGGTTTCTTTCTCTGGGATGTCCATTTGTTATTATTTAATTTTGTTTTTTATTCATAACGTTAAATTTTCATATTTTAAAATAAATAAATAAAACTTTTATTATAATATATTTATTATTTAATATATAATTTAATTTATTTATTATTTATACCTACTAATATTTAAAATTTAAATTATAAAAATATTTATTATTTATTTTGCTTTGTGTTTAACTTTATTAATATATTTAAACATATTTATTTTAAGTTTATTTTTTATATTTTTAAAAAATCAAAATTATATACGGTGAATTTAATCCAAATTTTTTAATTTTCGAATTTTTTCCTTGTCGAACTTCATCCGAATTTCAATGTTGCCAAACTCGAATTTGAATTTGAATCTTGTGGCTTAGCATGACAATGAATGTCTTTGCTTTCTTTTTGAAGGAAGCCCACTGGAAATAATGGAAGAATACAAGTAGTAACTTGAGGTTGATTATCACAACAGGTTCATTTGGGAGACCTGCATGGCGAAAAGGATACAGGGAGGGTGGAAAGTTTTGTACTTACTACAAAACAGATGCAGGAATGCTGAATTAGGGAACTGGAAAACCAAGAAAATATTTTTTGGCTTACTTGCTATGTTACCGGGTACACCCCTGGGAAGCCCGGGTTCGAAATTCGAGTCCGGTTTGGGTCAAATACGCCTTGGGTTCGGTTTTTTGAATGTGGGTTCGATCAGGGTTCGAAACCCTGACTGTGGGTTCGATCAGGGTTCAAAACCTTTACTGTGGGTTCGATCAGGGTTCGAAACCTTTACTGTGGGTTCGAAAAGTGTGAAAATTTCTTTGTGTGGAAGTCATATGTAAGCCAATTTTGCAATTCTTAGTTCTTGCATACTCGATCTTATGGACTTATTCCCTCCCAGCACATATTGTGAATATTTCTCATTTGGTGCAGAAGACAAATTCCTCATTTTTGAACCACTGATAGCAAAGAGATTCACAATAAGACTTTAGCATTGGAACACTACTCCATACTTCTCTTGTCTAGACTATAAAGGATTGAAAATTCTTAATTTGATGCAATGATAGTTCTGAGATGAGAATTTATATAACCATGCCTATTTTGAAACTTCACATCTAATACTGCATCAACAAGAACTTAAGAATTCTGTTCCAAACTTCCAAGGCAAGGACACCCAAAAAATCTCTCAGATTTGTCTACGATCTGCAAGAAAAAGGTTCTGGCTCTTTCACAATGTAAATAATTATGTAACACTGTTTTCTTGTTTGCCTTCCACACAGAAAAATGTTCACACTTTTTAGATTGATCAATGATCAATAATGGCTGATTGTAAACACTTGACATTTTTATGTTTGAACTTTAATTTATAATTTTATATCATGACATTCGAGTATCACTAATATTTTAATATTTGACTATGAAAGTGGTGGTGTATTTTTGCTATGTTATTTGACTATTAATATGGTGGTGTATTATGAAATTAATTATTGCTGCAAATATGTACATATTTCTGATTTTTATATGTTTTTGTATTACCAAACCCAAAATGAACCCAACCCCAAAAATTTTTTTTCCCGAACCGGTGAACCGGGTTCTCGAACCCGAATCCAAACCCAAAACCGAACTGGTAACTTAGCTTACTTGTCATGCTGGCAGTCCTTTATGGATGTGAAGTATGGGGAAGTAGCATGCCAAGCCACAAGTGGGGATAGCTAAAGCATTTAATTGTAAGCAGCCTCAAAATCCCTAAAGCAAGGTATATAGGGCATGATAATGGAGGTGAAACATGAACAACCTATACTGGAAGTTGTTTGATGCCCATGCTAAGCCAAAATGTTAGCAACATGATTGGCTGCATGTACGCTGTAATAAAGGATTTTACTGAAGCTTTTATGCCATTAATGCTTCTTGAAGAAACTGTTGCAGTCTCCAATTAAAATCCATAACATGACTTAAGCCTGAGATTTATTGTCCAATTCATTAACAACGAGAAATTTTACTTGAAAGAACAAACTGGGAAACCCTAGGTGTTGATTTTGATGTTTAGTGTGTTTTATCATCAAACCTAGGGTCACAGACTAATTTAATTCAAACAATTTGAAATAAACTACTGATATGCAACAGAGAATTCAGATTCAATTCAAATTTCAAAATGGAATAAACTAGTATGGAGCTAGGAAATGTAAACTAGAAATTAAAAGAGGAAGGAGAGAGGATGCATCCCTGGATTGTTAGAAGACTGTTGCAAACCCAAGAAACCAGAAGAATGTTGTCTGTAGCAGACGCTTGCAAAACTGGGAAATTGGAGGATGTTTTGGGGCACCGGTATTGGGTACATACATTCAAGGGGGACACCTGTGTTGACAGGGTACTTTTACAGGAATGGGACACTGAAACAGGACACTTGCGCTGGAACTGGATGGTCCTGCCCCACATAGGCACCTAGACAGGTCACCCGCACTGAGCTATGGTGCTTCTGCCTTGCAGTTTTGGAAAAACTCTAGTGCAGGACACCTTTGATTTTACAACATTAGTGTCTGGGTAGGTGATGAAGCTTTGAAACATTTTGGGCTGCTTGATCACTGTATCTTGCCAAGGATTGAAATATAAAATTTGTTGTAGTAGCTTGGAATCCCTGGGAATCTGAAACCTCACTTTTTTGAATGGGGTACAAGTGGAAAAGAGGTAGCTGTATTGGAAACTGCCTCAGTCAATCCCCTAGATGGTAGCTTTCAACCTCAACATAGCTATATGGAAAATATGTTTTATGATGCTCTAACGTACAATAGTGATCTGGTTTGTTCAGAAAATGATGCTATAATATGAAACCCTAAAAGTCAAGCTAAGCTAGAGTGGTGTGTGAGTGTTGTGAAATGATTGATGTGTCATGATTGACGATTGACTGATTGGGAAGGGATCAAAGGATGTGCATGCAGGTAAGGGAGAGAATAGGCATCTTAGAAAACAATTTGGATAGGTTTGGGATGATATGAAAGAAAACACAAATGAAAAGGGAAGGAAATAGCTACAATGTGAAGGCTGCAAGAATGGAAGGCTTGATGGATGATGGCTCTATGTACAAATCTGCAAGATCTTCAATATATGAGCTCCAAGTTGTAGTATGGATGTTTCAGGAGAAAACTTAACATTGAGAGTAATAATGCCCACAAACTTGTATCACCTGACATTTCTTTTCACTTAGTATTGGAAAATTGATGGTATGTTTTATAATTTTATTGCATTCTTGTGTTAGTTTTTATGATCAGATGTAAAAGCAGAAATTTAATTCAAAATCAGACACAATAACACAGCATATACCCTGGGCAAACCCTCCACTTGAGGGAGAAAAACCCAGCAACAATATATCACTTATATATTGAATATCAACAAGTTGTCTCCTTTACAAAGAGGCCGATATGAAGGCCAAGAAAGAGCACTGTAACCAGATGCTAAACACAGCAATATTATGATGCTTCTAGATGATACAATTAGCCTTCAAACAATATATCGATCTGCTCTTCTTCTCCTTATTCGCACTTGATAATATCGATCTTATGTGAACAATGAAATGAATGAATGTGATGGTCAAATGACCAATGATCAACTTGAATATATACAAGAGAGAGAGAGAAGATGTGTCTCTTCAAAGGCAAGAAGTCGGCCTCAAGAATAGATGAATGACTCTTCAAAAGGTGGCGAATCACCAAGTCGGCCTCTAATAAAATATTAAATATTATTTAACAAATGATGTGTCATTTCAAAAATCGCCTTCATCAAATTAAATAGCCGATAGGCTATAATTTAATTTGTCTTCTTCATGCGATCTGGGCTAGAAGATAATCCTGACGTTGCCTTGAACATCAACACTCCCTTTCAGCTAGGGAGGATACTTCCAGCTGCATAAGACATATCACCTCATCGTGATGTCAACCACAATGGCTACTCCCATATGTGGAAAGAATATCACCTCATCGTGATACCAACCATCATGGCTACTCCCATGAATGGTAAATGTGCACAAGTGCTCATCACTCAACGTGATGTCGTCACCTCATTGTGACATTCACCATGGCTACTCCCAGAGGGTGAAAAAAAAGCACAAGTACAAGAAAATCATCGCAGACTCTCTCATGTGATGTTGTCATGGAGTCACACACGACATCCACCATGGCTACTCCCAGAGGGTGGAAGCAAGGGCTTTCACCTCAAATCTCAAAGAGAAATGCATTAACAAGGGCTTGCACCTCAAATCCCTCTCATAGAGAGAAATGCATTAAAGAAGATCACTGATACTGAGACTCCTCAGCTAGGGCTTCATTCTCCACCATACCAAGCTTGTCTCAAAAGTACACAAACTTTATCTTGGAGAGAGGCTTGGTGAGAATGTCTACCGTCCGCTCATCATATAACTGGATTGCTTTCCTCAATACCATATCTCGATATAGTGGTATTTGATCTCAACATGTTTTGTTTTGTCATGAAACACTGATTGACAAAAGCTTCACACAACTTTGGTTATCACAATGAATGATAGTAACTCCATTAATTGTCCAAACAATCCCCAAGCTACACCTCGAGCTGCCACACAAGCTGCAATATCTCACCTTTGCCACCGAAGATTGCTTCACCGCTACACCAGGGCAGACCCCAAGCAACGTTTAGAGGTGCTCTTCCGATCGAACACACCCTACCCAATCGAATCGTATCCATGCAGCTTCAAGTCCACACAGAAGAATATCTCAAGCCATACCCAACTATGCCACGCAATTATCTCAGGATATGCTTTGCTGCAACTAGATGTATTTGCCTTGGTTCACACATGAACTAACTAAGTGCACTCACTGCATAGCAAATATCTGGTCTGGTATTGACTAGATACATCAACGATCCAATCAACTGCCTGTACATCGTAGAATCTACCAATCTAAACTTTGCCTCTGCAGCCTCTTCTCCATAGGCAAGGGCCTCCATAGGCGTAGACATGGATTTGCAATCCATCGTGCCAAATCTCTTCAGAATGTCAATAGTATACTTCCCTTGACTTAGAATGATCTCATCAGGGTTCTGCCATACTTCTAAACCAAGGAAGTAGTGCATGAGACCAAGATCCTTCATTTCAAATTCAGAAGCTAACTCCTTCTTGCATTTGATAATGAGGTGATCTTCTCCAGTAAGAATTAAGTCATCAACATAGAGAACCAAGATTAATGCTTCGCCATCAATTACCTTGAAGTATAGGTTTGAATCAGCATCATTCTTGGAGAAACCCAAGCTCATCAGGTAACAATCAATCCTTTTGTACCAAGCACGAGCAGCCTACGTAAGGCCATACAAAGCCTTCTTTAGCCTGCAAACATGAGACTCCTTCCCATGTACCTCAAAGCCATCAGGTTGCTCAATATATACCTCTTCCTCGATTACACCATTCAAAAATGTTGTCTTCATGCCCATTTGGTGAATCTTCCATCCTTTAGATGCTGCAATAGCAATGATTGTCCTGATTGAAGTATAGCGAGCAATTGGAGCAAAGGTTTCCTGATAGTCAACTCCCTCTTTCTGAGAGAATCCTCTAGCCACGAACCTAGCCTTGTACTTCTCAATGCTCCCATCAACCACATGCTTGATCTTGAAGAGCCACTTAGAAGAAACAACAGATTTTCCTTCAGGTCTAGGTACTATGTCCCAAACATCATTCTTGAGAATGGATTGATACTCTTCTGACATAGCATCTCTCCAAACTTGCTGACTAGTAGTGTCCTCAACATTGGAAGGTTCTGACTCAATGATTTGACTCATCAATGCAACATAGCTGGAAAACTTATGCGGTCTCTTACTTTCTCTAAATGTTCCACTTGGGGCTGCAAACCTTTCTGCCTCCTACATTGTTTTCCTGGCCCAAAGAGGTCTTTTTCTACAAATCACAATATCTATAGGCCCATCAGTAGGTTCCAAGAGCTCAATTGGAGCATCATCTTCTTTGGGTTCAGAAGTCTCCCTTTGAATCTCAGGAGTATGGTTAACTTCCATATCCTGAGGAGACTCTTGATCTTCATTATCTATCTCCCTGTGAGTGCCCTTGGATCTCCTGATGCAACATCCTCTTCAAATGTAACATCCCTACTGATCTCAATCAACTTCTGGCCTAGAATGTATATTCTGTAAGCTTTTGAAGATTCATTGTAGCCTACAAATATCCCCTTCTTGCTAGAAGGTTCCAACTTTGTCCTTTTATCTTTCGGTACATGAACATACATTGGACAACCAAAGATCCTCAAGTGACTTACTTCCGGCTTCACCCTTGTGAATGCTTCTTCAGGAGTCATTTTCTCCAATATCCGGTGAGGACTTCTATTCTAAACATAAACAGCTGTCCTAGATGCTTCAGCCCAAAGGAAGGTTTGCAGATCTTGATCATGAATCATGGCTTTGGTTGCTTCCACAATAGATTTGTTCTTCCTTTCTGCAACACCGTTCTGTTGAGGATTGTAAGGGACACAAAACTCCCTCTTAATCCCAGCTTCAATGCAAAAGTTATGGAAACTACCGGAAATGTACTCTCCTCCGTTATTGGATCTCAAAACTTTGATCCTTTTCCCGGACAAGTTCTCTACCTGAGCTTTAAATTCTTTGAACCTCTTAAGTACTTCCTCAGATTCTTTAGATTTCAAGAAATAAATCCAAGTCTTTCTAGAGTAGTCATCAATGAAAATAATGTAATACAAGAAACCACTCAAAGAAGCAACAAACATTGGACCACATAAATCAAAATGAATAAGATCTAGAATACATTCAGATCTACTTTCACTACTATGAAATGGACCTTTAGTATTCTTACCTAATGCACAACCTCTGCAAGTGCCTTCATGCTCCTGGTTGAGTTTAGGAAGGCCCGTGACCATCTTCTCCATGGTTGGTAGTGCTTGAAAGTGAAGATGAGCAAGTCTTCTATGCCAAAGTTCACACGAATTTGATGAATCATGCAACAAAGCTTGAAGTGGACGAGTGCAAAGTCTGTAGAGACTCTCATGTCGAACTCCAATCACCCGAGCAGTCTTGATACTTGAGTTTTTCGGCCATGCAAGAACTTTACCTTCAGAGAATGCAACTTGGTACCCCTTGTCCTCCAAGGCTGAGATAGAGACAAGGTTCTGCTTGATACCAAGAACAAATAGAACATCACTCAATTGTAAGGAGATGCCGGAATCTAAGTGAAGAGAGGAAGTCCCAACACCTTTCATAGAATAACTTGCATCATCACCAATAATTACTTGAACACTAGAATCTCTCTCCACCAAATTAGTTAGATGCTCTCTAAATCTGGTGATGTGGCGAGAAGCACCACTATCAATCAACTAAGTATTGTTGTCGGTAGGCACATTGCTTGAAAGAGCATAATAGAATAGAAAACCATTTGAATCCTTCTGCGGAGAGATCTCACCCACATCTGCAATTGAAGCTTGTTGTGTAGGCCTGGTTGGACTTTCCTTTGCATAGTGACCATACTTGTCACATCTAAAGCATTGAACATGAGAGAGGTCCTTCTTCTTCTTGAATGCAGGAGCACCATCAGATCCTTTATCTCTATTCCTCTTGAAATAGCCTTTCTTTCCTTCTTTTCCTTTCTTCTTCGAGGATTGAGCAGCAAGAACATGAATGTCTTCATTAGTAGCGCTTTGACCCTCTCACAGCCAACCTTGATTCTTCTTGAATACAATCTGCTCTCAACCGATCAAACGTAGGAAGTTTTGATCTCGCACTTATTCCTTGAATGTAGGACCCCCAAGATGAAGGAAGACCATTAGGAGCCAACATGGTCAAATCCTTGTCATCAACAATATGCCCAATAGTAGACAGCTGATCTCTCAACTCGGTGATCTTCATGAAGTATGAGATGACGGATTCTCTTTTTCGCCATCTTGACATGATGAAGTTGCTGCTTTAATGCAAGAGCTCGACTTGTGTTGTTGATCTCATACATCTCCTCCAAAGTCTTGAACATATCTCTTGCAGATTTTAGCTTGGAGATAATTGGCACAATGTGGTCTTTCACGGAATCCACCAACATCTTTTTCGCTTTAGTGCCATTTCTCTTCCATTGTAATTTCTCATTCTCATTGGATGGTTCGGGAACTTCACCCTCCACGAACGCTGCTAACTCATTTTCCTCCAAGGCGAGCATGACTCTGAATCTCCAAGATGTGAAATTAGATGCTCCCTCAAGTCTATCTTCGATCTTGAGCCTGTTCACCATCTTGATGATAAGATAGATGCAAATAAGGATGAGAATAAGAATGAAGGATATCGCTGCTTGACTGAATCTGATCACGATCTTTCTTAAACCCACTCTGATACCATGTTAGTTTTTATGATCAGATGTAAAAGCAGAAATTTAATTCAAAATCACACAGCATATACCCTAGGAAAACCCTCCACTTGAGGGAGTAAAACCCAGCAACAGTATATCACTTATATATTGAATATCGACAATTTGTCTTCTTTACAAAGAGGCCGATATGAAGGCCAAGAAAGAGCACTGTAACCAGATGCTAAACACAGCAATATTATGATGCTTCTCGATGATACAATCAGCCTTCAAACAATATATCGATCTGCTCTTCTTCTCCTTATTCGCACTTGATAATATCGAACTTATGTGAACGCTGAACTGAATGAATGTGATGATCAAATGACCAATGATCGACTTGAATATATACAAGAGAGAGAGAGAAGACGCGTCTCTTCATGGCAAGAAGTCAGCCTCAAGAATAGATGAATATGACTCTTCAAAAGGTGGCGAATCACCAAGTCGGCCTCTAATAAAATATTAAATATTATTTAACAAATGACATGTCATTTCAAAAATTGCCTTCATCAAATTAAATAGCCGATAAGCTATAATTTAATTTGTCTTCTTCATGCGATCTGGGCTGGAAGATAATCCCGACGCTGCATTGAACATCAACATCTTGGGGCAAAGTTACTGTTGGAGGGGTTTTACAATGGCTTTAGGGTTTGGCTAAAACTTATGGTGAAAATCTTACAATTTCAAAATTATCCCAAACACCTGTCTTAGATGTTGACATGTGTCTAGGATACCCTTGTTTTTCCATTCAATTGTATGTTTGGATTTTTGACTTGAGATTTCTAGGATAGGTTTGAGGAACAAGGTAAGGTTTAAATCTACTGGGAAATCAACTCATTGTTTGGGGAAAAGGCTTAGGAAGTGACAAATGGGCCCTAAAACACACTTGGGAGAGTGGTCACTAAAATGAGGACGAAAGTGTAAGGTGGAGATTGCAAAGCTGGCAATTTGTTAAAATTTGAGCTTGTACTCTGGCTGATACTACTCATTTGTTGGTCACATATGAACATTCAGCATTATGTAGTTGAGAGAGTTAGTGGAGAGCTCTGACTATATTAAAAGCACATTGTAAATAATTTCACCATCCTAACAATTTCTTCTTATTTTGTTTTTTATTTTTAATATGGTATTAGAACCGAATAACTTTCTGGGTGGAGCCTATGAAGAGCACAAGAATTGAGTGGTGTATTGTTTATAATGTGGAAGAATGATGCTTCTTGTCATTATTCATGCCTAGAAGAATTGAGGCTTGCTTTATAAAGCTCAGATATCTGCCATTTGCGGTGAACCCAGCAAAAGATGCTGGAACATGGGTTGTATTTCTTAAAGCCAAGTTACAATACTTGGACTTGGCAAAGACTTGGCAAGCTGATTTTTGACCTAGATTGGGACTTTGTGCTTAGACTCAGCAAATTTATAAAACCATGAAATATAGAGTTTTTAGGACTTAAAACTATTATCATGCACCCTTCAATAAAAAAACTTTAAAGACACAATAAACTAATCGAATAGAAGCTACTCTGATCACATACACAAGTATACATTGATCACACAAGTATAAAAGAGGATTTTCACTGAAGGAAACAACACTTTTAAATATATAAATATTGTCAAGTGTTTTAGATGTATGGAATCAAAAACAAAAATCACAATATGGAGTCATAATTATGGTAGAAATGAGCTTGTATGCCTCAGCCTAACATTACTAGCTCTATGTGGAGTCATGCACTTGTATCTCAAACAAGTCTGCAAATGCTGCTACAGCCTTAGGAGCATTACTTAAAATAGGGTTTGACTTTAGCAAATAGAATTATAAAGGTAATTTAATTACTAGGAATATAATTGGGAAAAAGTTAAAAGAACAAAAATATGTTCTTCCATCCAACATGGCCCAAAAAGATTTTTATTTATTTGTTTTTTAAAATTACAGCAAGGATTTGGGGGTAGTGTCCCTGGTGGGGTCATGGGGCAATGCCCCCAACTGGGTTGAGGGGCAACGTTGAGACTGCAAAGACTGTCATGGTGCAGCCCATTTTTCATAATTTAATGCTTTTAGTTTTAATCATCCTCAAAAAATCCTCCAAACCTTCAAAAACTTTCATGCTTTTACGTTTAAGCATTTTCATTTTTTATGTTTTTCTTTTCCCCTTTTCTCATAGACTTGGCTAAGTCTATCCATCTGGGCTTTCTAGGTACCTGGGTCATGAGTCACCAGGCCTCGGTTTGGCCTGCTCGGCTGGGGACTCGCTGAGCTTGGTCGAGTCCCTGCAAGTCTTGTAACTATGCTTAAAACCTTGCTTTTTTAACATCTGAAGGAAGCTAAAAGTTTGCCATTGAAGAATGATCAGAAAACATTTCTCTGAGGGACACAGTAGGTTCAGCAGCATTCAAGAAGCAGCACAAAATTGAATTGATATTGCTGAGCCATCTCAGTCAGTGTGCTTTGCCAGTTTGACTATAATACTTGTAGGGATCTGGATCATAAATGTGTTTGTAGAAATATTCAAAGAAAAAATCTCTAGCAAATTGATGTAGAATGCTAATGCCCAAAATACTGAAGGCACTATTTACTACAGTCATATTTTTCAATTTATAGCACATACACTGTTTGAAGAAGTATTAAGAAATTTGTGCTGTCAGAGCAGGTCATCCTTTTCATGCCCTAGTTTGGAACTGTTCCAGACAGTTAATATATAAATTGTAAACCTTGATTCAGTTTCTTAATTTCCTTAGTAATTATTTTTGTACAATAGTTCAAGAAGCCAATTTCCCTGTTATGCATTTAACACTTTAATAGTTCTAGAACTTTTAACTTGTTTTAAGAGCCCTGCTTTAGAAGATTATTCATCAAATCTGCCATGAATTGTTACTGCTAGTAATTCCAAGAGTTTCTGAATGTCACCTTGGGGACTTTAAGTTGATGGATTTCTGAAAGCATTTATAACAATATTTTAGGAAAATAGCAATTGAATGTCCTTAAAAATCCTGATAATGTTTGGAAAGTGGGTTTATTCCTCTCTGATCGTTCCTTAGTTGACTTGAATATAAGATGTTTCCAGTGTCAAGATAGAGTTTGTCAAACTGGCAGGTTTACTTTAGTGGATTATCACTCAAAAATTTCTACCCTCTTTATGAATATAAAGAATAATCTGGATACCAAATTTTCCAAATTGTAATAAAGTATGTACTATAAACTGAAGCATCTGATATGTTTTCATTCACTGGATTTATATGAAATCTAGACTTTTGATTCAGGGAAGTCCTTGAAATCATCATAAGCATGTATTTAAAATGTAAAATGTCTTTAGTAAAGTTTTCTAGTTTACAATTATTTTTGTGTGACTGTTGTTCTTGTATAACAACAGCTAGCTGATTGGTTTGTTGGTTTTTGGCATTTTGCAGAACAGGGATATTAAACGGCTATTTTTTTCAGCTTTTTATCATGTGGATGATTCTCATCTTGGATACAATATGCTCTCCTTGTTGTGGAAGGGAGTTCAATTGGAAAGGATGATGGGAAGCACAGAATTTGCTTCAGCAGTTGTTGTGCTACTTGGTATGTCACATGGGATAGAGGTAATCCTTGCAAAGATGCTTGCAACATTCTTTGATTACCCACATTACTATTTCTCTGAATGTTCAGTTGGATTTTCAGCCGTGCTGTTTTCTTTGAAAGTTATTCTCAGTTCAGACACCCCAGGTTACACCAACGTGTATGGACTGATTGTTCCAGCACGACATGCTGCATGGACAGAGTTACTACTTATACAAATGCTTGTTCCTGGTGTCTCTTTCCTTGGCCATCTTAGTGGTATCATTGCAGGACTTATCTACCTTTGGTCAAGAAGATTCTTCTCTCGTAGTAATCCTCTTGCTCCAATCATGAGGAAATTAACTTGGGTTGTGGGTTTTCCCCACAGACTATTTCAAGGTTACTTAAATCGTTACAGAAGGCATACTTATGGTCGTGGAACTGTGGGTGGTAGAAGTGTACCACGTTCAATTGGAAGTGGTAGAGCTGAAAATATTAATGCAGTTTGGCGCTGCTCAGCTTGTACTTTTGACAACAATATACATTTAGAAGTGTGTGAAATGTGTGGTACAACACAAGGAAATACTGATTCCAATCCTTCAGCTCCACCATTGTCACAAACAGAAACCAGAATCAGCTCTCGTGACTTGACTTTAGAGGAATTGCGAAGACGGCGACTTGAGCGTTTCAATAGATGACAACTAATGCCTATTTTACAAGATTGTTATCTGTCTTATGTTGTAATTAGCAATAAAATATGTATCAAGTAATATCTATCCCATTCTTTTTGAATTAAGATCAAAAACTTTTTAAAGTGAGTTTGCACTGACATAATGTACAGTGGTTTTATTTTTGATGATCCTTGAATTAAAGCCATCTAGATGGTTAGATTTTGTTTGTTTTTTCTCTGATGATTGCTGTGGCTTGATGGAACTTGTTGGCTGTGGTTATGCTGATATTTTACCCCAGTAGTATGTTTTCATGTCCTTGAAGAGGTTGTGCATGCCCCCAATTACATTTTGGGACCGTTGAGGAACTTAATCCATTGCCTGTCTTTTCAGTTGTTGTTAAGGTTTACTGGATTGGGGATGCAAAAACATTCTAATAGCAGAAACAATATGATCCTATCTAACTTACACCAAGGAAGGAAAGATAATTTACTGGCAAGCCAAGAGAGGGAGAAACCATTTTGGCAGCTTGAGATGAGAAAACAGCAGAAGGAATGTCTATGACCTTTTGGGCATATATTATGGAAATTGGCGTAGAGAATAAGACTCCCAGCTAACAGTTCTTTAATTGGAAGAGATCTCACTCTTCCGTACTAGTTCTTTTTCCTTCTTATTGGAAGGCATTCCAAGCGTGGGGCTAGGGCATTCCAAGCGTGGGGCTAGGGAACTAAACTATTGCTCTCGCCTGTTCAAAGAATCCACAAGCTAAATACTAAATCTTATAACATGGTTTTTCGCCTCATCCCTAATTTAGGTAAAGAAAAGTATCATCTTTGCGGGCAATTCTGAACTTCATGTAAAATCTACTCTTTATCACAGTTAAATTTAGTTTACTTCATGACTGACATCAACATATATATGAGTGTTGATTAATTCATTGTTATTACGTTTTGATATATGCCTTTTTATGTTCCCATAAAATGGAAATCAAAATGAACATGTAAGAATAATTTAATCGTAATTATCATTTTGATATATGTTTTTAAATATTTTTATAAAATTAAAATTAAAATGAAGATGTTTCATTAAGTCATTGTAATTTATCCATGATGTTTTTAGTTAATTGCGATTGAAATAAGGATTACTTTAAATAAAGATAATATTAAAATTATAATTTGAATTTTAAAGTTAAGATTAGGTTTGAATATTATAGGTGTAACTTGTAAGATTTAAAAAATGTGCTTAGTTAAAAATGTTGATAGTCATTTTTTATAAGGGTCTATATTTAAAATAAAATAAAAATTATAAGATTATATAGTCTAGAGTATAAGAAATGGTTAAACAATACTAATTAAGAAAAAAGAATTAGAAGGTTTATGAGTCGATTGACAAGGAAGTAGATTACATTCATATTAAAGGAGCTCGCTCCCAATTGAACTCCTTGGTTATAGGAGTGTCAATGTCAATATTCATGTGTTTAATCATTTGATTAACAATGTGATGGATGCCTTAGATGTATTTATAATTAGTTCTATTGATTTGACATTTATGTGCAACATGCTTATGATATTTGATAGGTGTTAGCTCCATTGATGATCTCATTCTTCTTTCTTTTTCAATCACCTTCAACAATATGTGGATCAATAGATGTTTGTTTGGCAAATCTAAATTCACTTGAAGCATGTCATACAAAGTGTGAGCAAGGCTTGGCATCTAAAAAATAAGTTTATATAAAAAGAAATGCCAATGTCTTGATGACATATAGACTAGCACTTGCACCGGGAGGGGTGCAAGGGTTACGCCGATAGAAAATTATTTTATTAATTTTGAATTGATGGAAATTTGAAGGCATTTGTGCATAAAGTTAGAAAATTGTTCAGATTGGTAACAAACAATTGTTGGTTGTTACAAATTTACAATTATAACTTACAACCAAGAATTTTATACTCCAAATGACAATGGTTCTATGTTTTGTGATGAAATTTATTAGGAATATCTTGCAAGCCATGATCCATTGTGAATGCATTAATGAAGAAAAACATCAATAAATTTCAAATTCCCTTGTTGTGGATCAACAATGTCAACATTATAGGCCTGATCTAATCATGAAGTTTGATGTGAAACTTAAATCAAAATTCCATGCAAGTCAGTTGTAAAATCTTGATTTGTTCTGTACACAGAAATACATATGTGAGGTGGATCACTGAAAAGATTCATTTTTTTCTCTGTTTTGAATCTCGAAAAGTCAACATTGTTCTTATAGCAAAATCAATATACCACAACTTCAGCTCATAACCTAGATATAACCTAGATATTCACATACCTTATTTAACCATCAGCAGGACTAGAGGGAATAGATCTTGGTAAAGTTGTATTGGGTGTCTCAAAAACTTGATAAAAACTAGACCCACCTCCTCCTCCTATCCCAAAAGCAAAATCCCCGCCTACCCTTCTTACCTCACAATCCCCACCTCTGCCCAATTCCAACCCCTCCACCTCTTCTCCACAATCCTGCTGCTCAGCACTAGTCCTACAAATTGGGCATATGGGGTTCTTGTGTAACCATTCATCCACACACTTGGCATGAAAAATGTGCCTACACACAGGCAACACCCTGCATGTGTCACCCCTCTCGTACCCATCAAGGCATACTACATACTCTATACAATAAAATGTATTAACACTATTTTTATGCTTATCACATTATTCCATTGCAACCAACTCACGTTTGTATGAAGGAAGCTTCTGCACATCTCATACATCAACCATTATTATTTCCACTCACAACACCACCGCCACCAACAGGAGAAGAAAAAGTGAGATAAATTGAAGAAACACCACCTCTGTTTGACCTACAACTTCTTTTGTTCAACACCCTTCCAACTATACAGAGATGAATTAAAACGAGAATGCATATCCCAATAAACAACAATATAATAGCTATCACCACAACAATTAACATGATCTGTGTTAACACAGTAAGCACACGACTGCTAGATGTGGGTCTTTCTTTTACAGAGTTTTTCATAGTTTGCATTATCCAGGTCTTGAAAATTTTGGTTTTAGGGATTTTGAACTGTGCATAGGCCCTGCCCACATAAGATCTGATGAATTTATGGGTTTTTAATTCTATGTAGAATGTCAACCTTTCTGATCTCTTATTTACTTTTATTTGATTAATGGTTAATCGTGGAACATCACCAAATATTAACTTTTTAAATCTGGATTTAACTTAAACATCTGATACTTATTCTTTATTTGAAAGAAAAGCCCCAAAAAAATGTCCCCACTTTACTTCATCCTAGAAAACAAAAGCAAATAAGATGCCGCAAAATTTCAAACTGACATGGGGCGAGGAATGTTTCAGCTGCACGAGAGTCATTTTTCCAGCGTGAGAAGATAAAGAATCGTTTTAGAATCAAATAAAACACAACAAAGAAAAAAATTATCTGTCTGCATAGAGAGCTTCCAAACAATAAAACTTGCAGAAACCATGGCAAGTGACTTAACTCAAGATCCTACGCAAATTGTGTCCTGCTGTCAATGATGCCGCTAAGGAAAAATGGACAGAGTATGCAAGAAAATTTATTGAAACCTTACCGCAACAATATCTCTCTACAATTGTTGTTGCAATCCAATCCATTCATAGTAAACAAAAGTAAATCTCAAAATATCTGGGTTTTAGAGGTCTACCAATATCTAATTTGATTGGGAAATTTGATCTGATCTAGCAGAAGTCAAAATATTTTTTTTACCCCCAGAAAGTTGATTGACAAATTTTCTGAGCACCTGAAATTTCTACTTTTTGAATGCATTTACTTTCAACTTATTTTCAAGCGATGTTTACTGGACAGACGAGAGGTTTTTAAGGTGTGAGACAGGTTTCAGCCTGAAACCTCACACCATATATAGCCTATCGGCTAATTAGAGACAATAGATAAACAACAAGATCTCTAAATATGCTTAACAAATGGTTTGTTATAGCTTCAAAGAAACAATATTCTTAGAAACATTACCTCCAAAGAGACCATATGTTTAGGAGAGATTATTCTCAAATGGAGAAGATTGATGTCAAAGTATGATTGACATGAGGGTAGAACCCAAAGGTGTGCTTGAGAGTTTCTATGCGCTTACAAATGGATTTGAGGATGGGTTAAAAGTGAAGGAAGTAGAGTTGATTGCGAATAGGGAGTCTAGCACAAAGAAGTTGCTAGGTTGTGAGTTGGGCTTGGCAACCAAATTTGGACTTTTAGAGGGAGGGGTTGAGTTTGAACCATTTGGAATTGGTTAAAGAGTACTTCCATTTTGTATTGTCCTTGATAAATATTTATGCAAATATTATTTAAAGCCCTTTGTAGATATTAATTTATATCACTGACTTTGATACCATTGTAATGCCTTGTGCTAAGTATTAGGGAAAATGTTAATCAAACTCTTTTGCAAATATTTTTAAATTTAAATATCTTCACCCAATCTTGCAAAACTCTATATTCTCATTATTTATACATTAATATGAATAACCAAGCCAATTGATTTCAGACTTAATGTGTTTTAACAAGGATTGGCAATGACCCATAAATTTAATTACATTTACACATTAAACTTAGAATTTGTCATTTACACTAAACATTAATAACTCAAATATAAAATTAGGTTAACGCATAACAATAAATTGTAGGACCCCTTTTTCATACATATTAAATAGGTTTGAGACCCATTACAAAATGTTGTAATGGAAGCAACAACTAGGAATACAATGGGATGTACTAATAATAGAAATGACAATTGTGTAACCAGAAGTTGGAAATACAATACTAAAACCCACGACAACTGTCAATCATACAAACTCAATGCAATTGAACCTCTCCTCAATGAAAGCTTAGTCACAATCTCTAAATAAGACTATCCCATAGGGCCAAAGGGGTTTCATCCTCTGACACATGCAATCAAAAAGGTTTTCATCCTCTAATTGATAGCAAATCTATAGAATTTTGTCCTCGAATCTGGGCATTTAAATATAGGTGCTTAGAACAATTTATCGATTAGGGTTTGTGTATAAATTTTTATAGTTATTCTTCTTTTCAAACTCTAAATCCTTAATACCCATAAAAAGAATGTTAATGGTTGCATTAAATCCCAATACCTCATTATTGGTACATGATAGAGAATGCTTATACCCAACACTTATCGTTTTCCCTTAAATCATGCTTGAAATTGCACCTTGCGCACATGGATGTATCTAAGAGGCATGGGGGAAGTTTTTCCACAATTTGCAAATGTCCTCTACAATAATGGTGAGAGGCCATGTAGGGTTTGAACTTATCACATTAATGACAAGGAAGGGTGCCTTCTTTATTTGAAACACCAGAGGTACATGTGGATCCACACCCTAAAGTTTAAATAATGTTTTCTTGGTGGTATAAAACCCTTTCTAGATTTTTTTGCATCGAATTTGATCAATATTGGCACTTTGAGATAAGTCAAAAGGAAGGTGAGGTGAATAGTGAAAAATAAGGAAGAGTATCAAAGTTCATAAGTTGTAAATACTTCAAAACTCTTACCACTAGTCAATGATTAGGTTTGAGCAAGAGGCGTGATGGTAAGACAAGTCCAAAATTTTGACACGACAAGGGAAAAGAGTAGTGTTTGTAGGAAAGGGACGAAAGGATGAGCAATTTCAATAGTTGACAAAAGAAGGGAATGAAGGTAAGAGATGAATGTTAGGTATGCTTGGATGGTAATAATTATGGAATTCTCATAAACATAAAGGAAAAGTGGTGTTGGGAGCAAAGGCATGACAAGATGGGGAAGTTTGAAAGTCTAAAGTGGACCAAGGAAAGGTCAAACTTAGATTAGAAAGCATACATAGTTGAGGAAATATAAAACTTGGATGACTAAAAAACACTTAGAAGAATGGGCATGCCTTCAAACTAAAAGAGTTTGGGGACCTTATACACACATAAATAGAAAGAAGAGGAAGGATACACACACAAAATTAGGCCAAGAGACGTGGAATAGGGAATAGGTTATTTGGCCCATAACATAGATTATTACAAAAAGGGGACATGAAAAATTTGACATTTAGTCTCGTCATATTATGGGGCAGGGGTTTGGGTGAGGGGAGGGTAGGATTAAAGAGGCTTCTAACAACCTTGAGTGGAAAAACTAAGATTCTATAACCATTTGACCACCTCTAGTCTTTGGGAAAGTGACACACATAAGACAAATATTTTAAGAAAGTTGGTGAAACTAGAGAGGTAATTTGAGATGTAACTCATTTATCAATAGTTGGGAGATGAAAATAAACTTAGAGTTGGCTTGGTTGTTTCCATCTAAGATTGGGGAGGTCCCATAAGTCTATGATCGTTTAGACTCAAACACTTTTAAACATCACCATTCCTTTGAATTGTTCCTCGATAGAAAGAGGTAGCTTATAAACTTGGATCATCATGTCCATTAGATGGAGGTTGGGAAGCTTATCGCATGCCTCAATGACTTGTCATACAAAATGAGTTTAGGTGAGATAGCTTGTCAAGCCTTCCAAATATTGTTGAATTATGCTAAGACATGGGTCTTGAAGCAAGGTACTAGAAGTACCATGTCTTTCCATCCAACTAATCATCATGAACATAGTGAAATGGGTGTAGAAATGAAATGTCTTAGAAAAATTTGTTCAAAGGGAAATGCCATTAAGAGGTCTAAGAATTCATTTAACAATTAGGCTGCAGGTGCTTTGAGTGTTGGGATCAATGAGACAAAATTCTCCTTGATCCATAACACAAAACTACCACACCACTCTTGTTACCTCAGTAAGACCATAGGAAGCTTTTTATAAGTTAAGTGAGTTGTTTGTAATAGCTTTTTGAGAGGATTTAGCAAGATAAAATATAAACATAGTTGGCAAGGAGTATTCTTTTAGTCCAAGATAGTAGATTGATCTTCAATTTGTGTATAAACCATTTCCATGTGTCAAAGAGAGTGGTTCCTAGCCCAAAGGAGATGTCAAGGCATTTGGGATACCCAATTCAGATTTGTTGGGCTTTTCATAGTACCCGAGCACAACAGATACATGGGTGACCAACAATGTATTACCAATACTACCTTGACAAAATGATCACTTATGTAACTGTAGGGGCAAAGGTGGCTAAGAGCACCATCAATGTCTCATCCCTCGTTGTCCAAACAAGAAGACCTCTTGGGCGTGTAAAACAGGTTTCCCTATTTTTAAGCATGAGAACTTAGTCAATTTTAGTTCCTACATGCTCTCCCATGCTTGGGATGAGATATAGAACCCTTAAGCTTCATTTTTCAAGTAGTTCTTTCATATTTTAGAGTTATATAAGCAAAAAATAGAGCATTGTAACTCAATTTTCTCAGTCACAACACTGAGAAACACACTTTGTAACACATTTTTGAAAGAAAAGAAACATATTTAAGTTTTGTATCTACTGCTGTAAGAACACCTTTTCTCAATTAATTTTTAGCATTTTGTCTTCTTAATAGCTGTTTCATTATGTGCAAATGAATGATTGATTATGTTTTTCTATATTTTATGTTTAAACCTCAAAACCATTGTCTTATTTCCAACACTTTTAGGTAGAAATCAATGAACAAAAACAATTATTTAAATAAACTACCAATTGACTAAATATACTACCAATTGATAGAGCAGTGAATAAATATGGCTATATATATGACTAAATTTAATGATTATGCAATTGATAAACAATGTATCAATATACTACCAGTTGACATAAATCAGTGAACAAAAACAATTAAATAAACTACCAAATTGATCAAAATGATGATAAAATGACTAAATACACTACCAATGGACATAAATCAATGAATAAAAATGACTAAATAAGTGACCAGTTAACAACAATCAAGGACTAAATCAATGACTAAATATGTCAGTGAATAAAAAATGACTAAATAAGTGACCAGTTTACAACAATCAATGACTAAATATATTACCAAATCGATCAATCAAAACAATTAATAAATGACTAAAAATGGTTTAGTCATCAATTTGGTCGTGTTATAAATGACTGGCAATAAACTACTAATGGTCATGTGACCATGTTTAGTCATTTATAAGTAGTTTTTACTAGTTTTTTTAATCATATGTTGTTTTTGTATTAGTGATAAAGCATTTCAACCCTCCATTCTTGCCATAAAAAAACTATAAATTGAAGCCTTGTCCTAAATATTATTTATCAATCAATTTGAGCTAAATCTATGTTGTTAATTTTCCTTTGAAATCCTATCAATCCTACCAAGGTTATGTCGGTTTGAAGAACAATTCACATTCATTCAAGTGCTACAATCAAGCAATCACATTGAAGAGCACATCAAGTGGAAAATTGTGCTTCTACTTCAAGCTCAATTGGAAGAGCAAGGTGGTAAAAAGTATATGATATAGTTTGTATTGCTTTATCTTTGTGTATTTACATTTAACCATTTTCTAGTTTTTATTTTGGCACATCTGGTGGGACCCATGGACATCCCTCTTTACTAACAATTTATCCTAATTTTTTCATGGATTGTAGTCCCAAGTCTTGGGATGGGAGTTGATAGTGAACCCCACAACTCCTAGAAATCACCTACAACCAAAATGCCTATTGCATCTGAAGAGAACAAGGCATTGATATTCTCATGCAACCAAGAGAGAAAAGAATGATCCACACAAGCATCTGATATTCCTTTTTTTATTGAATAATGAATACCTAGATTAATAATTACAATGAAGGATCAATCCTTATAAAAGGAAAAAACAAACCCTAAATGAGGATTTGATTAGATTGTGAACAATGTCTTCATCTCATGCAATGAGACAACTTAACCTATAAATAGCCCAATCTAATAAATAAAAAAGCACTCCTAAGTTTAGCTTAAGTGAATAAAGTAATAAGGGACCTAATTATTAATTAATGATTAATTAATTATCAAGTGATGCCCTAATTACTCCAACATCCCCCTTAAGATCAACTTAGGGAGAAGCTAAAAAATTGATGAAGAATTCAATGGTGGATGCATGGATGAGTCCCAGATACAAGGTCTAATGAGGTGCCCATGTACAAACAAATGAAACTCTCATAACTAGAGAAAGGGAGAAAACCACATGGGAAAAAACTCCTCCAAAAAGAGAAAATGAAATGATTGCACTAGTGAAAGAAGGATAGAAGGAGGACTTAATGTGACCCTCCAAGGACTGCTTGTATCACAAAAAGTATAATAGATGTTCCCCAATAGGAGAGATAAAATAATGATATGAATCCCCCCACAAAGAAACAACTCCTATGCCAATGATGAACACCTAAAGAAAGAACATGATCCACTACCTGGAAAAAAATTAATCCCCTTAGGAAGAAACAAATCCACTAGTGATTAGAGAAGCCAATCCAAAAATATGGGTGAATTGGGAATCCAAATCCAAATGATGCGTGCCTTTGAAAAGTGCTCAAGTGTCCACATGTCGGAAAGATATGATGCCAATCTAGAAACCCATGAAGATTGATGTAGAAAAAACTCCAAAGATGATGAAGATGATGGGCAAACAATGATGATGTGGCTATCAACAAAGAGGAGATGAATGTCCTCAAAGTAATTAGATCCAAATCTTTAATTTGAGACTCTACAAACAAGGATGATATATATGTTTGTAAGATACAAATCCTAAATAGTTGTGTTTGAAAGATGATGGATGTCCTATTGCACTAAACTAATAGGGGCCAAAGGTGTGGTGATGCCAAGCTGATCATGAACAACAAAAGATGAAGATGAAGTCTCAATCTAAAGAGTGGGAACATGAAGACAAGCCTCTGAACCATCAGAACATGCAAGACCTATGTTATACTCAAGCTCCTCTAAAGTATCATCATCAAAGAGTATGATATTTGCATCTGCAAGAGGAATGAAAAAAACTATAGTAGGATCGTCTGTATATAGAGATATATGAGGGTCTCCATGGATCTCCTAAAGTTGAGTCCAAAGTGTGTGGGGACAATCAATGTCTGATACAACACACATAGTATCAAGATCAACACTAGAATAAATCACTCCTACAACATGATCACTGATAATACCCCATGCTGATAAACTCCCTTATGTGTCTGGTGTAATTATGAGCCCATAAAGATAAGGAAAAAGATCAATCCACTTAAGATGTGCGAGGATGCCATTTTACCAAGACTCTTAGTTATCCCTTTTCTAGGATGACCACAAAAGGATGAATAGAAAAACCCATGATACTTCCTCAAATGGAAAAATTAGAAACTAATAACATCAATGCATGTAAAGTAGATCAAATAAAGTCATCTCACACAAATAGATCATTTCTAGGTGCCAAAACGTCTAAGTAATTGATAAAAATGTGAAATGACAAAAAAATGAATAAAATGTACCTAGGGAAGATTTTGGAAAAAGTGAATAAATAGATCTAAAGAGGCCTAGAATACCTTTCCAACGTTACCAGAATCATAAAAATTGGAGATACAAGCAAAAAGTTATGAGCTCTCAAAAGTAAAAAATGAAGATCCAACTTTGACGAAGAATAACTAAAACCAACAAGAAAATACGATGGTGAGACTTACACCACTAGGGAGTGCTCATAACCAAATTTCGGAAAATATATTGTTTTCCCAATTTCAACATTGTATGCCCAAGTTATGAATTTTTACAAAACAATGTAAATTTAGCCAGTCGATAATCAACATACATGACCCG
The DNA here is from genome assembly GCA_007258455.2 of Sequoia sempervirens. Classification (NCBI taxonomy): domain Eukaryota; kingdom Viridiplantae; phylum Streptophyta; class Pinopsida; order Cupressales; family Cupressaceae; genus Sequoia; species Sequoia sempervirens. The sequence continues at coordinate 188,391,681 of VDFB02256132.1, forward strand.
TTTGATTTGATTTCTAAAAAAAATACTAATTGCATGCAAAAACTAATAGATACCCACAAAAAAAATTGATGCTGCCAACAAAACCCAAGAAGTATTTTTAATTCCAAAAAGAAAAACATGTGATTTGGTAAGAAAAAAACGTCACCTAGAAGGAAAAATGACCACATTGTGCTATTTTGGCATCATTTTTTGTAAGATTTGCTCACTATTTTAAAAATATAATAGATACCTAGATAGTTTTTGTGATCTTGTAAATAAAACCCAAAATTCATTTTTCTCAAAAATACACTAAGAAAAAAATTTTGGTCGAAATTTCTTGGATCTCTTAGAATTTGGATAGGAAGTCAGATCCGGTGCTCTGATACCATTGTTGGAGTTTATAGTGAGCCCCATAGCTCCCAAATATCACCTGCAACTAAAATTCCTATCACATTTGAAGAGAAAAAGTCATTGATATGCTCATGCAACCAAGAGAGAAAAGAATGATCCACACAAGCATCTTCAATATGTCTTCAGTATGCTCATGCATCTTCAAAATTCCTATCACATTTGAAGAGAAAAAGTCATTGATATGCTCATGCAACCAAGAGAGAAAAGAATGATCCACACAAGCATCTTCAATATGTCTTCGGTATTGAATAATAAATACCTAGATTAAAAATTACAATGAAGGATCAATCCTTATAAAAGGAAAAAACAAACCCTAGATGAGGATTTGATTAGATTGTGACAAGTGTCTTAATCTCATGCAATGAGATAACTTAACCTATAAATAGCCCAATCTAATAAATAAAAAACACTCCCAATTTTAGCTTAAGTGAATAAAGTAATAAGGGACCTAGTAATTGATTAATGATTAATTAATTATCGAGTGATGTCCTTATTACTCCAACAATCTTGGGATGGCTCATTTGACCTATGTTTCACTGTTTCTACTTTAGAAACTATGCTTTCGTCCTCCACATAAGCGCATGTATTGTAGTTTTGATGCTTATGTTTTGGATTCAACACTTATGCTCAATTTTGCTTCTATTTTCTATTATTTTTAGTTTGTTTCTATTTGGTTTTGTTGGTTTCTATTTATCTATGTATTTCCTATGTTTATTTTATTTGTTTCACTATCTTTCCTACTATCTTAACTCTCCTACAAGAAAATCAACTTTTTCTTGAAGGTCTTGTTATTCAACCTCATTCAATGTCTATGTTTAATGAATCAATACTTACATGATTTAGTGCTTTTTCCACCATATTTGCACTTTTATTTTCTATCATTTTTCTATTGTAATTTTTTTAATTATAATTTGTAGATAATTATAAAAAAAAATATAAATTCAACAAATTAATAAATTTTATGAATATTACATATGTTGGGAATAGAATGCCATTTAATTGCAATCCTCAACATATTTCATGTATCTCCCAAGTCCTTGGAAAGTGTTCCCCAACACTAGGATTAGAAAGAGATTAAATTCAAATGAAATGAACATGTAAATTGAAATTTGTGATTATTCCTAAATAATAGGAACATGTGGGGACATCCAAGAAGAGCTCCTACAAAATATGAGCACATGGGGCACCTGCATGGAAGGTGGAACCCACCTTGCTTTAGTTAATTGTTTGGAGGATTGATAACACTTTAGTAATGCATGTTTGGATCCTACAAATTAGGGATTGATATTTACATGAGTGGAGTGGCACTATCAGTTCAGTACCAGTTCAGTTCAGTTATGGTTCAGTTATCTTCAGTTGAATGCTAGTTGACTTGAGTTGCATGACTAATGACTTCAGTTGCATGATAGATAATAGGAAGATACTTTTAGTTAAGCGGGGATGATCAATCATGCATAATGTTTGCATGAATTGGTGAAGAGATATGTTTGAGTTAACTAAGATTGACTTGGGACCACCTTGGGCGTCCAAGTTGGAATCTTTCAGTTAACACCTTCTGCATGAGAAGATATTTACAAGGCTTAGTCAAGTGGGCCCATTCTTGGGCGCCAAATTTGAGGAGAAGTTTGCAAAATATTTTCTTGACCAACGTTCATTTAAGTGTTCAGTTTGGGGAGCCTAAATTGAGGAAGAATTTGGTTTGGCTTTAGATTACATTGTGGAACTCTACTTGCCCAATCTAGGCATATATTTTTGTGAGGAGCTTTATGCTCTTGTTTTGTACAACTCTTATGAGTTTTACATACTCATTATTGTCTATTAATTGCAGCAAGTGAATGATAGTTCCATGCGAGTTTATTGCAAGTTGTGAAGGATTGTTGAAGGCAACGAAGCATATCAATCAAGGATTGATACAATATTATTGTAATCTTGTTCTAAGGTTAAATAATACAAGCACTATTGATTCTGGTGGATTTTTTCCCCGAAAGGGTTTCTCCCCGTATATGTTGTGTCACTTCTATCTTCTTGTCTCATTCTTCTACAATCTTTTGTCTCTTTCTAGAACCGGTAAAATTAATCTAAACATATTAATCATACACAAAGAATTGTGACAAAGAACACTTAATTGGTAAGAGAGGAGGTCTCCCAGGTGGTAAGGGGGGGATTGTTGGGTTAAACTAGTTCTTGGGTTAGAGTTAGTGGATTAACCTTTAGTGGTCTTTAGCACATGGTTTTGTGCTAGTTGTATTGGTCCATGGTTTTGGAGCTCATGATTTTGAGACCATGGTTTTGCATGTATGGAAGTCTATACAATGGCTTGGTGACTCCATTGTAATTGTAGTTGGTAGTTTGATGTATGCAACGGTCTATACAAGACCAGATATAGCCCAAGCAGCGGGAGGTCTAAGTAGATTTATGTCTAACCCTGGTAAAGAACATTGGACTTATGTTAAGAGGGTGTTTAGATATTTACGAGGTACTTCTGATTACTGTTTGGTTTATCATAGTGCTAATGATATTGATATTATGCACAAATCATTGGACATACATGATTTTGTTGATTCAGATTGGGTAGGAGACCTGGACAGTTGGAGGTCGACAAGTGGCTATGTGTTTACTTTGTTTGGAGCTGCAGTTAGTTCGATGAGTAAGAGGCAGCCCACAGATGATTTTTCCACCACAAAAGCAGAGTACATGGCTACTACACATACCTCTAAAGAGGCAGTTTGGTTATAGAGACTTGGGAAAGGTATTGATTTTAATTGCAAGCAAATTAGACTTGAATGTGATAGTCAGAGTGCTATTTGTTTAGCAAAAAATCCTATGTATCATGCTCGTACTAAGCATGTTGATGTTCATTATCACTTTGTGCGAGAAATGGTTGAGAGTGGGAAGGTATTGATTGAGAAAGTTGACACTTTGATCAATGCTGTAGATTATCTTACGAAACTAGTTCCTATAGATAAGTTCTTTTGACCTGCAGGAAGGCCATTGGCCTTGATTCATGTACTTGATTTATAATAATGATTCCTTGTTTAGAATAATTGCAATGTATAATGTCAAGTGGGAGAACTAGCACTTGCACTGGGAGGGGGTGCAAGGGTTATGCCGATAGAAAATTATATATAAGTTAACATGTTAGAGTATAATTTATATGTGCATAGAAGATACATTAATTTAATTTACAATACCTTATGTATAGAATAGTAGTTTTTATGTATACAATTTTGAAATACAATCTTGACTTTAGGTCAATAATTTGTCTTCAAGCTATCATTTCTCTTTGAGAAATTTTATTCATTATTTTAGTGGTATGTTTGTTTTGGTTACCAACTTGATAAGTTTACACCAAGATTGTAATGGAGGTGCAATAGTTATGTCAAACATGAGTTCGCTACTACCTCTTCACCACATAAATTAAGAAATTCATACCATGATTTGAATTTGATAATCAATTACAAATCAGTGAAAGGAAAAAAGAAGAAGCAAGCATTGTAAAGCATACACGTGGTTGAAGAGTGACAAAGAACCAAATCTAGACTATATATATCCATTGTAGTCTTTACCATGTGATAAAATAAATCTTGGAAATCCATCAAAATTGGAAGTAACTAGCATGAATGGGCTTAAAATATGTTACATTTCAAGCAAAGAATATAATGTCATTGTTTTACATATTTAATATTATCTATTAATAGAAAATTTAATAATAAAGAATTCATGTTTTCTACATTGATTAGATCTATATCTAAATTAGATGAAAAAGAAGAAACCTCTGGTTAGATGAAAAATAGAGGCATTTGACTTATGAAAACCACAAGTTTAAACAAAAATAAATGTATTTTATATCATATTATGCATACAACACATTGTTCAAAAACCACACAACCAAATTCTAGCTCACCATTCCTTGCTCAAAAATAAGTGATAAATGTGAACATTTTAAATTCCCTTTACCTTCAATCTAGTAGGAACAAAACTCAGCTAGTTATAGCAAGATTCAATAAGAAAATTAAATGCCAAAGTTGTACATTCATCAACTGCTATAGACCTAATAGGCCATTTCCTATAGAGTAGAAATTAGACGAGGATACAAGCATTCATCTTTCCTAAGCAGGGAATGCACTAAAAAGAAGATGAATACTCATTGTTGAAAATGAGAGAGATTCAATGGAGATTATTATGTAGATCAGATGATAACAACATTATTGTTAATCATACAAACTATTGCTTGACTAACCATGGTACAAAAAACTCTGTAAAAATGCATGAATCATAGTATTCCTAAATCAACCTACCACCAATAAAGGATGAATCAAATAGAAATAAAATCGGAAACTAGCTTTATACTAATAGTCTTTACATATGCCACTGACAGAGAAGAATAAAAAACTGAGTAGGGAGGGATTGGTTCCTAAAGCTCTGTACATCACTTAGGTGACACTGACTCGGAGAATCCTTTGACCTTAGTGCAGTTCCAGAAAGGTTGAGAAGTAACATTGAAAATAATATTGATAGGCAAACATCTTTGAATTGAATTTGTGCATTGCCTTCTAAAGAACCTACAGTTGTAATGTTCTCACATGTTATCCTTTCTATGTCTAGTAAAGCAGATTGATCGTGTCCGTCATTAGGATGGTCACCATACAACCCTGTGAAGAAAATACCTACCCTCACACTCTTCATGGTGACATTGGTTATGTAGACATACTTCATATAATTGCCTCTATCTGGGGTTGTCCTAACTTTGAGACCCCTTCTTGTGCTGAAGATGTAAAGATCTTGGACATGAACACATTTGATACCTCTTGACATTTCACTACCCAAAGCAAGACCAGAACTTGTGTGTGATTCACCAAGCACACATCGAATAATAATGATCGAGCTAGGTCATTCATAAGAAATTCCATAATCATCCCAACCACTTTTAATAGAAATTACATCGTCACCATAGCTGATGTAAAAGTCCTCAATGTAGACATCTGAACATGAATCTATATAAATTCCACATAGTTAGAGAAAGAGGTTATATAGAACTAAATCTAAATAATGCAACAGTTGAAGAGTTATATCCTAATTTTGTTTAAGAAAACGGAAACCAACTTCGAGTTTATTGCAAGACACAAAAATACAATAAAAGAAATAAACAAACTACAATTATTATTAGTCTAATACATAAAACTGAAACTAATACCTATCAAAAATATCCTTTATGTTAGATGCAAGAATCTATTTAACTAAACTGTAGAAATCAATCCTAAAGACTGTCAAAATACTATCATATTGAGTCATGAGTTTGCTGCAGAATTAATAAAACTTCTTATTACCAAATTGTGTATCTCTGCCCTTTCAATTTATAGACTTGGAAAGGAGCGAACAAAGGACTTGTCTTAAGATATGCATGATATGCGTGATCGTATGAAGGAAAAGTCTATGCACTATCTCAGTTGAACTGAAACACAACAAACTAAAACAGAAGATAATCTTACCTTAAACTTAGTTGGCGCTCAGGATTGAACTCCAGTCTAAACTTACTGGGTATCTAAAACTCACGCCAGGATTAACTAAGTCTTATTAACAGCTATCTAAAGCTGTGCCCTAATTGGAACTAAAATTCAGTCTTTGTTAACTGATGTTGCATGCTAACAGGAACTTTTATTACTAAACAAGACTATCTGAGTTACTCTATATATATTAATGTTACCTATATAATATCAGTTGCATGCTAACAGGAACTGTTATTACTAAACAAGACTATCTGAGCTCTATATATATTAATGTTACCTATATAATATCAAAAAGCTATTAACAAATACCCAGTATGGACAACAATAACTACATACTAGACCTTCAAGAGGCTGAAAGAGCAGAGAAGCTGTTAAAAGCCTTTTGCTCATAGGGGGACTGAAAATCCTTGAAAGAGTTATATCTATCACAACTAATAAACCAACTTGCAAATGCTTTATGATTTTCCATCCTAACATAAAAAAATTCAACACTTGCATATCTATATTGAGAGACCATATGTTAAATTTTTGGTATATACTGGTAAAGGCCTTTAGCATATTGAACTTCCCCTAAAGTGGCGCGATCAAAGAGTTAAAGGCATATTGAGAAAATGCAGTAATAAAGAGAAGGCTGTGATTTTTTATGACACACATGATTTGCTAACTTCCATCCTCTGAGCTGATCATGGAACTAGTAGCAAAGAAATTAAACATATTTATACTCCCAAACAATAATTAATCACAAAATAATCTCTCAAAATTTAATTATTCTTGAGATCTTTAATATATCCCAATTGACACAAATGCTTACAAACTGAAATGCAGTGGGAAAGGACAAATAAAACAAAAATGGATACAGTATTAGGAACTTGATAGCCTTCACACTTTTGGGTTATGATATAGTTTCTAGTAGAATCTATAACAATTGGCAGGGTTCCTTTTTGTTTATACTTATTCCCACTAGGGTGAAATTGTAGCTTAAAACTTGTAAAACTATTATACTGTAGATTTAATTTAAGTGTTCTTTGTCACAATTCTTTGTGTATGATTAATCTTTTTAGATCAATTTTACCAATTGTAGAAAGAGACAGAAGATTGTAGAAGAATGAGACAAGAAGATAAAAGTGACAAAGCATATACGTGGAGAAACCCTTTTAGGAAGAAACTCCACCAGAATCAATAGTGCTTGTATTATTTAACCTTAAAACAAGATTACAATAATACTTTATCAATCCTTGATTGATACGCTTCCTTGCCTTCAACAATATTTCTTCACAACCTGCAATAAACTCTCATACACTTTTTGCAGCACAAGCTATCCATGCATTCCATGTGACCAAGCATGAATCCACACATCCCATGCCATGCTTCAAACCCTCACATATACACAAGCTCAACCTACTAACCTGCATTCAAGATCACAAACTTTGATGCAATTGCTGCAATAAATAGACAATTAATGAACATGTAAACTCACAAGAGTTATCAAATACAAGAGCATAAATCTCCTTACAAAAAACCACACCTAGATTGTGCAAGTAGAGTTCCACACTGTAACATGAATTCAAAACCAAAGTATCCTCAATTTAGGCACCCCAAACTAAACACTTAACTGATCGTTGGTCAAGAAAATATCTTGCAAGCATCACCTCAAAGTTGGCACCCAAGAATGGGCCCACTTAACCGAGCCTTGTAAATATTTTCTCATGCAAAAGTTGTTAACTCAAAGATGCCAACTTGGGCGCCAAAGGTTGGTCCAAGTCAATCTTAGTTAACATAAACATATATCTCCACCAATTCATGCAAACATTATGCATGATTGATTATCCCCACTTAACAAAATGTATCCACTTATTATCTATCATGCAATTGAAGTCATTAGTCATGCAACTCAAGTCAACTAAAGCCAACTGGCATTCAACTCAAACTAACTACATGAAACTAAAGATAATTGAACCATAACTAAACTGAACTCCACTCATGTATGTCCCCACAATCATTTAGGAATAATTACAAATGTATTGTAAAGGACCTTCATGAAATATGCATCATATATCCCAACAATTTGTTGGTCCTATTTTAAACTACATCTAATAATAGATCATGCATGGTACTTGGTTGAAATTCACAAGCAAAGTTGCAAAAAATGGTTATTTCCATTAGTTTCCATTTTCACATGTTTAAGACTGTCGTTGGCTTCATTGATCACATTCAAATGCTTTTTCTTTCTTTGGAATAGTTCCATTTTTAAGCTTTCAAATGCTATAGATAATTTGCAGTTGCCATCAATTGAATTTCAAGAAGCATCCAATAGAAGACCTCCTTACCAAAGATTAAAGGATCATAAAATTTCTAAGGGTGGAAACCAATGAGAAATCATACTTCAAAGATTTCTTCCTTCAAGGATTTGAAATTTTTCTTCTGAGTTGTAAATCTAATCTTCATATTTCTTATAGGAAGCAATAACAATATAAATATTCTTAGCATTTGACTTCAGTCAGATAAAAGTATTGTCTGATATAGGGTTAAGATCCTAAGGGTCGTTCGAATACTTGTAACCAAAAACCAAACTATAGAAGGGAATATCTAACCCAACTGCACTTGAAAATTTGCGATCTTGTTGATGTGATCATAAAAAATGTGGAAAGTCACAACATTAAAAACTAAATTGTTCTTCTATTTTGATAAAATGATAAAAAAAAAAAGTCATTTATGCCATGACAGAGAAATGCTATCCTAAGACAACATTTTGGCCATTGTATGGTGTATAGCAGCAGATATACTCAACTGGAGGTATACAAGCTAGAAATATGACAAAATTTGATCCAAATTTGGATGGAAATTAAAGTACTGTTAATCTAGAAAAATAAATGGTAGTCAAAGCAGTTGAGTTCAATTGATTAAAATGTTAGATTCTTATTGTAGAGATCCATGTTCAAATCCCCAAAGTGACATCTAATGTGGAATCCTTAGAAGTGACCCTTTAAACTTTGATGGAAGTCTATACCTTGTTTGAAAGCTCCCATTTCGACACAGAAAGGCTGGATGCTGGAAAAAGTTATGGAGTTTGGCTTTACACATGCCAATTACATTTTTTTAAAGTTTTTTGTGCATATCTTGCGATCAGGGCAATCCATGAAATCACATTTCTTTGAGGCATTAAGTCAAACAATTCAAGTGCCTTGTCATAAAATAAAATGGGGTAATAAATTTGGAAGACTAAGGCTCTGTACCTTTTCCAATAAATGTACTTAACCAGAAAATAAATAATTATCATTGGCAATAGGGAGGTAATGGGAATAACTGTTAAACATCTCGGTGAGAAGAGCAATACAATTCATTTCAGGTTCGTTGTGAAAATTTTCAATGTTTCTTGTATGACAAGCTTGGGTAATATACTCTTGATTGAATCCATCAATTTCAGGGACTCAATCATTGCTTCAACCGAATTGGAGAAATTTTTAAGAAACTCATTGAGCTTTGCCTACCTCTTGGATTGAGAGAAGCTTTATGCAAGGAGTATGGTCCATAGTCATATGCGTGGACTTTTGGAGTGATACTATACATATTAATTAGGAGTGTTCGACCTATTTGGGCAAGTGAGATGCATATTTAAGGGATGCAAGGAGCTAAGTCTTAGCCATATGCCCCTACCAAATAATAATTAGTTTTGGCCATAAACAACATAGAACATCATAAGCAAGCAAGAAAAGAGGACAAGAGTCACAAAATGGGATAACAACAATATCCTGTACAATGAATTCAAAAATGTCCCCATGTTTATTTAGGTTCTTTGTAATGAACAAATTAACTTACCTGGATCAATGCCATCTATGTTAGGTGAGTCACGTGGAGCAAAGATTGTAAGATTCTTAATTCACACATTGTTGTAAATCAAGACAAAAGATATCAACTTACATCACTCTTGAATAATCCCCTGTTGAACACAACTAAATTTATACAGATTCCTCAAAGTGAATATAATCCTAAGATCTGACGCAGCTTGAGCTTAAGAAAGTGAATTTACAGGGCATCTTGGCCGGTGTAGGTTTGGTTTGTTGGTTTTTAAGATGGAAGAGTGTTTGCATTTAATTCATGGATGGTGATGATAACAAACTTAAGATAGATCTTAAAATCCAATTTGATTCGGGCATGAATTTGATCCTATTTGAATGCACTTATTACAATGACTTTACAACTGCAAGATTTTTAATTTTTTTTTGTATTAAATAGTAATTGTCATGTGGAAAAAATCAGTTTGAAAACTACCAACTACTTTGCAGTTTCAGGGCAACCAATAGTTAGTATTACGGTGTGAGACAAGTTTATGGTGGAAACCTCTCACATAATATAGCCTATCGGCTAAAAAGAGAATAGAAAATAATTACCATATTATATCGATATACATGTTATCACAATGACCAAGAACATGCTTGGAAGAACTTTATCCACATTTGAAGATGAATAATTGATCAATTATTAAAAAATAAAACTAGACAAATGCTAGAAAAAATTGGCAAATCAATTCAAAGGCCTATAGATACCATTAGGAACAACATTTTAAACAATCATCAGATGTTGTAAAATTTTGAGGTAGTAGAGAAGATGTTTGGGATCCCCATTCTGAGTGGCATAGATATAGACATAGTGGTAGTCACGTACAACATGCACAATGTGGCTCCCTCTCTTATTGCCTTGCTTGTAATTGCTACAATATAAAAGAGGACATTAAAAACCTAAATTTTATTGGCATATATTGCAAATTTTGGTGTTATTTTTTCCTAACTATGCCATGATAACACATACCTTAGAAGGCCAATGATAGAAGGAAAATAATTACAATTAAATTATTTTGGTATCAAATACTTGACCAACGACAATATTGAAGCTACTATCAAGATATCCAACATCTTAGAAATATTAGAAAATAAAATACAATTTAGGATATTAATCCTACAAGGCCATGAATTTCCAGAATGAATTCATAGAACCAAAATCATCAAACTTACAATATCCAACCATCCAACAAAGCTTCTCTAGCCCATATCCATTAAACACATGTAGAGGTGATGAGGTAAGATAAAATTGACCACAAACCACCATCCTAACCCCACCTAAAAATTAAAAAGCATATCACCACAATCATAATACAACACAAGACCGTACCAAATAAAAGAGGAGATGAACTTAACCTAGTCATTCCCACTAAACTAGTAATCCCTCATTCCTACGATACCTTGGCCAAGTGTACTACATAAAAATTAATGATTCAACACATTATTTTTACCTTTTTCCATAAAAGAACCATGAAACTTTTTTGAAGTAAAATTCTTAAGAGAATCTAGTAGGGCAATGTCAAGAAATGCCATCTAAGATCTTAATAGATTTGAATTGAACATACTTGACATAAGGAGGTATTGTCCATTCTAGTAAAACCCATGAGACAATCTCTCTTGCTGCTAGCCACACCAAAATAAACATATTCCTAAGTACCTCAATGAAAAAAAGTTAAAGACTTCCATCTTTCTATGTTGCAAATAAAATTGAATTTAGAGTACTCAAGAATAACAAAATGATAGGAATATTGGCCCAATAATGAACAAAACCATCAATTTTAACACAAGAAACCATAATAACCATTGTCAATGCCTTCCTCCACAAGCTTTGGGATGTTTGAGGTCATATATAACTAGCAAAAAAAAAATATTAACTACATTTAATACTTCCTCTCCATTATTCTTGCCAAACTCTTAAGAATATATTTTAACAAATTTAATAGTGATTGTTATAAGATCAAATATTAACATTGTAGTCTTTGGATGTAATAATTGTAAAAAAAATTATTATAAAAAAAAAAAACTTCAGAAATGAACTTAAATTTTTATATTGTCATACTTCACACCATTAAACATGTATTTTTCCTATTTTTTAATTAATATAAATTTATTTATTAGTATTTTCTATTAGATAATATTATTGCAATAGTGACACTTAATTAATTATTAATAAATGTGTTTTTCAAATTTAAAGTCATTATTTTTTCTATTCAAGAAATATTTATCTTTTCTAAAGTAGAGATGCAAGAAATATTTATGATTGACTAAAAACTTAACTTTAGGTGTTAAAAGATCGATTTATTGAATAATAGATTTTTTAAGTTTTTTTTAGCATTTTTTGGTTATTAAAATTTCTATATAAACACCTATAATATAATCTTAAAATAATAATTTGAATAAAAATGATAATAATATAATATAATCTTGAAATAATAACAATTAAAAAATTAAGTTAAGATTAAATTACAATTGTTATTATCATTATATAAAATGAGCAAGTCGGAGAGATTTGAAGACATGGCACGCTCTACACATTTCTTTCGCGGCTCTTCCTGCGTATGGGTCTGACGCCTCCAAAACCTTCTGCTATGCATTGCAATCCTCTCCTCCTCTGACACAGGATGGTGTCCATGAAATGGCATGTCTCGAAGGGGTATTTGATAGGGTGTTATCACCAAGGCGAGAAGAATCGAGGGTTTTAGGGTTAGGAAAAATGACAAAGTCTGAAATCATGCGAAAGGATGTGCGGCCAAATGCATAGGGTTTGTGTGCCTCTGTCTTGTCTGGTGATTACATGGCAGCCAACAAAACGTTGGCATTGTTTACTTCTCTTTCGGATTCCCGTCATCGTGCCTCCTAGAGTTCCCCTCTCTCCATCTATCACTCAGGTGTGGTTCCGAAAATATGCCTGGACTCCATTGCTTGCAACAGAGAAGTATACCTACAGGAACATGCTCTAATTTGCAGATTCATGCGTGTTTGGCTGAAACTATGCGACCTCCATTCTTGGATAATCCAAAACTGGGAAGAATATATGGAGGCAGAAATCAACATCTACCAGTGTGCTAAAGGGTATTTCATATTAGAATTTGAATATTTGGAAGCTAAGGCATTGATTCTCAACACTGGTCCTTGGTTTTTCCAAGGCAATTTTTTGTGCATCAAGCCATGGTTTCTCTCTTTCGACCGTCGCTCTGAAACTTTTTCTTCAGCATTCCTTTGGGTAAGACTACCTTACCTACCTTTGCAGTTTTGGGAGATTGAGTGTTTGGTGGAAATCACTAATGGACTTGGAAAATATCACAGCATATCAAAAGAAACCATCAATTGTGAAAATTCTAGTTTTGGTCATTTATGTGTTGAATTTGATTTATCCAAAGGTCTTCCAGCTGAAATCTTTTTGAAGGTGGGGAATAGACGGTGGCATCAACTGGTTGACTATGAAAAGATTGCTTTTAGATGCATGTTTTGTTACTCAACTTCGCATGCAACCTCCCAATGCAACAAGAAGCTAACTGTGGAGTGGAGGAAAACTGCCCCCAATCTACCCTCTTGGTGGGAGGGGGCTAAATCTAGCCATTATGTTATTGTACCCAAAGAGAAGGAAGTATCATCCCCTTCACATGCTACACTAAATGATTCCACTTCGTTTCTCCCTTCCTTGTTAGCTCCAATAGTTTTTGTAGGTAATAAGCCAGGCGGTGGCTCAATGGGTGTTGATACATCTCCAATTAAAGGTCAATCAGTATCCTAGATTACAGACTCGCAGTCTCTGGTGTCTTAGGTGTCTCCATCAGGGTTAGTAGAGGATGGTTCCTCAAAGAAGGAACACAAGGAACATGATGCCACTCATAAGTCTGATGAGGAATGGATAGAAGCAATAAGAAAAAGTCGAACCAAACATCCAATGACATTAAGGTCAGCAAAAATTGAAAATGATGTACTTTTCAAATGATTGTATCTATGTAAATCCCTTTAATTTAATGAAAGAGTGCTACCCTCTCTGCTAGTGGTTTGCCAAAAAAAAAATATTATTATTATTATATAATTTTTTTTACTTTTTTTAAAAGATGCAATGCACCCATATTATTAGGGGTAAACGCTTTTGATCGGAGCTATGAACCGGGTACAAGAAACCACCAAACCCCAAGACAAGGCCTACAAGCACTTTAGCTCAACGAAGGTTTGAACCTGGTGGCCATCACTACAACCAAGCAACTTGACCACCAAACCATGCCCTTATCAACAATATAATTTTTTTTAATTAAATTAAGATTAGATTTATAATTTTTTTGGCTACGTAAATCATTTTTTTATTAATGTCCAAAGTGTTTATATTGCTTCGATCTTAGTGGCACCCAGCCATAGATTGATCCCCTTACATACATTATCATCCCTAGTTTTATGGCATTAACCTGACATTCAAAGCCTTAACAATCTATTCAAAAGATAACCTTCACAGCGAAAGATGATCAAATTTTCTACCCAGTACCCGCCCAAAATAAAAACTATGTGAATCATTAGACAAACCCATTAGCCTTCACAACAGAAGAAATTAATTGTGTTTCCCAGTACCCACCCAAAAAACCAACTGTGAGAACAACGACCAAACCATAACCATCCTAGGATGCAGATACCTACCATACCAAAAAAGGCAGAAGTAGGGATTAACAGTTAGTCCAATTCCATGCCTTCGCCCAAGAGATACTCTCGAAAGAGGCTTCTCCAGTCTCCATTGGGCGTCGACTCCAGGTATAGAAACCTCCATAGAAGCTCCACTCCGCGAACCGTTTGTGCCTTGTGCTCCAATAACGCTATGCCTTTCACGTCCAACAAAAAAGGGTAGCGTTTTACTGAGACATCTAGTAAGAATATCCTCCCCATGATATCCTTCGACCGAGGCATACCCACCCCCAGCTTTGCAATAATGATCACGTCCTTGACACCCTCCAGCAGCTCCGACCAAACCACTTTGTGCGCCATCAACAATGTCATTGCTTTCGAAGTCTGTAGGTCGAGAAGAGATGCAACAAATCGGGATACTATGTCTACACTCACCCTGTATTGCTCCTTTGAAATGAGAAACTTCAACCCCAGGACCAATTTTATCGCCTCCACCACCAAGAGATCATCTTCATGAAGACTGACCTAAGTCTATTATCAATAATCTTCCCCAAGAATGCCCATTGCTTGCATGGGGTGGTGAGATGAATGGGAGTCTCCATACTCACACAGCAACTCTGCACATGAATTATAATGAATGCCATTGCCAACCCTTAGCTCTTACTTAATAACATCCATCAAATGTATCTGCATTAATGGTAATTAATTTGTCTTAGTGGAGAGCTTAACACTCCATCAAAAATTCTGCTCAAGGCGGATGAGGGAGCATGTGAAAGGACATATTGAGTTGTTTTTGATGCTCATCGGTATTGCACCATCCCAAAAAATGTGTTGAGGATGTCCTTCTCAACCATACGTAATGATGACCCGCTAGGATGCCGCAGAAGATTAGAGTTATAATTAATTATAATATATTTAATAGATTATACTTAATTAAAATATATTTAATAGTTATAAAAAATAAATTAAAATTAAAAAATGTTATTCAACAAAAAAAATTGGAACTAAAACTAACACTTCATCTAAAGGAGGTTCAAAGATTACACGATAGAAAAACTATATGTATGTTAATATGTTAATATGTTAAGATTAAACAATTAATAAGTGCTAAATAATGGAATGAAATAAACTTAGACAAATTTAGATTTTTTCCTTAAAAAAATTAAGTATTATCTGATTATAAAATATTTGCATACAAATTTAAAACATAAAGCAATGCAAATGAAAAATGTGATAAATGAGATTTTGGAAGCTTTTATCTGATATTTTGGAAGGTTTTACCATTAAACAACAATTGATATACCATTAAACTACAAGTAAAACTTGTTTTCCGACTACTTTGTGAAACTTGTTTTAAACTCAAATCTCGTGCACTATATATAACCTATAAACTAATTATTAATTGTTAGTCCCTATCTTTATAAGGAGGGGAACTAATGTTATCGCCTCAATCTTGCATATTAAAATTGTGCTTTGGGAATGACACCAAGAAATAAAGCTAAATTTTAGCTTATTTTAGGGGGAATATTTAGAAAAAGCGATTTTTTTTCCTGTTTTTGTGATTTTGTGATTGGTGGGTGTAATTTTCCTCATGGTTTTGACATTTTGTAAATATTTTTAATAATAATGATTATTGTAGGGAGCTTTGCTATTGGAAATATTTCACGAGTGTGTTTGTATAGTCGTGATTTTCCATGGACTCTTCGTGGGGACGTGTGGCGTCTTGAGTACTACATTTGCACTTTATCGCCTCAATCTTGCATATTAAAATTGTGCTTTGGGAATGGCGCCGAAAATAAAACTAAAGTATACCTTATGTTCAAGGGAATATTTAGAAAAAACAATTTTTTTCTCATGTTTTTGCAATTTTGTGATTGGCGGGTGTAATTTTCCTCGTGGTTTTGGCATTTTGTAAATATTCTTAATAATAATAATAATTGTAGGGAGCTTTTCTATTGGAAATATTTCAAGAGTTTGTTTGTATAGTCGTGTCTTGCCATGGACTCTTTGTGGGGACGTGTGGCGTCTTGAGTAGTACATTTGCATTTACTAGTTGTGTCTTCTCATTTATTATGAGTAGGTTGGAGTGCAGGCATCACTAGTGGGTTAAGCTGTTAAGTTTTAATTCTGTTGTGCAAAGTGGTATTTGTGTTATTTGGTCATATGCTCAGGTTGTTTGATGAGATTGAAATTTGTGTCTGTTGGGAGGGTTTTCATCTACAGTGTTGGAAGCGAGAAAGGTGGCATCTGTAAGTTACTCTATCTTTTACACTTTGATTTCTTTGTTTTTATCTACGAATTTGGAATTGAAAAAAAAGTGTTTGTAAGTTCCTATATCTTTTACAGTCTGGTTTTATAGTTCTTTGCATCTGTGCATTTTATGGTTAATTTCTACTTAGTGCAGTCATGCATTGCAATTGTAGTTGAGTTTATTGAATAAAAATGAAAATTAGGTATAAGTAAATGGAAAATGTTTGGGAATAAAATCATTAAATTTGTCTGTTGAAAGGGTTTATAGTCTTTTACATTGTCGTTTTATAGTGTTCACATATTTGCATTTTACGGGTGAATGTATGTTGTTTGTTGTTTGCATTTTCTGTGTCTATGTCTATTCTTCGCTATTATTTATGGATTAGTGTCTATTGTTGAGTTAAATAGTTAGTTGCATTTCAATTTATTGGATGAAGATGATAATAGTTCGTGTTTTGAATATTTCTTGGTTTTGAAGTTTTAATTCTGTTGACCAAAGTATTATTTGTGTTGTTTCCCATTTGCTTGGGTTGTTTCTGTGAGTGTAAATATGGGTTAGCCTTTCTTGTCTGGTGGCTGCTTTTATGGGTTGTTATCTATCGTCGAGTTAAATACTTGACACCGTGATTCGTTAATGTGGACTTCTTTGCTATCCATGATTAAGAATGGAAGTAGCTAGGTGCACTTCAATTTATTGGGTGAAAATGAGAATTGTTCATATTTGAAGTATTTCTTGGGCTTGAAGTTTAAATTTTGTCGACCAAAGTATTATTTGCGTTGTTCTCTCATTTGTCGAGATTGTTTGACAGAGTGTATTTATGGGTGCATGTATGCACAACAATTGCGCTTGAACTTTTTTAATGGAAATGAAAATTGGGTGTGAGTAAATGGAAGATGTATGGGTATAAAATTATTAAATCCATCTCTGTTGAACGAGTTTATATCTGTTGTATGGGGAGTGAAAGACAAAGCCTTTGTAGGATTGTATGTCTTTTACAATGTCATTTTATAGTGGTTTACATATTTTCATTTTATGGATGACCGTCCATTGTTTGTTGTTGTTTGCATTTTGTGTGTTTATGTCTATTCTTTGCTATTCTTTATGGGTTAGTGTCTGTTGTCAAGTTAAATAGTTAGTTGCATTTTAATTTATTCGATGAAGATGAGAATAGTTTGTATTTTAAATATTTTTGGGTTTTCAAGTTGTAATTCTGTTGAGGAAAGTATTATTTGTGTTCTTTGTCCATTTGCTCAGATTATGTCTGTGAGTGTGAATATGGGTTAGGCTTTCTTGAAAAACCAGGGTTTCTGAAAGAGCTTTTATGGGTATTTTGTGTGTTTATGTCTATCATTCACTACTCTTTATGGGTTTGTGTCTGTTGCTGAGTTAAATAGTTAGTTGTATTTCAATTTATTGGATGAAGATGAGAATAGTAATTCTGTTGAGCAGAGTATTATTTGTGTTATTTGCCTATTTTCTTGGGTTGTTTTTGTGGGTTTAAATATGGGTTAGCCTTTCCTATTTGTTCCTTTGCAATCATGGGATGCTTTTATGGGTTGTCTGTTGTTGAGTTGGATACTTAACACCGTCTTATCTATAAATATATATATATATATATATTGCATACATACATGTGTGTTTTTATACGTATGTATGTATGTACATACATGCACACAAAAACATACATATAAGCAAGTATATATATAGGTATGTATACATACACACACACACACACACACACACACATATATGCATATGTATTTGTATGTGTGTGTGTGTGTGTGCATATATATATATATTTGTGCATATATATATATATATATATATATGTATATGTATGTATGTATGTATTTCTATGCATATATATGTATATATGTGTGTGCTTTGCATTTTGCATTAACTGGGATCTATTTTTTGTTTATTTTGAATTGATGCAAGTGCAGTTGCTATAAATGCATAATGTTGTCAAGACCTGGGGCTACAATGGTGTCAAATTTAATGATTTTATACCCAAATATATCCCAATTACTTTGACCTAATTTTCATTGCTATTTAATAGACTCAAGTGCATTTGCAATGTGATGTCTGTGTGCACAAAATCTAAACAACAACAGACAATAGACATTAACCCATAAAATACAAGCATGTAAAAAACTACAAAACGACACATACATATATATGCATGTGTAGATATGTATATATAAAGTTATGTATACATACATGTATATATGTGTCTATATATATGTGCATATGCACATATATAACTCTGCACACATATAGTTATATACATGTGTATATATATACATATGTATATACATACATATATATTTACATTTTTCCTGTGTAGATGTTTATATATATATGTGTGTGTATGCATATATATATATACATATATGTACATACTTAAATGTATGCATGTATATGTATGTGTCAATGCACATGTTCTTACATATATGTATGTCTTGATATATGTGCATATGTATATATATACATACATATATATGTACATACATATATATATATATGTATGTATGTATATATACATGTATATATATATATGTATATATATATATATGTATATATACATACATATATATATATTATGTACATGTGTTTGCATATAATTAGGTGTGTATATACATATATATGTCTATGTATATATATGTATGTGTATCTATATATATGTGGTTGTTGAAACAAAAAGGTTGTTCATTTTAGATGCATTGCACAATGTCTTTTTCCAATGGTTGTTGTTTTTGCAGGGATCTATGCCAACTGTTTATTATTTGTCATCAACGCTCTACTATACAACTTGACATGCTGCTGCAACAATGTGAGGAGGTATGGTCTGCACCAGTTTATGCATTCACAAGAAAACCATGGGTACAAAAGAATGAGAAAAATTACATATACAACCAAATATATTGATCAAATATCTAGGTATTATTTTCATAGTGGCTGATAAACATCATACATTGTTTGTTAGGTAAATTGCAATGTCATTTGTTTTAGAGACGGTAACTAGTTGGAATTAATGCATTATAGTATATGTTTGTGACCTTCTTTTTGGAGCAACTTTGAAGCTAATCGTAGCTAAATAGAGTGAGAATGCACTCAGATGTGGAGCTATGACAACATGTGTTGTTCACAATGTAGAGATAGACATTAAAAAAGTCAAGTAAGATGTGAGTTAGATTTCAAATATTTTGTCTTATATATTCATTTTGGATTGTTCCTTGCATTGTGTGATGTATAGAGATTAAGATTAAATCCATAATAGACAATGTAGTGTCTTTTTCTATTTTCACTCATGCAATTTCCTTATGATGTTTACAGGATTGTGGATATGGTCTTGCAAAGCTATCATCTATCTAATGAGACTTTGCAGTTTGTTTGAATGCACCGATGCGGTATTAGAGCATACTCCACCTTTATTTTTAGTTTGCATTCCATAGCCTGAATAAGATTCTTATTTATTATGTGTTATGCACATGTCCTTTTTAGATCTTCTCTGATGTGATTGATATGCTCTGTGCCAATTGCATAAGTCACTCTTCAAAATTATACTTCAATCTTGTTTGGCTTTTGGCAATTTGTTGCCAGTTGTTGTTTTGACAATCAGAGTTGTGGCAATGCTGTTGCTATTGCTTATTAAAATGTTGGGGACTTTCTTTCCACAAAGGTAGCTAGAATCACAAAATCAAAATGTTATTTGCTTGAAGTGATTTTTGATCTTTCTAGCTACATCTCTTCATTGTCTTGAAATAGTAAGTTATTGCTTCTACTATCAAGGCACCTATCAATATTAATAGTAAATAAAATCTATGCAATCATGCATGACAATTTACAATTAGGCAAGGAAACTACTACTAACAATGCAACTTATCCTCCAGACATATTGATAGTGATTTCTTGAACATGTGCATAATGCTCATGGATAAAGACATGGAAAAGTCAGTGCATATATCTTGAATAGGTGGACATGTTTGGATAACTATTGTTGTTTCATGGATATACAATTAACTTGGATTGGATGGAGACTTTGAAAAAAACCAAGTGGGACTATGTTTTGGTAGAATAATTCCATGGAACGCAGGATAAATTTAAGTGTGATTTTTATTTTTCCCATATTCTTGTCATTTGTTACTATTCGTTGTTTAAGTTGGCTAGGGTTTCTAACAAAATCTCTCGATTCATACAAACACACTACTATATTTCCAATAGGAAAAATTCTCATCCTCATCTAATTGATTGAAATGTAGCTGACATCCATGGCATTGCATGTTTGTGGAATATTATAGAATTTATGCTGGGAGCTTTGACATTTGGCTAGATCTAATGTTTGTTTATGAGACCGACCTGCAGTTGGCATGCTACTGTGGTAGACAATAGACTAGCTACATCATGGATGGTGGAAAAAAGAGAACTGAACATTTATAGAGTCTATAGAAAAAAAAGGCAATAGCAATGTAAAAGATATAACAAGTTTCAGACTCAAGAGAAGCATATTTCAGTCTCATCAAACAATCTGAGCAATTGATTAGACAATGCAAAAAAGACAATGTAAAAGATATGTGAGATTACAAATGTCTGCTTTTTTGATAGGTTTTATTGTCAAGGAATAATTTATCAAGATGATTAGACAATGCAGGTAATGCTTTGCTCAACAGTATTAAAATCTAGTGGAGGGATCAATTAATGCTAGTTGCATTTCAATGCAATTGCAATGAGTGAGAATTAGTGACTAGGAAGTGGTAAAAGTCCATGTTAAAATAGCGCACATTGAATTTTTGTACCTATGAAGGCTTTATACTTAACTAAGTTAGCAAAAAAATTGACATTGATGAGTTATATTGTTAGGTGTTTAACTCAAGAACATAATCTAGGTGATGAAAAAAAACAAGAATTGTGAAGAATAGACATCAACAGACAAAATGTAGTGAGCAATAAACAATACATATTAAGTCGTAGAATGGAAGGATGTAAAAAACTATAGAGAAACACTGTAAAAGACATATGGAATTACAAATGCTTTATCTTTTCCTACCCATACAATAGACATAAATCCTTTCCACATATATAGATTTAATGATTTTATATTGAGACATTTTGCAACTACTTGGAACTGATTTTGAGTCTCATTTCATACATGTCTTTACCATGCCCAACATAGAAGATGACATTAACAAATTATGGTGTTAAGTCTTCTAGTAAAGAATAGAGTTTGGTCCATAAAAGCATTCAAAGGTAGGAAAGAGTAGAGAATAAGCCACAGGGTTTAGACATTAGGAAACAATATACATTAATGTATAAAATATAGAGATGCAACAAACTATAGAACGATATTGTAAAAGATATAGGAACTTACAAGTGGCTCACTTTTTGCTTCCAATACAATAGATGTAAACCCTTTCAACAGGCACATATTTCATTGCCTGAATTGTTATGTATAGTTTGGCAATTGTTTAATCTTTGCTACTCCCTACCAATCAGTGTTCTTATGGATGAATCTTTGTTTTAGCAACTTTTCCATTTGTTTATGATATTTTGGCCTTTGTTTCTGTTTTTGTAATTCAAAGGTATTGTGTGTTCATGAAAAAAGTGATAGACATTGAAGGATGTCTACTTGTTCAAGATATGTTTGATTTGCCATGGGTCTGAGCAAATGAGAAAACAACAAAAATAATAGTTTGCTTGATAGATGTAAAACTTCACACCATAAGTCACTAATAACGGTTGCACTTCAGTTTACTCACAATAAATGAGAGCTCGCAATAGTAAATGCAAATGTACTACTGAAGACGTCATGCATCCCCACGATGAGTACATGGCAAGAGACGACTATACAAACAAGCTCATGAAATATTTCCAATAGAAAAGCTTCCTACAATAATTATTATTCTTTAAGAAAATTAGAAAATGACAAATCCATGAGGAAAATACCACCAGCCAATGAGAAAATCAAGAAAAAAATTAACTAGTGTTGTGTGTGTAATTGTGATAGGCTTATACTCTTCTAATTTTTTTTACTAGATACATGTTTTCATTGCATATCTCTTTGTACATAAGTGGCATTGTTTATAGTATTTGTCATGCTTACTCTAGAATTGCTACTACTATTGAGCATTGGAAATTGGAATACATGGTTATACAAATTTCCTATTTATTATTAAGGTTGATATGACCTTTGTTTTTCTCAGGTGGCAACTGTGACTGAGACCATTTGTTGCATATGTGAGAGCATAGGAGATCAAGTTCCTAATATGCTATGGCATAAATTTGTAAGTTTAGTTTCTTTTTTATGCCTAGTTTATATATTTGCATCCTATTCCACTTGCAAGAAAATTATTTTGTTTAAATTTGGGAGGTCTACTAAATTGCAATTATATTAATGTTCGAAGTCAATTTTCTTGTGTTGTTCTTTGCAATTGTTTAATTATTGTTATGTTATGCCTCTATATTATTACTATGTTCTTGAACAATAATATTTCCCCAGGTTGATGATCAGGTGTTGAAATGAATATTTTATTCATATTTGCAGTTATACATAGTACTTGATTATCTATGTGCAAGTGTTTGTAATGGGCTTTGTTTTTCTACAAGAATCAAATGCGAAAAAGAAGAAACACTTGTCAAGATCATGTTCGTGATTAGGAAGAAGATAGTATACAAACTAGCCAGCTTCATAGAACTGCAAAACTCCCTGGCTATCCATGTACAAATTTTGGCCATTGCTATTCTGTTCCAACTAGTACTGACCAACCATCAATAAAGTTGTGTTGGAAAGCTAGTCCTACGTTTTAAACCATTCGAAGAAAAAATTGCATTTTTTTAAAAAACAATTAGAATGCAAAAAATGATAGAGCATAGTTGTTGTGGACTGTCAAACACTTTTGCTAGTTAGATGTAGAGGAAGCGAAACTGTTTTGGGAAGTGCAAGGCTGGCACTCCTTAGGACTTGACAACATAGAGTTTTCTTCCATACTGCATTTTGCAATGTCCCTTCTCATAGCAGATACACATGACATAGTATTATTTTGTCCTTCTGTGTTGTGCATTCTGCATTGGCCTTCTCAACTTAAGAAAAAGAGAATAAAAATTCTCCTGCATGGCAAATCTTTTGGTGTTTACAAATTCATAGTCTAGAGCTTGCTTTCAAGTCACAAGATTGCATTTGCGCTTATACATATATGTCTATATATACAGATGTATATGTATATATATATATATATATATGTGTGTGTGTTGTTGTGTATATATATATGCATATGCCTATGTGTACACATATATGTATGAATGCTATAATGATGCATGGAGTTGCAAAGCCTGAAAGTATTGGTAGTAGATTTGATTGTTTCCTTTTTGGTTTTGCTTGGTTCATTTTCTTTTCCTAGAAAAAAAATGTCATTGTTGAATTTATTTTGTTCCTTTTTTGTAGATTCTACACTATATATGCTCTTTGTTGCTGCCATATATCACCACAATTTGAATTGTTATTGATTTGTGAGTAATACATATCCATGTTTATTTATTTTTGTTGTTGTTCTCAGATGCTTGCTGTGTTGATTAGTGGTTCTAAAACAAATTCTATTTCAGCTACACAGATTGAGCTTAAAATTTGTTATTTGCATTCTGCCTTCCTTGCTATGCAGCTTCCATCGTAGGTCTGTAGGTGGGAGTTTTGTATTGCACCTACTTGTGGTAAGTATTTTCTTGTTCAATTTGTCATTGTATGTATTCAATATTTCAAACATCGAACATTTCTTTGAAATAATTACTTTGATAACAATTGTCAATACAATTAGTCTTTTTCTAAAATATTCGACATGGAATCTGCACATATGGTTTCAAAGAATTGTGTGAAGAGACATAAACTATCCCAAGAGCCAATCATAGTAGAAACCTACAAGCCAACTGCAAATGCATCTTATACATCTATTGATGAAGCTTTGCACCATGTGTATTGTTTTCGAATAGACTCATTCAATTACAAAGTTGGTGATTACTTATTTGATACAGTACATGTCCTAGTGCATTGATGATATACATCAAAGTAGCTACGCAATGGTTTGGTCAATCATTTTTTAAATTGTTTTCATAATCGTTGTCTTGTAGCTTTAAATTCTAATGAGCTTGATTTACACCCAACAATGCTAATGAATTTGCATAATGTACATGACAAAAGCATGTACCTTCAAAGAATGAGGCTGTCAATGACATAAATCAGGAATAATGGTGAGACTGGGCTATGGGGTGACACATTTTATCTAAAATGGTTGGCATATTGGCTAGACATTCCAATACACATTTGGTCTTTGAGGCACAAAACAATGTATTTGCATTTCAATGAGCATGCAACTAATCCTGTAATATCGATTCTTTTCCATGACATAACTCCTACTGCTGGCCACTATGATCCTATCTTCTCACGACTAAACACATACTATCGCATTGAAAATGTCCAACCTCATTTACAAATGGCAAACTGCAATATCGACAATATTTGGCACTCAATAGGAAATGTGTTCGAAACAATTGGGCTTTCTAGGGTGCCTACATTTCGTAGTGCATGTGGAGAAAGCATGTTTGCTACCATAGATTTTTTGCTTCCTGAACAATTTGATCTAATTGCTTTGTGGTTATTTATGGAATAGTCATTGGCTAATGCATTAACAATTCAGAACAAATATGCAATTGCTTGTTTTGAAGGTTTTGCTCGAGGTAGTGTAGACAACAATAATTGCCTACTACATTTACAGTCATTGGTTTCTAGAATTGGTGTGCCATATGTAAAAAGTTGGCTTGAAGGGACTGAATTTTGTGCCCTATGGCTATCGCATATGTTTGATGCAAGAATACACATATAGAAATTATCTCCATTTCCCGAGCGAAAAACATACTCTAATTCGACGACCCCAAAAAGAAATCTGAACTTAGTTTGCTTCTGAAATAGCTCAGGTCATTGTAACTATGAACCGCTTCAAGAAAAAGAACAATTCACACAGACCACCCATATGAATGATCCAATTTTTGTTCAAGATATGTCAAGCTTTTATGTATCGGAGACAATGAACAATATGAATAGTTCTCATAAAAAAAACAATTGCAACAAGACACACAACTGCTATAGCAAAGTTCAGAATGCATCAAACATTACACTCCTTGAAAGCGCAAATGCACAATGTACACCTGCCCAGTGCAAATGCTCTGCAGTACAACACTACATATAGCAAAACTCAATACTGTGATTCTACTAAAAATACAACACAACGACAATCACTACGTGCTCTAAAGAGGCAAATACGAAGTGGGCAACAGGATTGTGCTTCACCCTTGCAAAAAATGACACAAAAACCATATAGATTTTCTATGTTGCAAAAGGAAAAAGGCACTAATTAGCGAAGAAAAGGAAGAAGTGTTCATAGAAAAAATAATGTAGTCCAAAAATCTATTAACTCGTACTTGTAAATGATAAATGACACTCCCATACAACCATGCTTTGTTTGTGACATGTTGCATTTCCATCACAACATCTATAAAGTCGACAATGCACTCGTAGATACATTTTCTTTGGCTTCTGATTAGACATATGAAAAGAATATGGAGATAGGCCAACCCATTTGCAAACAATGTGTAAAATCCACACTAGATGGTAAAATGCCATGTTTCGCTACACCTTCAAGAATAAGACAAAATGCACAAATAGATGTTGTCCATTGTTTGACTAGTCTTGAAGAAAGACTTGTGTCTTTGTGAATAGCTTTCACACAAATTAGGCAATTGGGATATAAACGAGGGTAGTATGGCTTGCTCGAGACAATTATCAATGTTCTTGTAGACTTTGATAGAGTGCAACAAGCCTGTCCTAGGCAAGTGGATGAAGCCACAATAGTAGCAGTTAGGCTAAAGCGAAAGATAGAATATGATAATGTATATGCATAGGGAAATGTTAGACCTACCATAGTTATGAATGCTTTGATTGCTCTATCCAAAACACCACTATACAAAAAAGAGAACATCTCTATAAATAAAGAATGACATGAATTGTTGACAAATAAGACAACGCCAATAGAAACAGGTTCTAAAACATAACAAGCTATGGAAGATGGTAGATTTAAAGATTATGAGGATCCAATCGTTGAATCAGTGATACATTGGTTTAATGAAGAGCAATTGGCCAAAGACCTTGACACAACAATAATCAAAATTGCACCATCATAAGGGTTCAAACCTCTTGGTATTTTCCAGGACATGTATGCAAAGGAGATGAATTTCCCAACTTTGTTCTATGGTTTGGCACGCCCAATTGACATAACTAAAAATTTGACATACCAAAAAATTGCAAGATGGGAACTCATGCATAAAGACAATGACTTTGCACAACACATTACAAACATTTTTTTCAAGGCTATAAAACTTATTATTTGCCAAGTGTCCTCGTTAGCATGGGTTTGCATATGAAAGGTTGAACTGAAAGGTGGGAAATTGCTTGCAAAAGACGTACGCAATCCAACAAAACTTGAAAAAATATTATGATCCCCATTGGGCTATAGAACATTAAAAAGCATTAGAACCTCTCTTGATTATTTGGAAAACACAAAAAAAAAACCATATTTGCAATGATAAGACAATTGGGACCTCCAACCTTCTTTGTGACGTTAACAAGTGCCAAGCATCTTGGGAGCCATTGTGCAAAGCTTTGCACAAAATATGTGCTTCGCAAGAATCAAAATGTAATGAAACCATAGAAGACAAAGACTTGGATTTCAAAATAAGGAAAAATATTGTGCTTTGTAGCAGCTATTTCAATCACAGAGTCAATGCATTCTGGAAATTGATGCTAAAAAACCATGAGTTATTCAGACAAGTCACTGACTATTCTTTTGTTACAAAATTCCAAAACCGAGGCAATGAACATGTTCATTTCCTGCTATGGATAAAAGATGCACCTGTATATGGAAAATGCTCAAATTTTGAAATATAAACCTTTGTGGAAAAGTATATTTCATGTGACTTGCTATTGCTTGATACAAATCTTGCCAAAATGCAAACAAACCATCACACAAATACTTGCAAGAGATACAAAAATTCAAGTTGCAGATTTAGCTTCCCTTTGCCTCCGATGAGAAGAACAATTGTTTTGGAACCGCTCCCATTGCCTGATGCCACAAACAAGGAAAAGGCAATAACTTTTTTTTAAACAATTGGAAAATAAACATTATAAAAATGAACTTTCATTTGAAAATTTCCTCACTGAATTGGAAATGAATGAAATTGACTACATTACAATGCTTCGATCGACATTGTCGCACAAAATTGTCATGCTAAAAAGAGACCCACTTGACATTTGGATAAATGCATTTGCAAAGAAAGTGCCTGGCCTATGGTATGCAAATACAAATACATGATTTATTTTGGATGCATATGTTGCTGCATCTTACTATAGCTCATATATGACAAAACAAGATAGAATATTGTCTCTTGCATTCTTAAAATTGCGACGCGAATGCACAGCTACATATGATGGAAAAGTGCAATTTATATGCAAACTAGGAAATGCTCTGCTTAACTATCAACAAATCTCTAGTCGTCAAGTCGTTCATATTATTCTTTCATTGTCATTGCACAAATGATCAAGGAATACTGTTTTCATCAATACATCGCCATTGGAAAGATGAGTCTACACATTAAAAAGCCCTAAGCTATTGATAAAAGAGCGAGATGATTATGAAAATATCATGTTAGCATCTATAATAGAAAAATACATGCAACAACCTAAAGCTCTAGAAAATTTGTCTTTGGCTGAATACGCTGCTTTTTACTTTGGAAAGTGGGGAAAATGTAAAGAAGAGCAACACCATAGATCATACGCTATGTAAGATACAATCCACACATTGATCTTGAAAATTATTGCAGAGAAAAACTTATGCTATATGTGCCTTTCAGATGTAGTGAATAAAGCCTTTTAGTTGGATATGAAACATGGAGTGCAACATTCAATGCAAACAAAGTGTAAATTGCAAATATCAAAAAAATGTTCACTGCACAAATTGTCCCTAAATGGAGTGACATAGATGAAGCTTCCACAAAGGCTGAAAATGATCACCTCCCAGCAATTGACATTGCAGATGTGCTCGATGCAAATACAAAGGAAAATGAGATAAAATATGACATCATGAATGACTTAAAGCAAATCAGGAATATAAAGCTCATAGATTCTATTTACAAAAAACTATTTTTAGAAATCACACACCCACTTCTTTTAAGTAATGAAGAATACTACAAATTACGAAGACAATTAAATAGAGAACAATAATCAATAGTAAAGGATGTACTAATGAAAAAAAGGCTTGCTCCAAAAAAAGCATTGTACTTGTTCTTGACAGGAGGAGCTGGCATAGGGAAAACCTATACAACAAAAATAATTTTTGAGGCAATGATTCGATACTATGATAAACAACTAGATAGTGATCCATTAAAGCCTAAAGGCATCATTATTGCTTCAACAGGAAAAGTTGTAGTCAATGCAGGCGACATCACTACACATTCAATCTTTCAATTGCCATGCAACACTTCGAAAATGTTACCTCTGGATTCAAACACAACCGATGCCCTCAACAAAAAAATGGAGAAAATGCAAATACTTCTTATTGATGAAGTGTCGTTGATCAGTTTGAAAATGCTTTACAACATTGACAAAAGACTTCGCCAAATCAAGCACACACTAACAACACCTTAAATTGGAAACATATATATCATTTTCTATGGTGATTTGTACCAAGCACAACCTGTGTGTGATACTTGGATATTTGAAGATCCAATAATAGATAAAGAGAAAATGCCATACAACTTTTGGACTAACAATGCCAAATGCTTTGAGCTACGAAGTGTAATTAGACAAATAAATGAACATTTCATTTCTATACTTAATCGTGCTAGAACTGGACAACAAACAATCGGGGACATCCAGATTTTGAACACAATGTGCTATAAAGCACCTCCGAATGATCCACAATTTCCATATTTGTTTCATAGAAATACAACAGTCAAAATGTACATCAAAAAAATGCTAGACAGTTTACCAACAAAGCTTTGTGTTATAGATGCAATTGATAAACAAGACATAGCAATTGATAACACTCAACGTCAACCTCCAAAATCATCGTTGTTTGCCACAATTCTACTAAAGAAAGACATTTTGGTTGAATTGATTGCTTCCAACATCGATACGGAGGATAGGCTAGTCAATGGTGCATATGTCATTTTCAAATTGTATACAACCATGCAAGAAGACATTGTTTGGGTGTAATTCAATGATTCAATTGTTGGCAAATTGTGTTGACAGAGGATGCAAAATCTATACACATATTCTATTATGCCTTCTTGGACACCCATAATGAGAATCATTAGAAAAGTCAAAATAGGTACAAAAATAGTGACCAAAGCACAATTTCCTTTGCAACTTGCATGTGCACGGATGATCCATAGAGCATAGGGTTTGACAATGGACGCAATCGCTTTTGACCCCATGTAAAGTCTATCAACATGGCCTTTTGTATATTACTTTGTCGCGTGTAAGAAACACTGAATCACTGTATCTGACACCTAGATTGCAAGAACAAAACTTCAGAGTCTCAGAAAAAAGTGAATAGCGAAATGCAACACCTAGTGGTATTTGCACAATGGAAGCTACAACACAACCTTTTGTCTATCTCTCTAGATCATTTTGTCATAATGGCTTTGCACTACATGCCCTAGAAATAACACATGACCATGATTTGCTACAAGCAACCGTCCTTTGCTTCCAAGAGATGAAACATAGTTTGCTTGACCATATTGACTTCCTTCACAAAAGATACAATTGCTATACAACAGCTGGTATTCATGGGCTACTAACATGATCAAGAAAAATAGTTTTGGTGCAAGACTTTCAAAAAATTTCAACAAAATATCTAGAATCAATAACCATTGACCTATTGCACATGCATATTGCTATGCGCATCATAAATTTGTATGCAAGACCAAACACATCGGTTCATGATCTTCTCAATTTTTTACAGAGTACTATAACCTCACTGCCAGCTAATTCAAAATTGGTAATTGTCAGAGACTTCAACATTTACATGTTACAATCAACAAGATCAAAGGCACTTTTGCTTGAATTTATGGAACAATGCAAATTTTCGCTGGTCGTTGACAAGCCAACAACACATGTAGGAACTTTGTTGGATCACTTTTGGATACAAAGTACCGAAATCGATGTTGTCAAGTTCAGATTACTAGATACATATTGGTCAAACTATTTTGCAATATCCCTTCAGCTCTAGTCACTAGGCCAACCTCGCAACTACAGTTGTCTTGAATTACCATCCTTTATGCATCGTTCTATTATCGGTGCTCCACACTGCTATATAGAATCGACATCAAACTTATGTAGGTGCAAAAGAATAGTTGCACCAGTCTTTGTTCATACAGTCCATGTCTCTACACAGGTTAATTACTTGTCCATACCTCTGCCCATGCAGATCTCCGCTTTGCCAATGTCCCTAGTCAAGACCATCAGTAATGCTCTTCCAAACCATTGATATGGCTATGCACTTGCAACTTAGCATATATCTGTTCTAAAATAGATTTGTTCTCACACACAATATTGCTAGGGATTTGCACACCACATGATTCTTTACTAGAAAAAAATTATAGAAGTAAGTTTTTTGTGGATTCTACAACCACCTTCAACCACATCCACATAGTATTTACTTCATGGACATGAAACTTTTAAATTGATGTTAAAGTTTTTGCTATTTGTTATTCGATTTGTCATTAATAGTATCCAGCTTGGTTCGTATGAGCTACTCACGTAACTGGTTCTGTTTTGTACTTCTATCAATTTTAGGTCTGTCTACCATTCAAAAATAGTAGTATAAATCATAGAGTTGTGTCTATCTTCCATGCTTTTGATACTACAAATTATTGGATCCGACTGTTTTGAAACATATTTGGTGTTGTGCAAAATGTTGAAAAAAATAGCACATGATTCATTTTCTTATTACAAAGATACTATAAAATCCAAAAAAGTTATGCATCATAGCACTACATTTTAGTAGAGGCTTGGAAATAATTTTCCTACACATATCAAATCTATAAATTGCAAATTGCAAATTGGAAATATTGTGCTATTTCATAGAACATAGATCTCATCATTTTCTAGCTTCTAACAGAGCATTCAAAACATCTAGAAATAGGTAAGCCCTACACATTTGGTAGGATAAAAATTTAAAAACATATCAAATCTCATTAATTTCTTCCTTTCAGTTTCTCTTGTTATATGCTTGACACAAATATCTCATTTCATATGTTTGCAGAGGCACTTGGAAAACACAAACTAGTTCTCTTGCAAAATAGAAGATGGCTCAGACAATTGAGAAACAAGATGAAAAAAGGCAAGTACCTTATTCTGTTTGTTTCACATATGATTTCGCTCTTTATACGCTTAATTAAAAAATTAGTTTTAGTTATTCTTCATATCACAACATGCAGATTCAAAACAACAATTGTAGAGCCTTCAACCATCTTCAATATATGCACAAAGCAAACAACTTTAGCATTTGAAGGTGATGTTTTGGCTATTTATGGGCCTACTATTACCACAGCTCCTAGAACACCACCAAAAGCACCAATTGTGCATGCTGCTTTAATTACAATCATGGTCAAATGACAATCACTACAAACATCCACAACAAATTAATTAACACATTTACGCCATTTTTATCATCTGATACAAGTGTCTGCCTCACAAACTTTGTGATTAGGAAAAAAACACAATATGAAAGAGGAGATGTTGATTACTCCCTTGTTTAGACTTCTAGGAGCACTATTGAGCCCATTGAGAAAGTTTGTCAAGAACGTAGATTGATTCTCGGCATAACCATTTCACAACTCATACAATCAATTGATAGTTTCTCTATTGGATCAATTGGTGTTGTTGTTACTAGTCATTTCCAAGCACCAACACAGTATGAGTTGCAAGTTAAAGTTGGGGAGAACCAAGATGATTTTTCCAGTGTAAGATGTCTTGCACAAATCATGGAAATAGCATACGAAATTGAGCACTTTGCTTCCTGAAATCTATTAAAGAGTTTGTTCGACTTGTTTCACACGGAATAAACTTGCTAGTAGAATGCTTTACTGTTATAACTATTTCAATGTCGTGGAATTCTTAAACCCATTTCATTTGCAAACTTGCATTTTGACAATTCTCTATGTTGCAGCTTATAGTTCCCATCAGCCACGCAAAGCTATATGCAAGGCTTCAATTGATCCTGGCATCAACAAAAACTCCTTTCATATTGTTCAAAAATATTGTTTGTTTTGGGCCTAAAGGCACAAATCTGATGAAAACGACACAATCCAGTTTCATTGATGAACTCAATGATGCATCTACAAAGGCATCTCTAGAACCATTGAAGACCTCAAACATGGAAGTATACACGTCAACCGTTTAACTTTTACACTATAACGTATATTTTTGTTCAAAAGCATTTGCCATATATGCCTTTCTATAGTGACCTCTGTAAATAGTACATTGCTATGATTTGTTGCTAATTGCATTTGCAATACCACTATAGGTGACATGAACACTAAGACCTAAAAATTTTCACTTGCCCCCATACGAACAAATCTG
Organism: Sequoia sempervirens; assembly: GCA_007258455.2. Taxonomy (NCBI): domain Eukaryota; kingdom Viridiplantae; phylum Streptophyta; class Pinopsida; order Cupressales; family Cupressaceae; genus Sequoia; species Sequoia sempervirens. The sequence goes on from VDFB02256132.1 coordinate 188,424,969, forward strand.
CATTTCATGTAGACAAAGAGTTTTCTTTACGTAGAGAAAAAAATGATACTGCACGGTGCACTGCATGTGGAGTTGACACAAGATTTGTATATGACCACTTTCTACAATGTACTATTCAGACAATAGAGGGAGTTGTGGACTGTTATTTGCACAAATAGCAGCTCCGAAACAGTTTCCCCAAGCTAGCTACAATTTCATTTGAAGAGTACAGGGGAGACATGTCCATAGTAATGTTCTTGCTATGGAAATTCCAGCTGCAAGGGAGGTTCACCCTTGCAATGGATAATTGCATCATATGAATTATAAGTGAAGCAAGTAGCAGAGCATCTTTGGTAACTTGACAACGCATTTTCAATTTCGCACAGGTGCTTACATTGCACCATTCTATTTTTAATTCTTATTCCTTGATATCAAATCATGCAAATTACATTTTCATGAATATAATGCTCATTGATTGTGAAACATGATCAATGAATTGCAACGTTCTAACATACAACGAATGTCAATAAGTAAAATGTCTAGGAGTCTAATCTCCTTATATATTTTGGACACAACCGACAAGAAAACAAATGTGTTAAATCCTTTATGAAAACTAATCTGATACTTTATTTTCAGTTCCTTTATGCACCGAACAAGTTGACAGTCATATTTTCTTCTATTCCAAACATACATACTATACATATGAATAGCTTTTCTTTCAATTTCATTAACAATTACAATTTATGTTTTACTTTATTTTGACCTCTCCTATGTAACACATAACTTGAAACTTGTTTATTGATATTTTCCACCCGACATACTATACATATAAATTAGAGTGTCTGTAGTTTGAAAATCAATTATAATTAAAGTTCCATGTGTTATGCTCTTTGCTATCTGCACATCATACTAATGCATGTTTGTGATTAAAAAAAAACTATACCGGTCAAACAATGCTTTTATGTGACACAAAATATTTACAAAAAATGGTTGCCCGTTTTGGATACAATGCTTTGTTGGTCGACAAAATACTTGTCTACATAAATGATTTTGTCCTTCTTTCCAGTACTCTTTTGAACAATTTAGGCTCTGATTTCGATAACATCAACATTAGATGTTTCTGCAAAGCATTTTTTATCTAAAAAAATGTTTCTAGGGTTCTTTGCAATGCCTTTTTGGAAAACTGAATCTTTGTTTAAACAAATGCTAATACAAAAAAATAGTAGAACAATGGGGGCATTTACACAGCACAAACATAATAGTTAGATTAGATGCACAAAACTTATATTACACTTTGAATCTGTTCGTCTTATTTCACAATAGATTATAATTACCGATCCAGTTACATGCTTTTTTTCTTGAAAGACGATGCATCTTTATTGATGTCTTATTTTTATTGATTGCTAATGGGTAAAAAAGCAGACGTGTGTATCTTCTTAGACCCTTCTCAACGTTGTTTTATAATTTATATGCTCTTACAAATTCATTAATAGCTTATGATGTGAAGTCTCCACTATGTTTAGAACAACATTGTTTGGGTTCCTTGTTCAAATGCAATGCTCATTTGGTTGGCCTTGATTCTTATATGTTTTGTATCTACAATTGGTTTTCACAACTACAACACTGTCATTCTCATGTGTTGTGTACTTAATTGTTTACCTTCTTTATTGACACTAGAATCTGTTAATTATCATTTATTCTGTTTATATGCAATTGCAATTGAGTAATGGATTTTACTGTGAAGTCTTAAATTTGTCTACATTCTATGGTTAATTTCTACTCAATGCAGTTGAGTTTATTGAATGGAAATAAAAATTAGGTGTAAGTAAATGGAAAATGTCTAGGAATAAAATCATTAAATCTGTATATGTTGAAAGGGTTTATATAGTCTTTTACATTGTCGTTTTATAGTGGTTTACATATTTGCATTTTACGGGTGAATGTCTTATGTTTGTTGTCATTTGCATTTTGCGTATTTATGTCTATTCTTCGCTATTCTTTATGGGTTGGTGTTTGCTGCTGACTTAAATAGTTAGTTGCATTTCAATTTATTGGATGAAGATGAGAATAGTTCATGTTTTCAATATTTCTTGGTTTTGAAGTTTTAATTCTGTTGCCCAAAGTATTATTTCTATTGTTTTCCCATTTGCTTGGGTTGTTTCTGTGAGTGTAAATATGGGTTACCCTTTCTTGTCTGGTGGCTACTTTTATGGGTTGTCTGTTGTCGAGTTAAATACTTGACACCGTGATTCATTAATGTGGATTTCTTTGCCATCCATGATTAAGAATGGAAGTAGCTAGGTGCACTTCAATTTATTCAGCTGAAAATGAGAATTGTTTGTATTTGAAGTATTTCTTGGGCTTGAAGTTTAGATTCTCTCGACCAAAGTGTTATTTGCGTTGTTCTCTCATTTACTGAGGTTCTTTGTTGGAATGTATTTATGGGTTACCGTCTTCTCAGATTGGGTTCTGCACAAAGAACGAGGCTTTCGTAAGTTCCAATATCAAATACACTGTCATTTCCTTTACTTCTACACCCATTTCCTCATATTGTTTAATGCTGATCAAATCTATTTCTCTCTACAATATTGCAAGTGATCCATTGAGAAAGTGTAAGTTCCTACACCTTTTTGCAATGCTGAATACATTTCAATTAATTGTTTTCTCTATTACTTATTCATCTCCTTACAATATTTAATCCAGGTAGAGCCTTTGTCTGTTGGTAGGGTTTATACCCATTGTAGTTGAACAAAAAAACAAGCTACCTGTAAGTTCCTCTATCCTTTACATTGTCACTGTATATTTTTTTGCATTTTTTCATTTTATGCATTATTTCCTATTGTTTCTACAACACAAAAAATACTTTGCACAATAGAATTAAAACTTCAAAATTTGGAAATCTTAAAATTACAAACTATTCCCACTTTTATTCAATAAGTTGAAGTGCAACTAAGTATTTAACTCCGCAACAGACACTAACCCATAAAGGATATTGAAGGATAGAGATTTACACACAAGATGGAAACAACAACAAACAATACACATTCACCCATACAATGCAAATATGTAAACCACTACAGAACAACACTGTAAAAGACATACAACCTTACTACATTTCCCATTTGCTTTGATCCAATTTTCATTTTCATTCAATAAATTAAAGTGTAGTTGCAACACATCAGTGCACACAATAGAAATTAACTATAAACATTGGAAATGCTTCATGGCTTCTACTCTTTTTTCATATGGTTTTCCTCTCGCATTTGCTCTTTCTATGCATCAATAGCATTATAATAACATGCTTATATGCATACACAGTGTGCCAATTCTATTTAATGTCAATAGACACTAATGTAGCTCTTTTTAATGGCTTTGTCTATAAACTTCAAACCCTTGTAGTGTTTATTCAATTCCTTATGCTTCCCCTTAGAAGACAAAAACTACGAAAAATGTTGTTGCACTATCATTTGGGCGTTCTTTATTGACTTGTGCGAATTGTTTGATGACATACACATCTCTCTACAAAATCCATGTCTACTAAGAAGGTTTATACATATCATATTCAAGGCCAAAACAAGTGATTTGTAAGTTCCTATATCTTGTTCACACTCATTTTCCGCATTGTTTATTCATTCACTCAAAAGAACTAATCAACATGAAAACTGTGTCTCCTACCAGGCATAATTTCTATCATGTTAGAAACAAGAAACAATCCATTTGTAAGTTTTAACATCATTTACACTATTGTGTTATACTTTTTCTTTTCTTTTTCCTCTTTCACTGCCTTTACCACTCACTGTTTCCTGTTCAGTTCTAGAGTTAACACCATAATTCATCAATGCTTGCTTCTTTTCTGCAGACAACTAACACAACATCTAATGGACTCAAATGCACTCCCCATCAATGGATTTAGGTATCAAGCTCCTACCCTTGCTACTCCCTCAGAAGCACTCAAAAGGATATTTGTAACAATTTTTCCATTTTCACTGCCTTCTATATTAAACAATTTCTCTTTCTAATTTTTACATGTTTTATGCTTTCAACTATTACTTGCATAAGCTAATTGCTACTTTTAATCTCTTCATGCAGTTACTATATCAGTGAAGTTTGATAAGAAGGCTCAATTGATGCTGGTTGATATCCACACAACTATAATCACAATGAAGTTATCGTTTCCACATACATCAAGTTCACTGATTCTATGTACATAAAACTATTTGGATTCACATTAGTTATTCATTGTAATATATCCGATATGACATTTCTTATACATGGTACTTAGATGGGCATATTTATTCCGATTTTGATACAAATAATTTCTACCCATACAAAGTTCATTTGACTTCATTTTCATCCCAACCAATGCTATTTTCCTCGTGCTTTTCCTATTCTCTAGATTTATTTTAATAATACTAATGAATCTAACGATCTTTTCCATTTGTAATATTTGATGGGTTTGTTGATGTTGTTGTCTCTTCGCATACACTCTTTATGGCAACACTGTACAACATTGTATTTTGCTATACTCATTTATCATTTATCTTATTTCTTTCCTTGAGCATTTTTTTGTTATGTTTACATAAAGACTTGACATGGTAACATGCTTTTCATGATTAAGAATGAAACTAATATCTCCCCCGCACATATGCAATGCAACTTGAATTTATTAAATGAAAGTGAAGTTTACGACCAAGTAATTGGAAAGTGCTCACATCTAAAAATGATTAAATCTATGTCTATTGCTGCAAGTGTAAAAAGAAGGCATTTCTAAGACTTTATATTAGTACCTTAAAATTTGAACAAAAAATTACAACTACCTAAATTTATATTTACTTTTCAACCATGTCTTATAAATTTTTTTAGCTTACTTTAAATTAAAAAACCATAGAATTATTAAAAAATTAGATTCTATTTGCAAACTAATAAATTTCTAAAAGAAAACATTAAGTGTTTAGAATATAGTTGCGTTAATTCTTTTCACAAACACAACATTCACATATTTACTATTAGCATTCCAAAGACAAATATAATACAATACTTAAATTTTCTTGCAAATGCAAGTTTTCTAAAAAAAAATAAAAAATTCCCCTCCAAAGCGCTACCTTTTGTCACTAAAAGATCATTTTAAATTAAATTTGATGTTACATACATAATTTAAAAGTGAAAAGAAGCATTGATTAGTTACATGGTACAAATAAAGAACCAAAATACCTTCAATTTTAATCCATGAAACTAATAGTGATTCGTTCGTCTAAACAATTTAATGAAAAAATTTGTAAAGACAAATGAAACAAGCCAAAATTATTTACATTTACTGCAAAACTATTTAGTGATTATCAAGCATTGACCTTAAATCAAATTAAATACAACAAAAAAAATAGACTTATTTAATTTTAATAGTGAGCCAAAATAGTTAGGATAGTACAAACTAACCAGTGATAGTATTGCTTGGTAACAACTTATTAAGTTTTACATTTATCGCTTTTTGTGCATCACATTTTTATCGTACATTTGCATATTTTCTAATGCATTTTCAAATTTTAATTGAATAATTAAAAATGTAACCACTTATTTCGTTACACCAATTGGTCCAATTATTGTTATTGCAATATATCAATATACATATGAGTAGAATAATAATTAGGTTTACTAAGTTTAATTATATATATGCTTTCACCTCGCCTTCATCAATCTTCAACTTTGGTCTAAATTGAATTGACTTATACTCTGTTTTGAAGAAGATTCTTAATTAATGTTTTCTACTTCTTACTTTCACAATTGATAGATATTGGTTAATTTATTTTTAAAATGCATATTAAAATTATGCAAACAATTTTTACATGTTTACAATAGTTTGCTACCAAAATTTATATTCACAAAACTAATTTTCAAATACTTTGAATGACTTTTACGAATGTATAGACTAATCTAAATAGAATATATTTCAAAAAGTCATTCTACAAGTGTTTTTAGTTTTAGCTATTTGCAAAATAGATAGTATGCTTGCTACGGTTAAATAAGGAAATAAATATGAACAAGTAATATTCAATTTTACATATAACTATCATCTATAAATGAACTTTACATGTATACATATGCATCTAAACATGCATATGTACAATAAATTGGCTGCATATCTCACTTTGTTATAAGACCATTAATTCTTTCTTTATTGACTGCATAATTAAATATGGCTAGTCAAGACGTAGAGCTTACAGAATGAGTCATACATCTACCCACAATATCTGCCTACTTGACACTTACAATTACAAGACCACTTCAAAATGGCGAACCAAGCTTTACAAGGGAAAAGATGCATAACTGAGATCTATACTAACAAAACTTTTTTCTGCTCATTGCCTTATGCTATGGACAAATTGATTAGGACAACCTCGTTTTCCTGTTGATACTATAATAAGTTATTTGTCCTCCCTTGCTCCTTGATCAAATGTTCTTAATATTTTCTTTTGTTGTTGAAAAGCGCAACTACCTATTACTCAATTTCTCTACTGTTTCTTGTTCTTTGATGTACATATATATGCACATATGTATGCATCCGTGTGTATATATACACATTCAAAAAACTTTGTGTGTATATATGCATCCGTGATGTACATATATATACACATATGTATGCATCCGTGATGTACATATATATACACATATGTATGCATCCGTGTGTATATATACACATTCAAAAAATTGTGTGTATATATGCATCCGTGATGTACATATATATGCACATATGTATGCATCCATGTATGTATATGTATGTGTGAATATATATATATATATATACACACACATTCAAAAAAAATGTTTTGCAACGCCATATCATCATGCTTTATACCATTTCGTCATGACAACTGTTCCACATTATGCAAACACCTCCAACCACAACTATCATAACAACTTCAAATATCACAAACTTAGTTTTCGCTTCCTTGTAGGGACTTCAGCTCTTCAAAGCACTTGTATTTTCTAATGAAATTCCTACAATCTATTTTTAATTAAATAGGAAAAAGAAAAAATCAACTTCAGAATGCCAATTAATTTTTCCTATTAACATGATACTTAAATGCTCATTTATCTCTACATTTATATTGTCTCAATAGAATTAAATATAATGAACAGTAAAACATTACAAGGTCATTAAACAATCATTTTCTATACTTTTTCGTTTTTCTATACTTTTTCATTTTGTAAACGAACCCAAAAATTATATATTTAGTTAAGCTATACACCATTTCATACCATAACAATTACAACCATCGTTTTAACACGAAATCTACAATATTCTAGACCGAGGGTACAAGCATTCAATTTGTTATGGCTTTGCAAGCAGTTTTCTTAACAGCGAAGGCGTTCCGATCAAGAACGAACATAATTATTCATACGGGTGCCACTTCTTATCCGGGAAAAGACGAGGAAATTTGATTGCAGGGTCTAAGAGAGGAAGAAGAAGAAAATAAAAAGAAAGAAAATGAACAGAGGCAGAGGTCGTAACAGAGGGATGCTGTACCTGCTGGCAATGCAGGTTGCCTCTGAGTTTTATCAGATGGACAGGAAGCCGCCAGTCACAGCCGCCTTAATTGCAGCAAACACCTTGGTTCATCTCAGGCCTGGTGTGTTGGATAAGTTGCTTCCTTCTCTCTCCGAGGTCTGTCTCAATCCCCATTTGGTTATCAAGGTAAGCTACACATACCCAATTAACTAAATTCTACTTGCATACACTCAATAATTTAAGTTTAAATATTGGGTTTTTTAATTTGTTTTTTCTTTTCTTTTAGACTAGAAGAAATAATATATAATACGGGTACTGTGTTTTTCAAGCAAAATGGTGCTTTGCTTACAAGTGCCTATTTGAAATTGTTTTTGAATTTTTGGAATTGTTGTGTTCTTAGGTTATGTAATCGTTGTTTTTGTGTAACTGATTTTGTGGGGTAGATTCCTTCCATGTTCTGTTGGAGCTTTCCCCTGATTTATGTCCTGGCCCAATTGGGTGGTGTAAACCCTAGTTGCAAGAAATGCGACATGGTCTTTCCCTATTTGCATTATTAAACTGGCTCGCACGAGCTTTTTATATCATGTTGTTTTCCAGTTTATCACTTTCTAGAATGTCTAGCAAATTAAATCACCCTTTGGCTTACCGAACTATTGCCATTATGATCCCAACTTTTTTTGATTTGATTGATGTTTTAACTGTTAAAAATGTGCATGATTGATTTTTCTGTATATACACATATACATATATATGGTATCATGTTTGCTATTCCTTGATTCAGTCAGATGGAAGAGTTGACTATATTGGAGCCATTGTTTTAAATTAGATATGAACTTTGGCTCATTGAGATCGTCGGCCTTTGGCGATGGTTCTGTATTCCCTGCTAGGGAGTTTCTCCACAATTGAGCATCTTAATAAGTGTAGTCTAATATTTTATTCACATACACACATACATATATGGAATTGCTTGCCTTCGGCAATTGATCTGTTTTCTTCTGCTGGAGAGTTTCTCCACAATTGAGGCTAGCATTCGAACTATGAGCCTTACCAGCTCTCCTTTTCCCCCACTAAATTTGGCAGACATGATCCTGGATGACTCTAAAGATAGTTTGACTTAGTTGCAGGGGTTGGATGGTTAGGTTGTAGTACTTGGCTGGTTAGGATGAGAGTCAAACACAGAATTAGTTAGCTTTACTTAATCCTGGTGTTTTAAGCATTTAAGCTTAGTTTCTTAGAGCAGTCAGATCATATTATTATCATCATCAATCATGTGTTGTATCTTGCTCCATGGTAAGTGGGAGCTTGCTCTATTGCCGTGGTCTATTGTTTTCATTGTTATTCAGAGTATGTCTCTGCAAAGTGGTAGAATAATACTTAATTTGTTATCTTGTTCTCTGTGTTAATCATTTTCCATTTTGTGTTATGTGTCAACTATTCACTGCCTTAGTTAATATTGGAGAACTTAATTGTAAATTTGTAACATCTTAATAGAAATAGATAATTAGAAATTGAGGCATATATGTTTTTTTTGTTGACGACGAAGTACTTTATTATTGTGCAATAATCTTGGTTGCCAGATTTGTTAAAAGCATTTCGCTATTGTGACAGTTTTTCTTAAATTATCGAGAAGTTTATGATTTTTTAGGATTAGTGTAAATCCTGAACAATTAAGGTAACATAAAGAGTTCCAGATGGGCAACTGTTTGTTTTTTGTGTTTCTATATTCAAATTTGGGTGCAACATATTTCTCCCATTTCCAAGCACCATTTTCCAGCTCTTAGTGAAACAAATGCTCCCAACATTCTTGTAGAATGCTCTGGTGGGCCTCAAATATAGAAAAAAAACAGTTGACCAAAAATAAGACAGCTAGGAGAAAAAGGTCAATTATATATTTAGAAAGTTATAATAAATGACATTAAGTTCTGCATTTAAATAATAATATAGAAATAAATCACAACAGTTCACCTAAACGAAATATAGAAGCACATGAGTTGCCAAATAAACTCTTGTACAAAATTGAGAGTGATTTGAAATTTTCACGTAGGATTTTGAGAAACGTGAAGTTAGGGTGCTCCACTATGGACCCCTCTCCCCTATGTCAAGTGGATACCATTCTATAATAATTTACACTCCACAAATTTTATATTATCTATCAAGTAATTTGAATACACATTTGATTGTATTTATTAATAAATTGAAATTTATAATATAAGATTTATCACTCCACAATGTCTTTTAGACATACTTACCTTCTATGATTAACAATTTTGAAAACTACTTGACATGACACTTTTATTCACTTACTCAGTGAATTTTTTGACTAATATATTACTTGTATATTTATCTTGAATAATTCTATTATTGAAAGATATTTTTTTGAAGTGCTTTTTTTATGCAATTTAATATATACACTAATAGAATAAAATAAAATAAATGCTTCTACATACTAATTCATATATATTTGTTCACTAAATATGCTTCGACTTACGACTCTAGGCTTTAGGATCAGCAACAGCCCATTCACAACTGTTATGATGCCATGTTAAACACAGATATATAGATTTTTACAGGTAAGAGCTTGAGCCTAATGCATGAATTCAAGCAGATAAATTTGTACAGGTAATAGTTCGAACATGATGTATGAATTCAAACAAACAACGATGGAGTTTGAGATTACTGATCATCAATTAGTTGATAAATAATATCTTTTATTGGTAGGAGGTATTTTCTACAGCATATTAAATTATGATATTGCTGAGAAGACTAAAATGTTGTGTGTATTCTCCCATACCCAGAACGTTGGGTAAAGGGGGTTTTAAATAACAACTGTTACAGAGAGTGAAAAGGAATGATCTACAGAAAATAGAAACAGCAAACAGAGTTTCTAAAGAAGAAGACTCTTTCTATCTGCGATGAGATCATCCGGAGAATCTGGGATTTCCTTGATCAGTGCTGGATGTTTCCATATGCCCCTGCAAGTTGAGTGTGGGTGTTTGCATGGTCAACTTGTCCTGAAGTAATGCAAATCGAGCAGAGCTCAACCCCTTAGTGAAGACATCTGCAACCTGATCTTTTGTAGAGATGAATCGAACAGCAAGACCTTTGTTAGCAACTTTCTCACGAACGAAATGATAATCAATCTCAATGTGCTTAGTCCGTGCATGAAAGACTGGATTAGCCGTGAGATACGTAGCACCAAGATTGTCACACCATAGAACAGGGGGAGCAGTGGGAGAATATCCAAGTTCAGAGAGGAGAGATTGAATCCAAATTAGCTCAGCAGTGGCTATGGCAACTCCTCTATATTCAGCTTCAGTACTAGACCTTGAGACAGTCTTTTGTTTTCGAGCACTCCATGAAATCAGATTTGGGCCAAGGAAGATGCAGTAACCGCCAGTAGAATGGCGGTCATCGGGGCAGCCAGCCCAATTTGAGTCAGAAAAGGTAGTAAGAGTGAGAGGGCTAGACCTGCTGAGTTGCAGTCCATAAGAGAGAGTTTCCTTTAGGTACCGCAGGATACGCTTGATAGCATTCCAATGATCATCAGTGGGCTGCTGCATAAACTGACATACCTTATTGACAGCGAAAGCAATGTCGGGTCTTGTAAGGGTAAGATACTGAAGAGCACCAACAACACTCCTATATAGAGTTGGATTGCTGAATGCGGAGCCGGAGAATTTAGACAACTTTTCTTGGCTGCAAATGGGAGTGTGAACCGGTTTTGCACCATCCATCTTTGTCTTCTTGAGAAGATCAAGTGTATACTTCCTTTGAGATAGGAGAAGCCTTGTAGGAGTTGAAAGTGCTTCAATGCCCAAAAAATAATGGAGAGAGCCCAAGTCCTTTATGGAAAAAGTTGATTGAAGTTGAGATATCAGAGTCTGAACACAGTCCACAGTAGACCCAGTAATGATAATGTCGTCGACATAAACAAGTATAAAAACAATGGAGTGGGCGGTTCGCTTAATGAATAGCGAAGTGTCAACTTTGGAACCCAGAAACCCAACCTATTGGAGAAAGGTGCTCAGGCGGTGGTACCAGGCCCGTGGAGCTTGTTTGAAACCGTAGAGAGACTTGTGGAGTCTACACACGAGTAGGAAACTAGGGATCAATGTAGCCAGGTGGTTGCTTCATGTAAACTTCTTCCTCAAGGACACCATGGAGGAAAGCATTTTGCACATCGAGCTGGTGAAGGGGCCAACCCATAGAGAGTGCAATAGTGAGAACCATAGTTGGAAAACTCGCCTAAAACTCGAAAGTTTTTTTTGCAAACGAGTATTAGCAAGAAGAACTCGTAGTAAAAACTCGCCGACTTTTTGGCGAGTTTTTCACAAAAAGTCGGCGAGTTTTTAAAAAAAACTCGCGCGATCAGACTATGAAGTCTGCCGGCGGCCAAAAGGTCATTGCATTTTGTTTTTTTGAGTTTCTTTCACTCTTGGCAGAGCAAAAATGGAGTTTAGAGCATTTTGCACCATTTTTTAGTGATTTTACGTTGAGGAGACGAGATTTGAAGGAGGATTTCATCGGATTTCAAAGGCAAATTGGATTTCCAGGTAGGTTTTCTGTTTTTGCTTGTTCTTTCTTTTTTATTTATTTTTCTTCATTTTTGTTGATTGTATGTTTAAAAAACATCATGAATGAATTGTAAAATAGATTTAAATACATTTATATTGTTGAAAAGAAGATTTAGATTCATCAAAACAAGAATTTGTGACACTTTTTTTTCTGATTTTTTCTCATATTTTGCTGATTTTTCATTTTTTTGAAATTTTTTCAAACCCTAGTTTGTTTTTTTTAATTTGATTCTTCTTGTTTGTTGAAAACATGTTTAAAATCATATATTAGCTTAATTTGTTTCTAATTTAAAGCAATTTTCTATTATTTACATTTTTTTGTAACCCTAGTTTATTAAGTTCTTTTTTTAATCCAATTTTTTGATGAAAATGATTAGAATCTTAGATTAGTAATCTATATTGATTTAATCTATATGTTTAGAAAATTAGATTACTAATTTAAACTAATTTATGTTGATTTAATCTAATTTAGCTTGTTTTAAAATTTTCTATCAAAAAACTAACAAGTTGTGCTTTCACTTTTGTGTGTGTACTTGTATGTTAATTGATAATTACAAGTTACAAATTACAAGTTACAATTTTCTAACTCTTTTTTTGTTTTTTTTGTAGATGTTTGGTGGACACATTGGGGTGGAAAAACCCCAAATCTTCAAAAATTTGCCCTCCGTGTCTTGAGCCAGCCTTGTAGTTCTTCCAATTGTGAGCGCAATTGGAGTTTGTTTGAGGCTATCCACACAAAAAAGAGGAACAAACTCGCTCAAAAACGCCTCAATGACCTTGTTTATGTGCAATATAATCTTCGATTGCGCAGAAGAAAGGTAGAAGAAATATCATATGATGATCCAATTGATTTGGATGAGATAGATCCATACAGTGATTGGACAGGGCGAGGGGAGCAGCCTCCATTGTTTACTGAGGATGAGATTTATGATTTAGAGCGACAGGCAATGGAGGAGGGTGGATTTGCATTCTCATTGGACGACCTTGAGGATGACCCTGAGGAGGAGTCATTGCCAGTGCCACCACCAGCAGCTGCAGGAGGATCTACATCCAGGATGGAGGTTGAGGAGCCACAGGCACAGCAGGAGCAGACTCCTACGATTAGACCCTCTTCCGGTCCCTTACTGAGATCTAGACATGGGAAGAGGAAGATGTGATTCATGTGAATTTGTAAAAACTGAAATATATTAATGTTTATGTAGTATTTACTTTCAGTTTTACAAAAACAATTTGCTATTTTCATTTTGTTTCAGACTATTATCATATCAACGCATTGAGCACTCAGCATTCCACATGAGGATGCCATTTTGTATCCAATTTTCTTTCATATCAATCAAATACTGCTTGTTTCTTATATGTACTCATTTATTGACTCATTGGATGCATCTTATCTTTGAATTTTGCAAAAAAAATGCGTTTTTAGTGAAGTTTAAGCAATATTTTAATTTCTCGAGTTTTTTGCCGAGTTTTTGCTGAGTTTTTACCTAGCCGAGTTTTTCGGGCTTGTCGAGTACTTGCAATTGGTGAGTTTTCCAACTGGTGAGAACTGTACGAATGGTGTAGGGTTTGACCACAGGACTGAAAGTCTCCCCATAGTCAATTCCTTCCTGCTGATTGAACCCCTTGGCAACTAGCCGTGCTTTGTAGCGATCAATTGAGCCATCTACTTTCTTTTTCAATTTAAAAACCCATTTACACCCAACAACATTTAAGTGGGGCTTGGGTGGGACTAGGCTCCACGTCCCATTCTAGAGAAGAGTGTTAATTTCATTATCCATAGCCAAGCGCCACTGTGGGTCCACTTTGGCTTGGGGAAAACATGTGGGCTCATCAATATCATCAGGAGATAAGGGGTGCTTAGTAGCACTGTATGCCTTGGGCCAAAAAATGCCATGTTTGGACCTTGTGACCATGGGATGCACATTCGTAGGAGGAACCATCGAGCTTGGCGAAGGTAATGGCAAAGGGGAGGAAGTGGGGTCACGGCTAGGAGATGGTGGGGCCAAAATCACTGGGGTGGGGGAAGCAGACTCAATGCGGTTAGGAGGGTCATGACTAGGAGAAGGTGAGGCATCTAGGGGGATAGAGAGACCATGGTGAGGTCCTTGCAAGGGAGGTGAAGACACACTAGAGGCAGGTGAGTGATAAAGTGGGAGAGTGGATACCAGGGATGGTGAAGAGATTGAGCCCAGTGATGGAGCGTTCTGGCGAGCAGCAAATGGATAGGTCCTTCATCAAACACAACATGCCGAGAGATATACATTTTGTTGGTGGGAAGATGGAGGCATTTATAGCCTTTGTGAACCAAGCTGTAACCCAAGAAGACACAAGGGAGAGAACGTGAGACCAGCTTATTAGAGCTGTAGGGACGAAGGTAGGGAAAACAGAGGCACCCAAAGACACGCATCGCTCGATAGTCAGGACCCGTGTTAAATAGACACTAAAGGGGGGACTGATTGTTGAGGATGGGGGTGGGCAACTGGTTCACCAAGTAACAGGCCATGAGGAATGCATCGGTCCAATAGGTGAAGGGAACTGAAGCCATATGAAGGAGGGTAAGACTAGTGTCCACAATGTGCTTGTGTCGACGCTCGGCTAAACCATTTTGTTGTGGGGTGTAGGGACAAGAAAAACGTTGTGTGATTCCCTGGGAGGCCAAAAAGGGTTTAAATTTAAGAAATTCCCCCCCCATTGTCGGATTGGAAGGTTTTGATTTTATGGCCAAGTAGATTCTCAATTTTAGTCTTGAAATTAATGAATGTAGGTAGTGCATCTGATTTATGAGATAAAGGAAAGAGCCACGTATATCTACTGTAAATATCCACAAAAATTAAATAAAAACGAAATCCATCATAAGAGACATAGGGAGAAGGACCCCGAATATCGGAACAATTAATTCCAAAAGATGTGTGCAAATAGTAGAACTAAAATTAAACGACAATTGGTGACTCTTACTGACTTGACATGGACTACAAAGACCCAATTTATTCTGACTAACAGGAAGCGACTCGACTCCGACAATGTGCCTAACAGTCCGTGGCATGGGGTGACCGAAATGCTGATGCCATCTCTCAAGAGAAGTCCGTTCACCAACAAAGGCTGTAGAAGGGGTCTGAGATGGTGGAGAAACACTCGAAGATAGGCGATAGAGACCATCCTTATGCTGCCTGCGAAGAACTACCAGCCCCGTGCACCGATCCTTTACAAGGAAAAAGTGTGGATGAAATTCAAAAAAGACGTCATTGTCAGAGGCAAATTTTGAAAGAGAGAGAAGGTTAGCTGTGACATTAGGGACATGCAAAATATCATTGAGATGAAATAAACGCGAGGAATGATAAATTTGTGATCTACCAATGTGAGAAATAGAGAGTTTAGAGCCATTACCAACGTGAAGCTTGTTAGGGCCATCATACTCATGGTGAATCTGTAGGTTACTCAAGTCTGGGGTGACATGATTAGTAGCTCCACTATCAGGATACCAGTTAGGATCAATCGAAATCTGAGACGACACATAGGAAGAAGACTGCTGATGAGGGACGCCATAGTGATGATAGGAATAGGGGGCTGCCACGTATGCAGAGGGGGGGGGGGGTAGCCGATTGGGGCATCTCCTGATAGGATTTATCAAATCTGAACCAACAAGTGTTGGCTGTGTGGTTCTTACGCCCGCAAAGCTGGCACGGTCCTGTCGCCTGAATAGGCATGGGAGGAGGGCATTGACCACGATTGTTGTTCCCACGACCTCGATTATTGTGGTTACTTCCTCGATTATTGTGCTGAGAAGAAGGATTGGGAGCACGATTACGAGTGGCGACATTGGCCACCGGGTGCTGTTGAAGGAGGGCCTGTTGGGCATCGATGCACATCTCAAAAGCGAGCAGATGGGCTTGAAAATCATCCATATCAATAGTGTCAAGCGTGGCTGTCAGAGAAGTGACGACAGCATCGTAGGCAGACTCGAGACCGCTCAAGATAATCTGCTGCAGATCTGAATCGCAGACGGTTTGTCTTGAAGCTGCAAGGGTGTCGGCCAATTGTTTGGCATGCTGGAGGTAGTTAGCCATGGAGAGAACTCCCTTATGGATGGTCTGGAGGTCGCGACGCAGTTGCATGAGTCGTGCTTTGGAACGGGAAGCAAAGCGCTTCTCTAGAGCAAGCCAAACAACACGTGAGGTATCAAGGCCAACAACAATCGCCAGAGTATCGTGAGCAAGGGCAGAGAGCAACCAACCAAGAAGGATCTTGTTCTGCTTGCACCAGGCAAGATAGGTAGGATTCGGCGTCGGATCTGTCAGAGAGAGAGTACGAGGGGGACAAGCAATGGTCCCATTAACGTAGCCTTCCAAGTCATAGCCTTGGAGAAGCGGGAGAAACTGCGTGCGCCAGAGAAGGTAGTTTTCGTGATCTAGTTTGATAGAGATCGCATGGTGAAGGGGAACCGGTTGGAGAGTAGAGGAGTGTGGGGAGTGTGGGGAGGTGGGTGTGTGGGCGGCACTGGTGGTAGAGTCGGCCATGACGGAGATTCAAGATTGTAGGGTGAGATTCGAGAAGGACAAACAGAGTGCAGGGCGAGGTGCGGGAAGAACAGAGTAATGCAAGGGCAACGTAGAGGGGAGGGGAGATGGGAAAATAGCAACGCAGAGGATCGTTGCTCTGATACCATGAGAAGACTAAAATGTTATGTGTATTCTCCCATACCTAGAACGTTGGGTAAAGGGGGTTTTAAATAACAACTGTTACAGAGAGTGAAAAGGAATGATCTACAGAAAATAGAAACAGCAAACAGAGTTTCTAAAGAAGAAGACTCTTTCTATCTGCGATGAGATCATCCGGAGAATCTGGGATTTCCGTGATCAGCACTGGATGTTTCCATAATTGCTATCAAGATTCAACACATGAATCAATGAATTTGATTCGAAAATCACACAGTTATTAAATCCTCATAACAATATCGTAAGTATCTTTATTTGTCAAGCAAAGTCTTTTGAAAATGTATTAAGATGATTCAAAATAGAAAAGAGTAAGGAAGTGGCAACTCCATTGGCAGAAGGTGAAAAGTTGAGCAGGGAAAATAAGAGCAGCAGCGAGAACGAGACTCAATTTGGAAGGATGGTTGATAATCTGATGTACCTTATGGCTACTAGATCAGATATTTCTTATGCAGTAAGTCTTATTTCGAGATTTATGACAGATCCACATGGCAATCACATGAGAGTAACAAAATTAATACTTCAGTATATCCAAGACATAAGGGATCATGGTTTTCATTATACAACAATTCTTTGGAGAAATTATTAGATTTTCGGGTTCAGATTGGGCTGGTTCAATAGATGATGAAAAATCAAAATTTGGGTACTATTTTAACCTTGGCAATAGCATTATAACTTGAAGCTTTTAAGAAGCAATGGACTGCTTTCCTTTCTATAGTAGAGGCAGAGTATATAGCGGCAACCTCGGCATCTTTAATTACAAAGAGTTCTGGAAAATTTGCAGCGGCAATGCAATTCTTCCATTATTATGCATTGTGATAACAAGAGTGCCATTCAGATGGCAAAAAATCCTATTCTTCATTATTAACAGACATTATTTAAGAGGTTGAAAAATATATTTCTAGAAACATTAAAACAATTACCATAGACTGGACATGTACCTTCTAAAACCTCTATTCCATGTAAAGGCAGAGGTGTTACATATAAATGGTTTCTTAAGACAACTTGTGGACATAAAGATAGGCATTTTAGCTCATCATGCATTTTAGAGGGATACTTCAGCAAACAATGATCTTGTGCACAATTCCAGCTATCAAATAAAAATGAAACTTATTATTCTTATCCAAAACAAGATAATATATTCAAGCCTGTAAAATGAATCCAACATTCTACATAGATTAGTTTGCACGCACCCTCATGACCAACTAGAACGACTTATGACACTTTTAAAGCAAGAGAAGTTACCTAGTAATAAAAGTAAAGGCGACACAGAAGACCCACCTGAGTAACGTTTAAACGCAATCTTCTAAAACAAGCTTCCATTCAAGAGCACCTCCATGGACTTGGAGCAGCGAGCATCTAAAGGCTCGTCTATAGTTCCTGATTCACTCACCTCAAATGAAAGAGGAAGAGCAGAGATCATCATGCATTTTAGAGGGATACTTCAGCAAACAATGATCTTGTGCACAATTCCAGCTATCAAATAAAAATGAAACTTATTATTCTTATCCAAAACAAGATATATATTCAAGCCTGTAAAATGAATCCAACATTCTACATAGATTAGTTTGCACGCAGCCTCATGACCAACTAGAACGACTTATGACACTTTTTAAAGCAAGAGAAGTTACCTAGAAATAAGAGTAAAGACGACACAGAAGACCCACCTGAGTAACGCTTAAACACAATCTTCTAAAACAAGCTTCCATTCAAGAGCACCTCCATGGACTTGGAGCAGCGAGCATCTAAAGGCTCGTCTATAGTTCCTGATTCACTCACCTCAAATGAAAGAGGAAGAGCAGAGACCGCAAGGGAAGCTTCACCCTCAAATATTTGAACTACTTGTCTCATAACAGGTCTTGCTTCCGGTTCAGGACTAGAACAGAGGAGTCCCAATTTGAGCACCGTTTCCATCTCATCCTCAACAAAAACACCACAGAGCTTTGCATCGGCGGCATCCATGAGCCTATTACTGGCATACAGCTCCCTCACCCAATCCAACAAAATTGTTTGAGAAGGATCCAGCGAAGTGTCTTCAGGGCGCCTTCCACAAGCAACCTCCAGCAACAAAACGCCAAAGCTGAATACATCCGTGCTACTAGTGGCCTTTCCTGTGGATATCAGTTCTGGTGCGATGTAGCCAGGCGTTCCGGCCACACGAGTGGTTGGAGAGTTCTCATCATGCTGATACAAACGAGCAAGCCCAAAATCTCCCAGCTTTCCACGAAGCTCAGAGTCCAACAAAACGTTTGAAGACTTAATGTCTCTGTGCACCACCCTTTGCTCCCATCCTTCGTGAAGATACAACAATCCTGCACCCACGTCTCTTAGGATTGCGTACCTTTGAGACCATCCAAGCACTCGAGAAGGATTCCCAAATATCATCTTATCCAGGCTTCCATTTAACATGAAGTCATACACTATGAATAACTTATTCTCCCGTCTGCAGTAGCCTCTGATTTGCACGAGATTCCGGTGCTGGAGACGACCAAGACTTGAAATCTCTGCTGTGAATTCCTTCACTCCTTCAGTGGTCTCTCGAAAGATAGCTTTCACAGCAACTTCGAGGCCGTCAGTAGGAAGAATTCCTTTGTAAACCTTGCCGAAACCTCCACTTCCTATGACTTGTTTCTCTCCGAACCTTTTGGTTGCAATGGCCAAGTCTTTGTAGCTTATTCTATGAGGCCAATAATCCAGTTCCCACTCTTCAATGGCGTTCCTGCTTCTCTTTCTTTTAAACCACACAATTGCAACCATGAGTACCAGGAAACAAGCGAAAGCTGCTGTTAAGCCGAGTATTAGACCGGATTTTGAGTTATTAGAATGGGATTCTATGGTTGTCAAGATTGGAAGAATAGATGCATTCAAGGCCGGTGCCGTTCCATTTGTAGTGAAGCTCCAGGCGAGGATGTAATGTTCTTGCACGAGTTTTCCAGTAGCTGCCTCGAAACCAACATACATTTCATCTTCGAGAATGTTGGACAGACTCATATTTTTCCCAGATATCAGGGGTGTGGCGGGGCGAAGCGAACCTGCCAGTGCTATGGTAACATTGAGCTGTTCTTGAAGATGATCATAGTCAATCCAAGCTTGAATATTCTGTCTCCCGTTGAGATCCAATTGTAGGAATTGGGTACCATCCCAGTAACCTGCAGATTTCGATTCTACAGAATGCAGAGAGTAGAGATTTATTCCTACGTGATTGTCGTTGATGTCGTAGAGTTCTGCGTTCCGAAATGTGTCAAATTCGACCATGAACAGAGGATTGTAGGACTGTACCTCGTGTGTTTTGTTTGCTGATATGATAAACGACAGTCCTTCCGCGCATAGCGAAGGATCTGGAGGGGCCATGGCGAATATGAAACTAGTGCTGAATGATAGAGTTGCATTCTTGGACCCGCGCTCTTTCATACGCACAGGTTCTGAGTATAAAACACTGCCAGTAACGTATTCTGATTGATTGGTGAGGCGGATACCTATGAAATCGGGTTGCGTTGCAGCGTTCCCATTCAAATACAGGGATGACAAATTTCCACTTGATAAATCACTCAGTCTGGGAAAGACGAAGGTTGTTTGTGCTTGCGAAGAGAACCACGGGTGGAGGAGAAGGTACAATCCAACCACGACAGGTATGCCTGCCATTGATTCTTTAGGAACTCGGGATAAAGAACGAATAGCTCAACTTAGAGGGATGAAAACCTCTCCTGTAAGAACAATAACTCCCTGAATACACTTCTGTAAGTTGTGGTCAATACGTTATTTGTCTAGGTAGAGGGTTCATAGTTGCAGCTTTTCTTGACCAGTCTATAGCAAGAATAGTGATAATAGTTGTAAATTAATAATATTATATTAGATAGATTTTATTTAGGAAAATTTGAAATAGTCGTAATTTTTTCTCAACAGATTTGAGTTGGGGTCAACACATTAATTGTGGGTGAAGACTTTAATAACAAGAATATTGACAATAGTTGTAAATTAATAATATTATATTAGATAGATTTTATTTAGGAAAATTTGAAATAATTGTAGTTTGTTTGAAGAGTACATGACGTGGTCAGTTTTAATTTGGGGTCAATACATTAACTCTACCTAGAGATGTGAGCAAGATTTCTGGATTAACTGTGTGCAATTTTTTACATCAATGTTTCGGATCAAACTCCATGATCCATCATCAGGATGATAAGCAGAAAGAGAGAGCAGTAAATTAATAGTAAGAATATTGACAATAGTTGTAAATTAATAATATTATATTAGATAGATTTTATTTAGGAAAATTTGAAATAGTTGTAGCTTTTCTTGGATAGTACTTGACTTGAGAGTCTATAAGTTGGGGTCAATACATTAATTGAACATAGAGAGTTAATAGTAAGAATATTGACAATAGTTGTAAATTAATAATATTATATTAGATAATTTAGAAAAAAATTGAAATATATATTGTAAGTTGTATTAATATATTAATTGTGTACATTTTAGAACTAATAGTTAGTATATTGATAATAATTTTTTAATAGTTGTAAATTAATTAGTGGACATTGATGTATCAAGTAGATTTTAATTGAAACAATTGAAATATTTACTATAAGTTGTTGTCAATGCATTGTCTATGTAGATAGTTAATATTTAGTATATTGACAATATTTTTAATAGTTGTAAACTAATAATTGTGTATCATTGTATTAGGTAGATTTTAATTGGAAAATATTCAAATCTTGTTGTCAATACATTAATTGTGTACTTAGAGAGTTGATAGCTAATAGATTGACAACGGTTTTTTTAATAGTTGTAAACTAATAATTGGATGTCATTGTATTAGGTAGATTTTCATTGAAAAAATCAAATTTTTAGGTAATTATTCTCAAATTTTATCTAAATAATTGATATATTAATCATATTAAATTGTAGATATGTTGTAGTTAATATATTGACTATTTACACGAGGTTTCATTCTTAATAATAAAACAAGTATATTGATTATAATTATCAACAATTTAAACTTGACTATTAATTAGAATATACAACTGTAGAAACTTTTCCTTGTAATTTAGTAACGTATCTTAGTCATTAATCTTCTATTATAACATTTCATCAAATAAATGTCATTTAAAAACACATAGATCTTAATTCCTCTTATTTTTATTCTAATGCAATATATCTATTGATAATTCTCTTTACAAGAGAAGTGTCATGGTTCCCAACATATGTGTTTTGTGTGAGAATAATGTTGAATTCTTTTTTCACGTCTTCTTGGAATGCTCATATTCTTGACCTATTCTAAACAAATTGTTAAGGAAGTTTGAAGTCAATTGGGATTTCCCTTAGAAGTGTTAAAAGGCTTCATTTCACTAAAAGAATTTTTAGTCTTAAACCATGTGGATAGGAAATATGTTTGGATGAAAACTACCATGAGAAGAGTTCATAAGCAGTCACTCTAGCATCCAGATGGTAACATTAAATAAAATGAAAGGTCAGTTGTAGAGAGACCCAATTGTTATGGTTTTGTATTGGTATCTATAAGAGAAAATTGAGAATCCTTTGAAAAAGGAAAATATCTTACTAAGCATCAAATTAATCATTTGTAAGTGTTTACATTTAAGAAAAGTCAAAATATTTATCAGAATGTAATAAGTGTTGCAAGCAATAGTCCTAAGGTAATATAGAACTTGATAAAATTTAAATAAAATGTAGAATCTTTTATCTCTAGTTTGATAATGGGGATTTGTAAAGACAAATGGTTGTTAAAAGACTAGGTATTAAATTGGGTGCAAAGGGAATAAAATATGGAAATATTTTTTTTCACTTCCTAAGGTTATTATGTGCTTCTCCTTCCCTTTTAGGATTCACAACAAAGACTACTTGCAAAGTAGGTATGGGTATTCTAAATTAGGGAGATATATTGGTTGCATAAGAATACTTACAACTAACCATACAATCCACTATCACATGTCTCCAATAAATAAGAAAAATAAAAATAAGAAAACATCAAAAGGATTCATTTCACCAAAAGCATTTTTAGTCTTAAACCATGTTCCATTACTATCAATTTGAAAGTATAATGAAACAAAGTTTAGACAAAAACGCTTATGCCAAAGAGAGGCCTCCTCAACCCTACAACCTAAAATGATACTACAATTTTCTACCCTAGTTCCTATATATCTAAAAATGTAAACTAGAATACATCCATTACAAAAATTCGTACCCAAAAGATAGGTTCCCTTTGTGTTTACCTAGGCAAATGCAAAACTTGTAATCGCATCGAAGGACCATAATTCTCCTTCGTTTGCAAACAATAGTCCATAACATGCCTTACCATAGGTATCATTATATTCCTTCTCGAAGCGTATTTATTAAAAATTTACAAACTAGTACAATACTTAAATCCTACACAATCTAATACACTTTGCAAAGCACTAATTAAAAAAGACAATCTAATTTCATACCCTTGAGCATTAAATAAATGTACCACACAATAAATGCGACACAATTAAATTAATATAATCATAAACTATATATATAATCTACATTTATATAGTTACATATAAGAATATCCTATTTTTATTATATAGAGACTCAATTTATTTAATAATTATAATTAATCAATAAATACATTCTCTCTGTTTCATTATATAACATAATAATAATAGTATATTATTAATTTTATTAAAAATACCATAAATAATAATAATGATTAACTCTATTATATATAATATTATTCTCAAAATTTAGTATTATTCTCATCAACCATCTCTTCACCAATCGTGCAATGAACAAAACCAATCAAACCTATTATTCTTAAGATCTTGCGCCATGCAAACACGTAGCAAAAAGGACTAACTTACTTTTTCCCAAACAAGAAAGCTCTCGATCTTATTTATTATTGATAATAAATCTACAATATATAATATTATAAATTAATTTTATTATTGATAATATCATAAATAGTAATATTAATTAACTTAATATATAATAATAAAATAGATATATTATAATATTATTTTTAAGATTTAATAGTACTCTCGTGCGTTAGAATATTGTCACACAGTGTCCTCCTATGGTTCCACAACCAAGAAAAGGACATGCTGCTATGGGCTCGCAAACTAGTGTAATCCTTTAATTTTTTGCCACATGCTAATATTCCGTGGAGCCTATACACAACACTCTCTGAAAGTTCTCTCATGCCCCAGAATTAGTCTCCACTTGTGACATTTGTACATATTTTGCAACTTCACAAACCTTTTTCTCTTCATCGGAAGTCCTAATCGTAGAAGCGCAAAAAAGGTAGGGACCACTTTTATACCTGCAACTTAGATGACCATAATTCCACATGTGCAAAATTTGCTTTTCAATGCAAGTACTTAGGGCAAAGGACCTTAAAAGGTTCACATTAAAAAGTAATTCTAAAGACCACACAAAGGGCCATAGAATTGTGGAAGATGGACAACTTACCACCCAAGGATGATTCTAAAATATCATAAACAAGCTACAATCCACAGCTAGAATGCTTTCTAAAGTTAGCACACATTTGCATTACGCACACTAAATCCAAACAGCTTCCTAGACAAGAAAGCTCCAGATCTACAACCACGCCGACAAGCACAAAGTTACCATGGCCTTACAAACCTTTCATTTTTTTAATCCAAACTAAAGAAATAACTCCCAACACTCAAAAATTATAACATTCCATTGGTCGAAGGAACACGTACAAACTCCCTTTTTAACCACTTTACATTAATATCTCGTAATTATTATACATCCTTAAATCGTACTGTAAAATGTACTAAACAACCCAAATCCAGTACAAAAAAATTAAAGATTCGAATAAATTATTACTAAAAAAACCACTCGATATTGCATAGTATAGCTAAAAAAACTTTTTTATTATTAAAAAGCATGTGCCTCTTTAGAACTATGTGAAGGTTGCAAAAATGACTCAAACCTTCACAACCAATCGCATCCTTGATAAATTCCTTTTAAAATATGTTTTGTTAAAAAATTTGCATCTTTACCCCTCAAAACATAACCAAACCCTCAAATCTCACTTCCACAAAATAATTTGTGCAAATAATTTGCTAAAAGGTACACAAATTATTCGTCCCATTAAGTGATTTAGAAAACGATAGTTCCTGCCTGTAGTAAGTACTAATAATATAAGTTGTAAAGTTGATTTTTGACAAACGAAAATATGTCAAAATAGTTAAAGATCCTAAATTTCTTGGAAGTAGAAAACATATTGAAATGTAATGCCATCTTTGAAAATTCAAAATACTTGATAAATAGTATAATAAATTGTAGTTTCAATATTTTCAATAAATTATAATCTCAAATAAAATGAAAATTGTGTGTATTAATTATATATGTTTTGATGGAAGACATGGGAAAAATGATGTATAATAATTTTTTTTGAAGGTATTAAAATATTGAAAGGCTTCACTCTACACTTAAATTAATAATGTTTGGAATATTCAAGATAATATTATCTTAGATCAAGTTTTTAATTATAATTATTATGTATATATGCATCCTATCAAATTTAAGATATGATAAACTATAATGATAGTTGGTAGAAAAACTAACAATTTTATAATTTTTAAGATATTTACGCCAAAGGCATGTCCTATATGAGCTTTCAAAGCTCATTTTCCCCTTCGGCGGTTAAGATGGAGTTACACAACATGGTTGATAGGAAAACGATTCTCAGCCGTCCATCATTTTTCACCACTTTATGGTTGTTTTTTGCTGTTTTCCGACTGTTTTTCGCCATGTTTTGCAGCCTGAAAACGGGGTGCACAGGGAAAATAAAGTTTAGATTGCGGTATCTCAGGAGTTTCGAAAACAGTGACATCACTAGTTTGCAGACAAATAATATATAATTCAAGATTCCTGTCCGTTGATATTAAACTGTAATAAATCTATTATGATGGCGGAAGTTTAGCTCCTGTCCTCACTCTTTAGCTTTAAATATTTTATTTTTATTGTAAAATAAAATTTATCATTATATCAACATAAACTATACTTACAAAAAATTGTAAAAGAAAAATTGCTTCACTGTCATATAATCTATATGTTAGGTGAAATATTTAAATTTTATTATAAAAATTAAAAAAATGAAGTTTCGACCAGGGTTTTAGAGTATGTTTATTTAAATGAAAATTAGAGCCAAGATCCTAATAATGAGCACATTTAGGTTTTAAAATAAAATTGAAATTACCGTAAAGATCTTATTAATGAGCAAATTTAGGTTTTAAAATTACAACATCCTTTACCTTCCATAGTTAAGTATTAGGTTTTAAAATTTTGACATCCTTTACCCTACATAGTTAAGTATAAATTAGCATAATTAATATAGTATGTTTATTAAAATGAAAATTATGTCCTAATAACGAGCACATTTAGCTTTTAACATTACGACATCCTTTCCCTTATAAAATATAATAAATAATTAGTTTTAAATATATAATAATTATTCTATAATAAAAATTAAAAAAAATTAATACTAATATTAAAATCATTTTCTAAATGACCTATCAATTGATCTCATTTACTACACAAATGTGTGAAAAAATAAACCAATTTTTCCCTAATTCACCTTCCAAAGCTCATCGGCGTACCCATTGCACAAGGTGCATAGCTAGTTATAATATAATTAACTTCTTAGCCTTTTGTTTATATAGTAGCACTCACATATGAGGAGGTGCAATAGATATGTTAATAGGGAAATTTAAAGATCGATTTGGTTAATGATAATTTATGTTTCAAAGTTTTGAATTTTAGATTTACTGAATTGCTAGGAAAAAATGTAATTTGAGCATGTTCAAGATTGTAGGCATAGAATATGTGACACCACAAAGGCATGGAATATGTGTCACCATAATCACCGGCTCAATTCTGTAAGAAACAAATTCAGAGCAATAGTTGAACCGACACAACTCTATAAGAAGCAATAGTTGAATCGGCACAACTCTATAAGAAACAATTCCTAGTTGAACCAGAAAAATTCTATAAGAAACAAATTCACAACATTTAAAATTCAATATCAATTTCAATTGTAGGAGTCAATTATAGGAATTGTGGAATTGTGCGCCTCACCCTGGACAAATATGTCCTGCGACTCATTCCCGCAAAAGTAGTTTGTCATTATTGTGAAAGAGGCTAGTACTAGCGGCTCACTGGTCAAGACAGAGACATCGAAAGGACCTCTTTAAGTAGCACTCCGCCATTTTACCATTGACAGGGGGAGGTAAAACATGTATTTCGTGGACTCTTTAGATGGACGCGTAAATTTTCACGATTAGATATTTTTAGGGAGGAAGGTCTTCGGAAGAGGGTTTGTAGTTGGGTAGGATTTTGTTGTTGGGAGGGGTAGTTGTGAAGTTTAGTCATGTGATATAATTATATTATATATTATTAATAAACTAGCAATCACACCTTGGTGTGCAATGGGTATGCCGAAGAGGTGTAGAAGGTGAATTAGGAAAAATATTGGTCTATGTTTTGAATACATATGTGTTGTACATGATGTCAATTGGTAGGTCATTTAACAAATGATGTTGTTTGTTCAATAAAGGTGTCAATGGAGAAGTGATAGCTTCAAATAAAAACTATGTATCCACCTACAAAGATCCAAACATAAATTAAACAAAGTCTTTGAATAAGGAAGATAATCAATGTCCATTACCAATAAACTCATTTTATGTTTGTAATAGGGAGAAATGGAGAGATAGGGATAGAAAGAGGGAGATATAGAGGAGCGAAGAGAGAGAGAGGCAAGGAGATAGAGATAGAGAGGAAGATAGAGATAGAGATGGAGAGGGAGAGGGTGAGGGAGAGGGAGAGATAAAGAGAGAGGAGAGAGGGATAGATATAGATGGAAGAGATAAACATATAGAGAGGGAGAAAATGAGAGAATGGGAGATGGATAGATAGAAAGATAATTATAGAGATAAGAAGTGATATATAAATTGAGAGGTAGAGAGAAGGAGAGATATAGGGGCAACAAGACATGGAGTGATAATG
The DNA here is from genome assembly GCA_007258455.2 of Sequoia sempervirens. Classification (NCBI taxonomy): domain Eukaryota; kingdom Viridiplantae; phylum Streptophyta; class Pinopsida; order Cupressales; family Cupressaceae; genus Sequoia; species Sequoia sempervirens. Next base: position 188,452,748 of record VDFB02256132.1, read on the forward strand.
AGATAGAGATAAAGATAAAGGGGGAGATGGAAGAAGAAATATGAAGAGATAGAAATAGAGAGGCAAAGATATATAGATATATAGAGGCCCAGGAAGAGAGAGAGGGAGAGAGATGGATGAATAGGGAGTTTGGGAGGCATGTTGATAGATAGAGGGGGGGAGAGGAAGAGAGAGACAAATAGATAGAGAGATAGAGAGAGGTAGAGGGAGAGATATAGAGTGAGAGAAATAGATAGAGAGAAATAGGGAGGTAGAGAGGGAGAAATAGATATGTATAGAGGGAGAGATAGAAAGATAGAGTAAGAGGGAGAAGCTGGGGGACAGATAAAGGGGGATATAGATGTTGAGATAGAGTGATAGAGTGATAAAGATATAAAATGATATAGAGGTGAGAGGGAGAGAGACATAGAGAGACAAATAGAGATGGGAAGATCTAAATATAAAAATAAAAATATTGAGAATAATGATATGTTTTTAAATGATATCATTGATCAAATGGTGCAGGGGCATCAAGAGCCTCATAAGCATACCTTTTTGTTACTTTTTGGTTTTGAGTTGTTTGAGTATTTTGGAGTCTAATAAGGTCATTTATGACCATGTGGGATCATGTTGATCCATTTTGGAGTGTTGTAGGGTCTTTGGTTAAAAAGTGTAAAAGTTGTCATGTTGCTCAAAAAAGTTATGCAACTTTGGCAAAGTCTCAAAAATCAAGAAACATTTACAAACAAATCAAGAAACTGTTACTAATCAATTGGGATTGGTTGTAAGTATATGAATGCACCCTCCAAAGTCAGATTGAGAGTTGGACAAACTGATTTTGTAGTTTTGGTGAATGGAAGCAAGCTTTTTCTATGTTTTTCTCACGTTGCAGACTGTTTTTTCAATTTGTATGGCCTGTACGGTCTATATGCTGGTATGAAATTGATTGGATTGTGTTGGCATATGAATTTACTTTAATTTTCTTTTGGTTGCATCGATTTTCATTAAGCATTGAGTGAGTTATTACATTTTCTCTAAAAACTGGTCGAAACCCTCCCTAGGGTAACCAGTGAGCAAAATAATCATGTAGCTCGTCCTTCCACTTGTGAAAAATCACAATGGGTGGAAGGTCTACATGTATTTACTTTACCTTGTTTCAAGTTTGTAGGGGCCCAAGAAAAGGTTTGCACGTGTTTTGAAATAATAAAAAGTCTGATATTTGGATGTATTAAACTATGTAGCAGCAAGGGAAGAGATAACTCATGAATCAAAGGTCTACATCTTATTGGTTCGACACTGCAACACTATGGGAATGTAGTGAGATGTTTTGCAGACCTATACAAAGGGTTTTGAAACTTTCTTGAAGGTTTATACAAGTTTTGTTGTGACTGTCCCAAGAGAACTGGTTATACAATCATAGGGAAGGTGTTGATGTCCAAGCAAGATAAGGTTTGGGTATGAGTCTAGGCATTGCATACTTATTGGAATCACCTTTAGAATGTTGGAAAGAGGCCTCCAAGTCTGTATCAAGGTATTTGAAATATTCCATGTTGGTTTGTCTTAGTTCATTGAAGTCATCTTAGAAAGGTGCACATAAGAGTGGCAATGGAGGATATGCAAGAATACCTTGTCATTTGGGTTTGTTGTCATGAAGAAGGTCCTTCCTCTGCATCATCAAAGTTTACTTTTTTGGTATGATAGAACTTTATTTGACCCAATTTTAATGGATTGCATCATTTATTTGTAACAATTTAACCAAATGATAATTTCTACTTTAGATATGTGCTCCCTCATAATATTATAATCTAACATATAAAAATAAAAATACATAATCCACATATTTTTTGTATATGTAAAATAAATTATATTTTTTTAAATAACATTAATTTTCCCTTGATTAAGTAAATCAATTGTTTTAATTTAGCTAAAGTATTAATTATTTTTATTTATGCATGAATTTTTTCCTCCCAAAAATACACGTATATTTAGTGTTTTATAATCTTATAATTTATTAATTTTAATAATAAAAAATAATATTTATTATAAATTTAAAGGTGATTTTTTTAATAAAATTTAACATTATTTATTTATTTAAAATTTTGGTTTAAATAAAATAATATTTTAAATATAGAAGTTTGTAATTAACTTGTTAATACAAATAATTATAGTTTTAATTAAAACTCCAAATTTATAAAATTATTGTAGATTTAATTATTTCAATAAGATAAAATAGATAACATGACCAAATTTAATTTCTCTCAATTTTTTTAAAGAAATATATTTATATTCCCTAATTAAAAGGTAAAAAGAACATCCATCTATATAAACCACATTATTGAATCCTAATTAAAATTTAATTGATTGAATTGAATTAATAAGAATTATGTTATACCATTTAAAAAATTCAATTCTCAAAAAAATACTTAACCAAATTCTAACCCTTAAATAACTTTAATAAATTAATTTTCTTCACTGTAAATTATAAATTAAATCATCAAGAAAAACAACACTTTAAATTATAAATTAAATCATCAAGAAAACAATACTTTTTTCTTTTTTAAATCTATTAGTCTATAAATCAACCTTTTATTTTTCTCTAGTTTGTGTTTGAATGAACCTTAATTTAATTAAAAAAAACTCAGTAAAATGGAATTGTATTATTCTTTAATTAAAGAAAAAGAATAATTTATCAAATATTACACAGAGGAAGTTTAAAGGTTACAAACTAGTTGCAAGCTACATCTTTGAGGTTATCGAGCATAATGAAGAAATAATGAACCAGCATATATAATTTTGCTTGTTAAAATATAAAATTTTCTTCTTCATGAAAAATAGCTAGGGAATATAATGTAAAAAAATATTGAAATTTTTGAAAATGTAAACATTTGCAAAGCGATTCGAGCTTTTGGCATTCAAAGCATTGAGGGCGGGAAACATTTGAATAAATATTTTACATAGTAATGAAACTAGATTTATGGAGATTTGATGCTAAGTTGTGTTCTTGACGTAGCGATTTGCTTTTCTAACCCAAAATTAAATGATTAAAAACTTAACAACAAATAACTTCACAGTTGGAATGATGTGACTTTTCTTCTGTTGGTTGTGCATTTATTATCTTGGAAGCTCATTAATTATGTAGAATATTTGACATGTTCTCGTGATTTTAAATATCTCACGCCTTGTTAAAATAATTGCCTCACAAAATGCTAATGAAATAACCGTAAAAAGGAAAAAAAAAAGGTGAATGGAAATAAAAAAGGATCAACGGTTCCCAACTGTTCAACCACCTTGCAAGGGCTCTCATTGCTTTTCCACCATTTATAGGCAAAATGAGTTCTTGGAACTGAAATAAGGACATGCCTTTGGCATAAAACTGTTTAGACATTTTTTGTTTAAGTGCGATGCATCATAAAAACGTGAATTGATGAGATTGGGTGTCTTTTTTAATTAAAACAAGTTCATGTAAATTCTTATCTTTTTTTAAATAAAATATAACAATAAGTATTATAGTAAAAACTCTTTTTGCTTCATAATCAAAAGATTCATTAAAAAAAAATGTTTTCTTAAATAAAATTTTGATTTATTCTACAACATATTTTTTCATCTCATGAGACCTCCCATTGCACTAAATAGACTTTATAAGATAACCTCCTAAAAAATTATTAAATTATCTTAAAATTAAATCTCTATATATTACTAAAAATTAAACAACAAACTTAATTAAACAAAGTATGAGACCGCTTTGTAAGTAGGTAGAACCCTACTGTTATTGATATGTTTTTAACATGAGCAACAAAAATGCAAAAATGCTGAAATACTGCAAAATATTTAAGAAGAGAATTGCATCTTCTTATAAGGAATTCCTATAGTATGATCCATCTTCAAGTAACGAGGAATTTTCTCCCAAATTTATATTATGTATGGCTTATCATCTAATTCTCAAAATCTTACAATAAAAACTAGCAAATCACTAAAAAGTTCAATCAATTGCATCCTATGGAAACTTATCGATCATATGGAGGAATCAAATATTGTGTACAAGCAGTTCATTTCTAGATCTAAGAGTGGAATTGGAAGAATTCACAACATTTATTGTAACGAAGAATATTGTGCTCAAGGAGCTAATTTTCAAAGCAATGGTGGTGAGGACATGAATTTCCTGTTAGGTCTCAAAAACATTACTTCACTTCCTAGAATAAAATCTCACTCACAAGGCTAGGGTTGTCATCACGTAAATGAAATTAGCTCATCAAAAAAATGTGGAGGGTAAATGGCCAAGTCTACAAGAGTGGGTTAGATCCCCTATAATTCGAGCTCAACTTAGACTTGAGAGGGTTTCCTAGAGGTATACTTTAAAAGGTATTGAACTCACATAAAAATGATTAATAATGAAACAAGGACAATCAAACCCAACTTGATGTATTAGTCCCAAAGGTTATCAATAAACTAAGAAAAATTGGTTGTATATAACCCCTATATAGTTGATAACCATATGCAATAATGAACCACTTGAGATAGTTTCATTTGAATAACTCTCTTGAAGATAAATTCCTAGTTGTAATATGAGGTCATGAATACACAAAACTACTACTCCTACTCCTATAATGTTGGTTTGGTTTTTGATGGATGGTGTGAGATTGGAGTATGGTCCCAAACTAATGCTTATCTATTGGGAAAAAAATTCACATAGTTAAGAAGAGAACAAACAAGAAAGGAAGAACACGCAGCTATGTATTTACATACATCAATGAATATGAAACCTTGCTATAGAGCATACTTAGTAATTCAAACACAACTGCATATATTCATACATAAAATGAGAACGATCATTACAAGCCTTGTAACATTTTCATAACGTTAACACATTCATCTAAGTCACCTTTACATTCATGCTAACAAACGTAGCAAGGGAAAATCCTAAAAGATGCAACTAAGAAACCCTCCTTAATACATACGAAGTGTCATGGAGACATTCTATAACAAAATCTCATTACAATACCCTTCGTCTAATTTGTAGCTTTATAATCTTGGGATAAATTACACTGTGGCATTAATGGCATTGGTTATTTTTCCATTTGGTTGTCTAGTTTTCTCTAAAGGTAAGCTACTTATTATCAAGAAAATTCAGGTTAGTGGCCAAAAAACATGAATTTGAAAAATCCTTATTCACCTTAAGCTCTATAGGACCTAGGGGGTCACCCTTAATGACACTATATGTAAATATTCAAACAATGATGTATAACGGTACCTAGCAGATAAACTTCATACAAAATAACAAGGGTTTATATGTCTACACCCATAACTGGTACTTCCCTTATCACCATTGTAGATTTTGTATGAAGTGCAACAATAATTTATAAATAAATTAAAGACAACTTGGTTTTGGATTTGGCTATGTAAATTTGAGTGTTGTTTCTAAGATTAGGGTGAAGCCACAATAGTGGTTTACAATTCAAGTGAGGAAGGAAAACTCACAAAAAATGACCCCATGGCAAAAAACTTGATTTTAGGGGTTTGTACGAACCTACTAGTTCGAGCAAACCCATAAGCTTTTAATGCTTTCCCGCCCAAAAACCAAACCAAACCCCTTATGGAAGGGTGGTTCACTCGAACCAGGGCTCGAACCCCCCTTACCCCTCATCCCCCTCTTTAGACACAAAAAAAATCTAAATTTTTATGCTTTAGAGCTCAAGTTGAGTATGAAAATGGAGTCTTCACAAACCCAACTGGAATCAAGTAGTCCTTAGAACAAGCTATCCAACTAATATAATTTTGATATGCTTTGGTTTTATTATGTATTTGTTTTTTTAATTTTATTAAACATAGGATTTCATAAAAAATGAAGGTCTTTGTTCTGTATATTTGGAATAATAGTAGATTATCAATTTTTGAAAAATATGAGTGCAATAGATATTAAGTCTCGATCCAACAAAAAAAATTGAATTTTGATATATGTAGAAATAAATTAAGGCATTATCCCAGTCCGTATATACGAATTGTTATTAGTTTGACTTGAAAGCGATTAAAAAAATTCAATAAAATTATCTAGCAAGTGGGAAGCACAGATATCATAGTTACAAATCTAAATTCAAAGAATTAAATTTTATCAACTATTAGAAAAAAAAGTTGTAGTAATTATGGTATCACTTTTTTAAAATGTTGTTTTAAAAAAAAAATTTGGGAGATGGAAAAAAAAGTACAATCGATTCCAAAAAATTGAAAAAAATATTTTTTAGAAATTTAGTCAATATGGCGAGAGAGACTCTGGATTTGCATTAAAATTCCCTCACACGGTTTTAGCAGCCTATAGAGTGCTTGTTTATTTAGTTAAAATAATAATTTCAATTTCAGTTTGGCCAAAAATTGTAAACCACTATTGTGGGGTCACCCATTAAGAAAAATCATTCAAAATAGGCTAGTGCCCATCTAGGGTTATATAGTCAATAACTTGCACAAATCCTTCACCACATTCTAAACATGCTTTGATGATCATTCAATCATTAATACCTTATATTAATGAGATCAACTAATGAATAACAATGCAACTCTACTTAACAATCCAATTTGCACAAAAAAAAATTCTCATTATTCTCAATAAAAGAATTTTCATTGCTCATTGAACAAAAACTAACCATGAAAATAACCTAGATGCAACAAATGTGCATGGAAAGCTTTACAATCATTGATTGTATTATTAAAAGAAATATCCCGGCCTAGGCGTGAGACAATACATTGAGAGCAATCCACTTTTTTTTACCAAAGGGGAATTTTGGAACGTTCTGTGATAAGAAAAACATAAGTAAGAAGGGGAGTAACATGAATTTAGTACTTGTATGGACATCATTAACAAAACAAACAATTTTTTAATCTCACAGCAGAAAATATACATTAGAGAACATATATACAATGTGATTATACAATGTTTGAATCTCAATAATATATAGAGAACATGAATCATTACACATTGTTTGTAATATATGGATACAATAGTTGCCCCTAGTTTGTAGGAGTATACATGAAATGTAGTGGGTGGATGCATGGAATAAATGAATTGGTGAATGGATATGTGGGGTATGGAAAGGATGGGAGGGAGTGTCATTTGGAGTGTGTGTCGTTATTTGGAGAATACTTGTATAATGGTGGTGCAGTGAATGATAACGATCCATATCAAGAAATTTACCATAAGCAAGTGTTAAGTTTACATTGAACGTCGTCCAAGATCAAGATGATTTGGAATGTGTGTGGCGTTGAGTGAACATGGATTTGATAGATGGTCAATGGATGGAGTGTTGGATTTACTGTGGATGAGGTAAGATGTGTGTACCTGTTTTGGTACATGTAGGTGGTTTTTATTATATATTTGTAGATGGAAAATTGAATGGAAGATTTGTAGCTATTTCAACTTGTGTTGATTTTGTATTTGATGATTCCATGTGCTAGTATGGAATGATCTAGCACATATTGTTTTTCCTATTTTTTTTATTTTCCTACACAATCAAAGAAAAAGTTAGCGAACCCACATCACAAATGCAAAGATGACATTATCTAAATGGTAAAAGTTGCATTAAAAGTGAAAGTAGTTGTTAGAAAATAATATATCGGTAGCATGATCAAAGTAGTTGCTGCAAAAGTATGCAAATTTAGAACATCCATCTGCATGTGATGAAGTTGTAAGTATACAAATAGTAATTTGTATTATAAGAAGATGGTAAGAAAAAACCAAATAAAATTTATGGAGAGAAGGGTGAAATCCAACTTCTTGCAAGTTTAATGGAACTTATGTAATTTATTTCCATCGATTGACACTACACATTTGGAACAATAATCTTTGCTTGTTGTAGCAAGTCAAGCCAACTACCTATAATATAATCACAAAATCTTGTATGGGATGTGCAAGAATGCTATTCCAATTGATTGATGGATATGAGTTGGTTAATAGGATGGGGGAACTGTCACTACTTGAGATCCCAATAATATCTTTGGGTTGATGAGGATTGCCCATTCCTGAATGAAATAATTTTTTTAAAATGGTAAACAATATATTATTTGTGTAATGATTTATAGCCTATATGTAACTTCCAAAAGATAACTATTTTGTTCATAAAGTAAAAAAACTATTTTAAATTATTTTACTTTAAAAATGAATACCATTAACCCTACAATATACATTATACTCTAATTCAAATATAATACCATTAAAATTACTTAATTAAAAGAAATGCATATCTTCACAACTCATATTATCATATCCTGCAAATTTTAAATAAAAAGTAATGTGATATTTATATATTCCACTTACTGCAGTATTGGCATGGTGTGATGGTTTATTGGTGGCATTGTTGTTCTTTCCACCAAGGTTCAAACCCCGTTGGGGTGGTATTGTTGAATGGTTGTATTTCGGTTAATAGCTCCGGTCAAAAGCGTTTACCCCTTGATTATAAAAAAAAAAAAATATTCCACTTACAATTAATTATAATATCTAATCTTTTATTTTTGAGAGCTACTCTTTGTTTGTGCTACAAACAATACATATTCAATCTCATTCTTGCATATCCAAATAAAAAACAATAAATATTTTTTCATAAATCAAACACACTTGAATATACATTCTTTTTATAGAAAATATATATATCTACCATAAAATAAATAAAGAATACCACTAATGCAATCGAAGAGGTGTTTCCTTCTCCTTCTACAATGAAAACTTTAAGCAACAATCCTCAATCCACCTCCAAAGGTCCCAAAATCCCTTATGATATTTAATGGAAACACGGGCTTCTAACAAAATATACTCTTTTATCTCTCTTTAATTGGTGGCATGGAGAAAGAAATTTTAGTCCACCTTAACTTTTTGAAGTAGGTTATTCTAGAGATTAAAATAATGAATACTAAAAGTTCTCTTATTGCCAATAAAAAGGTTGGTGAACCAATACGAATATAGGAGGAAAAATAGATAAATATGTAAAATTGGAAAGCTTTGAATGATACCAAATAGTATGATGAGTTGAGGCAACTGAAAAATAAATGCACCACATAAAAAAAATTTACAAAAGGTCATTGACATAAGTAAAATAATGTAAAAAATAATAATACCAAGAGTGTAAAAATGTTACAAGAATGGTTTAGACTCTGGGCTTTAGTTGAATAAGCCAGTCTTGATGCAAGCACATGAAACAGAAGAAATGTGACAAGCAAACCCAAGCAGTGGATGGTATAAAATTTATTGACAAACATTCATATTTCATAAACAAAAACCTTCTTTAATCCTTCTTTGTTGTATGCCTACTACCCCTCTATCGGACTCGTGTGGCACAGGGTCCTCCAGCATTTCAGAGAAAAAATATTCACCGTGTCACTTATTACATTTCAGACTCAAAAAGGCATTTGAGTTTTTTTCCAAGCAGAGTAAAAAAGTCCCCTGTTGCCCAAATACTGAACAATTTTGAGCTATTTGACAGATTTTATTGCATTAACTTTTGTTTTGTTTCATTTTGACATAATACAAAAGCAAATATAATATTAATATGCATTGCATGTCTTCAACGTTTAGACCTACATGTCTCCCACCTGTCTTCATCGTGAATAGATTGAATTAGCAGCTGTAGAGGAAAGTTGTCTCATGCTGGTAAAAAAATTTAGGCAGTTGAAACATTTTTGGACTTACGTCTAAAAACAAATTTTAACTCGCAACTAATATTTTGGTTTAAAAGGTGAAAAAATCTTGTCTCTTGCTCCAACATTTTTAGATCTACTTTGTCAATAGATTGAAGCAAGAACTGCAGGAGATTTTATTTTTGGTTCAGCTCTACTACACATTTTTTCTCTTCGCAATCGTTGACAGTAGGACACAGTTTGTGCAAAATCTTAATTTTATTTGAATTGTGCTTAATGTCTAGAATGGGGCTTATCACTTATTGGTTCCATACTTTTTTCATTTTTACTAAACTTTAATTCTTGAAGTTCTTTATGACCATTTCCATTAATGTCTTTTTTGAGCTGATGTAGACAGTCTGAGAATCAAAAGCAAGGATAAATTAATTTTTTGAGGATGTTGATTTTGGATTCTTATAGATTTTCTCATATTTAACATTTGTAATTACTGGCTTGGTTAAAGCAACTTATCTCTTGACTTGGGCCATATAGCTTTCTTTCTCACTGGCAGAGGATGTCTTCATATGGAAATGTGATAGGGGGTAGCTTAAACTGAAAGGCAAAGCTTTGGATGTGAAAGCAGGAGGCATTAAGAAAAAGAAGAAAAAGAAGAAACAGAAGAACCAATTGTCATTGCTGAAGATAAAGAAGTCTTTGGGAGGTACAGAGGATACAGTATCTGATCTCTGGATGATTGGTGAAGCTGAAAATGGAGGTGGTGGAACACAACATTCTGTTTATGAGGATCACCGCACAACAGCTCTGAAAAATGATATGATGAACAAAGAGAAAAACAAGGCGTTAGAAGGTTGGCAACGCTGGCAAACAAATCGCCATATTTTATGGAATGTTTTTGGAATGAGGGGTGCTTCCAGATGGTAATCATGTTGAGTGTAAGCTTATCACCCAAAAGTTGAAATAGTAGCCCGGAGACAGAGCACAAATTTTTGAAGGAAGGTATTTAGTATCTACATAAAAGTTGCCTTAAAACTTTCGTAATTAACATTTTGGTTTTCTAAATACTTTATTGTAAATTTAAAATACAGGAGTAAAAGAGTAAATAGTGAAATTTAGATGCAAAGCAGTAAAATAGATTACCTAACTATCTAAATATTTTGCATTCAAGGTAATTTAGAATTCAGAAAGAAATACTAAATATTGAAATTTAGAGGTTGAAATAGTAATTACTAAAAAATAGTGTAAACATACCATGATTTCTTCTTAAATGCGGTATAAATTATTTGATATTTGTTCTTCTTCTGCAAGGGGTATGGCTGTGCAGAACCCAACAAGGAGAAATCCACAACAATGGTCGTCAGATACCCGAGTTCTCTTATGAACACATTCTTCCACCCTCTTTCTGGAGGAGCAACTACCATTATTTTCCCCTTTGCATGTTTCTTTATCTTGCATTTCACCATGTCATTTTTCTGCTCCTTCCAACTCTTGAACTCCTCCAAATTTGTAATCTCTATTTGGTGAACAACGAAGAATATCTGGCCTTCCGTAGTAGATCTTCGTCTCTTTTGCTTATTTTTGCAACACTCGACGACTCAGAATTCCTATGCTTTCCACCCATTTTCCTTGCTTTTCTTATTAACCACACATGGTCTTGCAAAGAGCATACAATTTTTGAAAAGAATATTTGAAGTCAGTTCAATAATATTAACCACACATGGTCTTGCAGAGAGCATACATCTTTTGTAAGTGACTCATTGCCAATATCATACAATATAGACCCCTTAAGTTTGAGATAAGGAAGGTTCCTGAAAATTGAAACAGCAAAAATAAAGGCAATAGGGAAATTCTATAAAAGAATAAATTCTCTCATCAAGCCCAATACATACATCAAATTGAACAATGATAAATCCAGCAAAAGTAAAGTTATTCATCACACAAAATCACAAATAAATAACCCGCCTGGTCGAGAATCACAAGTAACACCAGTCCATCGACAAGGATCCATAACCTCTTTCTTCCATTTGACAAGAACACCATCAGAATCAATGACTTGTGACTTGAAAGCAAGTAAAACTTCACCTGGAGATTGTGTGCAAGTTACTATGTGTCCCAGTGATTCAATATGTTCATCAGAAGAGAAAAATCAAAGTTAGATTGGCTCAGCAAAAAACTTACCATCCAAATCTATTGTGTTGCTACTACTTGTAAAAACCAAATACATCAGAACAAAGTTAATGATCAATTGGATTACAGGCATGCTACTCTCCAATGTCTATACTGAGAACGACCTCTCCTGGTAGCAGTAATGAAATTTATATCATAACAAATACAAATTTCCAAGAATAGTGTTAAAAGAATTAAAATTCAATGTCAAAACCCCAACTCATTTCATAAACTACAGTGCCTGTAATCCAATTTATTTTTTGTGCAGAAAAGCAACAGAAGCTAAAATCTCTAATTCAAACTCAACAAATCCCAATACCCTGCCATTTTTTACATTAAAGGATTCTATAAATATTTTTTTTCGAGGGTTCTAATTGAAGTTCAATAGAACCCAATACCCTACCACTTTTTACATTAAAAGATTCTATAATTTTTTTTTTGAGCCTTCATTATTCTCAACAGAAGCTCAAAACTGCAATGCTTGAAAACGACAATTCACAGGCATACACCCATACAGGGAGAGATCCCATACGGTTTTTTATTTTTTGGGGGTAACTTTTGAGTATGTTAGTAAAGGGAGAGGTCCTTCTAATGTTTGACAGAATGCCTCAGGGAGATGTCAATCCATGGAGTGAATGACAACATATTTGCAAAAAATAGATGTGTTGAAAAGGGTTTAGAAGCTTTGGATTGAGATATACAACTTTCAGAGGAAATGAGGGGGTGTGCAGGAGGCTGACGAGGATCGAACCCTTGTCGGCGTTGCATAAAGAGGCAACGGATGTGTGAAAAACCGTTCCTCATCATTGATTGCAATGATGGCCTTCGGGGCGAAGGAAGGCGGGGCGTGCAGGGGGTTCATGCTGGCCTAGAACCGAGGCATTGATGGAGGCATCTTTGGATGTATATTCTGCGTGTATACAACCAAAAAGGATGAATATTCAATGTATATACAAAGGATAGATATTTAGAAGGGTGAGGCAACAGAAGGAGTACTTGCAGCGAAAGGAGATGGATACTCGGGTGCATATAGAACCAGAGGGGATACCTATGGAACCGAATTTGACGTGCACCTCATCGAAACAAAAAACTCGACATTTTCCAGCATCCTCATCGCCTATGCAAAATGGAAGCTATGTAGCAGTGCACAGACAGTTCTGAAAACAATAAAAAATGATGAATTTTCTTTGAAGTTGCAGATGCAAAGGGGATTGAGCATAAACTTACTCGGGTAAACCAACGGATTCCAACCTGCGCAACGATAACAGAACAAATAAGCTGAAGAAAATTTGGCCCGGCCATGTAGAGGTTGTGAAACGAGGGTAAATGAAACCAAGGCAAACGAAACCAGGGCAAATAAGCATCAACAAGGATATTTGTGACGCCGCCTCCAATCGTCAATAAATGCATCAACACTAACTCCCATCGAAGCAATCCTATCGACATAAATGCACCGCCAAGAGTAGAGAAAGCAACGGACGAGTAAGATCTATCCAATGGCAGTCCATCCTTTCTCGTGAGATTGTAACCGTCGATAGGCAATATGGGTTCCACAAACTCCATTGAGGGAATGCCCAACATGTTTCCTTTTCTCATTTACAGTATGCGATGTATTCCTACACATTGTAGGCGGCGAAGACATTACAGGCGGCGATAGTAGTTGGCAAATAATGAGTTTATTTGTATAAAAGTTGAGGCGGTGATAGTCTCGGGTGGTGAAAAATCAAAAGAGACGAGACAAAAGCAATTTCCATACAGTGATTAAAATATCTGGATTCCGGCAAACTCTTTTGAGCGGTAACTTGTTTCTCAGGAGGGAGTTTTCAGGGGTGAGACTTGTTTCCGCCGAAAGCTCACGCTATATATAGCCTATCGGCTAATAATTTTGCTTTAATAAAAATAAACATCATTTATTCCACTCTTTAAAACAATATTAATTACAATCAAAATGAAACTAGATTCAATTCTTTATTCAAATTAGAATATATAATAAAAAATTAAAATATTATTCTATGAAAATGGTGGGTAAAGTCAAATGTACAACCAAATTAATTTTGTCCTTTATTTTAATTGTTTTTAATTAAACTTTCTTTAAAAACATCTTATTTTAGTAAAACATATCAAATTGTCGTCTAAGACAATATCAAAATAGAACTCCATAAAATTGCAAAAATTCCTAAATGTGAAAGGTGTAGATTCAATTCAAAGATCTTGGAGTGCATTCCATAGAGATCAGAGTGCATGTACATTGTCCTATGCAATATTTTTAGCAAGGAAATTTGTGTAGCTTTTACCCATTTCTATCAAATCTTGTCTCTAAACGTCATGATATTAGATTTGGATAGCTATTACAGTTAGTTATTTCTTCAAGCTGACATATTTTGGAAATGAAGTCAACAAGAGACCGTGCTTAATATCTTCAAAAATATTGAGCACCTATTGACTCAAAACTTCATTAAATATCTTGTGATGGAGTTTTCTTCATAGACGAAGACCTCTCCAAGCAAGCCAATTGTGAGGGATGCCACCATGAATTCAACTATGGCTTCTAGTTGTGCAAGGTGCCTAGGCACATCTAGTTGGAAAAGAAGGCTAGGATCAACCATTTGTTGTAGATTGTGTGCTCTATTTCTTCTTTAGCCACTCTATGAGCTTGGCTACAAATGATGATGACTTTGAGAGATTTGAACCAAAGACATGGACAAGCAAAGGTGAATTCCTTATGTAACTATCATTGTTTTTATTTTGAATATTATCTATATTTTTTCTTCTTCAATTGAAGTAGTTATTTTTTTAACTTTTAATTAAGCCACTTTTATTCTTATTTTAACTTTAGTTTCAATAAGAGAGATCTATAAGAATTCGACTCAAACAATTTTATTTTTTATATTTGTTGAAAAAGATTTTATGCATATAACTTGTTTTTTGTGCATTTAGGAAAACTCATTTTGTTGTTCTATTATATATTGTTTATATTGTTTGACTGCACTCACCACTCCAAATAACAAATCCATGTGCTTCAAAATATGTTTAAGATTTCTAGTTTTAATAATAAATTTTTTAGAATTTTTTTGTATGACGTGTCTATTTTTTAACTTCAAATTATTGTACAAAAAATATTTATTTGCATTCATAATATAAAGTTTAAAATAATTAAATATACAGTTTCTTAAAGCCTTGTTTACATTTGATGTAACTTTCCATTATCATTTTTTACAATTTTACCAAGTTGAAATTGTTTTCGTAATTTTGGCTTGAACATGTTAGATTTAGAAGCTTGTTACTGTTGGAGTTAAAATGAAACTGAGAGGGGGGGGGTGAATCAGTGTCTTAACAATATGACCAATTTTTCAAATATTCAAACACACAGCTCATATTTGATCTCAATATCACTCTAATTAAAGCATTCATGAGTTGAATGTAATCATTCATAAACAGAATTGAGAAAAATAATGACTTAACAGTGAACTGAAACAACAACAGCATAGTAAACTAGAGAGAAGACAGAAGAACAAAGAGGCACAATATTTTGCTGAGTGCAAAACCCTCCTGGGGTATAAAAACCACTCCCTAAATGCCTTCCAGGCTTAATCTTATAATCAACTGTTCACAATGCCTTATAGGCTGATTTTTGAGCACCCACTCAAGGAGCACCAACCCCTCATTTAGAGATATCTATCTCAAGGAGTACCAACCCCTCAAATTATGTTTTGAACAATAATAAAGATTCAGAGGGTTTCTTTGTTTTCAGCTAAGCACATATCTCTCTGTTTTCTCATCTACAGAATACCTTAAAGATTCAATAATTGAATCCCTAAGATACCTCATAGAGAAGAAACTCACAATCTCTGCATCTTATTATACAGATTTTATTGCAGAGTTTTATCCATATATTTTTATACAGCCAAGGAATGATAATCTCAGAATTACATCAACAGTCGAACAGAAAACTAAGTTTTTTGCTTCTTTATATACATCTTGATTTACATGCCAGATAGGTAACTGTCTTCAGGAGTAACGGCAGAACAACCAACTCAGCTAAGAGTCGTTCTCAACAAATATGTTACGAATGAGTTCATTTTTCTGCATAAAAAGCACAACTGTCCACCACAGAAAATCATAACCTCTAATGCATGAATGACAATACTCAGTCAGGGCATCATTTGTCATAGAGATGCAGAGAGTAGTTAAAGAAAAATTGTGATAATAAGTTAATATGCGCAATATGAAACGCATAAATAAAAATACCAGACAGATCTGTAACTCCCATGGCTCCATTATCCACTGTCGAGCTTCCAGTCAGAAATGCACCAAATAAACCTTCCATAAACCTCTGTAAGAACCGTTACAGTCAGCAACAACAGAAACGTAAACACTCATGATGGCGGCCAGGCTAGGGTTTGATACCCAGCCAAAAAGAATAAGCTCAAAAATTTTACCCTAAACCTTTTTATTTCCATCGATGACACGTTATGCCGAAGGCAACTTTAACGTTGCCAGACATTCAATTCGCTTTCGCTGTGACACATCAGATTCATAGAGAAGACATATCGAATACAACATGCTACGCCGATGGACTTCCTTAGTATATTATTCTTTCGCTAAGACATGAGGAAACTTCTTACCGAGATGCCCTTTAGTTTCATTTACTATCGCTGTAACAAAACGATATCAGAGAGACCTCTTGAAGACTTCATAATGTTTTGCCGAGAGTCACTTGATACATATTGTCGCCATGACAATTCAATACCTATGCCGAAGGCCTTTGTCATTTCCAAGTCACCAAGACTATACATAGTCGGGGAGATACTATATAGATTGCCCCTTGTTTTGCCGAAACATCCCGAGCTCACAATAGATCGCCAAGACGTTAAAGATCTCACATCGACAGAAACCTTTTTCCTGATGTGCATCGCTATAACATTATGATATCGGTGAGACCTTTCGTAGAAAGTTTGGGTCATACCGAAAAAACTTCATTCACTCGGAGTTGCTGAGACAGGATAGATCCTATGTCGACAGAGTTCTTTTGTGTTCCATCGGCGAGACCGGAGGTCACTCACTGAGACCTCTCGCCGAAAACCCTAGCTCTTGCCGAAGAGACTACCTTCATGTTTTCGATCGGTGAGACCAAGTGAAATCGCCAAGACCTCAGCCTGATACCGCTCAATTTGGCTGAAGTTCTCTCAAAGAGTTGTTCGGTGAGACTCCTCCCAAAAAATAGATAAAACCTTTTGAGCACAAGTCGGTAAGACAAGAAAGACTCGCTATGACATTACCCCGAGGATGATTTCCTTTGCCGATATGCTCATTCTTAAGCGGGTCGGGGAGACATAAGGAAATCGATAAGACCTTATTCCGACGGTATAACATATACCGATAAAGAACACATTATGTCGCTGAAACAAAAGAGAAGTCTTGCCAACAGCAACCTGTAAGATAAATTCAATCGCCATGACATTTGAAATGTCTTGCCGATAGGCAACTCAGACATTTCAAGGTGGATCGGGGAGACCCTACCATACTCATGCCAATATGTGTAAGCCCGAATGAGAAACAACCGATACCTGTGATATGCAAAAAGAACCATCCTAACAAAGAAACCATCTTCCAAACTCTGTCAGTCAAAGAGATAGCATTCATAACTTGAACCAGAATTCTCATCACCATGAAATTAAAGCATAACAAATAACTTTCTGTAATAGCCAAGAGACATCAAAGAAGTGCCATTATAAATCATAAGAATCAGAGATTTTGTCATCAAGGACAAACCATAAACACAACTGAGATCCAATAGTTAGGGTTTAGAATATTAAAAAAATCGTTTGATTTGATGTTGATTCCTCTTTATGTTAAGCTTGCTTGAGCAATTGGGAACAATTGAAGCGCAACATATTCGTACTCCTATGACCCATTGTATGGGAAGCAAATTATCAATTTGGTTGTGGGATACATTCAATATGTGTTGGCTATGGTAAAATATCCACATACCAACCTTTTGTTGTTGTACTGGAAAGAGAATAAGGTGTAACAACTCAAGTACCATATTTGTAAGTTGTCTATGCAACAAACACCACTTTCTAAGGTGTAACTCAAGTACCATATTTGTAAGTTGTCTATGCAACAAACACCACTTTCACCTGATATTGTAGTTGTATCTTTAGGCAACATCTATCCATCGTATTAGATGTCTATTTGATCATGCATATTAATTAATTGAAATTCAAAAATATAATATATTTTAAATTTTAATCAATAAATAAATATGGTTAAATAAGCATTCATTATGCTAAATAAGCAATATATCATTTTTAAGATGATTAACTAGCAGTTTCAAGATTTTGGAGCATTCGATAAATGCAAATTTTGTAACCAAGATTAAATGATTCTTTTTTCTTTCATTAGATAGGAGTATTGGATAGTTTTACATGCTTTTGTATTATTATGGACCTTGCAAACATTGGTAAATAATCAATCAAATAAACTTTTATAGCAATTTAATTCTTGCATCAATTGCTAAATGATTTGTAACTTGTAAATGATTTATAACTTGTAATTTGTTGTAAAGAAAAAAATATTACATAAATTATTTAGACTAGTTAAATAATTGTAATCAATTATTTAGCAAATAATCAATTTAATCTAGATAATAGAGTTGACCATAATGAAATTCTAATAAATTTGGTAATTAAATAATAGGGCACGAGGGTTTAGCTTTAGGATCAATGACAGATAAGTTTTGATGTTGTTTCAAAATGATAATTTTGCTTTTCACAAAATTGTTTGTCTTAGTTTGATGAATAGTTCAAGATTTGAAATGGCAAAGAAACATCTACATGTCAATTTCATGTCTTGCATGATTGATCCTCATTGTTGTGAACTTGATATTGAATCATTAAACTAATATGCGATGCACGATAATGTTCTTACAAAAAAAACTTTCTAAAATCTGCTTGCCTTCACAAGTTGGATATTTGAGAAGCCAAGGTTGTGATAAGAGAGATTATTGGGTATCTTGTCAACTCAAGAGGTGAAATGTGCTTTAATCATTTTGCTTATCAATGCCTTACATTCTAACATTTGTTTAAGTGCATAGCTAACATTCACAAATACCATGAGATAATAATATTTTATTTTCAAATAGCATGTAGTTAATCTACTCAATTATTATATGGTTCACTATTCATCTCAAAAAAAGAAGTGACTTCCAATTTGTTCTATTGTATACTTATTCTGCCCACGTGATAGAGGAATTTCAGCTAATTGTGATAGATGTGAATACTTAGAGGGGTACAATATAGCCCTTATAATATTGGATTCATATTTCAAATTTTTTTATTTTTATTTTTGGTCTGAATTGACTAAAACTTTAGAAAATGTGATCTTGTTGACTAATACCCATATGTTTTGTATCATCTTTCATGTTATTGAAGAGTTAACTACATTACCTACCTTTTAACAAAGGTTTATTGTGGTTACAAAACTATCTGTGCCCATTGAACCTATTTGACCAATCGCTAGTATATTTTTCATTTCCTTCCCTCTTGATGATTGGAGTTACTTTTTAAAATAGCCTATAAATTGATATTTTTTAAAGGAAAAGGAAGAAGGCACACTTATATATATATATGTATGGGAGAATGACAACCTAATGATCTGGATCAGCTTTGGCATTAACACTTTTTGTATGAATGCGGTGATCCACAAAGCAGGCCCCTGTAACACCCAAGTCCACATTAGGAGGCCCCCAATCCCGTATCGACAATTTGAATGAGATTTGAACCCGAGTGAGCAAACTACCATGCACTTAGAGTGAGTAGCCTCACCACTTGAGCTAAACTTCAGGGGCAGAAAAAAAAAATACACTTGATAAGCAAGAAAAACAGCTTTACTTTTAGAAAAAATAGATTTTAGAATATAACTATAACATGTGCGAGTTTCAAATGTAACCGTAGAATAAATATGGGGAAACAAATTATAAGATAAATGATGCAAATGAATTCAATCTAGTTTGAATGTTAATGAGATTATAAATTTATGTTGTAGTAAGTGAGAAATTAAAGGGAAAAACATATTTTTAAAGATTAAAAATTATAAGTTTATGTTAATAGCCAAGCTAAACGACGGAAAGAATTCTCTTTTGAAAACATAAGCTCATGAATTTCTGTTAAGAGACAAATTAAGGAAATGAATTGCCTCCTTTCAAAGATTAATGTTTATGAGTTCATGTTGGTAGCTAAGTGAAGGAAATAAATTATCTTTTAAAATATTAAAGCTTATGAGTTTGTCTTTATGCTCTTATATAGCTGTGTGATTTTTTCTGTGTGTTTCTTGTAGCTTCCTGCAGTGTCAAGAGCCACATTAAAAAAAGTTCAATCGACTTTGACACAAAAATAATACATCTACAAGGAACGTTCTTGAGAATTTCAAATGATTTCTTTCCAAAAAAGATTAATTTAGATAGGGAGATAGCATTTTACAAGTGATATGGGCCACACAGGGCACCGTATTAGTCTCTGCAGAGAGAAGTAGATTGGCAGAACAGAACATTCGAAATATTGCATGGACATGGCCACAGCGTCAAGCAATAGCTCGGAAGACATTCTTCATAGGGATCCCAAATCTGTTGCAGATACCAAAACTTTCATCGTGACCAGTTTTTACATGCAAAAAAGAATCATCCCTTCGGCCGCCGAATTGTGTGGTTTCTCCTTCAATCACAGCAAGCCTTGAAAAGCACTTAACTAGCAACTTTCATGATGAGCAGTATAAGATTACTTCCAAAATTTAACAGGCTTCTAAGATAGAACTGAAGACCTGCATCTTATAATCTAGCAATAGAAAAAGTACGGTTCCTCCCGAGTCTTAAAATCCTCTTGGTGCTAAACTATATCATTTCATTACTCGTAACAAACAAACAGCGTTCCAATTCTCTGGTAACTTCTCCCCAAACTTCTCATTGACACTGCCCAGAGTTACATCGACGATACAATAGTCTCCTATCAGCAAGACAGCTACTAACAGTTGCAGTCCGGAATGAGAGCAATAGGAGTGCCACAATGATGTCACAATTTGCTTATTTTGCATTCTTCTGTTCCCATTTACAGAGATATTTATAGATCCCTAATTCCACTTAGAGATTCCACTCCAGATTTTAAGAATGATTTTACCATTGCATGGAAGATTTTGCAGTTCTGAATTAATTGTCCACCAATGAAACTCCTGTTGTCATAAGGAATCATGCCATCACCATCCAATGATATTGCCGTCAAGAACATTGAGACATTTTGTGCAACCAGGATGTTCTGAAGGCAAGAAAACCTTATAAATGTTCCAGTCATTTTGAAGAAGGCTTCCAAAAAGTATGCCTACATAAAAGACTGCATCACCAACCAAAAAACTTTCATTAGCTCATACGTCATGATTTCCATTGTTGATGCAATTTTGCACCCTACAAAATGACATTACTTGGTATAAACCACAAGATTCTAGAAATTTAAAATAAATAAAATACCAAGATCTTTAATAAATGCTCAAAAAATAAATTGAAAAGGTATAATGAATTGAAAGAACCATCTCTGCAAAAGAAAAACCATACATCTTCCATAACCTAAACTTTTAAATCGTGGGATAGCTCAACAAATATATATCATGATTTCTGTAGGTGATGCAAATTTTTACGATGCAAATTTTTACGATGCAAAATGTCATTGCTTGGTATAAAGCCCAAGAGTCTAGAAATAAAATAAAAAATCCTATCATCATTGGATGCTCAAAAAATTAAATTAACAGGTATGATGAATTGAAACAACCATATCTCCAAAAGGAAATACATACGTCTTCCATATCCTGAAGTAATAAATCATGGGATAGCTGAACAAATATATACATGCGCAACTGTCCTCAGATGTTTGTTTTAAATAAAAAGAGGGCTTAATGCAAATTTAATGACCCATTTTGGCACGGCAGGGAAGGACGAAATTCAAAACACAACTCAAGATGAATAAGTTTTCCAGACTGCAGATAGTTCTTGACAGGATGAATGAATGGAATTTAATTATATAAGCTTACTGCAAATTTAATGAACCATTTTGGCAGGGTGGGGAAGGACAAATTCAAAACACAACTCAAGATGAATAAGTTTTCCAGACTGCCGATAGTTCTTGACAGGATGAATAAATGGAATTTAAATATTTAACCTGCAAACCATCCTTGATGATATTTAATGCTAATCATTGCAAATGCAAGAAATTTACATTTGTGTTATTCAAATTAAAGTGCTGCGTCTACTAGCAGTTGCACCATCGGTACAGAGTTTTTTCTAACTTATATTGTATATCTTTGCAAATTGTCGTCTGCAGTGTACTGTATTGTATAAAGTTTATGTAATCAAACCATAGAAGCATAAATCCTCAAAAAATCGCAAACATCCCGATGTTTAAAAAATCTTCGGCTGAAACGATTTTTTCCTCAAAAAATCCCAATTTAATCAGCCGTGATTTTCAACAATGGTCAACAATTTTTAAGGGTTTTAATCATGAAAAAATCCTGTAAAAATTGCCCAACCAACCGGTTGCGAAACCTTAACCATACAAAATTGCTATTTAATCAGGTTTTTTCATTGATTTTTAGCATAGAACTAAGCGCTGGCTGCTGTGACATGGTTCACCATCAAAGATTCGCTAGATTTCATTAGGTTGTTGAGGCAAATCACAGGTAGGCTACCTTGAATGGATGTATATTTCTAATAGATGTTAAGGACATTAAAATAGAGACACGTTCTTTGGTATGCTTCTATGTTTGATGTTAAAGAATTAACATGGAATGCTCAAGAGATGTGTTACTTTTTTCTCTATATTCCACACTACTGTCATTTGCCTTAGGCTCGTAGTAATGCTTTTCATGTATATAAATCCAAAGACACAATTTAGTGGGAAATAATAGACAATATCATAAGTACCAAGTAAGGTTTCTATCTTATTTTTTTAACATATCTAAACCTTATAAGAGTACTTGCCAAAAGTAATTATAGAAAACTAGACTAAACTGAAATGAATCTCTATTGGCTTGATATCAACCTAAAGAGGTTTGTTTTCTTGGTATTCTTGTGATCTTGACTATTCAAGAGAATTTTAACATTTCAATTGTTAACAATAATACCGAGGTGGTTGTTTAGTTATCAAGGTTAGGTTGGGACAAATTTCCTTTTCAAATGCTAACAAAGTTTGATAATTTGGAGCTTCAATTTGACACTAGCCATCAAGTTTTAATAGCAAGTGGGTAGGGTAGTGACAATTGTATAATCAAGTGGGAAGCATAAGTATATACATAATAGTATATAGACATTGTGGAATCAGAAGTAGAATGGTTCTTATTAGAAAGATAAAAAACAGCTTGTAGTGCTGAAAAGAATGAACTGTAGCAGTATTTTATATCAAAATGAAGAATTGTTTTCGTTATGTTTAAATTTCCTATATATTTTGCAAGTTTAATGCTTTGTTAGTTAGTGGAACTCACCGCTTAAATGCATGCCCTGCACTTGATCGAGAACTACATTCCATTTAGGATCGTCACATACATGGAGGTTCAGAAGGCCTACAAGGAGTACATGAATGCTTTAGACATATATAGTGTAGCATTTCATGCATGTTAAATAGGCATCAGACAAACTAATACATGCCTCGAGAGAAGTCATGCCCTAGTCTTGTGGGCTTATCTTAATCCCTTCCGAAGCAGACCTCATATATTTTCTCTTTAGTGATCCAAATAGATTTCAGCAACAACTATCCCATTGAAAGGGAATGTTCCTTGTGCTTTGATTTTCCACTGAAACTTGTACTCATAATCTCTCACATTCTCAACTAAAAAATCCATCAATGTTTTTAACTCTATCATCCACTTATACGCAAAATCAAAGAAATTTTACTTGAATAATAACAGCTAAAATTGTGGCTCATATAGTTGCTCTCTTCTTTTGTACTAGCAAGTCTTTGTTATCTAATGGAAAAATATTGACACTCCCTTTACTCTTTTACAAATCTGCTAAAATAGTTATCAATGAGAACATTTGAATATCATTTATGGTCTTTTGAAATTTAAGATTTTGTTTCAAAAGCATTTTCTAATACTCCATCTTGAGATATTTGATTCAAAACCTATTAAATTGAACTTTGTAATTGCTTCCTTTGTCATATAATTTCCCTTTCACACTCTTCATATAGCTCTTTGACACTATTCTAGAAAGTGCAAGTACTGTTAAATCACAAATATGAACCAGTTGATTCCCGTTTTGTAATTTATGATGTTTGCTCAGCAAAGGAAAACTATCTTTTTAATGACTTTTTTGAGCTTGAGGATTTCGAGGTCCTAGAGGCCAACTTGGATAGTCATGAGGTTGAACAACTTAGGAGAGGCTCTAAACCAGGAGCTTCATCATCAGGACCTGCAGCCCTTTAGCATAGCTCCATTTGTAGTAGCAAGAGTCACTGGCTACGTTTGATTTTTTGGAACTTTGTACTTAGTTTTTAGGTTGACTTTGTACAAACTATATTGTAATTGAAATTTTTATCAATTGTAACCATTTAGTTATTATTTATGCACTATGAAGTATGCTTTGTGCAATGCAATGTAATCAGCGATATGAATATAAACAACAAAATCCTATTTTCTACAATTTATGTGTTAAACATCTCTATGCTATGGAAATGCCCTCAAATTTTAAAAAAAAAATAGTTTTTGTCTCTTTTTCTAAAAATTTTTACATTTTTTTTAAATCCGATTTTTTCCTGATTTTTTCAAAAAATCTTGTACTTCTGGTTTGCCGATTTTTTCCCCAATGATTTTTGCTGCTATGAATCAAACTTTTGGATCCATCTTCAGAAAGGAAGAAGCCAATGCTATTATGCTAGATTATAGTTATGCACTCTACTTTTCAGCATCCCCCAGCCAAATAACATACCTCTGTTGAATCAATAAGGTTTTCTCTGTTGGATACTATAATTACAATAAGATTTTGTTTGGTTGAATGATCTACAAGACTTTGTGCTTGTAATTATTCATGCTCTTTGGATACTATTGTTGAATGATCTACAAAACTTTGTGCTTGTAATTATTCATGCTCTTTGGATACTTTGGTTGGATAATCTACAAGACTTTGCGCTTGTAATTGTTCATGTTGTTCGAGGAATTGCTGCATCTAAGAAGACTTTGTGTTTCTAATGCGACAAACGACACACCTATCACAAATCCACCATTGATAAAGCTACGGAACGACTTTGTGCCTTCGTGAGCTTTCCCTTTTATTTTACTAGTTTATTGTTAATCACTTCTGGTACCTCTACGCTTTGCTTTGACAAGATAGAGGTATTGGCATTACTGCTTGTTGATCGTTTAAAGTTATTGTGAATTGAGAACTTCCAACAGTGAAGCATTGTAAACATCTTCTCTGAAAAAAGAGAGAAGGATGAATGTGACACACCCCCCCCCAACTTCGTAAGTATTGTGTACATTTTGTAATTACTTTGTGTGTTTTACTATCGCT
This sequence comes from Sequoia sempervirens, assembly GCA_007258455.2. Taxonomy (NCBI): domain Eukaryota; kingdom Viridiplantae; phylum Streptophyta; class Pinopsida; order Cupressales; family Cupressaceae; genus Sequoia; species Sequoia sempervirens. The sequence goes on from VDFB02256132.1 coordinate 188,478,042, forward strand.
TCTGTCAGCAGTAAGAAGGGCGCCTCCCCTTTTTGAGAGGAGAGATTTACATCTCACATAGCTATGGCTGAAGTCCTAGTTGTGTAATCTATCAAAAAGCTGATTACATAATTTTCACCCAATAGGTAGCTAGCGAGGCTTCTTCGTCCTTCCAATCCACATAGATTCTTAAAGTAGCTTAGAGTAAAGTAGATTTCATTCCATGCAAATAGATGATAGTTGTGGAATGTGGTGTTTAATTTGAGCAAGCTTCGCTTATCCATACCACTAGCTAGCTCACTGATGGTGAGTTCGCCTTGCGTGGTCAACTGGAACATTGCAGACTTAACTTCGATTATGGTTTATGTGTTGACATGCGTCGTTGTGATGGTGTCCTCATATTGAATTGTGATTTGAATACCTTTAGTTACTCCCCTTGAAGATTGCACCGGTTCTGTGGAAGTTGTCTGAGGCGAGGCAAAGCAGAGCTTGGTTGAAGCTTGTGAAAGTTGATCTCCACGTCCCACCTTTAGAGTAGATCATAGCATCTTCTATCCCTGCAGCCATTTAAATTCAGTACTTTCCGGTTAGTTTAGGAAATTTGTGCTTCATTGACAAATCCTTCGAAGTCTTGTGAGAATCCCTTTCCCTTCGATCTTCAACTAAACAATTATGTAAGTCCCCCTTGAGATACCAACAAATCACATCGAGCCAACTGAGACTATCCACTGCATGAAGGAACCTTGGAGTTGAATGCATGATCTTTCTCGCAATCTTAGCATGCAAGAGATTTTTTTCAAGATAGGATAGAGTAACCATTGGTAACTTTATTCTGTGTTGGTGCGGTTATAAAAAACCCGTCAACAAGTCCTAAACTACATGATGCACTCTAAATGCATCTTCTAAATGTGTGATCACTACTTATGGCATGTTCTCTTCTAATGTTAGCAAATATCTATTATTGGTGCATATTTACAAATATTTAAAATAATACAAGGTGTGTTTCTAGCACCAACAAGGCCATAAGAACCCAATGTTTTGTCCCATCAACTTCTCCAATGGCATGAAAAAGAAAAGATATCTAGCTTATCTAAACAGCTTATAAAGCATTTAACACAAAACTAGAACATCCTTGGACATTCCATACTATAGAGACTTGTAATGAGCTTAGCCCAAAACCTTACATTGCAGTGCTATAGAAAGCATTGCCATCATCATTACAAGATAAGAAGTTAGGTATTTGAAACCCAGCAAGATCACATCTACAAAATATCAACAAAAGGAAACACACCATAACAAAATGGAATAAACACACAACACCAAGAAGAGAAAACCAGCATGAGGAAATTAGAAGATAATTTGTAATGAAACAAATTGTACAAAAGAGGAAATATGTTGCAATTACTTGATAATACTTGAGAATAATAAGCCACTTCGAAGGGGCAAACTTTCAAAAGTCTCCAAGAAGAACACAAGTTTCCATATGGTGATAATAAACTAACCACTAGCTCCTACATATAGCCTGTTTATGCCCCCGATGTCACCCAAGCCAACTTAGATACTTAAATATAACACCTAGGATGACCTGAATATCTAAATAAGAATACAATAATAATAATATAACTTAATAAATAGTTAAGATAGCCACAAGCCAGCTATTCATAATCCTATGCACACTATAAGATTAAGGGCATAGCATGCCCCCCTTCAAAGAATCATCGTCCTCAATGATGATCAATTGTGGATGCTTCTACATGAAATCCTCATCTTCCCATGTGCATCTTCAACATGGAAATTCTTCCAATAAATGAGATACTCAATGATTGTATTAGTCCTCCACTTCCTTCTGTGTTTCTCGAGAATTAACTCTAGATCCAAGTTGATTCTTTTTTCTTCATCTAGCTTTGATAATATTGTTTGTGTAGAGATTTGTCAACCAATCACATTCTTTAAATAGGAAACATGAAAAACTAGATGTATCTTTGTTGTTGGAGGCAACTCGAGCTTGTAGACTACACTGCCTATCTTCTACAAAATCTAGTATGGGCCATAATAATTTTTGTCACAACTTGTTATTCTTTGTTTGTTGGTTCAAGGACATTTGCTTATAAGATTGCAATCTCAAGAAAACCCAATCACCTACTTCAAAACTCCTTTCACTACGATATCGATCAACCTATCGTTTCATTCAATTTTGTGTAATACCAAATTCTCCTCAAGTCTTAAAATTGTTGATGATTCATGTGGTCTTACACAACCTGAACTTTTGGTGTCACCTTCAATGATGAAGGATGGATGGGGGATGGCGTCCATATAATGCTATAAATGGTAAGATCTTTTAAGAACTATGGAAAGAAGTGTTATACCACCATTGTACTAGTGGTAGCAAATCCACTCATTGAAACTTCTTATCTCAAGTGAAGCAACATAGATACCCTTCCAAAAACTTATTGATGACCTCAATTTTCCCATTTGATTGAAGATGGTATGAAGAGCTGCAAGTTAATTGAGTGTACCCAAACAAGAGAATAAATCTGTCCAAAAGTTACTAGTAAAGATAGGGTAATGATCACTACAATAACCCTTTGGGTACCATGTAATTTTTGAATATTCTCCAAAAATGCTTTTGCCACCGTACTTGTTGTAAAAAGATGGGATAATGCACTAAAATAGGCATATCTGATGAGGCAATTCACCACTACCATGATGACACTCTTACCTATAGATCTTTGAAGGCCTATGATGAAATCCATGAAAACCTCTTCCCACCACTGCCTAAGAATAACTAAGGGCTGCAAAAGACCAGGTGTCTTAATTGTCTTCCCTTTATCTACTATGTTGCCATAATTCTTCACAAATCTTCTATTGTATGTAGTGAGTCCAAGGAAACACCTCAAGTTCTTAATGATTTTAGGAATAGGCCACTTCATCATAGCACTGATTTTGTTAGGATCAACCTTTACTCCTTCATGAGACACTATGTGACCCAAGTTCTCCTTGAGACCAAAAGCACACTTGGAAGAATTAGCAAAAAGATAGTGTTGTTTGAGAACTTGCAATGCATGATCCACATGGTGCAAATGGTCTTCCCATGTTTCGTTATAAATCAATATATCATCAAAGAGCATTAATACAAACTTCCTCAAAATGTCTTAAAAATGGAATTCATCAAACTTTGAAATGTAGATGGAGCATTAGTAAGACCAAATGGCATCACTAGAAACTCAAAATGGCCCTCATGAGTCCTAAATATTGTTGGTGTAAATAGGTATTTTTCCTATCTAGTCTTATCTAGGTCCTATTTACATTGTTAAGTCCACTTAGGTCCTAGGAGGGTATCTTTCTAGTTAAGCATTAGTTGTCACTTATCTTATCTAGTTGGCTTTTATTTAATGCTTGTGTCCTAGGTTATTTAATATTGACTCATGTCATTTAATTATGACACAGTCATTTAATGTAGGTACGTCATCACCCTTGCCTATATAAGCAAGGCTTCATATGTACATTGTATCAATCATCAATCTTAGTTGAGTGTTGTGTAAGTCCAGTACATCATTGCAATCTTGAGTATTGCATATTGGCCACATCTTGCATCCATTGTTGCAATTTCATGTTCTTGCTTTTTCCTCTTGTGGAAGGTTGTTGGCTTTTGCAGATGATCTTGGAGGCTTGAGTCCTTGAGTGACTCCAACATGTTCTATGAGCTATATCTCAGCTCCTACAAATATTGTCTTGGAAATATCATTTTGCTTAATTCTAATTTGGTGATAACCTAATATAAAATCAAATTTTGTAAAAAACATAGCTCCATGCAATTCATCTAGTAGATCATCAATGATTGGAATAGGAAACTTAACATTAAAGGTGTACTTGTCGAGCTCTTTATAGTTTTGACACATGCTTGGACATTCCATACTATTTGGCTAGGTAAAAGCATTTGACTAATAGGCTACTAATGAAAACAATTGGACCACAAATCCATCAGCCCCTTTGTTAAGCATCTTTTGCATTTGATGAGAGTTTACCATCTATGGGGACTTTGCACGCAACCCTTTGAGTTCAACCATCCTACCTTCTAAGTGAAACCTCATGAATAACTACTAGAAGTTCATCTCCATTGTTCCTAATGTAGAAAGCCACTCTACTCCCAACACTATATCTGTTGTACCCATGGGAATAGAAAACAATATGCAATCAAGTCGATACTCTCCCATGGTCAATTTAATGCTTTGAAATTTTAATGAACAAATAGTACCCCCATTTGCAATTTGGACCTGAAATTCTGGAGTGGGAAATATAAAACAATTTAGACAAGTAGCTGACTTCTTGTTAATGAAGTTGTGGATGCCTCTCAAATCTATCAATCTTGTTAATCTCTCTTTCTTCTAGAAATCCCCCACCTTGAGAGTTTGTGGGGCACTAACTACAAGTGTGTGACAAGAAATGGTAGGTTGAGTATCTCCTAATTCCTCATCTAACTCATTGTTACCCTCTAATATTGGTTCCTCCTCCTCTTATTCCTCACTCAACCCTTCAATATAGAACAATTTATTTTCAATACATTTATGTCCTCACCTATATTTGCTATCACAATTAAAACATGACCTTTCGCTCTTGTCTCTTCAATTTGTTGTGAAATCATCCTAGTAGGCTGAGGAAGTGACTATGTAAGAGAGATTTTATCTCTTATACTTACCAAACCTTACCTTCTATTGGCCACAAACTTTTCTTCTACCTGTTGATGTGATTTTTGTGACCGCACCAATCAGCAGAACAAAGTTGTCCGAAGGCTACTCCATTCTCTCTTGATCAAAGTATTCTGTGCGCTAAGATTGCGAGATAGATCGCACGTTCAACTCCAAGGTTTCGAAATACTTAGAATACCCTCAGTTGGTTGGTTGTGAATTGTTGTTTTCATGAGGGGACTTACACAATTGTTCAAAATACTTGTAGTTAATGTAGGTGGATGATTGGAAGGGTTTATGTAATGTCCCCTTCCAGTTGACATCTCTCGATCATTGATTAGCCTATTATGTGACCCTCGTAGGCTGATAGGGTGGATAGAGGGTCTGGTTGAGGTTTGGCTTAGCTCCAGTTGCAGGATTGTTCAGTTTGGCTTTCGTTCGGGGTCGTTCAGACATCATTTGCTTGACTTGCTATTTTTAGTAAGTTAGGTCATTCAGCGGAGCACCCCTGCTATTTTTAGCAGTATGGTTTGGTCATGTGCAAAATCAATCACTTATTCTCCAGCTTCAGACGGTTCGTTAATCGGACGTAAATTGAGGAAGATATTAATATTTTAATTGTCTAATTAAATATTAATTATTCGAAGCTTATATTATAAAGTTATAATATTATTTAATATTATAACTTAAGTGATTTATTGAAGGGGTCGACCAACATTGAAGAGGGGCCACTTTTTAATTATAATTTATAATTAAAAGTGCATTCGAGACTATTGAAAAATTAAAAGAAAAGTTCGAAATTTATTTAAATGATGCCTTTTTGAGAAAAGTCGAACTTTTGATGGATATAAGGGTTTCATTGGGAATTGAGCTCATTATGTTGAAAATCGAATTTTTGCTAAGTCTTTCTTCTGAGAACAGAGCCAAGGGTTCCAGTTTTCGTTTTGCATTGGAGAACGAACCATCTTCAGTGTTGCAGTTCAGAGGCTGTGAAATATCAGCTGATTTATTGCTCATCAGAGAGGTAGCTTCATTCAGAGGTTATCATTGAACTTATTCAAAGATTTATCTTCAGGGTTTGGATCCGGCAGTTATCAGACAGTGAATCATTTTGAGGCGCCTATCATTACATTCTCATCTGGCATCCATACCAGAGGCCGTACGGATTTCTTACTGTTACTGGGGCCGTACTTTTGCTGCTGCTAGGGCCGTACCATCTAGGACAGGCCGTACTTTTCACTAAGGGTCATACGCCTTCCCTTTTTGCAATCTGCCTTCTCCAACAGGGGCGCATAACTCACTGGCACCATTCTCTATCATCTGGCGCAGGGGAAAGAGGGATTCTATGATGGCCGTACCATATCATGACTTTTCACAGGTGGCTGCAAATTAGGTTTTAATCTGATATTTTTTGTCTTATCTTGTCTGCATGTCAGAGATTTACCATTGTAATAGCTGTGGAAAAATAATACAATCATTAGCTATGGTTTTCAGAGTCTATATATGTTAGATCTACCCTTTTTGTATTTGTTAGAGATTTTATATCATTTTCTTTCAAAATCGCATTTTCCACTTGTTCATGCAAAAACACAAAAAAACCAAAAACGTTCAAAAAAAAGCAAAAACAAACAAATTCAGAAGTTAGTGAGAACAAGGGTTTCTACAGTTTATACGATACAGATGATTTGGCAATAAGGTACGTTCTCTAAAGCTAACCAAAAATGAACGGAAGGTAAATAAGTGTAGGGCCTAAGAAGCTTATGTTCTATTCTAAATGCAAGATATGTGGAGCTCGACTTCAGCAGACTTCAACCATATTTCACTTAGCCTCGCATCGGACAGCTTTAGCAAAATAGGTGCAATCTTCAAAGGAGTAACGAAAGATATTCAGATTATAGTTCGACATACATATACCATCATAAAGATGCATACAAGCATAAGAACCACAATCGAAGTTAAGTTTGAGGTATTTTCCAGTTGACCACGCAAGGCAGACTTACCGTCAGTAAGTCGCTAGTGGTATGGATAAAGAGAAGCCACTTCGATCAAACACCACAAATCCAAAGTAAACTACTTGCATGAAAATTAGATCCTACTTGAAATTGAAGGAAGAAGAAACCTCACAAACTATTCATGACAAAAGTGGAGTTCACCATCAATGAAATTCTTTTATTATGATTAGTTTCGCGACAATTTCTTACAAAAATTCTCAAAGGGAGAATTCCCCTTCTCCTTCAAACAATGCAATGAAACTAAACTATTCTAACTCTCAAAAATGTCTACTCTCTATTCTGCTCTGATATCCAACTGATTAACTACTAGTGTACACATGAGGGGACTCCCCTTTATATAGCTAGCCAATCCCAACGGATGGTCCAAATCAAATTACAATGGAGGGCTCAGATCGAGCCACCTCAGCCCTAGACAAGATTAACCCTAAAAACCGCCAGAAGGAGTGGCGTCATTAATGATCTCAAAATAGCAGACCGCGTAAGCTACGAACCGGGCCAACACTTAATCAACTTCCTCCTCAAAAATCGCCGGAGTAAGATTGAGCTGATACTCAAGAATGGCCACCATCTGCTCTTGCCGATCACAAGTCTTTCTCCAAGTCTCAATAGACTCCTGTGTGCTTTGAATAATTGCTGAAAATGTAGAGATGTTCTCAAAGTCCAGTTGAGAAAACATCTTCATCTCGAAGAAGAAAGGTTGCAACCTTGCCTTCAATCCGTCCACTTCTACCTCCTCAAGAGTCAGCCTTTTGGCGAACAATGCATCCAATGTATTGAGGATGCCCTCGTGAATATTTCTCATCGCCTTTTTGATTCTAGAAGACTCAACAGCTGCCATATCAAAGAAGACCTTTCCAGTGAATGCAGCCGAATGCCATCCAAGAAAATCATACCTGTCCCCATCCTAGATCACTCCTTCATTGACCAAAGTTTGCGTGAGCACACACATCAGAACAGCAAGGCGAGGAATAGTCTTGTCCTGGAATATATGAGTGTCACCCCAGGCTTGCTCAACACCATCCAAGCGCGAGAGGATACCAGACGCACCCCGAAAAGAGGATACAAGATCAGCCATGAATTTCTCTACCTCAGTGCGAACATCGCCTATCCACTTATCTCCTTCTCGAATAGCCCTCTTCATTTCCTCGAGCCCACTAATTGATTCCCGTGGCAGCTCAGGCGGAAGTTCCACTACTGGGTTCTCCTGAGCACATGGACATGCTAGATGCTGTACATATCCAACCAACGCCCTATGCTCCTTCTTTAATCTCTTATACTTCCCTTCCTTTCATACCAATCTATCCTTCAACGCCTGGAATGAATTTTCAGCCTCTTCAACCACCTGTGCTCCGGAAGGACGCCCTAATTCAATTGTAGTTACCGTGTAACTTTCTGGCATCACATCACTTAAGTCATGGTCCTCCCTTGGAACGGCAATATGGAGAGTGCGCGAACCGGCCTCGTTAGTCTCCATCTTTGAATACTTTCTGGCTCTCTTCCTTTTAGGTGACTTACTTGTTCTATTTAAAAGTTCCTCCATCTCTATTGCCAGGTCAGCGTCATCTTCCTGATCTCTCCTAATTGCACATGAGAGCCAATTACGTTGAGTGTTGTAAACAATAAGAGGCTGCTCTTCAGTTGCCTCTACTTCACGAACTTCCTCTCGATCAATATTTTGTTGAGGTTAATCCGTCTCCATATGTTGATCATTCTCCTCATGAGCTCCAGCCCCTGATTCTATAATATCCTCTTCCTCGAGAACTACCTCAAGTGCACGATCAAAGCGGACATCCGTCTCTGTTTCACCTTCTCCCTCATCTAGCTGATCGGCACCTTCAGGAGCGTTAGCACTCTGACTGTCCAGTTCTCTTGGCAACGGCTGATTGACCTCTCCAACCTCCAGCTCCTCATTCACTCTAGCTCTTTGATCTGCAAACATTGAGATTTCATGCACACTGGAGGAATGGGTCAACAACTGAGTAGATGATGTATCCTCCGATCCCTGAGGTTCTGGCTGAATAGGTTCTTCCTGCTGTTGTGGCTCCGCAGCCTGGGCAATTTGTTTCTTCCTCTTTGCCAACACCGGTGGCCTTCTATCACCCATGAGGTTGTATGAGAGGGCAATTGACCTTCTCTTCAACCTGTGGACATGCCCTTCCACCCAACTCCTTGTGAAGGTCAAGACAGGCATAGACAAAGTGTCTAAGTCTGTAATCTCTGGCTTAGCCCAATCTGGTGGTGGAATTGGTGTGTTCTTGATCGATTCATAGTCTGGGTGAGTAAGTTTGGTATCCTCATCAACCTAATCCGGGACTTGGACCACTTCGCACTCTCTGATTAATTTAAGAGGCAACCTGGACAATATTCTTCTTCTAATCTCAACTTCGTCTCCAGCATTTGCCCAAAAATCCTCCAAGTGAGCCCTGTGCCTGTATTCCTCACCCTGCACCGTTCCAATCTTCCCTCGAGGATCAAAATCCTGCCGACTGGTATGGAGAGTGAACTGATAGAACCGCAATTCTTCTTCAGCTTCCTTGGCTGCCTGCAAAGAAGGGCACTCCTCGAGCGAGTTTCCCAAAACAATGGGGAAGTGCAAACCTCCCTTCTTCTTCCTTCTTATAATTTTGTTGTAGGCCACAAGTTGCCTAGACAATTCAAGCATTATCATTCTGTTCGTGGGGTACCTCGGTAGTCGATAGACGTATGAGTTGTACCCCGGCAACCTTAAGTAAGTAAACTTTGGGAATTGGACAAACCAAAACCCATACTCCTCAATCAACATTTGCGCTTCTTCAAATATTCAATGTTGCAATCTCCGCTGAAGGGTCCTTGTGATGTGCATTGTGAAGGCATCATTCACCCTCTTGAAGTTAGAGGTATTCGTGAGATGCAACTACTTGCAGGATTCATGGATTTTGAATTGGTTGAAACCACACCCAATTGGCTCTTGGTATGCTAGCCCCTTGTATTTTGTCATTCGTGCCAGCATGTAGATAACATATGAGCTCATGTAGAACGATTTCGTTCTCCTTAGATTCTGAAACTGCTCATCAATGTTGTCACTGATCATAGTAGCCCAATCAACACATTGTTTTCCTTCAAGTACCACGCTGATATAGAAAAATATCCATGGCTCAAATGCGTATACCTGTGGACTGCCATCGACCAGGCCGAGCAACATGATCAAGTCGCAATACTCCTGCTTCAACTCTTCTGAAATAATTTGCTTTGGCAGCTTGGCGCCAGGAGGCTTTGGCTTCCTCATCCACGTGGTTTAATCCTCTTAACACACTTGTCAAAAGATGTGGCATACATCTTGTCAGCTTTTTCCTTGGACTTGTATAACATTTTATCCGTGGGCAGAATCCCGAATGCCTCGCCAATTGCATCAGGTGCAAGGTTGGCCAGCAACACGCCATCCAGAGAAACAATCGTCTGGTGGTCCGAATTGTAGAAGTTTACACACTCCATAATCAGCTCTGGACATTGAACCGCTGGTTGGAAACCAGCCGCTGCATACAATCCGCTTCTCACAATGTTGTGCGAGATATTCGTCAGAGGATTGCCACCTTGTCCATATATTCTTCTCATGAAGGCCTCGAGGTTGAAAGAACCGAGGTTGGTGTCAATCACATTTCCAAACTTTGACACGAACTTAGACTCCGAAATAAAAGATTTCTTCAAACTCTTGATAACTGCCTGCCTGGAGGCATTCTCCTTTCCAGCTTCATTATTTCCAGCTTTAGCTCCAGCCTTGCTTGTTCCAACAACATCAGCGCTTCGACTTTCAGCCATCTGCAAAACAAGAAGCAAACATTACAATTCAAACTTTTTAAAATAAAAACTTCGTGAGATGGCTGGCAAATGGAGTTGGCTGCAAAAAGAAAATAAAATTAATAACTCCAGCAGTAAAACTTCAACTCCAAACCTCGATAAATTTAAACTTCGAAATATAAAACTCCGAACTTCAGCAATTTGCAGCCAAAATAATTTCAACTCTTCGAAAGAAATAAACTTCAGCAATCTCAACTTCGAATTTACTTCAAGTCTCAGCAACTTTGAAAATTTTAAATCTCAGCAACTTCGAAAACTTACTTTCAGCAACTCCAAATCTTGAGAAATTCAAACTTCTTGAAAAATCGAACTCAACACCCAGCAACTTCAGAAGATTTTTAAATCTCAGCAACTTCAAGCTCAAGCAATTTCGACTTCTAGCATTCAGAGAAATAATCAAACAATTTCAGCCTTCAGCAACTCTCAACTTCAACAATTTAAAGAAATAAATCAGCCTCAGAAAATCTCAGAATAATTCTCAACAATCTCTTTCAGCTCTCTAGCACAAATCTCAACTTCGAATCTTGTGAATAGAAATGAAAATCCTCAAGGTTTTTATAATTGAAAGTTGGTGCTTATTTTAGCAAATGCAATTAATTCTCTTCATCATGACTTAGACATTTTCTAAATTTAAAAGAGAATATTCCAGCCGTCTTACAGTCGTCATAGCAATTTGCTATTCGAGGAGATTCTTTCCTCATTTTAAATTTGAAATTTCCCTCCCGACTGCCAGTTACTTCCAGCTGACTGAAGTAATTTTGAGAAAAATCGTTAAAAATTTACTTCAGTTTAAAATAATCTCACCGCTTTTAAAATTTAAAATTTAATTTAAATGTCATTTAATTCCATTAGAGAAATTTTAATCATCTTGCCGGCATCTGTGAAAAATCATCGTCAGCACTTTAAAATGGCTAGGCGCAATTTATTTTCCGTCCATAATAACTCCAAAATAAATTCCCCGTAATTAAAATCTCTCGAATTCTAAAATTTCATGTGTCCAAATTTAAGGGGGAATTTAATTTAATACTTTGGAAAATAATTAAATTTTAATTTTAATTTCTGTCTTAGATGAATTTCACTTTATTCGCCTAGAGAAATTTATTACTTCCAACGCCTTTTAATTTTCATCTTCAATCTTGCTTTAGGAAAAAAATTTAGACGCCTTAGAATTTTATAAAAAAAAATCCTCATTTGATCTTTTGTATATCATGCCAAACGCAATTAAAAGGGAGGAAACTTTAATTTTCAAACATTTAATATTTACTTGTCCCTTTAACTAAGGCGCTCATGGACTTCCTAACTTTGTTTTTTTATTTGCCTTAAATTTAAATCACACGCCTTTGATTTTCTTCCAAGCGCAACATCAAGGGTAAGCTTTCACTTTCGACACTTAGAATATCTAAGTTGAGCGCAAATCACTACCTGAGGTTTCAATTTAACGCCTTAGCCAAATTCTACTCTCCATCATTCCTTTTGAAGGCGCAAATGAGAGGTTCAGCTTTTAATTTCAATGCCCTAGTGTATTTTCCAGCTCCTTCTTCTTCTTGGCGCATATCATAGTTTGGACTTTCATTCTGGGGCGCATTTAGCATGAGTCTTTTAATTTCGACATTTAATATTTCTTCTAACCTCTTCTCTCAAGCTTGGGCGCATTTGCCATGGGGAGCATCAAATTTCGAATACTTAGAAGATTTTGAGTCACCTTCAAAGTGGGGCGCATTTGACCCTCTGAGCATCAAATTTTGAACATTTGATAAAATTTTATTCTTCAAGTTCTTAGGCGCTTGTGGAGGGGTCAACTTCAGATTTGACCTGTGAGTCTTCATTTTTGCCTTGGTAGAATTTTCGCCTGTCTCTAGCCCTTTAAAGCAAGTTTTGATGCTGGACTTGAAAAATTATCAAACTTGGTGGATTTCATGCCTTCTGCCAAATTTAGAGTGATTTTCTCCCGCGCACCCTAGCTTGCCCTGACTTTCTATTTTTGGAAAGTTCCTCAGATTTCGTGCTCTGAACTACTTCCTGACTCTGAAAACCCTGATTTTGCTTTGCTTCAACTTTTGAGATATGATTGAGTTGTCGGGACCTGATGCCAGCTTGTACTTGCTATTTATAATAATTTACTAAAAATAGCAATTGCTCAGAATGCCTTCAAATTTCATGTGTTGAATGCCTGAGATGTGGGGATCGTGGCTAGATGCTGCATTTACATGACTGTCGTGTCCTGCCCTTGAATTTAGGAAACCCTAATTCCTCTGCACCAACCTGCTAAAAATAGCAAGTGTCTGATTTTCCATCCTCTGCAATCCTGATTGACTTGAAATTCGTGCCAAGGGGTTTCCTTCATCTGCTTGACCCGTTTATGCTGACGCTTCGTGCTGACTTGCTATCTATAGCTGCTTCTGAAGTGGCTTACTATTTATAGTAAGTGCCTGCTTTTTGAGACTTCCTTAGCTCTGTTCGTGTTGAAATTTGGATGTCGTGCTCTACGTTGGTAAACTTGCCTGTTCAAACTGAGACTGGATGTTGACTTTCTATTTATAGACGGTCTCAGGAACGCCTTACTAAAAATAGTAAGTGCTCTGTTTTCCTTCAAATTTTGCCAGTAGACTCCCTGAAGGATACTGATCATGGTGGATACTTCAGTTTTGGAAATTTTGACGTCTGATTCCTCATTTTGAGTCTCGAAGCTCGAAACCCTAATTTTCAGCATGTGTCCCAAATGAGCTCCGTTTGACCTTGTTTCTGCTACATGTTACCGTGTTTGTGATTCTGAAGTGTGGGGTAGCTGCCGGAGTGTACCTGCTAAAAATAGAAAGTGGCTGAAAAAGTGACCAACCGGTTGTCAGATGATTTTGCATGTCACACTGCCCGAGAGATCTTGAAAAACCCAGAAAAATCATCAACATGCAAGCATTGGCTAAAAATAGCAAGTTTCTGAAAAGTGACCAGTTCTGCTTGCATGTTACACCGTTGCGAAGCTCTTGGAAAACCCAAAAAGATTATGCCGACATGCGCTGAGAAAATTTGCATGCAAACCCTAATTACCACCTCCGAAGGCTGAACACCGAAAGTTGTTGTCCTGCTTTGCATGTCATATCACTGCGAAGGTTTCGAAAACCCACAAAGAATATCCATACATGCATCTGAAAATTTTGCATATAAACCCTGGAATTCGCTCTAGAAGCTGAATTGCTAAAAATAGCAAGTTGCCCGTTTTGGCTCAAATTTTGCCAGACATGAACTCAAAGTGTTCAGAATGTAGTGCAATTGTCAGAACGTGAAAATCTTGAGAAAACAAACTCCAAATTGACACTTACTAAAAATAGAAATGTTGCAAAATTCAATGAAAATTTAGAGGGAGCCTGCTTAAAGCATCCTAACAGCAATGCTAAGCTCAGAAGTTGATCAGCCAACTCGATTTGACCTCAAAGCAGTCTGAAGATTATAAACCCTAATTCATTGGAAGACATTCCAGACTTAGTCATAATTTAAACCCAGGTCAAATAATAAGTACACTAGATAGAAAGGACAGACCGAGAGAGACAGACCAAAAAGCAAAGCCAAATGACCCGAATGAAGCGAAAATTAGGGGGTCCCCATTTGCAATGGGGCGATGTGTGAAAAAGGTCACAACACTACCTACCTTGCCATAATCATTGCTTGAAACATAGAATTGGATAGAACGTGCGTACCTCATATTTGATGTAGTCCTTTAAATCCCCTAGGAATACTTCCTTCAAATTTCGCTTTGCAACATTCTCTACTCTTAAAGACAAAATTTGGAATTGATGAATATAATCCTTGACCATACATGTTTGCTTTAACTTGGTAAGTTGGCTGAAGCAGCTATCCATAAGATTGTCAACATAATCTGTTGTGAATTCCTCCGAGAAAACAGACCATGTAACAACACATCCTTTACTTTTCTTCTCTTAGCATAGCCAACAATACCAAATGAATTGGTTAGGATTCAAGTCTAAGGATGCCATCACAACCTTTTGTTGAGAAGGAACATGATAAAGATCAAAGAATCACTCCATTTGGCAAAGCCAATTGGTTGAAACTTTGCTATCAAACTTTTGCATATCCATTTTTGGTGTGAAGAGCCTAGCCATAGAGTTATTTAAGTGATGATCCATCTTGAGATTTGAGTCAAACCCACAACCTCATGTCCCTTCAAAGCATCATATTCTTCTCAATCCTTGTCATGTGGCTTCATATGTATGGCATCTCTAGAACCTTGGCTACAAACTTTTTCTTTAACTATTCCCCTAAAATCACATATCTTACCCTTCCATTCACTCATTCATCATTGAGACAATTTCATTTTTAAGCTTACTCATTTCTTCTCGAATTTGTTCTTGTATAGATTCATTATCTGTCGAACCAATCCCCTCTCTTTCCACATCATCATTGCCTAGATATTTTCCAAGTCTGACAAAAACAAATTGCCCCTTGTTGCAAGCAACGCCATATTGGGAAAAAATAATTTTGCAATAAATTACACAAAACAAATCTAAATTTTCTAAAATTTTACTATAACTTAATTGGGCCTAGGTCATGCCTTGCTGAAAAAATCCCTAAGAGTTTTGCTGATTTGCACCTTGAGAGCATATTTGGTGGACACCTTGATTTTGCAATAACTTGCTAAAAACAATTATAAATGCCTCCAAATCAAGATTGTAAGTGGATCAGCATGCCCTTGTTCAACCCCCCAGAATTTACGAAAAAAATTCTGATTTGCTGCCTTGGGAAAGAAATTAATGGAAACTTAATTCTACAATAACTCCTTTATTTCTGCTCCAGATTCCCTACAATTTATATTGAATCAACTTCATTGTGGCCTTGAAAAACCCTTCAAAAATCAAGAAATTTTTTGTCAAAATGAAAGAGATATGCAATTCACAACCTCCAAGATCAAAAAAATTGCCTTGTTTCTTGCTCTCCAGTTGCCAAAATCATGCTCTAATAGTTATACCACTTGTAATGAAATAAATTGCACAAATGAGGAAATATGATGCAATAACTTGATAATACTTGAGAATAATAAGTCACTTCAACAGAGAAAACCTCCAAAAGTCTCCACGATGAACACAAATTGTAATATGACGATAATTAACTAACCACTAGCTCCTATATACCCTGGTTATGCCTTGGATGTCACCCAAGCCAACTTAGACACCTAAATATAACATCCAAGACTACCTAAATATCTAAATAAAAATATAATAATGATCATATAACTTAATTAAGAGTTAGTGTAGCTACAAGCCAACTACTCATAGCCCTATCCACACTGTATGATATAGGGCATAGCACAATATACATCAAAGTAGGTTAGACTGGCATAATTAGATTTATTTTGTTATAAGCCTAGAAAAAGAAGGAAAGGAAGCTTTTTATTCCAACAATGTTTTGTGACCATGAGTCACATAATAATAATAATCATATAGGTAACAGCAGATGACAAATACCATGAACTAGAATTCAAGCATCACTCCAATCATCATCTTCATCATCTTCACTTCCAACAGCCTGCAATTAATACAGCAAGTTTATTGAGATTGAGATACAGGGAATATCAAGTTGCTGAATGTCATGTAATGGCATAGGGATCAATATAGAAGGAATAAGATTAAGCTGATGTCTAACCTTTCGAATGGCACTGGCCTTTTTCAGGATAGCAGTGACATTAATACTTGTTGCTGGTCTAGGGATTTCATGCTTTTTTGTAACCGTCGGTCTCAAGCTGAAAGACTGACCAGTGAAACCAAAATATTCAGATAATGTTGACAAGCTACTTCACAAATACTTTAGCTGATCATGCCAAATAGACAAAGTTCAAGAACCTGGAACTGGATGCCAACTAATTTTTCAGAAACATAGCAAGTATATCTTATGACATCAAGAATGTAATTTAAAATTTAGCTCAATAAAGAAACCAAAAACATGCAACAAAGGGCACTGCTACAAACCCGATTCCGTATTTGCTCAAGTAACTCTTCTCTTTCAGTTAATGGTCTGGCTTTCAATGACTGGGTTTGTTGTATAACTTTCCTCAACTGCATAAAACATTTATAGCCCACTTGTAAGAGCTGATTTGACAAAGTTCTTAAACAATGAACAGGCATTCAAGTGCTCAATTCATACATAATAAATTTTCAAAGCAAAGCAGCATAAAATGGACCAATACCCTGCTTTTGTCATGTGATGCGATGGACTTTATGAGTGAATCATTCCTTTCAATATAAGTCTTCTGAGATTGTGAATTCTGTGCAGGCCGACTGAGCTTTGATGGAGGAGGAGGAGGAGGCGCAAGAGGTACAGCCGATTCAATGGATGTTAAGGATACTTTCTGGGGTCTACTTATCCACCAGTCCAAAGGAGGGAGTGGAGGTGGTGGAGGTGTCTCCTGTGAAATGTTCTCTGGAATTTTCGATTCTCTAATTAAAGAGCTTGAAACTAAATCTTCAGAACCTACCGACTCATACTGACTTGTACCAAAAACTACATCATGAGTTTTGTTGTCCTGAGAGGCAGGCAAAGAAAACCCAATGGATGTCCAAGGTCTTGGAGATGATCGAAAGGAGTTGCCGTTATCTCCTGCCTCTACACTGCCATCATCAAGTTTCATCAGTATTGAACTTCTGGGTTCACTTGAACTCAAGTTTGTCAATGAAGAAGTCAACCAAATTCTTGAAGAGCCAAGCTTTTCATCAGCACTCATGGTAATTTCTGGGAACACCACAGATTCAGTAGCAGATTCCATAAAATGGTCACTAAGTGAGACTGAAGAATGTGCCACATGGCTTCTTTGATGCCCACCTTTAGAACCATCAGCCATATATGACAACTTTAAGGACTGCATTTCATTTATAATAGCCTCAGAGGATTTATCGAGATTATTTGATAAGAGAGAAGTACAATCAGCGGTAACTTTTCCCTCCAATTCCTTTTGGAGTGGAATCACAGGTTCTGGCAACAAACAGAAAGGTGACAGATTGGCAGTTTTCATATTATATGAACTTCTTTCTGGACTCAAATTTTCTGGGTAATAATCACTCCTACTAAAGAAAAGATGGGGAGGAGATCCTATAGCAAGCTGAGATGAGGAAATATTTGTCTGATCTTGACAGGAAGATGACAGATCATGACCCTGCGCATTAATATGACCAAGGCTTGAGATTGGCCCTTCCTTTGCATAGCCCCAATATTGTTCGCCAACACCATGGCTTTGAAGGTCAGCACTAGAATGCTTACTGACAGATTCATTGTGGGGATGATCATCAAGGAGAATATTAACAGCAGAAGATGCAGCAGGCACAGCATGAAGCCTTCCAGTGTGAACCTCAGCAAGGGGCCTTGTCTTTATCTCAGTGCTGGAAAAGTTGTTCGACCCAGCATTAGCAGATTCCACAAGAGATCTAGAATGAAAGAAGGAAATGGGGGGTACGGTAGAGCAACTAATATTTGGAGATTCTGGAACAACAAAGGCTTCAGTTTCATCTTTCTTAAATTCATTTATTGATCTTTCGTGGCAATCACTGTTTGATGAGGTAAGCCCAGAAGCTGAATTAATATGCCCAACACTAGCAAGCTCAGCTTGGATCATGTCTACTGAAATATCCTTTGTGAGAATATCAGAAATCAAATTATTTTCAAGGACAGTACCAACTACCTTTGAGTTATGAAACCTAGAGACTGGCTTATCTCCCAACATGTCACATGAAAACTCCGTATTTTCAGGTAATGGAATACATGTGTAATTTACAGGAACTTGAAAACTTTGTAACTCAGGACAATATTCAAAATCTCTATGATTTGATGCTGTTGATATTATCACTGACCTATCTGATGAACCTTCATACATGCGAACAGGTTTCATTTTAAGAACATCATCACAGGATGAAACATCAGGCTCTCGATTACCAACCATCTCAACATCCATGGTAGATTCAAGAGCTTTATCATTCATAGGATCTGAAAACAAGTATGCACATAGCCCTGTACAATGTTTACCGTGTAAGTTTCCAATTGGAGACTCCATGGATGTTTCTTCAATCTCTGATTGAGCAGATATGCATCCAGCTAATGTAATAGATGGATTTTCATGTTCAGAAAAGGTCTTATCACAGGAAACACAGTCACTAGGGGTTTCACTTTTGGCATCATCAATTTCTAAGTCAGGATACGAATGTTCATCTTGCACATTGTGAAGACCAGAAGCTAACTCAGACAAATCAGAGCAAGATTTTAATTCATTTTCACCAGCATCTGGAGGTATGGAAGGAATAAGAGCACTTTCAAGTTCCTCGTTACAAGTATATTTGGAAGCTTCAGAAACAGAAACTGATTTGATTATGTTGGAAGATCCAGATATGAAAGAAAGTTGTGAATCATCAAGTTCATCAATTATGATTGATGATGCAAATTTTGCATCATTGTACATGATGGATAACTCAGGGGTGACAAATCTGAAAAATGCATCTCCACTATCAAAGTAGGCAGATGGTGCAGCATTTAGAGAAACATTGGATGATTCAAAATTTGAGAAAGCAAAAGAGGATGAACGGTCCAGTTCAGCTTCTGGTGTCTGAAAAAGACTTGTGCTTGTGATGGGAACATCACATGCAGTAGTAGCAAATTGTTTATCAAGATGATCACCCTGTACCACCTCAGTGGAGGCATAAGTTGTCCGAACAGTGTTACAATTATTACTGCTGTCAAGATCAGCTGTTGACTCTTTCTCCCTACAATCTGTGGGTGCTTGGACACAACCAAGACTGGAAGGTAGCTCTGTATTTGAGAATGCAAAAGAGGATGAATGGTTCTGAACAGCATCAGGTGTCTGAACAAAATTGTTCTTTATAGCGGCCATGGTTTCCACAGCAGGAGCCAAAAGTGTGACATTATTATGATCATGTACTGCTTCCATGTTGGAAGCATCAGTTGTCCACACAATATTACCACATTCTGAGGAGACACAATTTGCAACCATGTTGGCCTCATCGCCACTGTCAGGATCAACAGTGGATCCTTTTTCTCCAGATTGTGGAGATGCATGGAAAGAAGCAAGAAATTGAGATTGCTCCACACTATCTTCTGAGGGTGTGCTTGATTTAATATTTGCAACACCACCAGAAGATTTGGCATTGTGCAGGGATTGCATATCCAGAAAAACAGAATATCGTGCAGGCTGTTCATGTGATTTTGTATAGGCCACAGATCCAGTTTCTCTATGCTCAGAAATGATGTCAGAATTCACCTCTTGTTTAATCTGGCACTCAGAATCTGTTTCTATTTCTGATTCCATGGTGGTAAGAGCATCGACAAAATTCTCTGGCTCACCTCCAACATCTTCAAATGAATCCAAATCATCTTCAGCTTGTATCTTCCTTCCTCTATTGACAAATACAAACTTTTTATCTGTTTGCATGATGCCAGAACACATTCTCCTCTCTTCTGTATCCTTGCCACTAATATTCACTGACTGAAATCCTGTAACTTGGCCCATAGCAAGATCATCTTTGGCCTGATCTTCTTGAATTATTCCTGGTGAAGGAGATTTCTTTCGCTGTTAACAAGGTCACAAAGGATCATGTAAGCATTCATTAGAAACATTAGATTGGAGAGTTCCTGCTTTTATTTTCTTCCTGCCACTTGGACAAGGTAAGATATTTTCACCTGTTTTGACTGTAATATGTGATTAACAGTATATAATTGGTTTCCAGGGGCACACATTGGATCAGCTAGATCAAATGCTGAACAATGAACCCTGCAAAGGCCAGCACTGCAGTAAATAGCTACAGTATGCATAATATTGAATAAGTAATACTTGAATTACACTCAAATCAAGATAAAACTTACACTTATTTGTCTTGTGTGTGCCTGGTAATTACAAAATGTGTCTGTAAAGCTTATCGCATTTGAGAGAAGCACAATACCTAGAATTTTGTTGGGATGTCACAGCAGCTTCTGTAGTTTCACTATTCCTTTGCCTTCGGACCCTTTTCTATATTATTACATCAACAAATATGAAAGGTGTCAAGAAAAGACATGAAAATTCAAACAGGGATTACAGTTAAGGTGTTAACTGAAAGTGAATTCCAAAAATAAGGCCTGTAGAATTAAATGTAAAAAATTCAAATACTCTTTTGGAAACTCAAAAACACCCTTTTCACATATGCTTATTCTACTATTTGACAGTATTTATATATCTTTCCTTTAAATCATAATCAATATTGGAGTTATAATTATGCATTGGCATCCACTCGTGAAAGGAAAGAAAAATTAAATTGCAAGAGTTAATTTTCCCTTGTTGGGATTTGTGGAGGAAAAAGCATGGCAAGATTAGAGAGATATGGAAAAAGAAAAACTGATGATGGATGAAGCTAATTGGTCTGGACCAGCTATTGAGCAGTGAATAGGCTTCCCAGCATAAGCAGTTGTTGATCCCAGTGATGATTCACCAATTCCAACACAAATGATTTCACTTGGACTCAAATTTTGGTCAACTGTTCTATATTGTGAGCTCCTTTCACTGGAAGGTGATGGAAGATAGTGAAATCCTTAACCTTGGATGACATTTAAGCTTGAAATATGTTCACAATCAAAATAGCATTTCTCCCAGGCCATTCAAGTAAAAACTAAATATGCATAGTAAGTGCATGTGAATTCGTGCAAGTGAAAGAGGTGAAAAGGGGGCTAAATAATATAGTATATTAATTTACCCCCTGCCCCTGCCCCTTTATCCTTCTCCTGCATCCCCCAAGATAACCAAACTTCCTGGCATCTTAAACATTATATGTGTGGGTCAAGTTTCTATAATTTTCACATTCTTTTGCCAACTCATCCTGACAATCCAAAATGTTGATGTATAAATTTCAAAAGCCTTATAAATTCATTTTCAATCTACTGTGAAAGCCTAATGCTATTAAATATGCAAGATAACAAGTAATATAAAGTAATAAAGCATATGAGAGAAGCAGACCTGCATAAACAACCGAGTAGGGTGAAGAGATACTTGGGTCAACTTCTAGGCACATTAACCTCCCCTTAAGTACTCATTGAGAAGTGGTTGTAAGTGAAATCAAGATGGATAGTGGAAACATATCAAGGGTTAATAGACCATATCAAGGGTTAGTAGACCATAGCAAGGGACACTCCTAAGACTTGGTGGACATTGCTAGTGGATTTCCTATTCTTGAATCTTCAATGATTTGCATGCAAATTTTCTCCCTTTGGTGAAATAGTCCTTACCCTATAACCTTTCTTTCAAAAATGGCATTGGGAAGGTAATGTGTATGGCTCTAAGCTCTAGAATCAACATTTCCAACTTTGCTACTGCCGGTGATGTTAACTAGTCAGTTTGAACATCATCCTCCATGGATGATGATGTCAACCAAACAAATCAAACTGCACATAGCCATCCATGAACGATGATGTCAGTTAAGCAGGTTTTTGAGGCAAATTAAATTTTTAAGGATATAACGTACGTCATAATGTTTTGTATATGCAATATGTAGTTTTAGGAGGTTATCATAAGGGCAAGTTGTGGATTGTATGCGTGCAGAATGGGGAATCATCATGGAAATGCTATGAGGAAGGAAACTAAGAAAAGCAATGAACTATAACACATCTCTTTACAACATACATAGGTCAGCCCACCCCAATCCTGAATATGGGTGGTTTATGTGCCAATGGCAAATGAAATTTATAAGGATATAAAGTATGTCATAGTGTTTTGTATATACAATATGTAGTTTTTAGGAGGTTATCATAAGGGCGAGGAGTGGATTGTATGTGTGCAGAATGGGGAATCATCATGGGAATGCTATGAGGAAGCAAACTAAGAAAAGCAATGAACTATAACACATCTCTTTACAACATACATAGGTCAGCCCACCCCTATCCTGAATATGGGTGGTTTATGTGCCAATAAATCTTGAAAAATCAAAATGTTACTAAGGCCATGGGGGTGACACACCAACAACTTTAAAAAAGGAAATACTCCAACAGGATAGAAAAAAACTGTGTATCCAAGTATGAAAGTGAAAATAGAGTTAAAGAGATGGAAATGATTGCTGTGGAAGAGACTCAGGAAGAAGCACAAAAGGATGTGCATACAGCTGAAGATGAGGAAATAATTAGTACAATATGTCCTGATTGAAGATGTGAAATGAATTAACATTGAGCAGTTTGAAAGATGAGGAAGAAGAGAACGAAGGTCCAAAAGATGAATGATCACTTGTGGTGGCCCCCAACAACTTGTTTCTAAACTGAACCATGGACCAAGAGGCTCACCATTTTCTGCTGAGGGTACTATGATACAGAATGATCCCTTGGCTTTTGGAATTACCCTGCAAATCTGGTGTGCATACCATTACAAATATATAAGCATTGAATCTCTGAATCAACTAGCAAAGCTGACAAGAAGAAAGCACAATTTTGAGAGTTGTTGATGGAGGGATAATAAACAATGTTGCAATAGCAGGCAGTTATTAAAAAAACCGTCTAATTTAGACAAATGGAAGGAAAGATACATGTTTATAGGGCTTGTGGCAAATCATCATTGCTGGCAAAGCTAGTGCAGGATTGTTCCTAAGTATGAGTGTGGGATCCATCTGTCACTTTTAGCAATAATGGATGTCATTGAAACCTTTCAAAAAATTGAAGTAGTTGAAGACTCAAGAACACAAGTTAATATGATGCTCCTACTTCCCTGCTCCCACATTGTAATGTAAAGCTGTTTCTCATAGAGTCTAGAGTTCCAACATAGCAAGGTGAGGTTGCATTGCTTTCCCATTGTAATAGGATGTCACCAAGTTTTCTGGCATTAAGTCATTTCCCGAAAGAACCAAAATTGCTCCAATAAGTGTGAATCAATGCTACACAAGGATGTGTCTCAAAGACCACACTAACATCGTTCCACTATGTCATT
Source organism: Sequoia sempervirens (assembly GCA_007258455.2). Taxonomy (NCBI): domain Eukaryota; kingdom Viridiplantae; phylum Streptophyta; class Pinopsida; order Cupressales; family Cupressaceae; genus Sequoia; species Sequoia sempervirens. The sequence continues at coordinate 188,501,492 of VDFB02256132.1, forward strand.
TTGCCAATGTGAATCAATGTTACACATGGATGTGTCTCAAAAACCACACTAACATCATTCCACTATGTCATTTTGCCATTGTGCTGCTATAGTACCCACACTCCCCAGCCCCCAATTGCAATCCCATGCCATCACATCTACAGTTTATATTTTATATGGAGATCCATGTCACAGCTTTATTCATGTGCCACAATATATACTCTTTTATATGTGTTAACCCTATTGAAAATGTCAGAATGTAAATAGCATGTTTGATCTATGTTTAACGTGATTAATTATATAACTACAGTTAAAGCTACTATGTAAATAGGTAGATTATATTTGAATGCTATAGTACTGAGAGATAGTAATGTTTGTTAGAATAACCAAATTGTAGATTTGATAAAGACTATCATTGATTGATCTGTGAGTGTGACAGGAATGGAATCAACACTCATTCGGAGAGAGAGTTTCATCGGGAAGAAGTATCTAGCCAACCAAGGGTGACATGCATGAAAACCTTCCACACAGAAACATGTAGATTCATATAGTTAGATTTGGATCTAATATCCAAGAGTTAAATAAAGAAAAACAATATTCAAAATGGATTTAAATATGAGATTTTCCTTTCTTCTAACAGATAAGCTTAATCCTTATTGAACAGTTTCTTTGTTGCATCTGAAAAGTTCAATTTAACTTGACGATAATGTTTAAATGTTTGTTAGTGGACCTTCATGATGCAAAGAGAACCATCAGACCTCAAGAGCATAGTAGTGTAAAAATGGTCCCCCCTCCACTTTCTCCATATATAACATAAGTGATAGATGAACAAGAAATTCGAGAAGAAGCCTACAAATTACAGAAGCTACTAGAATCTGATTGTATGAGCCTGGGGGACTTATGAAGAGGATCCCCATGATCCCCCAACCTCTACTGCTATGTAGGAGGAAAGGGAGATTGCAAGCCAGCTATTTCTATTGCTATTATTCATGGATTCACTATCAACCAAACATTGCAGTTAAGGTTTTATCGAAGGCCTCCTAAGTTTCAACACTAACATATAAGAATATAGTTAAAGTGTGTATGATTTTTGAAGTTTTTAATATTACCAAAAGATAAAACAAAAACCAAGTATGTTTTAGTGATTCATAATGCCAATAAAGCCAACTTCAAGCTTTCATCTATAACCCAATTTTTCTAGCCTAAAATCAATTCACCTTCCCTTACAAAACCCTTCATTTCGGCTGTGCTGTGGCTTTCATGAGGTGTTGTATAAGCCTGGCATGTGGCACTTGTATCCTCCCTTATGCCTAGCACGTGGCTATTGGATGTCACACCTCTTACATTTATATATTTTTTCCTTCCTTGTATCAAGGACACAAGGGATATCATGGGGAAATGATTATTGTGGAGTTTTCTCTTTCCAGTTTTGACCTAGCTTCTGCACACAATTTCCAGGTATGTTATCCTTCTTGTTTGTCCTTTCCTTTCAAACTACAGCTTGAGGAAAGTGATAAGAACCAATTCTTGAGGAAACTCCATTTTTGTCAGTGTTGGCAGGGGTTAAACCTGCGAATTTATTTGATGTGCATGCTGTAAAGTTGCTAGTAGTGATTAAACCTACAAAATTTATCTGGTTTGCATATTTTTAAAGCCTCCTCAACAAAACCCATTTTGTTTATATCCTGAAACTATGATGTGTCATCTAGTGAAGGCACTTCGTTCAAACCCTAAAAGGATTTGAGAGCATCCAATTATGGCACTTTAAAAGGCCGTCATTTCCCCTGTCTGAATCCAAAAATAAAAGCACAAAAAAGATTGGGAGTTTATAACAAGGTTGAATCTGATTACAGCTCAAGAAGATCATATAATATAACAATTTAAGGTGTAGATTCTTTTTCATGAACTTAAAGCGTATTCCTACTGTCCTATACAAGAATTAATTTAGTTACTATATGTGATTCTCTACAAATACATGTATGTATGACACATTTGTGCAAGCAATACATATGCCCATGTATCTGTATAAACTTCATATATATCTAGATGCACCTGTGCACATATGACTGTATATATATATACACCTGTGTATGTGTGTGCCTCTATAAATGTACACACACAGTGTCTACATGTGAATTCAGGCATATAGCATTATATAAAAATATCACTATCTAGCCATATATATGTATTTATTAAGAATTATTAAGCTGTGCTAATTTGGAGAATTTCATTTTGTTAGATGCCAGAAATTTGAAAGCACAGTTATATATATCCTTCTTGTTCTAGCCTCGGTAAGTATGTTTGGAGGTCTATAAGATCAAGTCCTATAGCAGTCCCACAATGAATTAAAACCACGATTTAGAATCTGCATCTTATTCACAAGAACTGATGCAGAAGTATTTAGGATTTTGTGTTTAATGGGTCCTTTCTTAACCTGCAACATTGAACCACAAAAAAATTTAGATTCTAAGAACCACATAGCTTTTGAATCTTAAATTACTTTTAAAGATAAATGAAATAAATTGCACAGAAATCTTTGCATATGAACACCTCAACATCACGTCTTCCAAGTGTGCATTTTTATTTTTAACCTGTTCATAAGTAGTTGTTGGTTGTTACTGATAATGGATACAAAAACATAGTTTCTTGCTGAAATAAGGTGTCACAAATAAGATGCATATATTTATAAAGCACATTTTTTAATAAAATCTATAGATGACGATTTCAAATCAGCATTCTTATAAAACACTTGTTGGTTCCCCAACTTGTATTCCAGTAACTCCTAAAAAATTACCTAATCTTATGCTCAAAGCAGCTGGAAGCTAGGCCAATGAACAGGAAACACCTTCAATAGTGTTTTCCTCTGCACTTCAAGCTATGCAGAACCTAGGTGGGTTTCCCTTTATGATAACGAGTGTAAAAATGCTACAGATTTATGACTCAACGCCTAGCAAATTAACTCATATACACTTATGACAAGGATTTGCGAATCTAGTTGTTTCAAATACGAGAATTCAAACAAATACAGAAATATAAAATGGTTGATTCTAAGATTTATTGTTGTAAGACCAATTATGAGGCTATGGGAGAAACTGGATCGATCAGTGCCTATTCAAGGTAACAAAGTCAATACAACATACATATTCATTCATACCAATCAATATACTCCAATGGTCAAGATAGAATTATCAACTTGTAATAACTTGACCTACAAAGGGCTAACAATGAGATCCTACTTCAAAATCCATTCTTTGACAACAGTATTCTTTATTATCTTCAATGAAAGAAATTACAATGTTGCTTGAACATGACTAACAATGAAAATAACACAGATGCAATAAATGTGCACTGATGAACATTACAATACTTGATTATTTTGCTCAAAAGAATACTGGATCACAAACTAGAGATGACACACACTAAGAACATGTTTTCATATACACTCAGATTAGAGTATGTATAGTTATAACAAAAAAATACAATCGTTGAATGCATACCCAAAAAACTAAGACACAGAAGCAATCAAGTCGCTGCCCAAAGTCTTCTCAGATTCCTCAGAACTTTTTACAGAACCTCTAAAAATGGCGTTGAATCCCCTTTTAAAGACAAGAGAATCCAAATTCAAGTCGTTGTGAGGAGAAGTTGTCTTCAAATTGAACAAACAACACTAGGTATGCAGATTGGGCATCCTCTGTCACTACAACATGCTGCAGTTCAAATCTACAGTGAAACTTGGAGACTTTGTTGTTAATCCACTAATGCAAGTGCTAGATTCAAGTTATGGCATGAAATCATGTGTTGGATGGCTCAAATTGCAGTTTAGGAGTGTTATCAGCACTTTTCGACAACAAAAAATACGTCTTTTGAAGAAATTGCAAAAAATCGTGCCCTTTTGCACCATTTCGAAGATTTAGGGACCATTTTTCATTGTGGAGATTTAGGGGTGCTTTTCCATTGTGGAGATTTTGGGGGTATTTTCTCTACTGCAGAAATTATGGGGGTATTTGGATATATCTCTATTGGGGTCAAATTTCAGCAATTAAAGAATATCCCAATGCACAAGGAATTTCCATAATTGCATATCTTTTACAAATTTGCTCAAAACTTCTTCAAACTTGAACCATGACATCCTTAACACTAGGAAAATCCCACAATTGCATAACTTTCACAATTTTGGTCAAATTTTCCTCAAATTTGAAACACATCCTTGACACTAGGAAAAAACCTGCAATTGCATAACTTCCACAATTTTGGTCAGATTTTCCTCAAATTTGAAACACAACATCCTTGACACTAGGAACATACCACAATTGCATAACTTTCACAATTTTGGTTGGATTTTCTTCAAATTTGAAACACGACATCCCTGACACTAGGAAAATCTTGCAATTGCATAACTTTCACAATTTTGGTCGAATTTTCCTCAAATTTGAAACATGACATCCCTAACACTAGGAAAATCTCTCAATTGCATAATTTTCACAATTTTGGTCAGATTTTCACAATTGCATAACTTGGGTGTTCTAAAAGATAAAACTCTTGGAAACCTTCACACTTAGACAGATTTTTGGCTTTTCAATTTGGGTGCTTGGGCCGAAATGGAGGTACTAGTATAATTTAAACATCACAAACCCATAAAACTTTTTCAGACTGATTATACATGATGGGAAGTGAGATGGGGGTATGAAAACCTGCAATACTTAACAAGTCTATAACATAAAATTCAACAAACCACGATTCTATATTAAAGCTACTCTTGTGCTTTAATGGGTGCTATCATGGTCATGAGACAATTAACATGTTTGAGTGAACCTATGTTTATTAAAGAAATTGCTTTGGCCAAAGTTGTATATTCAAACTGTTGAATAGTTAATTGTTTGAGTTTCTCTCTTTGCCACACAATGGTGTTAAAGGGCATTACATTTAAATACATGGTTGCTTGTTGAGCATGAGGTAGGAATGCATTAATGTCAATAACATCATAATAGCACGTATTTTCATGTGTGTTGGCCACAGTTACCTAAATCTTTTGTGATGAATCAAGTTTCTCTTGTGGAGTAGCACGGGGAAGCTTATTGCTTCGTGGTAGAGTGGAACTCATTCCGATGATACTCTCTCTTCTTTAGGTTTGCGAAGGAAGATTTTTCAAACAGAAGATTCTTGATTATAAAGATATTGTCACATTGTAAATACACATTATTTAACAAATAAGTTCTAGAGCTATTGTGATGAAGCATTGGGTTCTTGTTGAAATTGATCAATGAATCCATTGTAAAATATCAATTATTGATGAAATGGAAAACTTGTAGTGGTTAATTAACTCATTTGAAATCATGTGTACAGTTTACATTACTAGAATATCCATTATTTCTAAATCAACAATATGAAAATTTGTTAATGATGTCGATGAAGCATATGATTAGTTTAAATTTTTATGTTTAAATTGTATTATGCAAATAAATAGTATTATTGTATTTTAATATTAATTCATTGTTCATTGTTATTGTTGAAGAAGAAGTTTAATTTTATTATTACATGATTTATGTTGTAATGGAATGCTTTTACAATCCTTGTCAATTGTAAATTGTTTGAAAAGGGCTTCGTGAACATCGTGGGGTGTAGTGAAATATCCCACATAGGATATTGACCTAAATTCTGATTTTTGAAACTCAATTTTCTGCCCTAATTTCTGCACTTCAATTTTTTTTCTCAAACCCTAACTTCTGATATGAAATTTTCTGATTTCAAACAAGGATGAACAGCAACATACATTTCTCCAAAAATGCTTCGAACAACATAGCAAATATATCTATCTTCAAATATGAATGTAACCAGCAATATGAAACAACAATATGACCACCCAAACATGCAATAAATCTGATTATCAGTTTGTCCAATCTGCTGCTACAAAATCAGATCTAATGACCATGCAATTGCACTACAAACATGGGCTCAACATGCCCAGAAATATTACAGAAATTTGCTGATATGAATTAACCCTAGTTACATGCCAAAAAAGTGTATGAAATGCTGCTCCCCAAAACTCTAGCTGGGCGAACTACTCCAGCTATGACAATATGCAAGGATGAATGCAAAATATTGATGAAAATGCCTCCAAACCCTACCAAAGTTGGTGCACTGGCCTGCTGGTCTGTAGATGAGGGTTTGCAACCCTTGAAAGCTCGCCAAAATGCCAAAATCGCCTCTCCAAAGCAAATCGCACCACTAAAGCAAATCGCACCACTTCCAACTTGGGTGCTCCACTCTAGGGTGAAACCCTAAGCAAAATGTCACCAAACATGCCCTCAACAAGTCGCCTAGTCTGATCTGAAAATTTGAGCATGAAATCCATCACAAATTGCCATTGAAGCACAAGTAGACTTCCGTCATGAAGTCCTCCAATGATGAGCTAGGTTTTCGTCCAACTCACCCACTATTTGCAAGGGTTTTTGTCCTTGGAATAGCTGCAATAAATTGCTGATCAAAACTGAAGAAATATGCAGGATGATCCCAAACCTCCAAAATGAACTTGTATATATATCCTCTCCTTATTCCTCCAAATTGGCCAACCCAATTTGGGCGCCAATTTCCCCTTTTCAAATTTGATTTTATTTCTTTTTTATTCCTCTAATTTGGGCGCACTTTTCAATATTTAAAATATTTTATTTTTATTGCTTTTTTACCACCTTATAACTCCCCAAAAGGGGTCACCCAGCCCCACAAAAAATTATAAAATTATTTAGGCACCAAAATTTGATTTTAAATATTATTTTTTCCCACTTAATTTTGCCCACTTCAAAACCCCAAATGGATTGCTCCTCATCAAAGAAAAATAATTAAATACTTTTTGAACCCATCCATAAAAGGGGACATTACATATAGCGATGCCTCCATTTGTCCCCTATTCCACAAAAGCATCCTGATCAGCCCAAATTGCTTCAATAAGCTTGAAACACCAATACAAAGACATCTTTTAAGGATGAATTAACAGCATACAACTATGTTGAATCATTTTGATGCAGTATTGCCATATGTCTCATCCCTAAACACACTTTGGTATTGTTACATGTGCTTCTCATATTTTGTATGTGAATCCTTGTCAATCCTATTTCTTGGACACTTGCCAACAACACTAATCTAAAGAAAAGATGTGATGAGTGTACCATTTTTAAACCCCACCCATTTATTACTGAGCAATGAGAAAAATGGAAATAGGTTGACAGCAAGATCATTAAGATTTTAATGAAAAAGTTGTACAAATTAAATTCCATGATTCTTAGACTATCAACCAAAGTAAGGGTATTTTATGCTCTCAGCTAACATAAAGCTCTCATGTATTTAACCTTCAGGTAAAAGATCTGAAAGACCCTCTCTTGCAGAAGGAGGGCCTTCAAGCACTCACCAAGATCCACACAATGCACGTGACCTTTTGTTTGATAAACTAGTCCCAACATCACCTACCAAGGAATTTTTTTCTTGTACAAGAATGACATAGCAATTTGTTACAATTTTTTATCATTAATTATTAAACATGAAGGATAAAATAAAGGTAAAATGCATTAACACTTGGATATCAAAGACAATGGAACAATATTTACATAAAGAAGCAAATTATACAACCCAGAAAGAAGAGCTCAAAACTGAAAGCAAATTTGAATAGTCATCACTAAAAAGCAAAAACAAAAATAGGTAGAAATATCATTAAGAAAGGAAATTTTCAAAATACTAGCAATAGTGATTTAACTATTTTTTAGATCTAACACACACCTTCAATCTGGCTGTATATCTGTCTCTTTGACCATTTTCTGCTTTCCTGAGTTCAGAGCTGGCCCATTCGGTTTTGAAAAATGAAGGATCTGTGTACCTTTTCAAACAAGCTCCAGTCCCTGAAATATCAAACCTGAATGGGCCCACATAAAAGCCAAGTTGCTAAAAATAAGCATAAATAACTAAAAATAAGCTCTAAAGAAATAAATATTGCATTATGTCTAAAGCTTGATAAAAAAACCCATAAACAATGAAACAAACTAAGCTTTTACTTGTCCAGTGTAAAGAGCCGGGGTGGCCCTCTACATTCTTCATAGGCATTCCGTATAAAGCAAGGCAATTCACTGTAAGTGAGATGATTCTGATGGTTTGGAATACTAGCATGCCACTCGCTGCCTGCAAGGCATGTGTGGAAAGACCCTACATCAGATTTTTCATTTTAGGATAAATACATTCATAAACAGATAACAGGTGTTGCAACTTAGTATGTTTATTGGGTTCTCCCATGTTCCGAATATTTCAATAATTTGCACTCATTATAGAAACTACAAAAAAAATGGCTTGAACATTTCTGCTTAAAGAATATCAAATTTAAACAATCAAATTATTAACATCATTTAATTGTAAGGAGATCACAAAACTATTAACAGTGAATAATTTGCATTAAAACCAATACCCTGTTATTCTACAAGCTCTGTAGATACTAGATATACATATTTGCCATTATAATGTCATGGCAATTCAACTAAGATAACTAATGCTGATCTATTGGTACCCAAAAAAGAAGCAGCTTAAGTGGTGCACAGATTGAAAAAGCTTCAGAACCAATAGCAAAAGCATCTTACAAAGAGCTATGTGAGAGAAAAAAAAAATCAATTAGTTTAATGAAGCAATGCATATCATAAAAAAATTGAGCTCAAATTCTAGATCAAATCACCACTAGTTTCCTTCTGTAGTTAGACAAAATTGCAAGTGTGCTAAAAATAACAAGTCCATGGAGCATGTCAATTTTGTCCTTACATTTTGATAATCTTCCTTGCATGCAATCTGATTGTTTTCACCGAATTCATAGCCATCATAAATCATCTTAGAGATTGAAACCATCATGACAAAATACTGACAACAGGCCTGTGATGTCCCCTCTCTAGTCAGTTCTCGGGAACAGTGTGTTAGCCCTTTATTGGACCCTTGTGGGCTAGCTGGATTGGTTAGAGGGTCAGTGGTACTTTCTGGAGAGTTTGATCGTTCTTGTTTTCAGAGCCCAGTGATTGGTTCAGAGCAGACGTTAGCAGTTCAGGAGTCGACAGCTTCTGACGGCACAGGATTCTATGAAGATTTGTGGAAGTTATGCCTATTTGAGTGATTTAAGTTATTTATTAACTTAATATTTTATTATAAAGTCAAATTGACTTTATATTTTTAAATCACTTAAATATTCTCTAAAAGTGATTTAATATTTTAATCACTTAAATTGATAAAGTGCGCCCAAGTATTTAAGTCAAATACTATTGAAATGACTTAAATATAATTTAAAAGATTAAAATATGAGAAGTGGCGTATCTTTCTTGGAATTCGTGCCTTTCGCATATAAGGCATTTTTGGCAATGAGAAACTCACCTTTTGATAATTTCGACTTTGCCTTGTGTTTCTTCCTGTGCATTCTCCTGTGATCAGGGTTTGAACAATCTTCCATTGAAGAACGATACCTCTTCAGTATTGAGCACTCTTGAGATTGTGAAAGATCAATCGAATCAGTGCAGTTGAGAACTTCATTCAGAGGTTCTACATGATTCAGACAGAGTATTATATAAAGATTTACTGTTGATTGCAATAAGAAAGGGGTTTCTTCCTTGTGGCGCCTTCTTCTTCAGATCAGTGGCATCCAGCAGGGTTAATACTCATTCTTCTTCTTGGCCGTACGACTCGCATTGGGAATTGTGCATTCTAGAGAGGCGTGTGAAAGGTTTGGTTGAAACGCCTTCCTTTTGGTTGCCTTTTGACTTCCATCCTTGCCTTCTAGTATTTTCAGAGACTTGTATCCAGTTTCGAGGTAGGAGAATCTAAATCTGGAGGCCAGGCGTCCTTTATTGTCAGTTTCAGCACTCTTGGCTGGCGAGCTGGCTTACTGTTTTAAATAAAAAAACTGGAAACATTCTGGTATGTTTCAATAAAATAACGTCTTCTGCATTTCCATTCTGTAGGAAATTGCTCTGTATTTCAGTTTATAAGCTTTTATATGCTGCGCCCCTTCTCTTCTGTCTATGAACTTTTCTCTAAAAAACTAAAATAACACAACAAGACTTAAGAATTTACTGGGGTTTGAGTTGAGAGCCAGCAGGGATCATCACAAGGCCCCATAGGTTATAATTGCTGACTTCTTATATAAGGCCACTATTATTATCCACAGTGACTGATTAGTATGGATTAGCAAGTTATCAGCCCGGATGCTTTCAAACAGATAAAGGTAGATGCAAAAGTTACAGAGATACTGAACGTTACAGCCTTCTTATTGTCTTTCCATGTAATTTTTAATGTCCAAAAAGAAAATTGGTGCTTTCTTTCAGGTTACACCAAGAAAAAGTTTCTCAGTGGTTATCATCCAAAAAGAAATAAAATTGATCCTGAAAACAACAAACTGTTCCTGGCAGAAATAGTGTCTTAATAGCATGTAGGTATGTCTTCCCTGTAATTCAGAAAAACCTTAACTACAGTGTATTCAGAACAGATGATTTTTTCACAAATAAAGCTTACCTAGTGTATGTGCAAAATGGACTTGGTTTGTTCCAGTCATTAGTGCCTTCTCAATTGAAGGGACCTCAGCCTCAAGTTGTTGTATACGAATTATAAGTCCATGACTTCTAGCTGCAGTTGCCATAATTTCTTCGTGCACATCATGAAAGATCTCAGCAGCAAACCTGGTGTCAAGATTAAAAATCTTAGAATATGTACCATCTAATACCCTAAAAGCATGAAACAAACTCAATACTTATGCATCAAGCACATTGTAAAATGTTCAACAAACAGTCAGCTCACTTTTTTATTATGTTGCAAGTTGCATGGTTTTGGAAAACATAATAAGACAGAAATGAGGGCTTTAATTGGGAGAACATCAGAAAGATCAAAGATTTTGACAACAATGTGAACTCAATATAAGAAAAAATATAAACTGATTAAATTCCAACACAAAGGAATAAAATTTCAATGATGTTTCCATTTTCTCAAAGCAACTTTCAAGGCAGTGATAAATGCACTCAACTTCCACAAAATAGATGTATTTTCTTAGGAACAAACAATAAAAATGGTGTTGGTGTTTGAGCTATTACAAGGAGAGAGAAAGTGAGTGAGAGGGGGAGAGCAAGAGAGAGAGATTATTAACGTGGAAGGAAATTGCCATCATAGGGCCGGCCACTATATTAAATAACTTGTAAATTAACAAGCATGTGAACACTAACTACAAGCTTGAGAGAATTTATCACCTACACTTTCAGTCCAGTCGCAACAGATCTTTACTTTAAATTAACGAAATATGTGAAGTAAAATAATTACCACTGGTAGTTCTACTTATAAGAGAAGAGCCTTGCATGGTGCAATAGCATTCAAACTGCAATATCTACCAAAGCTGAAGACCCAACAGATACATGGGACAAGCTAAAAGTCATAATGGATTTTGAATTCAACCCTCAAAACAACATAATAGATGTTCCTATCCAACAGTTAAAATCTAGATAAGCAACGAATACAAAAGACCATAATAAACAAACAAAGAATTTAGAAAATACTAGCTAGGCTACCCATTCTAGTAGAAAATTTTCATATACTCAGTTTCATGGAAGGATCAAAGCTCCATTTGCATGGGTTTTAAAACCAAGGATGTCCTATTTTATTCTTGTTGTACCCATACAAAACTTTCGTATGGTCTCAAATTTAAAGTTAATGTCCATCGTTTTCCCAAGAGCAAGTCATGATTAGGTCTTGTCTAGTTTGTTTTGGCTTGGTGTCTTTGTGGCTCTTTTTTGAATGTTTGCAGGCTCATTGAAGTCACTGGTCTTCATGAAGAAAGTGAAGTTGTTGTTGCAGAGATTTGCTAAGTCTAAAGATCAGTATCCACTTAATATAGGAAGGAGTTCAAAATGTCAATTTTTTGCATAGAGAGAGTGCACCTTTATGAAGGGAAGTTTCATCCAAATTCAACTCTAGAGTTTACATTCAAAGGTGCACAGCTCTACAAGGAGTAATTGAAGTCATGTTCAAAACCCATAATAATTTGCTAAGCATCGTGTCATGCCCCCTGCCATAACCCTTACCACACCAATCGCAGCATTAATAACAATCAAACCCAGCAATAAAATAAGGACATCAGCAAAGGGGCCGACTAAGGCTTTATCTACGACTTAGGCTGATCAAGGTTCACAGATAACCAAAAGGGAATCAATGACGAGCAGGGCATGGTCAGCCACTTCAAGACAACCGTTCTTAACTAAGACCAACAATACTTATTTAGCAGCGGCCCTAAATAAAGATTACTAATGGGCATGCGATTGGTATTGAACAAAACAGCACTTGGGAAAGCATATGATTAACAATAATAAATGATGTATCCTTTCAAAACTAAAAGACATGACCCCTCCACCTTGTGAGTTATAAAATGGGGATCAATCCATTTGTAGAAGGGCATCAATCACGAAGAAATATGTGTGAATAAGAAGATGGTTCAATGAGAGATATATGAAGACAAATGATAAATCAATAATAAGGGAAGTAAGTTTAATATAATTACATACACACACACACACACACACACACACACACACACACACATATATATATATAAGTTCATATAAAGTATAAAGTGATTATTGAAAGATTGAAATCAATTAGAAATTATTGAGCCTTAATATAACTATGGATAATAGATTCTTATAAAGCAATCATATTAAGGTTGGCAACGAAACATGTTAGGGAAGGGCAGTATAGGAATTGTCCTGGTTGGATGTTCCTGCCAATTGGATGTTCTCACAACATAAGTACACCACCCTAAGTTGGATGGGATTGTCTTGGTTGGATGTCCTGCCACTTGGGGCCAAGTGGGGTTATGAGCATGCCCTTGGGCTTACTTGTGATGAATAGTTTTTCTAGTGCCCTATCATGTGTTTCCCTCCAATCCCTACCATGATTGATTATTGGAAAAGAGTATATATATTGGATTCAAATTTATGTTGTTATTCATTATTTCATAAATGTTAATAGTTCATTTATTCTTAAGCTCAATATTTATTTTATAATTTACTATGAAATATTATTTGTAAAACAATTTTATGGTGTCTCTTAAGGCAATTTCAGGCATACTCCAAGTAGGGGACATTACAATTGGTATCAGAGCCTTAATCCTGCTAGCATGTGGGACAAACCTACTTTAACCGCCATTCAACCCTCTTCTTAAGTAAATCCAAAAAAATAAAATCAAGTGGGCCAACATTGCATTTCTATATATGTGTATCTTTCATATGTCTGCTTCATGTCTTACGTGTATTTATGTGAATGCTTCGTGTATGAAGGAATTGATTGGTTATTAATCCTTGTTGAGTGGGATTTTGCAATGGACCTTGTTTTATTTTAGGAAATAATATGGTGAGCAATGGTAGGCTGGCAAAGATATTTAATGGAAACAACATTGGGTAGTGGAAGCTCAAGAGAGATGATTTTGGAGTTGGTCATGTGTTTGCATGTTGCATGGTGATGACTTGGAGCTCTTGTTTGGCAATATGTTACCACCTCTGGCATGGTGGCTATGTTCTTTTATCACTGTTGCAAAGAGTGTTCATGTTGGGTGCCTATTTTTGCCTTCCTAGTCACATGTGAAAGCTCTAGCTATGCTATGTTGACTACCAACCCGAGTGCTTGCATTGGACTCATGGTTTTAGTCCCTAGTTATATTAAAGCACTAGATGATTAACCCTTAGTTGCATGCAAGTTGTGGAGTTTGTCATTTGGTGACCTAAAACTAATTTCACAATCATTCCTTTGTTTGCATGTACTCAATAATGGTTGTGGAACTAGTCTTTTGGTGACCTACATTTCTTGGACAACCCTTTGATCCCTCTGGATTCTTGTGCTTGTATGTTGAAGATTCATGTTATTTGGATTTACGGGGTTTGTCGATTTCTTGTTTAAAATATGTGGTTATGCTTATCTATGACATTCCCTTCTTTTGGTTTACAAATTTGGTCGTTTTCAAATTTGTGAGTTTCTAAATGTTTAATTGGATTCAGATTTGCATGTTTGGGTTTACATGTTAATCAAAATATGTGGTTTTGTAGATCTATGAAGCAACTATTGTTCAAGGCTTTTTGGATTGAAACAATTGCATATTTTTTATGCATGCTTCATGCATGGTTTGAGGAGGTTGGTTGCAACCTTCTCGATGTGAAAGTTTGGTACGTGTTTGATCACTTAATATTTCTGCAGTGGTTGTTTGTTGGTTCCAAACTATGGTTACTCTATTGTGGATTTGCGTCAAACAGGATCTAGATTTGATTTGATGTTGGAGTCGTGGAGAATCTACATGTCATCTCTGGTTATCTTTGTCTTGCATGTTACTAATGTGGTGTTGAATTTGTGTGCTGCATTGTTCAAGATCTATGAGTTTTGTGGATTCCTTGCTTTCAATTGAAGCATGTTGTATTCAGAACTTAAATGTGGGTTGTCTATATGAATTGTTTGGCCTTTTTGGTCATCATGGTGCATTGGTATGTTTGTTGCAATGAGACACAGAGATGGTTATTTGGAGTATATGTGATTTATGTTACAGTACTTTAGGATGCCGATGGCATTCCTGTAGTAGTGCTTTGGGTCACTTGCAGTTGTGCTTTGGAACTTCTAGCAATTGACTATACTATCATGAGAGACTCCAGATCACAGTTCAATGGGAGCTTTGTATGGTTGCATAGCCAGTGGTATCTTCTTGGTTGGAGATTGCAGTTCCAGGAGTTGTTGGTGTTGCAATTGAGTACTTTGATTATGTGAGAGCCATGGGTTGTCCTGAGTTATGAGATGTTTATCACAGTGCCATGTGTAGTTTAGGACCACTTTCAGTGGGAGCTTTGGTAATGATGTGGATTTGTCAATTTGTGATGGATCATCTTCTGCAGTGGATGTTGGTGTCATGAGGAACTCTGGCTTCTGCCTTATGTGAGTAGTAAGAGTTCTTTGTCAGTTCTTAGTTCTGCCAGTAAAGGATGGTTATCTTCATGTTTGTAATGTCCCTTTTTGGGAATTTTCAAAATTTTGTAAATTTTTTGGTCTATGATTATGAAAAATAACAACTAAAGCAAATATTGAAAATAGTGCAGAATTAAACCCTAGACTACTGTTAAACTAAAATTGTAAAGTTAGCACTATTGAAAACCGATCCAAATGAATGAAGGAAAGATAAACTAAAAGAAATCTGAGATTTTGTATTTTCTGTTGTAACTGAAAAAAGGAAGACAAGAGCTAATCCTAGCTACTGTAACAGCAATGAAAGCCTGGATTTTATCACATATATCAGCCAGTCTAACCACAACCTGTTATCAAGCTGCAATCACACATTCAGATCTGATAACAGCAATGAGTAGGTTAAAGAATTTGCAATATAAAGCTATGTGCCAACTATGTAAAACCAGAAAATTGCTTCCTGCAATCATTGCAGCAGTTAATAAACTGTATTTTAACCACTGATAATTTTTGAGTCAGGCAGTAGTGTATGCTAATTTAATTTAATCATACAACCAAGTTGCGATTGCATAAGACTCCAGTAAATTCGATTTCAAACTAAAAATTCAGATCACCTAAATCTGATTACCAATATCCCAGCAATTTGTAAAGTTCATTGCAATTAATTAATATTCAAATCTATATTTTCAGACAGCAATAATCAGAGTTATAACCTAATAACCAGCAACATGTAGAAAGCGAACAGCAGAGCAAATCGAAGGAACCAAGAAATATGTAATTAAATAGTAAACCACTCGGATCACCCAATGATAACAAATGACAACAGCCAGTAATTGATTTGCAATTTAGAACGTAGCTAGAGCAGATTGCACCAGCAATGGAGGGTGCCATAATAGACAAGTATTTTTGCAGATTGCAGCCAGCTCGTTTGGAATGTGGCACTGAATTACAAGTCAACAATTTGTCCAGCTGATGAAGACTACTTCTTTGCTCAAAATTGCATCCAACACAAAGGAGGAATTGAAAATTTCTGTCCTCAATCCACGCAAAATCTTAAAGGGTTTCATCCTCTAGATCATGTCACCAAGGGTTTTTGTCTTTGAGGGCTTGAATTTGACAATTTGTTCGAAAAGAATGGCATAATCAATCAAAAGGAGGGTACTGGCTTTTGCCTTTAAAGGCATTACAATTTGGGCCCTCAAATTAACTTTCCCTATAAAAATAAAAAATAAATAAAAGTACCTCTTACTAATTAATACACAAGCCAAAAAAAAAGGACTCAAAATGACAGCTTAATAAAGTATCACAATTTGCCCACCTATAGCCATAATTGTGCCCCAAAAGGTGATCAATGCTGTCAACCTTGAGAAGGGTACTGTTGATGTGATTTTTGTGACCGCACCAACACAGAATAAAGTTGCCAACGGCTACCCTATTCTCTCTTGATCAAAGTGTCCAGCACGCTAAGATTGTGAGAAAGTTCGTGCGTTCGACTCTAAGGTTCCTTCTAGATGTTGGATAGTCTCAGTTGGCTCGATGTGATTTGCTGGTATTTCAAGGGGACTTACGCAATTGTTCCGCAGCTGACAGCAGACAGCAGATTAAGGGCTTCACATGGTTCAAATGATTTGGCAGGTAAGCACAAGTTTCCTAACACTAACCAGAAATGAACTGAATTTAAATGAGTGCAGGGATAAGAGATGCTATAATTCTACTCTAAGGTGTGGGACATGGCGATCAATTCTCGCAGACTTCAACCAGGTTTTGCTTTGCCTCGCTTCGGACAGCTTCCACAAAACTGGTGCAATCTTCAGAGGAGTAATCAAAGGTATTCAAATCACAGTTAAGCATGAAGACACCATCACAACGACGCATGCCAACATAGAAATCATAATCGAAGTTAAGTTCACAATGTTCCAGTTGACCACGCAAGGCGAACCCACCGTTAGCAAGCCCGCTAGTGGCATGGATAAGCAAAGTTCTATTCAAATCGAGCACCGTATTCCACAATCACTAAGTACTTGCATGAAATGAAATCTAACTTACTTTAAGCTACTTCAAGATTCTACGTGAATTGGAAGGACGAAGAAGCCTCGCTAGCTACTCATAACAGAGAAGAGATCACCATCAATGAAAACTCTTTTATTATGAAAGTGTTCACAACAACTTCTTACAAAGTATTCAAATGGAAGACTTTCCTTCCTTTTCAATCTAAGCTAAACTATCAAACTATGCTACCCACTATTCTATCAATCTCTCTCTATTCCTTCTCTACTATTCTAATTTCTAATGATACAAATGAGGGGGGATGCCCCTTTTATAGCTGACCAAGTCCAGCGGACGGCTCAAATTACAATCAGATGGATGGCCCAAATTGTGCCACCTCAGCCCTAACCCTAAAAAGAGGAGTGGAGTAATAAATGAATAATTAATGTCCACCATCCTCTAGAAGATTCCCATCCATAGACATGTAAACATTGTTCTTGTTCCTCTTCTTGACTGCAAACTGGATAAGTTTGGTCGCCACTGCTTCAACTCCTTGAATGGATATGGCGGGCATGTTCTCAATCTAACTTCAAGCCAGCAACCTCTTTCTCCTGCTCGACGATGATTTTCCTCCTTGATGTTGTTCTTCAACTTTGAAGTATTTGATGGTGACCATTAACGCTTGGGTTTCCATCTTTCCCTCTATTAAGAACTTGAAAGATTTTCTTGTCTTGGATTCGATTATTCCTCCTTGCCACTCGCCTGACTACGTCGGGTGCAACACTTAGCCATTTCTTTCAACATGCAACTTTTCTTCTTTTGAGGTGTAACGTTGTCTTGGAGTATCCGTTCCATCTCTTCAAGTCATCACCGTTTGGTCTCGACGTTCCTCCTACAAAACAAGCAAGGAGAAGAGCATCAGAACACTTCATAATATAAACTCACCCTACTTACCTGATTCTCGTGCTTTGACTCCCAAGGCCTGAGTGATCTCCGGATTTGATAGGGTTCATCGTTTTTCTCTAGCCAACTTTGCTTTCTTCATGATTTTTCAACATCTGTAGGCTGGGGCATATAACACCTGTGCATCATATTTCAATGCCTTAGACAAATTTCATCATCCTCAAGGGCGTATTTAAGAGATGCATTTTAAAATCATCTTTTGAAAGTGTAAACTTCAACTACATCTTCAAGAAATTTATTTCATCAGTTGATGTGTTGACAACTTTGATTTTATTCATCTCTGGCTCAAGAAGACTATCTTCACGAAGAATTTGAGCAAATTCGCCTAGGCAATCAACTTCAAATTCATCAGCCAAGGCATTTTATTTCAACATCTTTTTCCTTTCTTGCCTTAGAAATTTTTTCAAATTTTTTACTTAGGAAACTTCATCAATCAGGTGCCCATGGAAAATCTTCATCTTGAAGGCCTTGGCGAAGTGTGGAAGACTTTAAAATGAATTCCCCGTTGAAGACATCCAGTACCTAGAAGAAAATTCCCTTCAAAAAGCATCAAATCCATGGGTCTACAAACGAAGAGGTACATTTGATTTTTGAATTTTAACCTTAGAAAAATATTTGTCAATCCAATTTATTCTTATTCTTCACATCCGGGTGTATTTTCCTGCTTTGTCTTGACATTTTTTATCAACTTCATGAAGCTGGCACCTTCCAACATATCTACTGCCAATTCATCCCTGCCTCAGAAAAATTTCATCACTCCTTCAGGCCTAAGCGTATTTTCTCTAGAGATGAAATTCTAACACTTAGAAAAATTCTAAATCTTATTATCAACATGGGCGCATATGAGGGGTCAAGCAAGAAATTTGAATTTTTGCCTTAGAAATTTTTTCTCCATTTATCTTTCTCTAGTCATGGCACATATAGCCTGGGGTGGAGGATTTCCATCAACACTTAGCATATATTTTCCTCTTAGAAAAGCCACCATCTCCAACATCTTTGGGGTGCATTTCACATGTCAAGGTGGACTTAGCACTTTCAACGCCTAGTATTTCCCAGTTTATTTCTAGCATGGGCGCATTTCACATACTGAGGTAGATTTAACGCCTTAGCCACCTTTCCAAGTTCATTTCTAACATGGGTGCATTTAGCCTATGGTGAAGGATTTAACCACGCCTTAGCAATTTTTTTACCCATCTTCACCTTGCTTGACTTCAACACCTTTGGTAATTTCTCCTTTCCATCTTTACCTTCATCTTGGGATGGGCGCATTCAAAGGGTGGAGGAGAAAGTCAACGTTTTTTGTCTTTTTTCCTAGCCCATATGGGCGCATTTGGCATAGGGTGAAGGAATTAACTTTAACGCCCTAAGACTTCTTCATTTGATCTTCAAGATGGGCGCATTTCACATGTGTAGGAGGATTTACCTCGACGCCTTGTTAACTTCTTCATCATCTTTCCTTGAGGGCGCATTTTGAGGGTGGTGAAGGATATTTTCAATGCCTTAGACAATTTTCCATCAACCTCCTAACATGAGGGCACATTTGAGGGGGGGAGGTGGATATTTTTAACACTTAGAAACTATTCCATCATCTGCTTGAGCTGAGGGCGCATTTAGGGGGTGGAGGTGGACTTAAGTCCAACATTTAGGCGTTTTTCTCATCTCCTTGTGAAGTGGGCGCATTTTGAGGGTGGAGAAGGATATTTTCAACACTTAGAATTTTTTATGGCTTCAAGGCAAGTTGGGCACATTTTGGGGGTCAAGCAGAACGAGCTTCAGACTTAGCAAATTTCAACCTTCTGCTAGCTGAGATGAGGGCACATTTGAGGGGATGAGGTGGACAGACTTCATACTTAGGCGTTTTTTTCTCATCTTCACCAGCCAGCTCATGCCTTACTATATATAGTAAGTCCTTTGATTTTCACACTTCTGAAGCTTGGATTGATCTGGAATTTTAAGCACAGGATCTTCATGACCTAAGTGATCTGTTCACACTGCCATCTCGAGCTAACCTGCTATTTATGGCATGTTTATGAAGGTGGTTTACTATTTATAGCAATTGCCTGATTTTGATACTTCCCCAACTCCGTTTGACTTGAAATTCGAATGTTGTGACCCTCATCAGTAGACTTGCCCGTTCACACTGGCGCCTCAAGCTGACTTACTATTTATAGCCTGTTTCAGAAGTGGCTTACTATAAATAGTAAGTGCTCTGATTGCCTTCAAATTTTACCGGTGGATAGCTTGAAAGATACTAATCGCAGTGGGATACACTGGTTTTTGAAAATTTTGGCACTTTACCCCTCATTTTGGGTCCCGAAGCTGGAAACCCTAACTTGACTTGCATGTCGATCAAACAACCTCCGTTTGACTCCGTTTTTGTTGCACTTTGCTCTGTTTGTGATACTGATGTGCTGGGCAGCTGTCGGAATGGACCTGCTAAAAATAGTGAGTCTCTGAAAAGTGATCATCCTGCCTTGCATGTCACATCACTACATAGCTCTTGAAAAACCCATAAAGAATAACCTGACATGCGTTGAAAAGCCCTGCATGCAAACCCTAAAAATAGCCTCTGAAGACGACTCCTGGAAAAGTCTTGATCCTGGTTTGCATGTTATACCACTGCGAAGCCCCTGAAAAACCCACAAGGAACGTTCAGACATTCGAAGAAAATTTCAACATGCAAACCCTAAAAATAGCCTCTGAAGGCTGAATACTGAAAGTCATCATCTCATTTTGCATGTTATATCATCGCGTAGGTCTCAGAAAACCCAAAAAGAACCTCCAAACGTGCACTGAAAAACTTTGCATATAAACCCTAAAATCCGCTCCTGAAGGTGAACTTGCTAAAAATAGAAAGTTGTCTATTTCAGCTCAAGATTTGCAAACAAATAGCTTGGCATGTTCTGGATGCAATGTGACTGAGAGAACTTCAGTAGTGTTGAGAGAACGCCCTGAATTGAACACTTACTAAAAATAGTAAGTTGTCGGAATTCGATGAAATTTAGCTGGGAACCTGCTGGAAGCTTACTGACTGCAACGTGAAGCTCAGATTCCACCTTATTCACTCCATTTGACTTCAAATTGACCAGAAAAGTACAAACCCTAATTCCCAGACTTAGCCAAAATCTTCACATTTAAGCTCATAGACGAGCACATCCCCGAAAGGCAGACAGCAGAAAAGAGAGAGAGACACACACACACACACAAAACCAAAGCCAAAAGACCAGAATGGAGCAAAAATTAAGGGGTCCCCATTTAGAATGGGGTGATGTGTGAAAAGGTCACAACAGGTACATGACAATGTTCTTTGAAACTATAGACAGCCCCTTCCATCGAAGGCTCATTGAGTCTTTGGTTGAGTTGTCGATTGTGATATGTTAGTTTGGACATTGGACAAATGATCCTTGGTTTAGAGGATGGTATCATTGTGCTATGATGGACACTTGATTACCAGTTGGAATTGTGGCATGATATGGATACTTTTAAGCATATTTGTCAGTTGGAGACAAATGATTTTCTATTAAGGAGATGTAAACGATGACATCATGATAAGTTCCTACATTCAG
This sequence comes from Sequoia sempervirens, assembly GCA_007258455.2. NCBI lineage: Eukaryota > Viridiplantae > Streptophyta > Pinopsida > Cupressales > Cupressaceae > Sequoia > Sequoia sempervirens. The sequence goes on from VDFB02256132.1 coordinate 188,522,965, forward strand.
CACTGCTCATGCAATGGAAGCTTTAGTGGTGATTTGGGAAAAATCTACTAGATGAGTGAGCTTTAGTGGTGATTTGGGAAAAACCTAGTAGATGAGTGATGTGATCATTTTACCTTGTCGGTTTCTAATTATTGCAGTAGTGAAGGTTGGTGTTTGATTAGCATGATTTGATCAATTGTGCACCTATATCAGATTTGGGTGAGGCTAGAGATCTCTTGGATTTTAAAGATCAAATGTTGGATTAGTAGAAAGACCAAGGAGCCTACACCTAGAATTGCACGTGAGATCAACATAGACCTATTGAGGAGATTGTGCTTTAGAGGTAGAACAATCTCATACCCCAACTCTTCTTGGTCCACTTGGTGGTGAATGATCTAATAAGTACTGCCCACTTGTTTTTCATATGTATTATGTTTTTTGTCTTTCCTTCTCATGTGTTTGAGTCTTGAGCTGTGAATGTGAATTCTTAGGACTTGTTTGAGGATTAGATGCATGGTTATGATTTTTTGTTGCCTCCTTGTGTTTGGGTCTTGAGTTGTGTTTATCAGTTCTAAGGGCTAGTTTGAGGAGTAGAGGAGATGTTTAGTGGATCTTGAGTTGTGTTTATTAGTCTAAGGACTGGTTTAAAGAGTAAAAGATATTTTTAGTGGCCTTGGGCGTATTCCCTTATTGTGAGAATGCTTGTTTGATCTTCCTTCAATTGAGAAGCTTTACATCCTCTCAATTTATTGTCATTGTGTTTGACCTTGGGATGTTTGAGATGGCTTTTTTGTTGAGGTTTTGGAGACTAAGATCTTACTTGTCACAACTATAGCACTTGTCACAATTATAGCACTAGTTGGCATTGGAGAGGGGCATGGTTTGGTTTACAAGATATCTTTTGTAGTAGCTTTGTTTCCAGGTTTGCAAATCAATGAATGTTCTTCAATACTTGGGCAGCGTAGAGGATATAAGCCATGTCCTTTATGTGAGTGTTGTTTGTGGACTTTTGGATGCTTTGGTCGGTTTCAAACCAGACATTGCCCATACAGTAGGAGTCCTAAGAAGGTCTATGTGTCATTGTACTACAATACAAAGGTCTTCAAGTGTCTGTTGCCAATGCAGATAGACTTGTGTAGGAGAATAAATGTACAGGGCATAGTGATTGCAGATCGGACTGAATATGTTGATAGCAAAAGGTCTACCTATGAAGTATTCCCTATTTTGACGCATGCTAAGTTGGAGGTGTTAGCAACTAGTTGTGGTTGCTATTTCAGTTGTTGAGTTCAGTATTTAGCACATACTCAGTCATGTTCCCAAGGAGATGGACTTCAGTGTATGTGTAGAGGTTGAGGCATGATCCAATGGATTCTATGTGACATTCAAAGTGTGCTCTTGGCTTCAATTTCTTATCTTTTGTGCTTGCATGTTGGAGGATGAGAGTGTTGCAGTTGAGATGGTGGGCACTTTGTTACATCCCAAACTGTGAGGTTACTGTTTACTATTGCTAGATAGAGGAAAAGTAAATGTAATACGAATTCTGGAGATGAATTAATGATGCTTGTACCTTGTTTTCGATGTAATGTCCCCTTCTAGTTGACATTGACATATCGGCAGGATTAGCCTATTAGTGGCTCTCGTAGGCTAATGAGGCATGGTGAGAGAGTCATCCGTCAGTCATTTGGTGATTATTTGGCTCAGTATTTGATTGGAGAAAGGTTTTCCATTAGATATCATTATTATTTCTATTTATGGAAACCTTATGTTATAATTTGATGTTGAGATGCACTTTATTAATTATATTATATTTTCATATTTTATAAAGTGCAAATAATTAAAAATATATTGGAATCTTCTAGAAGTCAAAAAATAATATTATTTTATTGAGGCCGACCTCTAGAAGAAAGGCATAAATAGACATTGAGGTTTCATTCTTCGCCATCCAGATTTGATGTTGATGATTGGTGATTTCTTCTTGAGCATTTGTAGAGCCAAGTGGTCTGCAAATAATCAATTGATCTTTGGGAACGATAACTCCCATTGATTGCATAACTGGGGGAGTGAAATATCTCTTGAAGGGTTGCAGATTGGAGGAGATATTTCACTCACTTCATTGGGCAAAATTTGTGGCCAGGGGCCAATTTTGGTTGCAATTCGATTGGAGCACTATAGGATTTCTTATATGGTTGAGATCTCTTTTCATTTTGATGTGTTTGGAGGAGGATTGGATAAGTGAAAGATTCAGATTTCTATATCAGCAAAAACTGAAGTTTATACCAGCATACAAGGGCCACAATTTTGCAAGGAGAGCCTCCAATAAAATTCGATTTCACTCAAGGAGGGTGGCGCTTGGCTTGAGGAGGAAGGACGACCCTTTTGGAGGTGATTTGGAGTGCCAAAAATTTATAAATTATTTTATATCTGCCATTACATCTGCAACAGGGGTGACTGGTCAAGGGTTCGATTTGCACATAAGAAGGCACTTTTTGTTGTGATATTGATTGCTTCTACAACTCCAGCAATAGGCGACTTCATTCCCAGGCTGCGAATTGTACTCAGAAAATTCATGTGACAATCATATGCTGTGATGCCAAGAGTCTTGGCAATTTGATATCATCTTTGTAGTGGTCCTTTTGATAGCAATAAAGGAGATATTAGTTGCTGGTCTGAGATAGATATTTTGCATTTGTAATTATCATTGTTAGGTTGCATGGCAAGTGTTTGACTAAATGTCAACAAGCTGTAGCTGCATTTTACACTCATAGTTTTCACATATTTGCATTGGAAAATCCAAAAAGAACATCATATTGCATTTAGATCTGTCTATAGACATAATTTTAAGCATTCTATTTATCTTGGCATTCATTTCTATCAAGCAACAACAAACTGAAACTCTATATCAGCAAACAAAGATTGCATACCAACTGTTTGACAAAATTACAAGGCAGAAATTGAAGTGTTTTAAGGTCAGTTTTGAGTCAGGCTCATTACATTCAATATGAATGTTATCTCACTTGATGTTGTTTCATTTGATATTATTCATGGTGAAATATTGCATAAGGAGGTTAATGAATCATGTTATTCTAACTTGAGACATTTTGCTATTGTTGTGAACATATGACTGTCGTGAGTTTATGTCAGTGGATGCAGGTATGTGAACCATTCCTCCAGGGGGAGGGGAAATATCACTCGGGAGAGGGGCTTGGTCGTTTAACCGGTAATGTTAACTATCTGAGCATACACACACGTCATTATAGTTTGGGGAGAACCAAGTCAGTTATGTTGGTCTAGATAAGTCATCCATAGGCTTTAGGAGTCTTGGTTACTTCTTTATGCTTTGTGAGTGATGTATATCTATATATCTGACTTGTTGTATTACGATCATTATGATGGTAACGTAAATGGATGTACGTGAAACAAAAGTGAACATATATGCATGTATATTGTATATACACGTATTCATATGTATATACACATTGATACAAGCGTATGCTGGCAGATGGATGTGCTCATACGGATGCATCAATGTGGTATACTTACATATATGTGTACATAGAGGTATACACTGATATATACATGAATATATGCACACAACCTATATATGTGGATATTAATAAAATTATATTATTATTGCCTAACGACTTTACATATATATGCATATATATTATATATCAAGTATATGCTGACAGGCTCACGATATATTTATATATTTGTTAAATATATCTATATGTAATTATATATTAAAGATTATATATAATATTATTATAGTTATATTAAAATATATATATATATATATATATTAATAATACTCGGGTATTTAAATATATATATATATATATATGTTTAATATATTTAAGACTATAATAATATTTATATAATAAAATATATAATGAAATTATATTTTATTTAATTTCTCAATTTATGAAAAATCAAATTATTTTCTAAATTGATCTCCACTTTGGAAATTGACTTATTTCCTAATATTATAAATCTCTTTATTGGATATAAAAATATATATTCCACTTTGAGTTTATATTAATGTTTTAAATGTGGAAATCGGGTTTATTAAACCCATTTGATTTTTAAAATCACCAATCATTAGAATTCGAATGATTTGAATATATAACTTTTGGCAAAAGGAAAGTACGTTACTCTTCATAAAATCGAAATATTTCAATTGTTAACTATTGAAACTTTGGAAATAAAATAAATACTGTGAATGGAAAATACGTGCCTGAAGCATGGCCATGACCAAGTCGCGGAGGTTAAATTGCAGCCTGAAAGTTGTCATTCGAACCATGAATGAAGGCAATATGGATTTCATTTGTCCTTGACCATTTCCAGTGAACAGAGTCACCCGCCAGATTGTTGTAGTGGCGCCATTTTTGGAGACGCCTGTAGGTGTCGATCCTCCATTTTGAACATGTGCAAAGTTTGAAACATTCTCCACAGTGCTGGAAGTCGACTCATCTCCTCAAAGTGCTGAGTGTTGGCTTGTGTTGATGCCCCCTCCAAGTTGAATCATTCTACAGGTGAGTGGTGGCAGATTACATGCCATGGTTGTAGGAGATGTTGGAGACTGGGCACAATATAAATAGTTGGCCAATTTGCTAAATTGGTACGAATTTACTTGCTTTCAACCCTTTCATATTTTCTCCACACTTATTCTTTAGCATTTAGCATCCAATATATATATACACCAATATTCATATATTCTAACTTGTGTAAGAGAACCTTGATTACAACGTATTATCTTGTGAGATTGATTCCTCCATTTCTGAGTAGTGGTTATTGCTGCATTCACAATCAATATTTGCAGTCATTTTCTAAGTGAATATTATTACAGCCCAATTGCCTTAGTTCTGAGAAACCATTGGTTGCAGCCAGATGTGGCAGTTCTGAGAATTCATTGATTTCTATGGGAGGGACGAATTCTACCAAAAGGATTCCTCGTTATCTATTTTCATTGTTCCTATGCATACTCTTCTGGAAATGCCATCAATTAGAACAATCCTGTATTCTTGAGTAACCATAAACTCTAGAGAGAAGTGACTGTTAGTTGGATATCATTTATGAGTTTACCAGTCATAATCCTCTGTTTTTTGAGTAAGAAAAGAGTGAACCTTTGTGAGGAAGATTTGTCTAAATCTGAGGTAAGAATACTATCAACAAGAAAGGAAGAGAGAGTTGATTTAAGAAACTAGGTTAAGCTGAGCAATCAAAGGAAAAGGCTGCCTCGTCATCATCATTTGGAAAAAACGAAAACTGGCATGGGGTTTTCTACTTCTTATTGTTTGCAAGGAATTATTATGTTTTCAATACTACATGAAATGTCTTTTCTGCCTGTGCAATAGAAGTAAATGTGATGTCTTTTGTAAAAGGGAAGTGAAACCTTTAGGTTGCTTTTATAATATGTTTCAAGTACCCCATGTTAGGAGGGTTTGCTTGACGCAAATATTTAATTATACTAGATATGTCAAATAGATTGCTTGACATAGGTATTTAATCATGCTACATGTAGTACAACATAGGCATTTAATTATACTAGTCATGTTTGAACATGGGATATTTTATGTTTGTATTTACTGTCTGAACATAGAGATTGAAATGTTGCATTCTAGTTGTATTCTGCATTAACTGTATGTTCTCCATATAAGGAAAGTACCAGTTGCATTAGTTACTATATACTAGGATCAAAATGAGGACAGGAGTAAAGTAAATTCTATCGGCTAAAGTTATTAGGTTAACTGAGGTAAGCTTGAGTTACTCCTAGGAAAAAGATTTCCAGTATAGGAGGGATTATGTGAATTAGTTATGCTGATTCATTTCTAGTAGTTAGTATGTTGTAGGTTAGTCCGAGGTGATTGATTATCCATTGAAGGACATAACCTATGCGTAGTATAAGATAGCCCTAAGTCAAATTGGCCCTGAGTAGTGTATGTGATAGATGACTCTCTCAGTCGTTTATTGAACTAAAACTCTTTGATCAAAATAGTGTAATGTACCTACATCCTCTTAGATCAGGCAATGATTACACTGTCAATTCACCGTGATCCAATAGTACATGCTAGTTCGGGATAGTGGGATTACAAGGAACTAGTTATGTAGGACACACCACTATGCTTAGTTGGTTAACAGTATCGGTTACTCTACCAATCTCTTCGTTGAAGGGAGGGCCATCTATTGAATAATAGATGTGCGGGGGACCACATTATAAGTCTATGGTTGGCAGAAAAGCGCCTGAGTGATGTTTCTCCTCCACTGAAGGCTACTGAAGAACCAAGATTTGAAAGGGAAGATCTTGGACCGTCTTACTACTATTTGTTCCAAAGCTCATTGGAGCTGTGTTAGTTAAGGTATGTATTCTTGTTTCATGTACTTGTGAAGTTATTATAATGAAATGGAATCTTTATTGTAAATAGATATGGCAACTTGTTCATGTATTATCAATAAAGAAAAGGAAAAATTTTATTGCATTGTCATGTTAACATGTTTATTTACTCATATGATGTAAATTTAGGAAATTATTACTTTATCGAAGGGTTGGCACGTTACACACTTGGTCAATGTTTTAGGTTGCCTTGATGAGCTCAAGAGCACATAAGATGTTGGGCAAAGTGTCTCAACCTTGCATCCTAATGTTTGTATTTATTGATGTTTTTTATTTATTTATTATTTTTTGCCTCATACCGAAAATGGGGCATCCCACTTTGTGTTGACATTATTTACCATGTGTTGGATAATTTGGGAAGTGTGTAAGAGGTTGTAAGAGCTTCTAATATTATTACAACATTCTAAGATGGGAGTTACTTATAACAAATTATACTAATGCGTAAAAGCATAATCATAGGGGAGTTATGTTAGAATCTTAACTAGCATTACGACAAGTCCAAACACATCTTTGAATGGGTTTGAATTGCCAAAATAGTGCGCCCAAATTAAGGAGTAAGAGCGCATTGACCTTGACCAACTTGGGCATTAGAATTTGAGCCAAATATGGTGCCACTTTTGGGTCATTGTTTTGACTCATGGTTTTTTGAAAACCACTCTTGGTTTGTGGTTTGATATTTGCCTATTTATTGGTGCTTGGGTTTGGATCTATGTATGGTTGTATGGTTGATTTGCAAATATTGTTATGTTGTTGGAATTGCACCAATTTTACATGTGGATAATAATTATGCATAGGCATGTCCTTGCATATTGTATTGTAACCTTTGTCACTAATAATACAATTGGTTCATACCAAAGTTCTGAGACTCGGACTTGGCGCAAACTCAACGAGGGTGACTTGGACTTGGCGCAGACTCAACGAGGGTGACTCAACTTGGCGCAAACTCAACAAAGTGAAAAACCCAAGAAATTTAGAGACTTTTAAGGATTTAATTTAAAACTTGTTTCATGCACCCTTTATTAAATAAACCTTAAAGACACAATAACATCATCAAATAGAAGCTAATTTGATCACATACACAAGTATACATCAATCACATAAGCATTAAGTATAAACGCAAATTGTAGCTAAGTTGCTGAAGGAAATAGCACACTCACCCGAACTCACCAAGACTTGACCAAGTCCAAGTTTGAGCCCCCTGGACTCAGTAGGGGTGACTTGACCTGAGACTCATCGAGTCCAAGCAAGTCTAGGCAAGTCTCGAAACTATGGTTCATACATTGAAGAGTAAGTTTTTCTCCCAAATGGGTTTCCTCCACGTAAAACTATGTGTTATTGTATAGTTTTGTTGTGTACTTTTTCTTATAACTGTAAGATCAATTGTTTTTGCACATACCTGCCCTCAAAGTTTAGTGGAGGAAGCATATTCCACACCATTGCTTTCTTTTGTTTGGTTTCAAAATTTAATCACCTTGGATTCTAAGTGTTAGGGACAAGGGATTTTGTACTAATCTTGGATTGAATGAGAGTTTGTGCAAAAGGAGATCTTGTTGCAAGAAAAATAGCAAACACATCAAGGATAGAGACGGACAAGTTTACAAATACTAAACTTGAGTTGTGGAGCTCAAGAGGGAGAATGTGCTCATGGACAAAGATCTATGGGCTGCAACATCCAGATACAAACCTGCTGCAATGTAACAAGCTGACTATGACATATTGGACAAAAAAGCAAAGGGCCTCATTAGGCTTTGCTTGGCAGATTCCACATTAAATGTACATGAAGAAGCCACCGCACAAGCTCTTTAGAATACACTAGGAAAAATTTAACAAGCTAAATCCCTAATAAATAAGTTTTTCTTAAGAAAACAGTTGTATACCCTCGAGATTCAAGACAGTGGTTCTACCATAGCAGCAAAAAAAAATTGGCAAACTAAAAGTATAAGATTTTTTTTAAAAATCAGGATTTAAACGGGAAAAAATCTCTACTTTAATGTCGTATTGGCACTTTCTACTTCAAATCTGAAAAGCTTGTTTAATGATTCCCAAATCTCTTTTGTAGACTTCGTGAAATCCACAAGGTGTAGGTATGCTTTTGACAAGTTGAGGCTAATAGTCCCCAAACACTTTTTGATTTTTGATATTCCACTTGGCAATTCCATTTGCATCAATTGGTGAGACTGATTTAGGTTTGACAACATCCCACCGATCTTTTTCTATTTGGTGTAACTGCATCTATATTTCCCATCTATGAAAATCTCTAGCTTCAAATTTTTCAATAAAACTTAATTTATCCATGACTATGGTGTGTTGAAGCTCTCACTACTTGAGACGTCATGGCGCTATGTAATGGACCCAACTATTCGTTGTTTGAAAGTAGGTTGTCAACTACAAGCTTCAACACTAAATAAACTTTGGACAAATAGCCCCGAACCAACAAGTGCATGTAACAACTCCTCAATTGTTAAAACTAAATTTTGATCCAAAATATACAATTTGAGAGAAATCACATTCAATCTTACCTTTATATTCTCCACCAAAACAAAAAATCAGCTTTAAATCTCTTACCAATGCTTACTCACTACCCACAAATCCAACAAGACCTCTTCATAAGATCATACGATACTCACACAAGAAATAGGGAAGGCCAAAAGAAGAAAAGTTTATTCACATAGTTTTAATTGAAACTCCAAATATGATCTCTACGCTTTTCTTCTTGAAATACATAGAGCTATTATGCAACAATGACGCATGTTGTAATAACCCACCCTTAATTTTTTTTAAACTTCACCACTCGTTAGCATTAGCCAAAATACAATGATAAACAACTGAATAAGCAACCCTCCACTTTCTAATCACCCAAATCCCGATGTGGGCAAGGTGAGAGCATATTGTGAGAAGGGGATCTTGCATTAACTGGAAATCAAGCTAACTAAAATTTAACACCTTCCACTTTCTGATCACCCAGATCCCAATGTGGGCAAGATGAGAGCATACGATGGTAAGGCATATAATACATGCTTCTAAATAAACCACTTCTTCAATGGGGTGAGTATGTAAATCAAGTGCATGAAATGAACCATCTACTTATTCAACAAGAATTACAACAAAGTAAAGCACTTGGCGGCAAGTCAACCAATCAAGAGAGATCCTCCGTTTATTTAGCGTGTATAACATAAAAGTAAAGAAAGCTCAATCACTTATTCAATGAGAGCGCCACTTATTCAGTGGGGTAAAAAATGACATGAAAATATTAAAGCTCGACCACTTATTCAGCAAGAGCACCACTTATTCAGTGGGGTAAGTAGCAAAATAAGTACAAGAGCAACTCACCAATGGTACTACTAAAGGTGTTACAATGAGTCCAACATTAAATGTTCCAGAATAACACAAGTTGTTGTTATACTATGAAAGAAATGAGAACTTTAAAGCACAACTTCCCACAATGATGTCTCAACATGAATATAAACAATTCCCCAACAAGAATAGCAATGATACCTCACTAATAGAGCAAAGGGTGATAAAGGGTCTGATACACTGCTGCAACAGGTCTGATATGACTGGACAGGACTAAAAACTTCAACCAGCAAGCAAGAGATGATCAAAACTTCATTCCTGTTGTGACCTTTTCACACATCACCCCATTCAAAATGGAGACCCCCTGATTTTTGCTCCGTTCCTCGTCTTTTGGCTTTGGTTTTGTCTCTCTCTCTCTCTCTCTCTCTCTCTCTCTCTTCTGATGTCTGCCTTTTTGGGTATGTGCCCACCTTTGAGCTTAAACGTGAGATTTTGGCTAAGTCTATAGAATTAGGGTTTTGAGTTTTCTGGTCAATTTGAAGTCAAATGGAGTGAATAAGTTGGAATTCGAGCTTCACGTTGCAGTCAGTATGCTTCCAGCAGGTTCCCAGCTAAATTTCATTGAATTCCAACAACTTATTATTTTTAGTAAGTACCAAATTTGGGGCGTTCTCTCAGCACTGTTGAAGTTCTCTCAGTCACACTGCATCCGGGACATGTCAAGCTGCTTGTCTGCAAATTTTGAGCTGAAACGGACAACTTTCTATTTTTAGCAAGTTCAACTTCGAGAGCAGATTTTAGGGTTTATATGCAAAGTTCTTCAGTGCATGTCTGGAGATTATTTCTGGGTTTTTTGAAACCTACACGATGATGTAACATGCAAAATGAGACAATGACTTTCAGTATTCAGCCTTTCGAGGCTATTTTTAGGATTTGCATGCAGGGCTTTTCAGCGCATGTCAAGTGATTCTTTATGGGTTTTTCAAGAGCTACGCAGTGATGTGACATGCAAAGCGAGATGATCAATTTTCAAAGACTTACTATTTTTAGCAAGTCCATTCCAGCAACTGCCCAGCGCATCAAGATCACAAACAAGGCGAAGTGCAATAGAAACGGGGTCAAACGGAGGTTGTTTGATCGACATGCAAGTCAAATTAGGGTTTCTAGCTTCAGGACCTAAAATGAGGGGTAAAATGCCAGAACTTTCGAAAACCGGTGTATCCCACGGCGATCAGTATCTTTCAAGCTATCCACCGGTAAAATTTGAAGGCAATCGGAGCACTTACTATTTATAGTAAGGCATTCCAGAAACAGGCTAAAAATAGTAAATCAGCAACAGGTGCCAGTGTGAATGGGCAGGTCTACCGATGAGGATCACGTCATTCAAATTTCAAGACAAACGAAGTTGTGGAGGTCATGAAATCAAGCAGTTGCTATAAATAGTAAATCACCCGTAGAAACATGCCATAAATAGCAGGTCAGCTCGGGACGGCAGTGTGAACAGATCAGTTAAGTCATGAGGATCCTGTGGTTAAAATTTCAAATCAGTCTGAGCTTCAGAAGTATGAAAACCAAGAACTTACTAAATATAGTAAGGCATGAACGAGCAGCTGAGAAAAGTTCTAAGTCTGACAAAAAATCCTGCTCCACCCTGAAAATGCGCCCAAGGAAGAATCAGCTGGAAAGTAAAAATTTGTCTAAGTCTGGACTTAAGTCCAACTTGACCCTCAAATGCGCCCATCTCCAACATGAGCTCCATGAAAATTTTCTAAGGCAATGCTAAATCCACCTCCCCCCTTCAAATGCGCCCTCATGGCTAGAGGATAAAAATTTGTCTAAGGCATTTAAAATTGAAGTAGACACCTCTATATGCGCCTTAGGTTAAAGGAAAGTTGGTGGCATCAAAAATTTGACTAAGGCATTAAAACTTGAAGCTCACAGGTCAAAATGCGCCTTAAGAAGAAGAGGAACCCTTGAAAAATTTTCTAAGTGTTGTAAGCTTAAAGCTAGACCCAACAAATGCGCCTTCACTTGGAGATGGATGAGAAATACTCTTAAGTGTTGTAAACTTGACGCTTGCCACCCTAAATGCGCCCTGGCTAGGAAGGAGGGTAAAAAATCCTCTAAGTGTTGAAAATTTGAAGCAGACATGGTGAAATGCACCTAGGAGGCTGAAGATTGATGGAAAATTTCTAAGTATTGCAAATTGAAAGCTCACAGGGCAAAATGCGCCCAAGCTTGAGGAGATGCCATGAAGAAATATCCTGAGTGTTGAAAATTGAAAGTAGAAGGGCTTATATGCGCCCAAGCAAGGAGGGAAGGTAAGAAGAGTTCTAAGGCATGAAACTAGAAGCTCACCCCTGATATGTGCCCTAAGCAAAGATGAGAGCTGGAAATTTTAACTAAGTATTGAAAACTTGAAGCAACTACCCTTGAATGCGCCTTGTCAGCTGGGGGGTGATGAAAATATTCGAAGTGTTTTAAATTTGAAGCTTGACACTCCATATGCGCCTTAACTTGATGAAGGAGTCTTGAAAATTTTCCAAGGCAAGTAAACTCAAAGTCTGGAGGGTCAAATGCGCCTTGACTTGGAGGAGAAGTTAGAAATACTCTAAGTGTTGTAAATTTGAAGCTTGGCCCCCTAAATGCGCCTTAGGTAAAGAGAGGCACATGGAAAATTTTCTAAGTGTAAAACTGGAAGGACCTATAAAATGCGCCTTTGCCTAAGAAGAGTTGGAAAAAAATATTCTAAGTGTGTGAAATTTGAAGCTCACCCCCTTGAATGCGCCTTTGACTGAAGGGGAGAATATAGAATATTCCAAGTGTTTTAAATTGGAAGTAAGACCCCATGCATGCGCCTTAGCTATTTGAGGTAAATTAAAAGGTTTCTAAGTCATTCAAAATTTAAAGTATGACCCCTCATTTACGCCTTGACTTGAAGAGTATTCTAAGTGCTTTAAATTTGAAGTTGGATCCAATAAATGCGCCCCAAGTTGAAAGAGAAGTCTAAGGCAGGGAAGATGAAAGTTTGAGGGGTCATATGCGCCAAAGTGAAGAGAGAGGAAGCTCTAAGGCGTTGAAGAAGTTTCTAAGTTAAAATTCCTCCAAGACCCCTTGAATGCGCCCAAAGGTGTTGACATGTTAAAAAAATTTCTAAGTATTAAAATTTCACCTCTAGAGAAAGTACGCCTAAACTTGAGAGGATGATGAAATTTATTAAGGCATGTATGCAAATGGCAGGAGAAAGTCCAAAATGCGCCCAGCTGGCAGGAGGATGAATTTGAAATTTTCCTAAGTGTCAAAAGAGAAGAAGCACGCCCAGAGAAGTAAGATGAACTTTGATGATGAAATTTTTCTAAGATATTTAATTCCACCTTCCTCTAGAGCAAAATAAGCCCAAGTTGATGGAGGAGATAAAAATTTCAGAGGCATGGATAAAATTGGCTTAGATATGTCAAAAGGTGCCAGCTTCACGAAGATGATAAAAAATTTCAAGGCCAAGCAAAAAAATACGCCCAGAATAAGAATAAATTTGGTGGCAAAATATTTTTCTAAGGTCGAAAAAATCAAAAAATTAAATGAACCCCTTCGTTCATGGACACATGAATTTGATGCTTTCCGAAGGGAATTTTCTTCTGGGTACTGGACATCTTCAACAAGGAATGGATTTCAAAGTCTTCCACAGCTCGCCAAGGATTTTGGGATGAAGATTTTGATAAGCACTTGAATAATGAAATTCCCTAAGTGAAAATTTAAAAATTTTCTAAGGCAAGAAGGATAAAATATGTTGTTGAAATAAAATGCCTTGGCGGATGAATTTGAAGTTGATTGCCTAGGTGAATTTGCTCAAATTCTTCGTGAAGATGGTCTTCTTGAGCCAGAGATGAATAAAATCAAAGTTGTCAACACCTCAGCTGGTGAAATAAATTTCTTGAAGAAGATGCAGTTGAAGTTAACACTTTCAAAAGATGATTTTAAGCATGCATCTCTTAAATACGCCCTTGAGGAAGATGAAATTTTTCTAAGGCATTGAAATATGATGCACAGGAGTCATATGCCCCAGCCTACAGATGTTGAAAAATCATGAAGAAAGCAAAGTTGGCTAGAGAAAAATGATGAACCCTATCAGATCCAGAGATCACTCAGACCTTGGAAGTTAAAGCATGAAAATCAGGTAAGTAAGGTTAGTTTATATGATGAAGTGTTTTGATGCTCTTCTCCTTGCTTGTTTTGCAGGGTGAACACCGAGGCCAAGGCATGACGACTTGGGGAGATGAAGCGAATACTTGGAGAAAATGGCTAAGTGTCGAGATCTAGTATGTGCCCAACTCAGGTGGCAAAGAAGAAATGTTTTCAAAGCTCAGGATGAAGAAAAAAATGGAAACCCAAGCGTTAATGGTCACCATCAAGTACTTCAAAGTTGAAGAACAACATCAAGGAGGAAAATCATCGTCGAGTAGGGGAAAGAAGTTGTCGCCTTGGAGTCAAATCGAGGACGTGCCTGCCATACCCTTTCAAGAAGTCGAAGCAATGATGATCAAACTCATCCAGTTTGCAGTCAGAAAGAAGAACAGTGTGAACGCGTTTACAAACAAGAATCTTCTAGAAGATGGTGGCCATTAATTGCTCATTTATTACCCCACTCTTCTTGGTGGCGGTTTTTAGGGTTAGGGTTTATGTGGCTCAATCTGAGCCCTTCATTGTAATTGAATTTGAGCCGTCTGTTGGACTTGGCCAGCTATATAAAGGGGCATCCCCCCTCATTTGTAATTAAGTTAGACACTAGATCAGACTAGAGAGTAGAGCAGAGAGACTTTAGTTGTAATAGCTTAGCATAGCATAGTTTGAAGGAAAAGGAAAGTTTTCCCTTGAAAACTTTGTAAGAGATTGTTGTGAAAACTATTATAATAAAAGGTCTTTCATTGAATGGTGAATTCATCTTTGTTATAAGCAGCTAGCAAGGTTTCTTCATCCCTTCTACTTCAAGTAGCATAAAGTAGCATAATTTCATTTTCATGCAAGTAGATGTTAGCTGTGGATTTGTGGTGTTAATCAAGGCAACTTCGTTTTAGTCCATACCACTAGTAGCTTGTTGATGGCAAGTTTGCCTTGTGTGGTCAACTGGAAAATTTTACAAGCTTAACTTCGGTTGTGATTTACGTCTCGGCATGCATCGTCTTGATGGTGCCTTGATGCCGAATTGCGACTTGAAAACCTCTTGCCACTCCCTTGAAGATTGCACCAACTTTGTGTAAGCTGTCCAACGCGAAGCGGAGCAGAGTTTGGTTGAAGTCTGTTGAGATTAATCCCACATCCCGTCTTAGAGTAGAATTTAGAACCTTCTTATCCCTACACTCATTTAAATTCAGTTCATTTATGGTTAGTGTTAGGAAACTTGTGCTCACCTGCCAAATCATTCAAACCACGTGAAACCCTTAATCTGCTATCTGCTATCAGCTGCCAAACAATTGCGTAAGTCCCCTTGAAATACCAACAAAAACACATCAAGCCAACTGAGGGTATTCTATTGCACTGAAGGAACCTTGGAGTTGAACGCACGAACTCTCTCGCAATCTTAGCGTGCTGGATACTTTGATCAAGAGAGAATAGGGTAGTCGTTGGCGACTTTATTCTGTGTTGGTGTGGTCACGAAAATCACATCAACAATTCCCTAAACACCAAAACACCCCCATGCATCATAGAATCATCAACCAAGGCCTGGAGAGGCCTAGGCGCCAATGTGAAAGCAAACATTGCAGCCAAAGGTGAATGCACAGCAACCTCACACAATGCATCAACAGCCCCAAATGGTATAGCCTAACTAGAAGGGCAACCAACTCTAGAAAATTGGATACTTCACTAAAACAAATCTGCTATCTTGTGCAAAGGGGCGCCCAAAGCCTAGGAAAAGATTGCACCAATACCCACAAAAAGGTCTCCAAAACTCCAACCCACGTTGTTGATGTTATAGCAGCTTCAGGCTCATTCTTCCAGCCACGTGTGAAGACATAAAATTGCATATAGCCTTTGGCTATTTATTTTATTGAGATAATTAAGTGAAGAGGCGCTTCACTTGGCAACATTATATTTTTCTCTTGGGCCGACCTTCCTTGTAATTCGCAATTATTATTTGTAATTATAATTCCTTATTGTGGCCGACCTTGTAGATGAAGAGGTGCGACCTCTCTCTTATTGTGTATTTATACAAGGTCATTTCTCCTTCATTGCATAATCAAGTAAGTTCAAGTCTTTCCTTCATACAAGTGCGAATTCTCCATGAAGCTGATTGCGAATTCATCCTAGTGCAGATCTGAGTCTAAGGAAGGGCAGATGGTTATCTGTTATTGTCACCATTATTGGTGCTGAACTTTGGCCTTGTGATTGGCCTCATTGTAAAGTGAATTGTTGCCATTGTTTATATATATAAGAGATATATTTGTTGCTGGGTTTTTCTCCCTCAAGTGGAGGGTTTTCCTAGGGTATATGTTGTGTTATTCTGTCTGATTTTGAATTAATTCTCTGCTCTTTAATCTGATCTTAAATTCAACATGGTATCAAAGTGGGTTGATGCAAGATCTGATCAGATGTAAATAAGCAGATTTAAAAGTGATAAAGGTATAAGCCGATCAAAATTGTCTTTAAATATGGTGAGTGCCAGATGCTAAGCGAATTTAATCTGGACTTCATTCATATTATCACAAATGGAATAATTATCGGGTGCCTTTGAGAGTCAAAGGAGCTGAATCGCCTAGTTGTGGTCGGGCATTTTTGAGTGTCATTCTCAGTCGACATTCAACAGGGGACGATGTTTTACCAATTGCATAGCTTCTATCTCAGGAGAAATCCACAGTAGTTCAAATCGAACGGGCTGGTGATCAGATTGAACGACTGTCAAAAGAATTTAGTACACGACATCGAAAGCCTCTGTCGGGAACGATTATGTCTTGACATGCATATCATAGAGTGCTTTGAAGGTTACAATATCGAGACTATGAGTGTTAGAGATGGCGACATCTCTATATGCTACATTGCCGTTAAGGATGAAGCCATGCGGAGACTCAATTCAACCTGAAGAGCATTGTCGTCAATCCTTAATCCGCAATTACATGGAGATAAGGAAATCATGTCATTGAAGAGTTATCGGGGAGAAGTCAAGATCCGTTAATACTGTATATGAAGAACCTATTGTGACCTTTTCACACATCGCCCCATTCAAAATGGGGACCCCCTAATTTTTGCTCCATTCTGGTCTTTTGCTTTGGTTTTCTCTCTCTCTCTCTCTTTCTGTCTCTTTCTGCTGTCTACTTTCCGGGGATGCGCCTGTCTGTGAGCTTAAACGCGAAATTTTGGCCAAGTCTATAAAATTAGGGTTATACTTTCTCTAGTCAATCTGAGGTCAAATGAAGTGAATAAATTGAAATTTGAGACTAACGTTGCTGTCAACATGCTTCCAGCAGGCTCCCAACAAAATTTCAGTGGATTCTGTCAACTTACTATTTTTAGTAAGTGTTCAATTCGGAGCATTCTCTCAACACTTTTGAAGTTCTCTCAGTCCACTGCATCCAGGGACATGTCAGGCTGCTCGTCTGCAAGTTTTGAGCCAGAACGGACAACTGTCTATTTTTAGCAAGTTCAGCTTCCGGAGCAGATTTTAGGGTTTATATGCAGAATTCTTCAATGCATGTCTGCATTTTCTTTCTGGGTTTTCTGAAACCTTCGCGATGGTATAACATGCAAAATGAGCCGATGACTTTCAAAATTCAGCCTTAGAGGCTATTTTTAGGGTTTGCATGTTGAAATTTTCTTTGCATGTCTGCATATTCCTTGTGGATTTTTCGAGACCTTCGCGATGTAACATGCAATCCAAGATCAAACTTTTTCAAGAGCCGCTTTCGAAGGCTATTTTAGGGTTTGCATGTCGGGGTTTTCTTTGCATGTCTGATGATTCCTTATGGGTTTTTCAAGAGCTTCGCAGTGATGTGACATGCAAAGCAAGATGATCAATTTTCCAAGACTTACTATTTTTAGCAGGTCCATTCTGTTTGCCCAGCGCATCAGAACCACAAACAGGGCGAAGTGCAACAGAAACGAGGTCAAACGGAGGTCATTTGATATACATGCAAGTCAAATTAGGGTTTCCAGCTTCGGGACCCAAAATGAGGGGTAAAATGCCAAAATTTTCGAAAACCGGTGTATCCCATTGCGATCAACATCTTTCAAGCTATCCACCAGTAAAATATGAAGGCAATCGGAGCACTTACTATTTATAGTAAGGCGTACCGAAAACTGGCTAAATATAGTAAATCAGCAACAGGCGCAAGTGTGAACAGGCAAGTCATCCGATGAGGAGCACGTCATTCAAATTTCAAGTCAAACGGAGTTGTGGAGGTCTCAGAAACAGGCAGTTGCTATAAATAGTAAACCACCTTCAGAAATGTGCTATTTTTAGCAGGTTAGCTCAGAATGGCAATGTGAATAGGCTAAGTAGGTCATGAGGATCCTATGGTTAAAATGTCAAATCAATCTGAGCTCCAAAGGAAGGAAAATCAAAGAACTTACTAAATATAGTAAGGCACAAGCAGGCAAATGAAAAATTTAAAAATTTTCTAAGTCTGGGCGTTCATCCTCCTCATACATCCAAATGTGCCCAACTTGCCTTGAAGATGTGAAGAAAATTCTAAGTGATGAGTCTTATCCTGCAGGCTACCTCAAATGCGCCCTCATCAAGTTGGCAGTTGACAAAAATATGCTAAGTATTAAATTCCTCCTTGAGGTCCCATATGCACCCTCTTCAAAGTGGAGGCTAAGAAATTTTCTAAGGCATGGCTTTTATCCACCTCCATACCTCAAGGGCGCCCTCATCAAGCTAGTTGTTGAGAAAAGTTCTTAAGGCATGAAGTTCATCCTCCTACACATGAGAAATGCGCCCTCAAGGTAATAGAAGTCAAGAAAGATTCTAAGGCATGGACAAATATCCACCTTGACCCTCTAAATGCGCCCATCCTCCTGCATAGGCTAAATGCGCCCTCACTTCAACTAGGAAAAGACAAATTTTAAATCCTCTTGCACATGCAAAATGCGCTCAAGCTTAAAGGGAAGTCAAAGGGTCAAAGGCGTTGAAGGTTAAATCCACCTCACTATGCCAAATGCGCCCATCCTCCTCAAGGTAGAAAATGCGCCCATCCTCCTCAAGGTATAAAATGCGCCCAAATGAAGGCATGTAAAGACAAGGCGTATGCATGCAAGCAAGTGGAAAAGGACAAAAGATTCTAAGACGTCCACCTCATTGTGTGAAATGCGCCCATGCAAGAATAAGGTTGATGGATTTAAAGGAGTTAAGGCGTTGAAGTCATGAAAGGTAAAATTGATAATGGAATAAATGACTAAGGCATTAATGTGAAATCCTCCACCCCATGCCAAATGCGCCCAAGGTGCATGCTAGAGTAAAATTGGAAAAGGTGGCAAGAGGCGTTGAAATAAATTAAGTCCTCTTCAATAGGCTATATGCGCCATAAGGAAGATAAATGAAAACATGCTAGGCGTTGGAGTTAATTCTTCCATGATGCCTATGTGCGCCCAAGCTAGTAATAAGATGGTGGAATATTTTTCCTAAGTGTCAATATTTAAAATTTCATCTCTAGAGAAAAAAAAATACGCCTAGACTTGAAGGAGTGATGAAATTTTATAAGGCATGAATGAATTTGCGAGAAGAAGTCAGAGGATGCCAGCTTCGCAAAGATGATGAGAATTTTCAAGTCAAAACAAGAAAATACACCCAAGGATGAAGAATTGGATTAAATTTGATGAGAAAATATTTTCCTAAGGTTTAAAATTCAAAAAAATTAAATGTACCCCTTCGTTGTAGACCCATGAATTCAACGCGTTCTGAAGGGAATTTTCTTCTGGGTATTGAAGATCTTCGACAAAGAATGGATTTTAAAGTCCTATGCGCTTTGCCGAGGCTTTCAAGATGAAAATTTTAATTGGCACTTGAATTATGAAATTTTTGTACGGAAAATTTTTAAAAAAATTCTAGGGCAAAATGAATAAAATGTGTTTTCGAATAAACTGCTTCAGATGATGAGATTGAAATTGATTGACTAGATGGATTTGATCAAATTCTTCGTGGAAATAATCTTCCAGAGTCGGGGATGAATAAAACTAAATGTCAGAGCTTCAGCTGGTGAATTAAATTTCTTAAAGAATAAATTTGAAATGAATATCTTCAAAATGAATTTAAATGCTAAGTACGCCAGTCAAGATGAATCTTTTGGAAATTCTAGAAGGTCAAGATTCCGGACGCCAAGTTACAAGTGTTGAAATTGCCAGAGGGAGGGAAATTCGAATTCCTGCTGTGAAGTAGTGGAGATTTAATGAATTAGTTGAACTTGGCTTCCTTCTAGAATTCGACTTGCCTATATGAGCTGAAAGTTTATTCATTTTTCTCCATCAGTTGAAGAAGTCCGATTCTAGTTCTGGAGTTGAGATTGCAGAGGAAAGTTTGTGGCTGAGTTGAGTGTTGAGGAAGTTCGAATTGAAGTTTGAAGCTGAACTTTAAAAAGTGCGAAATTTGAAGAAGTCTGAAGTTGTTGAAAGCAAAGTTGGCCGATTTTCTAAGTTGTGAAGTTGTTGAAGCTTGTAGAAAACTTTCTAAGTGTTGAAAGTTCGAAATTGTTAGAGGAGAAGTTGAGGTTTGCAAATGAAATATGATGTTGCAACTTCTCAATTTTAGAAGTCGACTAGCAGCCCCTGCATGTTATTTTATTATTTTTCTAAGTTAATTGTTGATGGCTGTTTATTATTTTGCAGGATGGCTTAAGTAAGAGCAACTGGCAGAGATAGTAATGTTGCATCCAGGCAGACCGTTATCAAGAAGCTGAGCAAGCCTTTCTTGCCGAAGTCGAAATTCACTTCAAAGTTGGGCAAGCTAGCTGATACGAATTTAGGATCTTTCAACATGGAGGCCTTTAAAAGTCGAATGATGGGAGTTGGCAGTCACCGTCCTTCAATCACTTCACACAATATTGTTCGAAGTGGATTATTTGCAGCTGTTGGTTTCCCGCCAGTTGTTCAGTGTCCAAAGCTAATGATGGAGTGTGCCAACTACTACGAATCTTATCACAGGTCCATTGTTTCGCCTGATGGTAGATTGTTCGCCAACCTCACTCCTACAGCTATCGGCGAAGCATTCGAAATCCCATCACATGAGAAGATGGTTTACAAGACAAGAGAACGTGTTGAGCGAATGTATGCTTCAACGTTCGAGAGATGTGCAGAGATGATCAACTCTCGCTGGATGAACAAGCCCAAGCCCTCTCGTACGAAGTTACCAAAGCAGATTATATCAGATGATTTGAAGCAGGAGTACTGTGACTTGATCATGATGCTCAGCAGAGTTGGAGGCTGCCCTCAGGCGTTTATCTTCGAGCCATGGATGTTCTATTACATAAACCTCGTGCTGGAAGGGAAAGAGCACATCAATTGGGCGGTGATGATCAGTGACAATTTACATGAGCAGCTCTGAAGTTTGAGAAGGACAAAAAACATTTTACATGGGCTCCTACCTTGTTTACATGTTGGCTCGTGTGACGAAGTACAAAGGAATTTCATAAAAGGAGCCAATTGGTTGCGGCTCTCATCAGTTCAGAATTCATGAGGCTTGTCTGCAACTGCACCTAACAAGCACCTCCCATTACAAGCGGGTCAATGATGCCTTCACCATGCATATAACGAGATCACTTCAGCAGAGGACTCATCATAGGATCTCAAGGAAAGCTCAGGAATTGATAGAAAGGTATGGGTGCTAGTTTGTTCAGTTTCCGAAATTTTCTTACATCAGGCTGCAAGGTTTTTCTTCGTACCCATATAGATTGCCTAAGTACCCAACCAATAGAATCTTGATGTTAGAGATATCTAGGCAACTTGTTGCCTATGATAAGATTCAGAAAAGAAAGAAGGGAGGAATTGACTTCCTGATTATCATGGGGAATTCGGATGAAGTGTGTCCTTCACTTCAGGTAGCCAGAGAAGCCGAAAATGAGCTTCAGTTCTTTCATTTTTCTTATCACTAGTAGACAGCATTATGACCCACACAACAATATCAGATGGATACTGTCAGAAGAGTTCAAGCATAAGGCGAATATTGAGGATTACTAGGCTGGTGCATCGGATGAGGCTGAAGTCAGGAAAAGAATGTTTTTGAGGCTACCATTGGGTATGATCAGGGAGTGTGAAATTATTCCAGTACCAGAGGAGGTGGATGAGGACATGAATGTTCTCCATCCAGATTATGAGGCAATAAGAGACACACCACTTCCACTCCCAGATTGGTCGAAGCCAGAGATAGCTGATTTGGACACGCTTTGTATTCCAGTCATAACTTTCACCAGAGCATGGGTTGAGAGGCATGTGAGCAGATTGAAGAGTAGGTCAATTCCTTTGACTTACAACTTGATGGGAGATCATACGACACCCACTACTAGCAGGAAGAAACAAATTACTCGAGGTCCAGAATCTCGAAGGAAGGAGCCAGTTCAGCCGGAGCCTCCGAGAGTTGTGATTGAGTCACCTAGGCCATTGGAGACACGTTCTCCAAGTATACAAGAGGTTTCTCTATTTGCTGATCAGAGAAACGCATTGAATCAGGAGCAGGAGGTACATGAAGAAAATCAGCCACCACGAAGAGAGTCAGTTGGCCAGAGTGTTAATGCGCCCACTAGAGATAATCAGCAGGAGGAAGATGAGGAAACCGCTACCGACACACTTCCAACATGAGCTTGAGAAGGCTCTAGAGGATGATGCAGTTTCAGGAGATACTCAGCCATTAGAGGCCGATGAGCCTCGCCAGAATGAAATTGAAGTAGAACAAGTCTGTGAGGAGGAAGCTAGAGAGGAGCAGCCGTTTGATGTACAATAGGTGGTACCTAATTGGCTTAGAGATAGAATGAGAAGGAGCCCCAGTGAAGAGGCTGATCCAGCAGTAGAGATGGAGGAATTTTTGAGTAGGATCAGCGCGCCTCTAACTAAGAAGAGAGCTAGGAAATTCTCGAAGATCTCAACAGATGAGGATGGCTCTCGCACCCTTCACATTGTTGTGCCTAGGGTCAATTGTGATCAAGATGAAGCAGTTCTAGAAAATTACATGATCACCACTTTGGAGTTGGGTCGTCCCATAGGAGCACAAATCATTGAGGAGTGTGATAACTCCTATCAGGCGCTTAAGGACAGATTACTCAGGACTGAAGGGAAGTACAAGAAATTGAAGAAAGAACATAAGACTTTGATAGGATACATGCAGCATTTGTCTCGTCCTTGTGGGCAGGAGATTCCGGCACTTGAGCTCCCAGCTAAGTTATCTAGGGAATCTGTTAATGGCCTAGAAGATTTGAGGAAGATGGCACAGGGGGCAAACAAATGGGTTACAGGTGTTCGTGTCGAGACAGAGAAATTCATGGAAGACCATGCTCATGCTTACCAGCAAGCTTCCAGCATTATGGCACGAGTGGAGGCAGTTGATCAGGCCTGGGGTGATGCTTCTGTCTATCGGAGCAAAGTTATTCAGCATTTGGAGGCATTGATGCATACTCCTTTGCAGATGCTGATTGATGGAGGAGTTATTCAAGAGGGTGATAGGTACAATTTTGCTGGATGGTACTCTTCAGTAGTCACAGGACGTGGGTTCTTTGATGCGGCTCAGGCGGATTCAGCTAGAGTCAGGAAGGCTATGACCAACATCATTGATGGAGTCCTGCACACCTTGGAGGCAATCTTTGCTAGACGGCTGAATCCTGATGAGGTGACTACTAATGGATTCAGGAGTGGGCTGCTGCCTTTCTTTTCAAAGGTGAAGTCTTTTGTGCAGGATGACTTTGAAAACATTCGACTTTCTCCAGCTTGATTCAGAATACACAGGATGCTCTAGTTGCTTGGAGAAAATCTTGCACATGGCATGGACAGTCAGTCACGATGTTGGAATTTCAGCTTGATCATATTCCATCGATCTCGGTTCAGGAGGTTGAGGCTATGCTTACCAGGTTCATTGAGTTTGTAGCCAAGGAAAAGGAGAATGGAAACGCACTTCTGGATGATGACCTTCTGGAAGACTGATTGTGGGCATTAATTTCCTTTACTATTTTGGGAGTGAGTGGGAATCTTTGATTCATTTATTGTACCACTCTCCATTCTGACAGCTTTTAGGGTTAGGGTTGAGGTGGCTTAATCTTAGCCATTCATTTGATTGTAATCCGAGCCGTCCATTGGACTGGGCTATCTATAAAAGGGGCATCCCCCCTCATTTGTAATTCATTAGAATTAGAAGTAGAAATTGGATCAGACTAGAGCAAAGAGATTGATAGTATAGTTGTGTAGCTTAGAATAGCATAGTTTGAAGAAGGAAAGTTTTCCTTTTGAAAACTTTGTAAGAGATTGTTGTGAAAAACTTTCATAATAAAAGATCTTTCATTGATGGTGAAATTCGTCTTTGTTATGGATAGCTAGCGAGGTTTCTTCATCCCTTCTACTTCAAGTAGCGTAAAGTAGCTTTAAGTAGCGTAGTTTTCATTTCATGCAAGTAGATGTTAGCTGTGGATTTTTGGTGTTAATCGAGGCAACTTCGTTTTAGTCCATGCCACTAGCAACTTGATGACGGCAAGTTTGCCTTGTGTAGTCAACTGGAGCATTTTATAAGCCTTACTTCAATTATAATTCACGCCTTGGTATGCGTCGTCTTGACGGTGTCTTGATGTTGATTTGTAACTTGAAAATTTCTCGCTATCCCCTTGAAGATTGCACCAACTTTGTGTAAGTTGTCCAACGTGAGGTGGAGCAGAGTTTGGTTAAAGTTTTCCGAAATTGATCTCATGTCCCGTATTTCGATAGAACATATATTTTCTTATCCCTATACTCATTTACATTCCGCACATTTCTAGTTAGTTTTAGGAAAATTCACACCTCAATGCCAAATCATTCGCACAAAATTCCCTTCCACTCATTAACCGGTGATCAACTGCAAACCTTTTGAACAATTGTGTTAAGTCCCCTCGTAAAAACAGCATATCACAACAAACCTACTGAGGGTATTCCAAAGCATTTCGGAACCTTGGAGTTGAACGTGCGATCTTTCTTGCAATCTTAGCGCACGGAATTCTTTGATCAAGAGAGAATGGAGTAGCCTTCGGATTACTTTGTTCTGCTGATTGGTGCGATCACAAAAATCACATCAACAGAACCGATAATCGAATCTCTAAGTCTCAGAAACCAAGTTGATTGGTCTCAGCTTTCGTCAGGAATAAATTACTCAACCTGTGCATTGGGTCTATATTGTGAAGGCATTCCTTTTTAAAAGACCGATATCACTTAGAGTATCGAGCAGGCAGGAACAGGAAATCATCTTATGCTCAGTCGGAAACTCCAGTGCGAACTAAAAGGCTGAGTCGTCGATCTTAGGGTATATGCCGACAAGTGAAGTCTATCAATCTTGTTCGAAGGAATTGATTGATAGAGTCGTCAATCTTTAAAGAGGAATGGTTGTGTCGTGACAGACCCCAGGCACGCTCAGAAAAGTTATTCCATTGCTAAGTATGGGTCCTGCGTTCTATATGGCATCCTGAGATCTTTCGTGTAATCTCCGCTCAGCCCAGTTCTCCCGTGTGATGAAGTATAAATGACGGCTCTTGAGGAAATTGCCGTGGCTACTCTTCTTGAAAGTTTTGTCTACCTCTGTTACCAGCCTGCAAGAACAATGGCTATATTTTACCAGAGTTCCTAATGGCTCATTAAATGTGTATCTCTGCCTGTGTCGTACGGTAAAAATCACGGTTCCTTGGTTGTCATCTAGTGCAGAGGTATGCATTTTGTCTAGTGTTTTGACGGACATTGTATTGCTGCTGTCAAGTGGTCTCCAAGCATCAAGAGTTGAAAATCGCATTATTTGATGCCATTCGATTGTGGGAGGCATCTGTTGGTGCGCAGATTCATCCAACCATAAAAGTAATGGGAAGAGTCGCAATTTCGGACCTGTGCCTTATGAAAGTAATGATAATCACTTTTGGTCGGAGTGCATCAATAAATTTGAACGGTCAAAGACCATGTTCAAATTTAACCTTGCCAGGGGCCTGTGTTCAAGCTATGAAGGTTGCGGACTGATCTGAGCACAAGAGCAACGTATCATACTATGTCCAATATTTGCATCCAATAAAATATTTAAAGAGATAAGTATTATTTGTTTGCTGAGTTATATCAGTTATTTGGATCTTGTGTAATTAGTAAAGAGAGATTGTGGTTTCTCTTGAATTGTGTTCACTAGCATAAGATCCTTTGAAGATTTCATTTATTCATTGCAAGTTATTTCATGCTGGTTGTGAAGATTTTTGAGTGTGACTCTGAAATAAAAAGAGAATTGCAATTTCGATGGTGATTAGTTGGTCACATCGATATCATTCTCTAATGCATGAACTGTGATAGAGCCTTGAACTCTTGGAGAGAGTTGGTTCTACATGCTAACTGCATAATGCATTCAAGAAATTTGTAGTTGTGCAGATTGTCTTTTGTTGTGTTGAGTTTAGCACTCTCGAGAGGATTATATCATAATTCAATAAAGATAAGTTTCTTTATCCCTTCATTCTGATCTTTTGATATATTTCATTTATAGGTTGATTTATTTATTCATGTTTTAATATTGTTCATAATTCTTATGTATTCATGCTATAGTAAACCTTGTATGATTCTAGCCCTGATATTTCTTTGGATAGTTATAAACTGTTAGTGATCTCTCTCTAAAATGCTTCCAGGATAGATCAAGGAGCAAGAAGGTGATGAGAGATTGCTTAGAGAGGAAAAGCTTGAAGCATCCTATGAGGAAATCATGCCGACTGGAGAAATGATCAAGCATGGAGTCACAACTTGCAGCCATGGGACTGAGTTGATGGCTAGAGGGAGTTCACTTCCAGAAGTCTTCTTTGCAATCTCTGAGGTAGGGATCAAGAGGGAGTTGTGTTGCAAGGCCGATGATAAAAGTCCTTGGAAGACCTCTTCAGCTGCTGAGAACAGAATTGCACAAGATAATCTTTCTGGATTTGACATTGGTAGCTTTGCAAACCTATAGAGTGATCTAGATCGAGGTCGAGGAGGACAATCCTGAACTCTCTCTTCTATATCAAAGGTGTGCTCTAGAAAACCTTCTATAAGGCAAGCATTGCAGGCAATCTTGGACGAAGAGGTCAGAAGGTTGATGCAAGTACTTGAAGATTCAGAGGGAGGTTTTTGAACCTAAAGAAAAATGGATCTTAGATACATGCACTACTTTCTTGATTTAGAAGTATGGCAAAAGCCTAATGAGATGATTCTAAGTCAAGGGAAGTACACTATTGACATTTTGAAGATTGCAAATCCATGTCCACACCTATGGAGACAAATTTTCAAAAGCTTAAGGAGACTACAGCTAGTTCAGATCTGGTGCATCCTACTTTGTACAGGCATTTGATTGGATCGTTGATGTATCTAGTCAATACTAGACCAAATATTTGCTATGCAGTGAGTACACTTAATCAGTTCATGTGTGAACCAAGGCAAATACATCTAGTTGCAGCAAAGCATATCCTGAGATACTTGCGTGGCACAGTTGGATACTTGAGGTATTCTTCTGATATGGACTTGGAGCTGCATGGATATACTGATTCCGATTGGGCAAGGTGTGTCACTGATCGAAAGAGCGCCTCTGGATGTTGTTTCAGTTTGGGGTCTGCAATGATCTCCTAGTGTAGCAGGAAGCAGTCTTCAGTGGCACTCAGCACCGCAGAGGCCGAGTATATTGCAACTTGTATGGCAGCTCGAGAAGCAGTGTGGCTTCGAAAGTTCCTTGTAGGATTGTTTGGTCAATCAATGGAGCCGACTGTCATTCATTGTGATAATCAAAGTTGTGTGAAGATTTTTGTCAATCCAGTGGTTCACGATAGAACTAAACATGTTGAGATCAAATACCACTATATCAAAGATACGGTATTGAGGAAAGCAATCCAGTTGAAGTATATCAGCACTGATGAGCAGACGGTAGACATTCTCACCAAGCCTCTTGCCAGAGTAAAGTTTGTGTACTTTCGAGACAAGCTTGGTATTGTGGAGAATGAAGCCCTAACTGAGAAGAAGTCTCAGTATCAGTGATCTTCTGATTTGCTTTAATGCATTTCTCTTTGAGAGAGATTTGAGGTGTAAGCCCTTGTTAATGCATTTCTCCTTGAGATATTTGAGGTGTAAGCCCTTGTTAATGCATTTCTCTCTTTGAGAGAGATTTGAGGTGAAAGCCCTTGTTTCCACCCTCTGGGAGAGCCATGGTGGATGTCATGTGTGTGACTCCATGACAACATCACGTGAGAGAGTCCATGATGATTTTCTTGTACTTGTGCTTTGTCACCCTCAGGGAGTAGCCATGGTGAATGTCACGATGAGGTGACGATATCACGTTGAGTGATGAGCACTTGTGCACTTTTACCATCCATGGGAGTAGCCATGATGGTTGATATCACGATGAGGTGATATCTCTTCTTTCCATCCATGGAAGTAGCCATGATGGTTGATATCACGGTGAGGTGATATCTCTTCTTTCCACATATGGGAGTAGCCATTGTGGTTGACATCACGATGAGGTGATATGTCTTATGCAGCTGGAAGTATTTCTACCTAGCTGAGAGGGAGTGTTGATGTTATAGCAGCTTCGGGCTCATTCTTCCAGCCACATGTGAAGACATAAAATTGCATATAGCCTTTGGCTATTTATTTTATTGAGATAATTAAATGTAGAGGCGCTTCACTTGGCAACATTATATTTTTCTCTTGGGCCGACCTTCCTTGTAATTCGCAATTATTATTTGTAATTATAATTCCTTATTGTGGCCGACATTGTAGATGAACAGGTGCGACCTCTCTCTTATTGTGTATTTATACAAGGTCATTTCTCCTTCATTGCATAATCAAGTAAGTTCAAGTCTTTCCTTCATACAAGTGTGAATTCTCCATGAAGCTGATTGCAAATCCATCCTAGTGCAGATCTGAGTCTAAGGAAGGGCAGATGGTTATCTATTATTGTCACCATTATTGGTGCTGAACTTTGGCCTTGTGATTGGCCTCATTGTAAAGTGAATTGTTGCCATTGTTTATATATATAAGAGATATATTTGTTGTTGGGTTTTTCTCCCTCAAGTGGAGGGTTTTCCCAGGGTATATGCTGTGTTATTCTGTCTGATTTTGAATTAATTCTCTGCTCTTTAATCTGATCTTAAATTCAACACACGTGAGCAATAGGTGGTACGGCTAGGGTAGAAAATAGAGACCAGCAACAGCAAGAAATCTGAAAATTACTTCCAAAATGCTGCAAGAAGAGTTAACACACCAAAACATAGCTAGAAGACATCAAACAATCCATAATTGAAAACAAACTAAAAATCTTTCACCAATAAATCCAATGGTGACTCCTGCAGTGAAGCCACTCCGATGTCCAGCTAGGGAGTATCTCTCAACTCCAAAACTAGAGCAACTTTGAAGGTTTTCATCTCCAAAGCCCTTAAGGGATTCAATCCTCACTCCAATTGCATTTTGTTATCATCAATCAGCATGACCAAATGAAAGCATATGAGAGAGTATATATAACACTTTGAGGCACATAAGTTTGAAAACCTTTTCCCTCCAAATGGGGACGCCACACTTGAGGAAATAAAATATTTAATTAAAATTTCACTCAAAACACCTTTCTAGGCATCCACTTAAGTTATGCATCAAATTTGCTTTTTAAAAACAACTTAAGTTGTCCATGCTAGGTGTGGGGGTCCAAGGGGCCTTTTTGACTTTATAAAATTAACTTAAGTTGCAAATATTTCCTTTTCCGAACTCCAAGGATGTTCGAGACGCCAACTGCCAAAAATAACAAGTCACCATCAACTAAAATTGCCACCATTGCCAGAAATAGAAATCTTGTACTGAACTAATGCCAGGACCACTACCAAAAATAGCACTTACTAAAAATAGTGTGTCCAAACTCAAAATAAGCACATTTTGAGATGCAGTTGTGACTTACTAAAAATAGTAAGTCCTAAAACTAGACACTACTAAAAATAGCAATGACTGCCCACCAAGGATCTCAAAAAACCCAGAAAGACCCAGAAAACTCTTTGGCAAACTCTTGCAATAACCTCCTGAAAAGCAGACGAGAAACCTCCAAGAATCTTGGAAACCCTAGAAACACCTCTGAGTAGCCTACAGGACTCCGGAAATAGGCTAACGGTCACTGGAAAGCTTAGGGCTAAAAAGGGGACATTACACATGTAATCACCACAATGCCAAACTATAGCTTTGTCGCAACATGTTCAATCCATGCTCACCATACCACAATCATGATCCAAACAACACTGCAAAATAAAGACAAGGAAAGCAACCAAACTTAATCACATGTATGGTCACATGCAGTGCTAGTACTAGACAATGCACTAGAGAGCTTCTACTAGACACACCATTAAAATGATCGAGGTTGTCTAGCAACCGCACCAAACCTAAATCATGTAACAAATAATTATAGATGATGCAACATCCTAAAGCATTCACAACAAGTTCATGACCATCCGTCCATTGAAAAGTGATGCTAACAAAAGTGCACTCACCCAAACTCGAACATAACAGCCATCAAATTCACCCTCATTCTGCAGCTTACACGAGGGATAACATAGGGAAACCTATCAACAACACAAAATAACAAAGACAAAGTATTGGGCTTTGGTCGTGAAGGATATGCAACTAGATCACTTCCTACTTCAATACAAAGATGCCATGGTTAGATGCCTTGTAAGCATAGGAGCCAAGCTTCCACCAAATTACAAACTTGTGAGCTTATGTAAAGGAAGCCTTTCAAACCAAAAGCAAAGGAAGGCTAATCATAATCCATCCACCCATATAAACCCTCATCCATCAAACCATCCATCAACCCCTATAATCCCTCATCCATTAAACCCTCCATGCACCCACATATACCCCCCATCCATCAAACCATCCATCACCCCCTATAGACCCTCATGTATTAAACCCTCCATCAACCCATATAAATCCTGACCCACACAAACAATAAACCATTCATCCATCCATATTAATCCTAATCCATCCATCCATATCAATCCTAATCCATCAAACCATTTGTCAAGTCTTGTAGATCTTGATCCATCAAACCATTCATCAAGTTTTGTAGATCCTAATCCATCAAACCATCATCAAGTCTTGTAAATCCTAATCCATCAAACCATTCATCAAGTTTTGTAGATCCTAATCCATCAACCAATGGAGCTCTTGATCCAAATGACCCACGTGTTAACCCTCACCAAGAAGAAATCATTCTAAAATAAGAGAACCTTTCACACTAAAACCAAAATCGAAACCAAGATGTGCTTGACCAACTGCAAACCTTAAACAAACAATTGGCTACTTCATCCTCCTATGTAAGTCACCCATCACCAAAACCTTCAACACCTTAGCAAAATTTCAATCACTCTAATCCATCCAATTAACCCAACTCAACTATGAAGGATGCTATCCAAGGGCTACTAGCAAGGAACCATGTCGAAAGTACGAATTTGAGGAGTTGCGACATGCCCCTTCTCAAGCACCATCATTCTTTCACAAGTACAAACATGATGTCAATGGTATTCAAGTTATCCAAAATCTTCCTCGCATTACCTTTCCCACAAGTCCACCCACACACAAAGCTAAATGAAGGCTATCCACCTCTTCCATACAAATAAGATACATAAGGTCCAAGATCCATCAGTCTCATAAAATCAAAAGGCACTCCACTCATCAATGTGTAGAGTTGAAGAACCATATCCAAGATCTAATTGATAGAGGTGACATTAAGCTTGAAGATGGTGTATCTACATCACAAAATCACAATTTGGGCATATATTATGGTCCTTGTCCAAAACATGATCAAACTCAACCACAACCAACTCAAGGTCAAAGCACCCACATTGATCCCATTGATCCTTACCAAGCACAAAAATCTTTTCAATCCCCCATCAATCCCATCCAAGAGAGAAAATCCTACCCATTGGGCTCTACCAACTTTGTCTGATTTGGTCTTCTCACATATGAGCAAATTGAAAGTTCGAATATTCTCAATTATCTAACAATGTATTTGTGTCTTGTTCGAAACTAACATGTATCCTATCGCAAATCTATTATGTCAAATCATGACTCAAAACCATTCATGTTTATGCAAACCAAGGAGTTCAAGGCATTCAATACAAATAATAAGCAAATGATGGAAGTTAATGATACTCCCACAAGCACTAGTGTGACGCCTCTCAACATCAAAATAGGTTCCTCTCATTGTTCCTATGATAAGTGTGCTACCACCAACCCTTTCATTGACCTCGCCATGCCTATCACCAACTTTAACTACCTCATTCGAATCCATCACCCTAGACCAACAAAATCACACCACTTTACCTATTCACAATGATGAAGCTATCACAACCTTCATAGAACTCAATGATAATATTCTCCTTAGGAATCATAAAATGAGCTTTAAAATCGGCTTTAATGCACCATATATCCCAAGGAAGCCATTCAAACACCAAAATCCCCACATGTCAAAGGTCTAAATCCCAAGTAATCCAGAAGTCAAAATCTTGACAATTCGTATGGATCCAAAAATCATCCTAAGTCTGCCATTCAAAATACAACAGTCCAAAAGTCAAACATCTACAAATCTCATAATCTAAAGTTCATTTGAATCCCAAAATCTAGTCTTCAAGATTTACAAGCCTCGTGATAGAAATCAATGAATCTAAAGCCAAAAGTCAATGGTCCAAAATCCCAAAAGTCCAAAAATCCAAAATCCTTTTGGATCCTAAAATTCAACAATCCCAAATCTAAGTAATCCAAATATCCAAGCATCAATCCAACAAGATGAAATACAAAATCCAACTGGATCCCAAAATATGGCCATGCAAATATCCAATCCAAAATCCTCTAAACCAACAAGTCCACAAATTCAAAAATCCAAAAGCCACCATCACATCATGGAAAGAATCCAATCTCAGCATGTGGCATGGTGTGTGAAATTGTTGGTCCTTATTCCCCTTGGTCCCATGACATTTACTCACGCCTCCACAATCCCATCCTTCTATCCACCCCTTGTACATAACCCAACCCATCATCCAACATACTTTTGAATCAACACACCTTTTGTCCAACCTTTCACATAACCACCATACATTCTTCATCTAGCCTACCTTCCACTCCATTTTTCCTTAGCAACACCCTCTACCATAGGGGCTACAACAATATACTATTAACATCTGGGAGAAGCCAACTTATTAATCAACAAAGTTCACCACATCTACTAAGCACAATACTAGCAACATGGTCCACATACAATAGTCATTCAAATTTGGGTACTATATCTTACCATGGAAACAAATGTTTGAATCCAAACTTTGGAAAACCCAATCTAGAATTCAACAAAAATCAAAATATCAAAAAATTAAAAAAATCAAAATAACAATAAAAAAGCTTCCATCCAATGGTGAAACCATTTCTATAGCACATTGGGCAAGTACCATGATGAAAACCCATTTGCAAGTGTCATGTGTAAATTAGTTGTCTATGTGTACCTTACACTTGGGGGCAAGCTTCTTCTACCCACTCATCTCATCCACCCTTCACAACCTTTAGCCAGTCATCCATATCACATCATCATATTGTTCTCATTCATCAATTTTGCATCTCCATGCCATCATATCGATCTTCATTCCAACTTTTGACCTTGATAAGGAAGTGGACAAGATCTTTAAACATATTTTTGGAAACCTCTTGATATGTCCAATCTTCTGCAACAAAACACTCCAATATATTGTCATGATTCATCGATTAAGTTGAACCATATTCAATGAACACTTCGACAAATCATGAATGACACATTGCAGAGTGAGGACATATCATTCCTATGCGACGTAGTCCTTGAAGACCACATCCTACATTCCCTCCCCATTTCCATCATGAATCTCATCCCTCATCGCCATCTTGAATCCCCCAAACGCTTCCCTTCATCCAACACCTTCATCCCTAGTGCTAAAATGGATTTTGTCCTCAACGATTTGAACATCAGCCAATCCCAAGCTCAATAACATACAAAAAATCCAACCCTGACACAAATCCACAATCCTAAATTCTAGATACTAAAGCTTTCAATATTGTGATCCCATACCTAGTATCCAACTACTCTAAACCAATCCATGCAACAAATCCAAAATCCAAAGCTCCTAGTTATCCAAACACAATTTGCAAAACAAAAAAAAACTAGACAAATCTAGCCAAGCAATCCAACACACATCCAAAAGCACAAATAAGTCTCGTCCTTAGTCTTGCTAAAATCTAAACCTTGTTCAATTTCAAATTTTACGTCGTTATCAAGATATATTGTTCCCAATCCTTGCATTGTTCTTAGGCTGCATCATTCCCACATCAACAACACTATCATCATCATCAAATCAATCAATATTTGGCTTTCAACTTGATGAAGGGAAAAATCTTATTTGTCTTTTCTTTTCATCATTTGAGTATGCTTGTTTGCTTGCTTGTGTGTTTCTTATGTGGCTTGCATTTGTGAGTCGATCCTTGGGGCATCTCATCACCAACATCATCGTGTTTTCCATATCATGGTGCATCAAGTCATATGCCTACTTGAGTGTCAATCCCTTATGCACTTGTCACAATGTCATCGTTAACCCTTATATCATGGTGCATAATGTAAGGTGCTACAACAAATTTTGATTGCTTACAATATTAGGAATCCTTCAAAAGATTCTTAGCATGTACCTACTATCAACCATACTCAATCCTCAGACATCGTATCATTATCATTATCCCTACCTTCATCCATGCACATCATGGCCATTTACATCTCCCTTTTTATTTCATAGACTCCTCATACATTTCATCCCTTTACTAACACTATTTCTTAATCTCCATGCTCAAGCTTCATGCACCTAATCACTCCCCCCCTCCCCTTTCCCTCTAATCTATTCAAACCCCTTCTCTCCATTTTTCATCCCCTAGAACCTAGTTCTCCTTTCAGGAGACCACTTGGGTCCTATCAACCCGCTTGTTCTCTCAAGGGGGCATCCCTAACCCGCTTTCTATCATCATTTCCTTTGAACGACTAGGGCATCTTGCCATCAGTTTTACCTCACCAAATGTCTATACTTATCTTCTTTGAAACAACATCACTTCTCTTAGTTGCAACTTTGTCTCAAAGAGAAGCAAAATGTAAACACTTGCAATCTACTTTAGCATTTTAGACTAACCATAACTCCAACCGCCAACATTTCTTCACTAATTTATTTAATTATTTAAGTCATTCTTTCCTCTAATTTTATTATATTTAAATTTTAATTACCTCAACCTTCCTCCACCACTAATTAATCAGATAAATGTTTATCTAACTAATTAGGTTAATACACATTTATCTTCTCATTTAAAAATTAAATTATAAATCATTTTCATTTCACCACAAAAGCCCAAAAAATGGACTTTGCATCTTGACCCT
Source organism: Sequoia sempervirens (assembly GCA_007258455.2). Classification (NCBI taxonomy): domain Eukaryota; kingdom Viridiplantae; phylum Streptophyta; class Pinopsida; order Cupressales; family Cupressaceae; genus Sequoia; species Sequoia sempervirens. Next base: position 188,558,208 of record VDFB02256132.1, read on the forward strand.
TCATTCATCCACCACATGGTACAATCTCCCTCAAACACTTGCACTCTCCTCAAGCCTCCACTTGCTTGCATCTCATCTCCCATGCAAGTTAAAGCAATTCTAGCCCTCCATCAACTTGATTTAATCATATCCCTCCACTTGCATCCTTCTCATCCCTCCTCACATGCAAACAAATCCTATCCATCCAATCTAAAACATGTCTCAACCATCCATATCTTGAGCTAAAAATCTATATAAACCCTCATTCCAAAGACACTTACCATATGTGGAGGTGCTTCAAAGATCATAGGTACATGCTGCCAAATTGGGTGTCTCTCATGAGCAACCTACATTCCATACCTATCAATCCTTCATCCACATCAAAGAGCTCATCCATGCATCAAGAAGGTATATACTTGGATTTCTTTGAATATTTGTGCATAGCTTGCCTTCTTTGCTCTATCAGAGATGTAATGTCAAATTTAGAGTAGGGGTTGTTTTGCATGCATTTTCCTTGTTTCTCCTCTAGATTTTGGTGTTCACTACTACTTTATGCATATATTTGTCATCACTACCCATCTTGATTTCTATTCTTACTGATATAGAGACTTGCTCCTCTTGAGTCTACTAGCAATGCCCGTGACTCACCAAACAGAAAATTCATAAAGGTGTCCACAAGGAGGTTTACAAAACTTAACTCTAGGTAATATGGAAATGTCTAAGAGAATCTTTTATATTGGATTTTTTCCACTGCTTGTAATTTTATTGATTATTTGTTCCTCCAAAATGATTGAATTCAAGTTCTGAAGTACTCCATGAAGACAATACATTGCTGCTACCTAAGATCACCTTAAGCAAAGATTTGAATTTGTTCTCATCAACCTCTAATGGCATCAGGTTGCCACCTCCGACGAGAGTTGCATACATACAACTTTTTCTTTAGGAGCCTGAGTTTGAGGATCCTATACTTATAGGCTATTCTAGCGGTAGTGAGAGCTGCAGGAGATACCACTGCTTCTTTAAAGATTCTCATGGTTCTTTGTGGACCTTCATTCAATCTCAGATTCTCATGGCATCTTACCACTTACACAGAAAATAATCAGCTCAAAATCATTCCATGTTGTCGGATCCAACCTTCGAGCCTCATAACTCTTGGTGGGGGTCAAACTGAGAGGAACCTTGTAAGTTCCAAACCATGGTACGAGATAATTCAGAAAACATTTATCTTACAGAACCCAAATAAATATCAATATAAACCCATTACCAACTCTTTAATATGAAGATAGTGGCTAGTTGACATAGTTTTGGATTTTCAGGTCTGTAATATTGCTCTCTTGCCGTTATCAATTGTTTATTTGAAATGCATTATGCACTCTCTTCGTGTACTTCTGGACTATCTACTTTTCTTCAGTCGCATTAGCCCCTAGTGTAGATTAAGATTTAAATAAATTAAATTTGTTTAGATCCTTCTGTTTTTTTCTGGGGAAGCGAAGGGGAAAGGGGAGGAGGAGGGGGAGGGGGGGGAAGAGGGGAAGCGGGGCTAAGTCTTGGTGTTTTAATTTACCTATCTCCTAGTTGAGCATTCCTCAGGCTAAAGGCTTTGGGAAAGACTATGCAAGATGTTGAATGTGTAATGAATATACATTATTAGCACTGGTGCAACCCACTCCGAAAACTAATGTGTCGTCGCACAAAATGTATCTTGATTCTATATGTTCCCTGTCAGATGACACTGAAGGAGACTACTATAATTTCTTCTGTGGGCGAATGCAAAAAAACTGGTCCCATGAATTTTAACCCTTAGAGCTATCCCGTAAAAAATTTCGGGTTTTTATGTACTAAATTTTTAAATAAAAATCTTATAAAAATATCACTAAATACATGCTTCCATTTGGTAAATTATTTTCCTAAATTCTCTTAGCAGAGGCTGCAAAATTCTGCCATTCCTCTCTCCAGGACCCCCTCAAACCTTCAACCTAAAATACTGTAATTAGCCATTTAGACTTTCGTGAGAAAATTCATTTTATCCCTGCAGCGCTCTTACAAAACTTCCTATAGGCCACCTGCACACGAAAGATAGGTGCAACATTCCCTCCATGGAATCGCCTCCTTAGAGCATGATTGATGACTTTTTTTTCTAATCTCCTAGTTAGGGGTGGCCCAGGCCAGATTTTTCGATTTAAAAAAAGCCAGGTGTCCATTTCCTTTATGATGTATTGTCAATGTTCAGACCCACAGCTGAGTCCGATAACCAGAAGGATAAGCTACCATAAACAAGGTAACAGGTGAAGAACAGAGATGTACTGGTGCACAAAATGCCTAAACTTTCCACTCGACAAAACAGTGGAGAGAAACTCAAGATTAATCACACACTCCATTCTCGTAAATCCAAAAGCAAACTTGCATAAACTAAAGACGTTGACCAAACGGTTTATCCCGAGGAGGTAACGTGAAAATGCCACTGGCATTTAATGTAATGGCAAAGAATCTCATGCTCATCTGACATTTACAACAGAATAGTCTGAAAGGTCATATACTACAGCAGGCCTAAAAGCAAATTATATTTAATTCAAAGTGGAAGGCAATATGTAGTGGAGATTCAGAATAAAATGGAGACGAAAATAATAAAATAACAAGAGTAAAGTTGCTTAAACACCGGAACTAAATATTTACCCCGACTTTAACTGTAGCCTTAGGCGAAGCATTGTTAGGACTCCCTAAACATTTACACCAGGAACTAAAACTGCAGGAAAAAAGTCACATTAAGACTAGATATACAGAGAGAAGCAAGGGTTAGAAGAAAGAAGTTACTGGGCTAAATCGCCGAGCTGGCGCAGTATTCCAACAAGCCCAGCCATGGCGACCCCTTCCAGCAACACATCAGACTCATCCTTCCCTGCTGACCTGTACAACTCCGGCTTCACCAAACTGTACTCATTTCGTATCTCATATCTTACCAGCGGCATGATCAAGAAAATATTTACTCAGTCCTTAATGCAAACCAAAGGGACGCCGTTGAGAGCGCTTAAAAGCTCAATCTGAACACTGGAAGCAAAATGTAGGGGCCAAAACCATTACGCTCTTAGCTGGGGCCAATTTTACAGTGCCAAGAAGCCAACGTAACCTTCAAGTGAGCTCCTGCTCTGATGTCTGAGGGAATAATATGGGTCTGAGAAAGGATTATGGAGCATTTGGACGTTACCAAGGATGCAGTGAAAGATCCGTGAGGTATCATTGAGCTGTTGAAAATGTTTATGAAACTGGGCGTGAAAGCCAAGACAAATAGGCCTGGATAAAGAATTAAACAAGCATTTGTATGTTAATGGCATTGGCGGGATGAAGCGAAAGACGGTGTCATGTACCCGTTAGTTCAGAAAGCATTGTTTTGGTGGAAGTGAATGTGGCATTTTTAATTAGTGAATGAAAAATGTATTTTATAAATAAATATTTTGAATACAGCCATCAAATTTAGGCTGTCCTTCACAAGGAATCCAAAATTAATTAAATAGAATTACTTTTAAATGGATACAAGTTAGAATAACAAGAGAAAGTTAGTTTATGCTAGAATAAATCATCATTTATATATGACATTTTAGATATTGCTTTTATTAACTTTGTAGAAGGAATCAAATGTGGTATATGGAAATGGATACAAATTGAATCAACAAGAAAGAAAGTAAGTTTATGTTAGAATAAATTGTCATTCATATGACATTTTAGATATTACTTTTAATTAAAGTTAAATATTTTGTAGAAGGAATCAATGTGGGCATATGGAAAGGGAGAAAGAAATGATAGTAAGAAATTAGAATAGAGGAATCAATATTGATAATATAGAGGTGGCTTGGATAGAGAAAAAAGGATTTGATTTAGCTATGGTATTTAACAAAGGGACAAACTAAGAAGTTTTATATTTTTCTCAAGTCTATAGTTATTTGTATGGTTAAATGAATACCAAAGAAACAAATAGAATCTAACAAATTTTGTAGAACATGTAAAAATTTTAAAGCGAGAAGAATAAATTACTTGGGAATAAGATTATACGATGTAGTTATGGGATGGCTTTAGCTTGTGGCCATCAAATATTTAGACCCACTAATTCAAATACTATACAATATATTTAACAAAAATAAAATGTTGAAGCAAAGGCACAAAGAGGAGTTCATCAATAAGCAATAGATTGTCACATGCGTCAATTACAACAATCTTGCCAAATGCCCTATGGTTTCAAACACTCACAGTTGTAAACATAGCCATATATTCTCACATCTACTCATACAACTTAAATATTTAGTTTGATGTAGATTGTTAGGGCATATGTCAACAATGGCAGGTGGATGTATGTGACAACACACACACACACAACAAACATGTACATGAATTAAAGGTATGTGTCTATAGCTTCATTTTTATTATCTTTATTAAGTTCAATTAAAATTAGAATTCTAGTTATTTTTTCTATCAATTTCACTTTTAAAAAGTAAGCAAAGATAGTGAACAAGTTTTGAATTCAAGCATAAAACATACTTGTACAAAGGAAGGATATATATAAGGCATTCTTACAAGCTTCTCTTTACACTTGGAGCCACAACTAGGGGATTCTTTGAGCTTCCCCTTTTGCACTTGGAGCCACTAGAGGGGGGTCCTTGAAACAAAATGATTGTGTTTATGCCCCCAATCATAAATAAAGAAAACCTAACAACTTTTATTTTTCATATTATAAGTTTGGAGTTATGAAAATTGAGAGATGAATTTTTTAAATATAAAATTTTCTTTAGGAAACTCTGTTGAATGAGATTTTATGTTGTTGCATCTAGTTTGTAGTGATACTTCACCATATCCAACATCAATTAATTTAAAAATTATTTTACATAAGGCCTTATTGAAATAAGTTTCAACATTAACCCCATGCTTGTCAAATTTTATATGTTGATAGGAAGAGTTCAAAAATATGCACTATGGATATTTTTCCAAGAACTAGAATTCCAACTATAATCTTTGATGGATTCATAAATTATTGGTGATAGAACTTAGTGTAAATGCAAAGTCCATGAAATACAAACACCACCATGGAATGAGAAGAATCTTGCATATAATGTATGGTATATGTAAGCAGTGGGAAGGAAGCAATTGATAGGCTAAAGCAAGTAGGCACATGCTAGAGACACATCTCTGGAAACTAAGCATGGCCAAGCTAAAACTACAACTAGGCATAGCTAGACTAGAAATTACAACTAAACATAGCCAGGTAATGATTCTTATATTTAGTAATATTTTTTGTAGATAAAATAAGTTTGAATGTAGAGCATAACTTCTATAAACTATTCCAAGAGTCATGTGGGTATGCCAAATCTAATAAGATTTTTTGGTGTTTATCTTTTAGCTTTTGGCCACACTTTCCTTCCTACAATCTTACAAAATTATGTTGTCTTATATATTTTTGGCAACACACTTTCTCGACATCTTACCATTTTGGCTAAAGGATAATAATTTTTTGGAGTCAACTTAGTTAGCATGAGCTTTCCTTCAAAAAATTGTTATCCTTTAGCTAGAATGGTAAGACATTAGGAAAGTATGTCACCAAAAATATATAAGATAGTAGAGTTTTGTAAGACTGTGGGAAAGAAAGCACAACTAGAAGTTAAAAGACAAACACCCAAAAAATCATATTAGATTTATAGCAATACCTATGTGACACATGAAATAGTATATAAAAATTTGTGTTTTATTCAAACTCATTTCATCTGTTAAAAAATCATATTAAATAATATTAAGAACAATTTCCTAACTATGTTTAATTATAGCTTTAGCGACATCATTACCACATAAAATGACTTTGAATACATGTGTCTCTAGTAGCTATGCCCATATGCCCTCACTTTTCAATTGCTTCCTTCCCACCACTTACATATAATGTATTGGTTTGTATAGAGGATTCCTCTCATTCCATGGTAGTGTTTGCATTTCATAGACTTCACATTTGCATTGCTCTACTACCAATAATGTATGAATCCCTTAGAGGTCATAGTTGGAATCCTAGAGTCCCTGGAAAAATATTTACAGTGTGCATTTGTCAACTCCTTCTATTTACATACAAAAATTGAGAACCATGGATTAATGTTCAAAGGCTATTTCAAAGACTTATGTAATTTATTTTTAAATGAAACAATGTTGGATATGATTGTTACCAATAAAATATGTTTCAACATGGAGGATTACAAGATAGTGAGTGTTCTTATTCTTATAGGAACCAGGATTTTAACTAAGTAGTGTCCTTCCACACTTGGTGAGATGAAGGACATAATCCATACCCCTTATTCTAATGTGATTGGAAGCCCGTTGTATGCTATGGTTTGCATTAGATAAAAAATCACCCAAGTAGTGAGAGTCTTGAATCAATTTATGACTGATTTTGGTAGGGAACACTAAGCAATGGTGAGAGAGTCTTCAAATATTTACGAGGTACTATGAAGTATTCTATTTGTTGTCAAAGAGACAATTTAAGACACATGGAGCATGCTTATAGCCATGTTGGTGATCTTATAGCAGTGTATTGGTACACTTGGGGCATGCTTGTAGTAATGTTGGTGATGCTTGTAGTGGTGTTTTAGGATACTTAAAGAGCACTTATAGCATTTGATAAAGATGCAAGGGTTTGTAGACTCATATTAGGTACGACGTGTGGACCTAACTAGTGGCTATATACTTATCCATAATGGTGCAATTATTTGGATGAGTGAGAAACAAATATGGTCACTCTTTCTACTATAGAGGCAAACTATATGATAGTTAATCATGCTTGTAAGGAGGTAGCCTAGTTTTAGAGGTTTTATTCATCCGTTGAACTAGGTCAAGTAATAGTGGGGATTAACTATGATATTTAGTACCATTAGCTTGGAAAATAACTCTATATTTAATTCATGGATAAGGTACATTGATGTTTAGTAATATTTTGTTTTTTATTAGAGGTAAAACATGTTTTGAAGGAACCCTATAACCCTTTACAAAAAAATTGAATAGAAAGATAAGAATAAAAAAATAAAAATCCTACATTGGACCAACAAAAAAACAACTAATAAAACCAAATAAGGGAAATAAACTAACCACAAAACTATAGTTTCTTCAATGTTTGTGCAACATCTAATTCTTGTTGGTATAATTGCTCCTAAAGTTTGAGAAATCTCATCAAATCTTTATTTTCCTCTTCAAATCTTTTCTTCTTTCTCCCTTGAGTGTGAGTGTTAACCCAACTTGCTCATGATTTTTATATTTTCTTTCATTGATATGCTCTTCACAAAGGTCCTTCAACTTTTCAATGAGGATATGGATCTCCTTGAAATTGTTTTGGATTGAGCATTGGCTATCCTTCACCACCCTCTACAAGTTACTTTTAATGTTTTTAATTTCATGTTCTATAATAGCATTTTTACAGTTCATGTCTTGTTTCCACTTGTCCATGTAGCTCACCTTATCATTGAGGTCATTCCAAATGGTACTCAACTCCATTTCCATTTTTTTCCACCTTGGGGATGGCTTCCCATCCTTTGAAGATTTTTATCTCCTTTAGCCTTTGAATTTTGACTTGTCATCCCATCTAATCCTTAGTACTATATTTTTGTGGTATGTTGGAATGTTAGAGATGCTTTTCCAAATCACGTGGGCATGAAAAGGTTCAATCAGTGCAACAAATCTATGTACATTTTTTTCCCTTTGGAGATAGTTCACTTTTATTGGAAATCTCTTTTCTCTTGCAAGGTACATGAAAAGTGGGATAATGTTATGATTAGGTGTCACACCTTTCAATTCCTAATGTTCATGTTTATTATTTGTGTCCACATTGACAAGGGAATCATGCTTGAGGTGGAAGATTATGCCATGTGTAATTTATGTTATGATGTCATGTAAGAATATATAATATCATGTAGAATTTGTAAGAGGACCTATGACATAGTAGAATGTGTAAGATATTTTATGATGCATGAAAAAGCATGTAAGAGGGAGTTACAAGGTGTACTAAAAAATTCATGAAGATTTTTGACCAACTTATGACATGAAATAATGTGTCATAAAAATATCCCCAAAGGAGGAAAGAGTCCAAAGTGGAGCACCCTATTTTTGTGAGTAATTATAACATTGGGAGTTACATTCCATGTAAATAGGAATTTTGACCCATTGTGGCATGGAAATTAGATGTTGAGCACAATACTTGAGTGCTACTTTTGAGTCCATGGTATTTTCTAGTGGTTTTGGGATTGGTATATTTATTGGATTCTTGGGATGGAGATAAGTAGTACTTGTATTTATAGGGGGCATATTTCCTAATTTCTCTAGAAATAGTTGGTGATTGGATGAAAGAGTGGATACTCCAAGATAGTTTTGTAACTATAGTGTTGGTGTAACTGATAATACATTGAGTGGTAATTTTATGTTAGTTTTTTTATCAAAAGCGTTTTTAGGGATATATGATATAGCATGTGTGATCTTATGTGTTGAATGTTATTTCATGTTTGATTATCTCTTTTAAATTATATATATCATATCCTATTTCACATTTCTTTCCTCACAAGGTTAAATAGGAAGTTGTTTAGTTGTATATGGATTCCTTTCAACTCATTGTGAGGATCTTCATTCTCCTAGATGGTTAAGGACATTATATATCATATAGTCTCATATTGCTATGTTAAGAACCTAAGAAGTAACATACAATATTTTGCATAAGGTTATTTCATCCTAGACCAACTCTATGGCGATCTACACACATTCATTGAGGTATCCATGTCTCTTTGAGGTGTATCTCTACTTTTGGATCTACGAGCATCTACAAGTATTGTGCCCCTAGGGTTACCAAATATGAAAAGGAAAATAAGATTTCCTTATACTTAGTGTATGCTAATCCAACAAAATGCATACACATAAGTACAATTAACTTGGACTAATTAAGAAAGAGCTTAGATGGGATTAATAATTAGATAATTTAAAATAATTAAATATGTAGATGTAAATAGAAACAATGGTACTTAGCTCTATAACTAAAGAAGGAATTATCCAAATAAATATTCTCAAATATGTAATATCTTAGAATTTGGAATATTAAATTATAGTTTAATGTTTGACTCTTAATTAGGAACATTTACTCACTCTATGTTGGGATGAATTTGGAGATCACAAACAAGTTTGTGATCATGGATAAATGTATTATACCAATAAACTTGTACAATGAAATCTACATACTTATGTTCTTCACTTTTCCTAATGTGTATATATTTTATGTCCCTTCTCATATATGAGTTCTAGTAGTATTTACAATACCTAAGCAAGATTGTCATTATGTCACAAGGGGACGTGTTCTCCTAGTTCAACCTACAAAAATGGGGTTCAAAATTGAAAACAAAACTCTTAAATCATGCATGTGATCCTCAGAATATTCATGCATATCTTGATTCCTTTTATTTTCCCAAATGAAATGTGTCATTTAGATGATATACAAACATAGCTCTCAAATCATGGATGTATAAAACTAAGGCTTTAAATGCCTTTAAATACAAGGATATAACGATAAATTTAACAATATTGTGCTTCATTAGCCCTTGGAGGGAGAGGTTTTGGTGGGAGTTGGCTAAATTTTGATTTAAAATTTTTAACTTGGAAAGGATGATTACATGACCATGGTGTTGACCCTGTAACCACAAAATTTTCCTAGAATACAAAAGGGGCTAAATCAAAGTGGGTAGTGTGTGTATGAAAATGTGTGTCCATAGGTGTAATAAACAAGTGAATAAGTTAAATGTATAAGGATGGGGAAAGGGATGAGGTATAGAAATGTATGTAATGGAAAGGTAGGTAACATAAGGTAAAGAACATAACTTTACAAAAAATTGTGTCATTTGTTAATATGTATATGCATTAAGGTACCCTCCCTAAAATGGGCCCAAATCTAAATGGGAAATAACTTGGGAATGTAAACTTTACCATTACATTTTTCCCCACTTCGAGTGGTATATGAATCTTGGAATGATCATTAATCTCAAAGTATATATCACTTATAAACATGAATGCAAATTAAATATTTAGACATTAAAGGATATGAATGAGGGTTCATATAAATAAATGGACCTTTAAAGGTGTCATCATGAAAGTTTTCCTTTTATCGTGTACTCACCATGGGAACAAAAGACGAATCTCTTCAAGATCTTATAATTTTTTGAAAAATAAAACATGAGAGTGTTAGCGACAAGAAATGCTCCTCTACGATTGGTTGCATCTATAGGATATAAGGAATTATGGAAGAGGGGAAAATCAATACATGAAAAGTAAATTTAATCTAAAAATGTGAGCATATATAGTAATGATTGTAAGAGAATGTGTCATGTAACAATCATTTGAACATCTCAAATTTTGAGCATTGTAATCACTTGGGTTGAAAATTATATCAAGGAAAGATAATCTTGTCATGACAAGGGAAACAAATGGTGATGTATCCCTTAATGGATAGGGACTATCGTGATAGTACAAAATTCACTAAAGAGACATATGGCTCCAATGTGGCATTGAAGATAATAAGCACATGCTAGTTCATGTAGGATGATAGGAACCTAGTGATAATGTAAATGTAAATGAGGCATGAAGCTAGAACGATTGTATAAATTCAAAACAAGGGCATGAATCTAAACAAGGGAATTAAGTAGGAACAAAGGTATGAGGCTAGCACAAATTAATGCAACCAAATAAAATCATGATGCCAAAACAAGTACATAAAACAAAAACTATGGGGTTGGCTCCTAATATAAGATATAACAATAGTAAGAATAATGTGTAAATGGAAAACGTGATTATCCCAAATGCACATAGATGTCCATGAAGGCACAATATGGAAAGGGAAGACATGATACTCCCCACATGCAAAGATATGGAAATGAAATTTGAATTGGAAAGGGGGAAGGCATGATTCTCTCAATGTAAAGATATAACATTGAAGGCATAATATGTAAAAATGGGGGAAGGCATGTCACCCTCAAATATAATGAGGTGATTTTAAAAGTGTGATATGATAATGTAGGATCAAATTTCAAGCTTTGGAAGCATGATAAGACAATGTAGATTGAATGGGAAATAAGTAGTGATCAAATACTAAAGAATAAGGATGGGCAAAAACACAAAATATAAAGAAGTAACATGATAAAAATGGAAAGGCTATGAAAGCATAAAAAAAGTATAAAAGATAAGACAAGTATGAAACCCAAGTGGGAGTTGAAATTAAAAGGAAATGGTGAGAAAATCACAGGCACAAAGAGGATTTAAATAGCAAAGTAAAATGGAAACTTTGAAAATCCCCCCTGTGTAGGGGAAAAGAGGTATGAAACTAAATATAGAGGGCAAAATCGATGTGAAGAGCACAAGAATCAAGACATAGCCAAAGAAGCCAAAGTAAAAAAGAAATGAAAAAAAAAGATAAAGGCGAAATATAATCTATAGGTATATATGGATATACACTATAGTTATGTTCATATATTATGTGACAAATTTATAAGATTTGTCCTTTTTCTTCAAATGGCTGTGACTGTCTTCATCATTTTTATCCCAAAAAACTACCAATTTTGTCTTCATCACTTTCTTTATCTCCCTCTTCTTTTCTTTCTCTTTATATTTCACATGTAGCCTCAACATGGGATGATGGGACCAATCTCTCGATGGATTACATCTTCTTTCATATAAATACGAATATGCTCAATTTTTATCTTCCCCCTTCATATGAGATCTTCAAATTTATGTTTGGATAAATTGCATATCTCTAGAGAATTTCCATATGTCTAATGATAAAAACAAAAATACATAGCCTTGTGTGGTGTAAGTATAGAGATATGTGTTGGCTTAATCAAAGGTAAGGTAATAAAATTATGTTACAACAATTGTTTCAATACCATATGTGAAGGCTCCTTCAATGCAATGATTTTTCTAGGTGTTTAAATTGAATGCATGTGTGATGATTATCATTAGACACATCTTCATTTCCCCCATTTACCAAATGGGATAATAACGTTGACTCGTGGAAAAAGGAGAGATTGTAAATGTATTGATGTAAAAGTGAATATATTTGATAAGTCATGCTCATATTTACATATAATCGTAACAAAAATTTGGAAATTAATGATGAGGCGTGAAATACACTTGGATCTCAAAAATCAGAAATAAACCATACATAAATAAATGTTGAATCTCATTATCTTTGAACAAAGACAATGTTCATGTTATTACCCAAAGCTTGAAGTATGAAAATATAATTCTTGCGCTAGCTCCTTTTCCTTTTGTTTTATTGCAAGACTAGTAATATGATAAATGCACTTATTAATCTAGGATACATAAATGCGACAATTAGTGTACTTGGAAATTCTATTATGAAGCTCGACTTAGAATGTGTCTTCATTTCTCTTCGATGCTCTTCAATGATATAAAAATAAATAAGGGTTTATCCTTAAATACCACACATTAGCACACAAGTTAAAAAAATACTATTAAAGTTAGCACATTACAACTAGTTGGATGGATTTTTTTAGGTCTCATTTAAAATTTAAAAATTTTAGAGAAATTTTTGGACTCATGAAATTATTTTAAGTCAATTCCATGCTTGTGAATTTGACTTGGGACTAAGAATAAGTAAAGTAAGGATTAGGACTAGCCCTTAGAGATGTGTATAAATGGAATCAAGTTACGTTTAGATTATTTTCCCCTTTACATTAAAATAAGTCACTTGTATGCTAGTCATTACATAAAGGACAAACCAATCAAAGTGATCCCAAAATGAATAGGAAACATTTAGGGTATGCAATTTTCCTCATTAGATTTTTCTCCCACCTTGACTTGTATGTGAAAGTTACTATGAATATACATGCTAGATTAAAACAAGAATATAATATGATTAAATGTATAGAAACTTATAAAAATGATATGGATAAATATATCAATTATGTGCACTCTTCTTGTTTTGAATGTTTTGTCTTAAAATTAGAATGAAAATATGAATCTTCCTACGATAAAAATTTAAAGTGATTCCATTTGAAATATAAATGATCATGAGATAGTCACTACAACCATACTCATCAAAGGAATGTTAGAGACATTATATTCCCCCATCCAATTAGTTTCATACAAGGGATGTGAGGAACTTCAAGAAAAGAGAAAATATACAAAAAAATCATGTAAAATCAAATAAGCATGTAGGAATAATGAAATATATCATTACACCATAATGATATAATGACATAGTAGGATGTGATCATGAAAGCACATGTGTGAAGGAGGAAGCAAGGTGCCCCAATCAGAGAAAATAATGAGTGCTAAAAACCCATGAATGTTATATAAGAAACATGTAATCATAAGAATGTAAGATGCCATCATGAAAAGTGTTGATAAAATTTAATCCTAGTAAACATGTGATCATGAGATGTAAACATGAAATGTAATATGAAAAAGTTTCACAATTAGTTGTACGAAGAGAGAGTTCCAAGTTGTATAATCTATAAAAATTTCGGTATCATTAGACATAGTAACATCAATAAAGAATTGAATAATAATTAAAAATAAATAAGAATGGAAATTCACACAAGAGAGACATGCAAATTTACCCTAGGAAAACCGTATGGGAGAAGACATGATCTCTAAAGTACCAAAAATAATATATTATCAACAACTACATGTTATTATACAATATTAAGATCAATACTACACAAGAGATCGATGCTCTCAATTTTAGAGGAATTTCAATAGCATAAACCTACAAAAATATGGATATACAATATCCATCCCAAACACTTAATATATAGGCCAAGGAGATATTGGAAACCATGGATGGTTTTCCAAAAAATTGAATATAGGATAAGCATTAAAATAAAAACATTAACAAAATAATATTTAAATCCTATTAAACACATGATAAACCATCAAACTAAAATATAACATGAAGAAGTATATGAGAAACCATTATTCTCAAACAATGGAGTACAAAAATATGGCTTGCTCATCCTTTTGAATGATAGTAATCTAGTAGCATAAAAATACTTATAAACAAACACACAAATCCACTAACCTATTTGTCTAATACTGGAAATAACAAACTAGAAACCAAGAATGGTTTTTTAAAAAAGTATCTAGCACCACCTGTTGTGGCCTCCATAGGACCCTTATGTTCAAATTTGTATTTGATTATTGCCACTGAGTTTAGACATGTTGATTGTGTGGATATGGTATTAGTCTCACTCTATGTCTTGATTATCAAATCTCCAAGGTTAGGTCTAGATCCTCAATTGGGTCTTGAATTTATAAAATTAACTAATAATTATCCCCTGCCCTCTAGACATATAAATAAGTCTCAATAGTGAATTCTAAGCCAAGATCATAGTCACACACAATTTTGAGAATTAAAAATATAAAAATATCCAGAAATAACACTAAAATATAAATTTGAAGACTTATATTTGACCTAAAAATATAAAAATGGCCTTAAACTAGTGAAATTGGGTCAAACACACATTGTTTACAAAAATCAGCTCAAATGGCTTCTTAGGTCAAAATTTATGACCTATGAAAGTTTTTCTCGCATATCAAATTGCTTTAGGGAATGAGAGGCCTCTAGAAAGTAAAAAATAGTATCAATCCAAAAATCCCTTGGGTGGAGATCTAAAGTTGCAATAATGTAGTCATTGCATACTTGGATCATTTCTCTAAAAGTCCATTGGTTTAGACCTTAGTGGAGATCCATACTTTCTTTGCAACTTCATAATCACTACCAAACTACATCAAACTTCTAGAGTCTTTAGAGCTTACCTTATGCAAAGTTTTTGACTTGTTCCATAGTCACCACCAAACTGTGTCAAACCTTTAAAATTTAACCAACCTTAGCTTATATGGAGTTTTCCAATCACCTTGCAATCACTACCAAATTGTATCAAACATTTGAAAGTATATCAAACTTACCTTAAGAAAAGTTTTTTAAACACTTTTCAGTCACTGCACAATTACAAACCAACTCAAAAACTCCTACAAACTACAAATTATAATATAATTCTAAAAATCTCTACAAATTGCAAATTAAGTCTAAAAATAATTGTAAGATTCAAATTGATTATGAAACTCCCTATGAATTGAATGGATAGAACTCCCCGCAAATTGACTCTAAAACTCCTTACAAGCTACAAACTAATTTTAAAACTTTAACACTTGAAAACTTGAATTAAAATCATCTCATCATTCAAATATTTTTTAATATTAATATAGGCTTTAATCTAATTTCATGACTTAACTAAAGAGATTAACATGAGTGTTATTGGGAATGAATCACACCATACATCATTTTTCTTGAGTCATAGTACCTCTGTACACTTAGGTTTCATTTAACCAATCAAATAGGATT
This sequence comes from Sequoia sempervirens, assembly GCA_007258455.2. Taxonomy (NCBI): domain Eukaryota; kingdom Viridiplantae; phylum Streptophyta; class Pinopsida; order Cupressales; family Cupressaceae; genus Sequoia; species Sequoia sempervirens. The sequence goes on from VDFB02256132.1 coordinate 188,573,590, forward strand.
GATATGAGAAATATTTATATGGGTATCTATTTGCTAATTTTTCCTAAGTGTTGTTTTTTTTGTCCTCCACATGCCTACTTATGTGTTGAATGTTGCTAGGGTCTCAAAAATCCCAATTTCTAGAGGTCTTGGTTCATTTTATTTGTGCTTTTATAGTTTTTGTGATTTCCCCTTCTAACTAGATATGATATTTCCTTTCCCATCCTCACATCTAGTTCACCTTCACTTTATCACAAGATTTCCTTTAGAAGTTTTTTCTAATCTTTAGTTTAATGTAGGATTTCAACTCCCAACTAAATATTTTCCTATATGGTTTCCATGTTTACATCTACATCAAATCCCTACAAAAAATTTCTCCATCTATTTATCCACTTTCCTTCACTTCCCATCTTTATGGGAATTTGATATGCAATTGAATGTCTCCCTACATCCACTTTAGAGGATCAATTCAACAT